>CM076584.1:934151029-934806426 GCA_034641835.2 Pinus albicaulis
GGTGTGGTCATTTCCAATACCACACCGTTGCGCATGTACTATTGTTGGGCAGTACACTGACCAAACTATCCACCCCCGGGGCGTATAGTTAGGTCATCGCATCGCCCGCCCAACAAAATTACATGGTCAATGGTGCGGTCATTTACAAGACCACACCTTGGCCATGTAATATTTTTGGGCAGTGTGTTGACCAAAATATCTGACCCGCAGTGAATAGTTTTGTCAATGGACCCCAGAAAAAAATTCCCTTCTTTGGTGGTGCACAAAAATTTTCCATGCACACTGAGCATGGTGCGCGATAAAAAAGTATGTACCGGTACTGGTGGGTGACTGTTTTTTTGGGTGCACCAATTGTTTTTTTTCCATATATATATATATATATATAAATACATTTTCTATTTAATAAAAAAAATGATTTAATATGTGTTGAACAACTAATCGTCTATGGGTAGGTGTGGAAGGCGAAGAGTCACAAAGGAGTCCAAGTGACCTTGGAAGATGAATCGAAGAGTCACACCAATGTATTATAAATGTACATCTATGGCGAATAATATATACAACGAATGCCTATCTTTCTATTTCTGTGTTTTATCTTCTCATACACCATGTGTGTGTTTAACATGGTATTGGAGCTGATACGTTCATAACCAGCTCAATCTTGTGTGAGCCATTTGTTTTTGTGGCCTGTGTAAACCTGCAAAAATCCTATGCATTTTTGCAACATTCAGAAATAATTTTTGCAGCATTTAGAAATTATTTTGTTGGGCTCATTTAGAAGTCTGCAATTTTTCTCACTGCTCCCTGCTGCATTCAGTTTGTACTTCTCTTGGCACTTTGTTTACTACTCATTCCATTCAGCATTCTGGAAAATTCAAAGTATTTGTTTACAACAAATTCTGCAATTTCTGCCTACTTTTATTTCTGCACATTACTGTGCAATCTTTTCCATTTCTCATTAGAGTTAAAATTCTTTGGCATTTGGTGTTTAAATATATATATATATATATATATATATATATATATTTTACTGTTTATTCCCTCACACAGTCGCTCTCATCCCTCACGGCCCTCGGCAGTGCATCACACCTACACTCGTTCCCACACGCTGTCCCCTCACAGCAACTCTACCCATCCTCCCTCGCTCGGGCCCTCAATCCCAACCTGCCCCCTCACCCTCAGCCCTCACTCCCCACACGCCCCCTCACCTCACTCCCACGGCCCTCGACTCTTGGCCCTCGGCCCTCCCCCATCTGCCCTCACTGTTCACCCAACCCCCATCCCTTCTCACGACCCCTACCCCCTTACTCCTCCCTGCTCACGCATGCTCACTCCCTAGCTCACACCCAACCTCACCCCTCCCCCTTACAACTCCTCGGCCCTCGGCCTTCCCACGGCCCCCACTTCCAACCCTGCTCCTGCCCCTCCCCTCGCCTCGGCCTGTGCACCGATCTCCTCTCCGCCTCTCGGATCTCCTCACAGACCCGCACCCCTCTCTCCCCAGCCCTCCCCTCTCACGGCGATGCTCACGGCCCTCCCCCCTACCCCTCACCTACCTCCCTCCTCCTCACGGCCCTCCCATCCCACCTACACTCTTCCTCCCCCTCACGGTCCATCCCTCCCCTCCTCTCACGATCCACACACCCTCAATGTTGAGCCTCCCTCTCTCCTAAAATTCTTATTCTTGTGGCATGCCTCAGAAAAAATGAATGAATAAGAATCCTATAATTCATATCCTCAATTCTGACAAGTAGGTTGTGCGTTTCCTTTTTTATATCCTCTGCCTTTTATTTTTTATCTTTTTTACAGTTTGACCCTTCCACAGAAAATACGTTCCTAGTATATATCTTCCCCAGTAATCACCTCTCCTAGATAATACCTCTGTTTTTTCCCCCAATTTTGTTTTCCTATTAAAAAAAGAAAAAGAAAAAAAAAAGAAATAAAGAAAAGAAAGAAAAGAGAGAGAGAGGAGAAGGTATATGAATAAACAGATATATGGATTTTCTATATAGTGAAGAATGAAGTTTTTTCTGTATGTTTCTCTATTATGAAAACGTGACCAAGATGTGTGGCATGTATAGAAGGGTGAATCTCTGAAAGATATTGACAATGTGAAGGCAAATGCTGAAAATTGGTGGCATCATAAAACTTACTCATAGTTTTTGGAATTTTCCTTCGTCTTTATTGTGATTGCAATAGGAAAATTGATGAGTTCCCATAAATTATCGAGGCAGGATCTAGTTGAGAAATTGTTGAATACTTTTATGATGTGAGTCATTGTTGCTTGCTGGTCAGACGGACAAGTTTATACCTTGTGGTCCTCCATAATTTGAGTAGCAGAGTTTGTTCTTTGGGAATTCCATAATTGGAAGTTCAAAAAAAAAAAAGGGTCTTTGAAGTCATTTGTATTTTTTAAATTAAGTTGAATCACATTGTAAATGGGTGAATTATTGTAAAATCGATGATGCATTAGAGTTGTTGCATAACCTCATTCCTTCCACTATTCATGATATGGTAAAAATGAGAAAGAGCGCTCTTTTTAATGTTCAAACTTGCTTGCAAGATGCACAAGACAAGATTGAGTTTTTGCAGTTGGAGTCTCAGCTTCAGCAAAAGAGTCATCATTCTGAAACTATTTCTGTTCAGAAAATTGAGGACTCTCATCAGTAGAAAGAATATAAAGTTGTTGTTGATTCACACTCAGTTCCTTGTACAAGAGTAGATTTACATGCAGATGCAGCAACTCAGTCTGCACTTCCCAAGCCCATCATCAGACTTTGGGAATAGCTTGTTCACAACAGGCACATAACAAGTCTTGGATATGACAAGGAGTTGTCCTTTCATATTCTAGACTATTCCAAGCCCATCAAATTTCAGAGTGCCGGATTCCTTTATGACAGTTCACATTCAACTGTTCCAGATCCTTCTCCTCCTCCACAACAACAACAACAACAAATTGTAAAATGCCAACACTGTGATCGAGTTGGCCATATGAAATATCACTATTTCGATCTTCACCCATGTAAGCACTGTGGTCAGCACACCCATTCTTCACAGAGATGCTTCAGAAACAAGCCTCCTGCAAGAACAAATATTCATCTTGGATGGATCGATTCTTGGCAATGGGCATCAACAACCAAGAAGATGTTTAAGTCACATGTCAGAACTTGTTCTAGAATATTGAACAAACTTGTAGTTGAGTTTTCGCCATCATCTCACCTTGTACCTGATAGGGGGGAAAATGGTGGTCATCTACAAGTTTCGACAATACATAAAGCAAGCCTGAGCCATAATATCTCATTCCATATTCAGAGTTATAGCCAGAGACACAACAGTTCAAGCGAGCCTAAACCACAATTCGTCATTCTAGATTTAGATTTGTTGCCAGAGACACAGCAGTTCAAGCGAACGTTAGCCACAACCTGTCGTTCCAGATTCAAAGTTGTAGCCAGAGATATGGATGCCCATGAGCATTCCTTTGGTTGATGGACAACCTTAAACCATCTATGTGAGGTTGATATCGTTCCTCTTTTAGAACACTTCCTCTAGAAGAAGACTTCAGCTTCTTGCTAGTTTTGGTTGAGTTCCAGGAAATGCATCAAGAATTCTAGTGTTGCTAGTCATCCTTAAACCATCATAGGTTGTAGAGTTCCCTTATTTTAGGTTGAAGGTCTCCCTCTTCAAATATGAAGCACACTTCCTCTAGCAGAAGCCCTCAGCTTCTTGTCAGTTTTGGAAGAGTTTTGGGAACTGCAATAAGCGTTGCATTCCAGTGTTGGTGGTCATCCTTAAACCACCTCTTTATGCCAACATTTAAGAGAGTTGATTCAACCTAAGTGCTGCCATGCATACTTTGAAGATTTGTATTACAACTCTCTTCTTGGACTCACACATACCCCTTTGGATTAAGGGGGGGAATGTTGAACACCTAATCCTCTATGGGTAGATGTGGAAAGCGAAGTGTCACAAAGGAGTTCAAGTGACCTTGGAAGATGAAATCCAAGAGTCACACCATTGTATTATAAATGTACATCTATGGTGAATAATATATACAATGAATGCCTATCTTTCTATTTGTGTGTTTTATCTTCTCATACACCATGTGTGTGTTTAAAAATATGTGAAACATTCAACGATGTCGACAAAGAGAATAAAGGGAACAAAAAGAACATATGGAGGACCGTTATAAAGTGATTCATATGTGGGAGGCACGAGAGAGGGAGAGAATTTTGTAGCCTCGACCTATTATGTCAACCACCCAGTAGCTCTTAAGTGAGGTATGCCTACTCACGTTCTATGAGGAGGTTACATCCCTAAAGGGACATAGTGGGTTATTCAGATAGCTGATCTTTAGCTAGGATGCCCATTGACAGGCTTTCCTAGTCGGTCCTGGCCAGTGGTTCACGCCCACTGATGAGGACATATATTTTATTACTGGCCTATCTAGGAGAGGGCAGGATTTTTCCCAGTTCCCAGATGTCCCCATCGGCTATGCAGCAGGGATTCAGTTGGCGTACTCCCAAAGATACATTAGGGATGATATAGTTTCTCCTAAAAAGTTTTAGGTGTTTGGTGCGGAGGAGGTGAGGTGCTTCTCACTACTGCTGACAACCATTTCACACTATGCCAGTGATGAGCAACACATTATTTTCCTGCTTTTATTTTATGATGATTCTTTATTCTAGGCACCATGACTTGTGAGATGGTTTGCGATTTTTTTGCGGTAATTTTGTACAACATTAGATAGATGTCATTCTAAGGAACATGGGAGGTTGACCTTCCCTTTTGCTTCAGAGTTATTTCGTTTATTTTTTGAGAGGCTTCAACAAACAAGGCCTACTTTTGTTTGGCATCCTCGTAGGCCCATGCTGCACGTATGGATGCAAATGTGGGGCCAAATGATGCCCAACAGGGGCCAGTCTGACTTTCCCGATAAGATATCTATTGATGCACTAGAGTTGCTAGCCAATGCTGATGATCACTCGTTTGTTTTGGTGCCATGTCCGTATGCCACTTTGGATTAGCAAGGGTCTACCAACATCCTCTTCATACAGGATGAACCACCAGATGTGAGAGGTAATGTTAGTGTTTTTCTTAAATTAATATAGTTTTATTTTATTGTCTTAATTAATTAATTAGAATTATGAAATTTATTCTAACACGTTCTTTAACTTGTTTTATTAAATTATTTAATGAAATTGTATAATTATTTTTGTGTACTAGATATTTTGTATTGGTAAATTCGTTAGGGACATGATTCCACCCCACTGAATGATCCAGGTGTAGATGTTGATGAGGAGATGGCAGAGGCGGAGGATTAGGGTGAAAAATTTGATCCTGATCAGGTGCAGATACCCGTGGGGGTGCGACATACATCGGACACCCGATTCATGATGGAGTTGGGCGACCAACTCTGTCGACTCCTAGTTTATGAGGGAGTCCGCCTTAATACGATTAGAGAGATCTAGGTTGATCGTAGGCTTACACAGCTCTGGAGAGGAATGCTTCGTGATCTGATGACCCTCATGCATTATATTGATGGAGGTTCTAGAGAATTCACGCGAGCTAGGAGGGGTAGGCATCGTGGATATGCATGAAAGAACAACTCATCTGATGATCATGATCATGAGGAGAGTGATCATCATTCTAGTACTCCACCTCCTCCTCCTTCACTTAGCGTCAGAGATCATGAGCATCCAACATCCAGTCTTGATCAATAGGCATCTTTTGAGAAGTCTACACCATCTCAATAGATACCTATTCCTAAGTAGACACAATTATCGACTGAGCTGGCATAGATCTTGAGGAGGCAGATCGATCTGAGTAGGCTGCACCATCCACTAAGCAGGTTGCACCATTGACGACTCATCAACATGCAGTTCCTAAGTAAACTGCACAATCGAATGATCAACATGCACCTCCAAAGTAGGCACATATCTGAGCATGAGGTTGCACCATCGACTAAGCAGACGTTGAATAGTACAAGTATTGACGTAGTACCACGAGATATTTGACATTTATGTGCAGTTATATTACAATTGTATATTTTTGACATTATATATATATATATATATATATATATATGTTTCATGTATTTTATGTTCATGTTGATGTACTTAATTTACATGTTGATGTTCATGATGATGTGTATATTGTTAGGTCATGTTAGATATGTTTATTTAATGTGTTTGCAAATAGATATGTATGTGATAGCAATTATTCGACATGATATGTATATTTGATGTTTGTGTTGTGATGATGTTATACAATGCTTGTGTTTTGTTAGATGATCATGATCACGATCATTAGATGATGTTAGCGAATTTGAGTGTGTTTTAGAATGTGACGTTTGTATGATGGTTACCATGATCATGATGTTTATTTTTAATATTAAATCATGATATTTCTTAAATATTAGGTTGTGATAGTAATTGAAATTTTAATTTTAAATGTATGTAAAATTGTAATATTTGTAATTGTAATTTTTGATTGTATTTGTATGTAAAATATTTGTAAAATTGTAATTGTAATTATACATAATTGTGTTGTTAAATTGTAAAATTGTAATTGTAATTGTATGTATTGTCATCATTCAATTTTATTAAAATTGTAAAATTTGTAAAATTTTAAAAATGTAATTGTAATTGTATGCATCGTGATTGTAATTGTAATTGTATGTAAAATTGTAAAATTGTAATTATAATTGTAATTATATATGAAATTGTAAAATTGTAATTGTAATTGTAATTATATATGAAATTGTAAAATTCTAATTGTAATTTTAATTTTAATTCTATGTAAAATATATGTAAAATTGTAATTGTAATCGTAATTATATTGTGAAATGAATATAATTTTAATTGTATGTAAAATTGTAATTGTATTGTGAAATTGTAAAATTGTAATTGTAATTGTATGTATTGTCATCATTTAATTTTATTAAAATTTGTAAATATGTAAATTTGTAAAATTGTAAATTAATTGTCAGTTTTGAACCATAACTACCGTAAGTAAAATATATACCGTACATACTGTTAAATTACCATAATTGTAAATTTTTAAATTTGTAAATTTGTATGAATATAAATAATTGTAAAATAATAAATCTAGAATAATATGAATTTTTGTAACATAATAAAATTTAAAAAATAATGCAAAAAAAATCATGTTTAGAATTATCATTATTTTATCATGACCTTACATACCAAAAATAACAATATACATTTTGAAGATATCATTCACACACATTTGAAGCAATCAAGTAGTTGTATTATTTTAGGAATTGACATAAAAAAAAGAACTTGATACAGTGTGCCATTGTTTTCGAGATCAACATAATTTCAAATTATCAAGTGAAAATATTTTAACATTAACACAATGCAAACCAATTAATTCAAAATACATATTATAATGTTTCGAAAGAAAGAGTCTTAGTTATAAGGTTAAGTCCTCTTCTTTATAAAAACCCCTCTTAAAAAGTATAAATGATGAAATAACACATGTACCATATCACTCTCAGTTCTCATGATCACCCTCATGATTATCTTCTAGCTCGCTTGGCATGATAACACTATTTTTCTCAAAAACGTGTTTTGATCTAGGGCCATGTCTCAAAACGAACCAGCAATCCCTATCTAACACATGATCTAGGTAAAAAAACACCTGGTTGCAGTTTTTGGGGAAAACATAGGGCTCCTTAGCTTCATCCCACTTCTTTCTAGAGTTGATACATATCTGCCTACTATCGAAATATTCCTTTACATTATTCCGATCAAAGGTGTGCCACCACTTTCACCTAAAAATAATACATTGGAAAGAAGATAAATCCACTTCAATGATCTCTTGTATCTTTCTGATAAAACCTAACATCCCTTGTACTAGGTTTTGATCATGGCTTGTATCTTTTTGACGTAACCTAACATCCCTTGTACTAGGTTTTGATCGAGGTGGCTAGCTCGACTAGATTGATCGAACTCGACTTCCACTCCACAGTCTTGTGTCATGTGTCCATCCTCGGCATTTTATGTGCGAAAATGTTGTCCATATGCCCACATAGATGGGAACAAATTTACCTATAAAAGTTAAAAAATCATAGTGTCACGTGTCTTATAATAACCCAAATGTTAAAATATGAAATATAGATGTTACATTTCAAAGGTGCATTATTAAGTTTAAAATGTACATAAACAGATTATTACCAAGGGGGTGCACCCAATCCCTATGTTTAGCGCATCCTCTTCAACACGCGAGTAACGACCAGTTGCACTGTATTTCTCTCTGACTTGGTCAACCACCCAATATTGGGGCATATAATTGGAATATTTTCTCTTATATTATCGGGATAAGGAACACTTTTACCATTAAAAGTATGAATTATTTCCTGTCACTATCCCATTTAATCCTCTTTTGTTCATACAATGCAACACACAGTTGTGTCACTTTAGAATTGTAAAGAATGGATTTATTGATTTCCTCAATTTCTGTATTCGCTGATGAAATCAAGTTGACCTATAGTACATATGAGATCAAAAAATACATTATATCAAATTTCAACATGAATATTTACTTTGTTTAAATTCGAAAAATTATAAGTCGCTTACTCTTTATCAAGCACATTTTCCCATTCATTTGGAGAAGGTCCCCTTCTCTTTTGTTTTCATCACTTTCATCATCCCAGATCATCGCACCTGGTCTTTTGTCAATTTTCTTGATGTACTCACTGGAATAATAGAAAAAGTCATATGATATTTACCCCTCTACCATAGACCCCTAATGTTTTTCCCTTTGTCGAACAAAACCTTTCAATTTCTTCATGTACCTCTCTAAGAAGAAAATTCAATGACAAGAAACTACCCCAACTATTTCAACCTCATCTACTAGCTCGATTTGAAGATGGACCTGCAAGTCCATAAAACTCGTCGGTAGTTCCTTCTAAAACATACAAACAATCTCAATTATCTCTGGATGCCACCATGGAATTCTAGCCACATGAATCTCCTTTGACGTGATCCAACGTAAAAATGTAGATAATTTAGATATGACATGCCCTAGGTCTTGGGGGAAGTCACGTTTCACACACCCACACACAAACTAAGGATAATGACACTACAAAGTTATAAACACATGTGGTAATATACAAAATTAGTTATGTTTTATGATCCCTGCAAGGGATAAAAATTATTAATATAACAAACAATAAAATAATGTTTTTGACATTATACGTACCCTTAGAAGATTCAAATGGTCATGTGATTTCAACCCCAACAAAAGGTCATCCATGGTGAAGCAGTGTCGTAGTGAAGACCCATATGAAGTTGGCACCCTCACACCCTTTATAACTTCCTTTGCCAAAAAAATATCATCTTTTTTTAAAATCCATGGGACATCACCTTCTTTGAAATACCAATCAGAGGGAACATCTACCTATGATCCTATACTTTCTAATCATCTTGGCCAATGTTTCTTTTTATTTTTTCAAGTAATAATATCTTTCCTAACAACCAATGTGTCACTTTGTTTGGATGATAGGTGCCTACATAAAGAATATGAAATATTTTTAAATATATGCATGGAATATAATAAGTCCGTAATTGTAAGATTATCCCAATATGGGAGGTTAATATCAGGGAAAATCTTAAGGATGGAAATTTATTTTAAAGTTTATAAACCTTGGAAAATCTCACTAGTACATAATATGCAATTTTAAAAATGTTTGGCAATGTTGTTGGAAAACTATTCAAATGTATAATAATTTTATATAGTCTCTATATAAAATTTTGGTGGTTTTTGAGGTAAAATAAATTGATACTATAAAATTTGGGCGAATAATTTTTAGAAAAAAATGGAAATTAACGAATCTTTTTTTTGGAAAAGGCATGGAAAATTAGCCCACTTGCGAATATCAGCCCCTAAAATTTTCCATGGAGGTTATCAAAGATATTTTTTCTTCTCACCCCAATGGGAAATTTCCCAACATAAGTGTCGAATAATTATAGATCAATGAATGTTGGCTCCCCATTTAAGTCGAACATTTCTATGAACTCATTCTCCTTCTCTCTCTCGTATGCTCTAAGCCATTCAGCTGGTGTCGTTATTGGAGGCCTTTGGGTTCTCTCTCGTTTACCATTTAAAGCAGATGTTGCTCTTTTGTAAGGGTGTTCTTATAGGAGGAATGCCCTGGAGTAGTCATACATTGGCTTTCGTAGGTCGTTGGACCATCTAACTTTCAAAGAAGTTCCACAACATTTATATCCATAATACCCTTTTGTTACAATACCGACGAAATTATGGCATACAATATGCATGAAACATTAAAAAATATCATGAAGATCATAACAAGTACAACGAATTAAATAAATAATATGCGAAATAATATTGTTACATATTTAAAGAAATCAATAAACATGTAATTTACCAGAGCAAACTTCTAAGCCTAGATAATCCTATGTTATGTAAGCACATATGACATACAACATAAAACTCCTCTCTGTTGCGATGGGTCTTAACAGATCATATACATTTAACCCATCCCATAATTCCTTCAATTCATCTACCAGTGGTTGTAAATAGACATCCATATTCTTCACTTTTCTTCTACCAGGGACTATGAGAACCAACATAAGATGTTCATTCTTCACATATAACCATGGGGGGATATTGTTATTGATCACTACTGTTACACCAATTTTTGGTAATCTAACCTATTATTATTAAATGGACCTAAGTACACCATGTATGACCAATTTTACCCTAAGTAAAATTGCTTTCACTATGAAAAATAACTTAGTAAACCACCTTTATTAAGTTGTTTATGGTCTAAATAGGAAACCCCATGAGGAGATATTAAATAAATATACATTTGTTTGATTTTAATCAAGTAATAATTAGTTAAACAACAACTTAATTAATATTCATGGTTATATTTAACCCAGAACAGGAAAATTAATTAGATAAATCATTATTTATCTTGTTATTTTCTAGGAATAATTATTTAAACCATATTTAAATAATATTCCTTGTTAAATATGACTAAATCATTTATAAATAATTAAATAAATCATTATTTATTTGATTATTACTCAACCAAATCCTTAAAATAATAAATAAATCATTTATTTATTTATTATTTACAAATAAAGGGATTTGACCCAAGTCAAATTGTTTTTCCCTCCAACAAATATAATAAAATATTCCATAAAAGTTTGATCTTGATTTGGTTAATAATATTTTAATTATGCACCGATATTTAGACTAACTCAATATTTTGTTATAAATAGAAGGGTTTTTCCATTCATTCACTACCTTTTGTTGCCTAAAGATCACTCTGGATCTATACTTTTGGTCTAACTTTGATCCACCATCATTAACATATTTTGCTACCATTTTCTTGTGAGCTCCCTTTGAGTTCCATTTTCGTTTGGGTTTTCTACACCATCAAGAGAGAGGAATTTTAGATCTGAAGTGTTGAGGACTTACAATATCAACCCATCCCATTGAGGAGAACTGGTAACATCCTTCTATGTTTTCTTCCCAGGTACCATTAATACAAAATTCATTCAACATATTATTCTCTTGTCTATTGGATGCATGGAGTAAATCTTATTTTTATTTACTGCTTAATGTCTTTTAATGCATAGATCTAGATTTTTGCAGCATTTATCTTGATAACCTAATTGCAGATCTAAGGATATTAGCAACAATATTTGTTGTTAGGGTTGTTTGTTTTGCACAACTAAAGCGGTATTTTTTCGTACGCTTGCAATTAAGATTCATACAAACAAATACTACATGCTAAATAGAGTAGTTGGTGTTCTGGAGGGAATATGGGTTGACGCCATCCATGGCTATGTTGAGTCATAGAGTTCGTACTTCATCCTTGAATTTTTTGGGACATGTATCCTGTATATGCTTCATGGTTAATGAATTTGTTTGGATTCTCATAACTCCCAACTCACTTCTGTGTGAGGCATTCCATCCCTACAACATAGCTAATTATTTACAAAGAAAGAGCCTTTGAATCCTCAGGAGTATAGTCATGTGTCTCAATATCTTAAAAGTAGGACCAGATGATTTACCCTTCTTTTTTTATTTATGATACATGTCATGCCCACATTTCAGACATATATCTTTGTCTTAATATTTTCCTATATATAGAATACAATGATTTGGACATGCATGATATGAAATGTACTCAACACCCAACATTTTCATCAATTTCTTTATCTCTTTGCAGCTACCGGGTGAGACATTATCACTCGGAAGAACCTTATATTTGAATAACCTATAGTTGGTCATGTAAAATATTAAATGTACATTAATGCTGATATAATTATTAAAATTCATAAAATTTAACATTTTTAATGTTCATTGTGTGATTATATTTATCAAAATATAATGGAGGACTTGATGGTTAATTACCTCAAAATTTACGAGAAACGCGCATTTGACAAGTAATACTTTGCTTTCAAGTTGTGCAGTAGCATCGTTGTCCCTAACTAGGTAGACTTTGACTGACTTTGAGGTGCAAAGAGAGGGGTGGTGGAAGCAAATTTAAGGCTTTCGAGAAAGGTATCAGTGATATGTGAACATCATCCACTAGTTGATCATCATTCTGGAATGCATCTAACAACATTATCTCCATGGAAGTCATATCCCTTAAGTAATCATCCATACTGAGATCTATTTGATTTCCTCCATTTCCAGTTTGTGAAGAACTACTATTGTTGTAGTCATTCCTAATTGGTGAATCTTGACGTAGTGGGAATTGAATAGGTGGTTGATTCAACTATTCTTGGTATCATTCCTCTCTAATTTTTTCTCTTAATTCAACCTTCTCTCGATTTGAAATTGTCATGGGATGCAATGGAATTTGGTAGGTAGGTCACTCATCATCACTAGAATCCTAATAATTTCAAAAAATATATTTGAGCATGATTAGCACAAAAAATATGATATCAATTAGTAAGCACGTCGACAATGAATGATTAATGGGTTTGAAGTTCAAATAATTACATTAATATATGAAACAATTATTATTACCATCATTGTCCCATGATTGTGGCTAGAGGATGCAATGTTACAATTGGCAGGGTGAAGTGGTTGTCCATTTTCATCTACCAAATGCGCCTTGCGGTATGTTTCTCCTGATAAGAGCTTCCAACGTTTTTGAGCTGTTTGAATATTTTGTGCATCTGAACTTGATTCTGAATTTGCATGAACCTGCAAATTTGTATAAATTTATTTTATTTAGCTGATTGACATGGATAAAAAAATATATTCAATTATGTAATGAAAATATAAAGAAAATCTTAAGTAATTATGTCTGGAGATGGATAGGGAGAACTCTGCGATGGACTTTGAGAAATATTATGGAATGAGCTGGATTTTGAAGAATTTTCCATTTAATAGAATTATGAGTGTTTCTCCCTCCATTTGAGAAAAATTAACAATAAATTTTGGTTTCCATACCTAAATGTAATTTCAGTGCCTTAAAAATGGAATTTTTGTTATCGGTGTTAATGTACAGTGAATCACACCAATGTGTTTTGGTTACTGCGGACCAGTGCAGTTTTATTAACTGACACACTAGTGCGGTTAGTTAACAAATGGATCGAATATCTGGAAATAAGAAAGAACAACTTTATTTTTTTAAAGTGAAAAAAAAGCGGTAAATTGAAAAATGGGTGGTAAATTATTTTTGGAGATCTAATTTCATAAAAAGTTCTTTAAATAGTAAAAGCTATTCATTATTTCATTATTTTTGCAAAAATTTTTAGGGAGGGATTTGCACAAGAGACATACATGGAGCAAGGGAGCACGAGAGCATTGTGGAGCAGCAAAATACTTTCAAACAATAACACTATTCATAGAATCAAAATTTGAAACATCTCGTAATTCACACAAAAAACCTATAGTATAGTAAAATTGTTAAATTTTATTGTAATAATTGTTTTTTTACAGTTTTTGTTGGATTTAATACATGCATAGTAAAAAAAATTTAATTTTATTGTGAATTTAAAAAAAAAACAAAAAAATCAAAGAAATATGTTCTTACGTTAAACCCTTCCTTCTTCTTGTTTCTGTGACTTCACAATTAGGGCTTTTCATTTTAGATTTATAGGGTTTGTATTGTTATATATATAGGCGTATGAAATATAACCCACGAGACCACTTGTAGAGTCAGATCCCAATCCATGTCGGCCCTTGCATGAATTTTTAAAAAATATATATATTTTAATCGATGCACCCTTTTCTAAAATAGTGCCCCAGTGCGCTATTGTAGTATAGTGCACTGGGGACATACTGAAAAAAAAAAAAAGAAAAAAAAAAGAAAAAAAAAGGAAAAAAAAAGAAAAAAAAACATTGTTTGATAAATTATTGTTTTTTTTATTAATTTTTGTTTTTGTTAATCGGTGCACTGGTTAACATGTAACACACCAGGTCTCCTTGTTGACAAAGGGCACCGTACGATGTTTCTACTATATTGGCGATGCATTTATAAGAACCTATCGCACCACCCTTGGTGCGTACTTTTTGAAGGGCGCTCCATTTTATTGAGTTTTTTTAATTGAAAAGTATGTGATTTATTTATAAAATATATTAATGATTGGTATGGTATAGGTTTCAAATTGATAAAGAATGGCTGACAAGAGTTCAAGTAACAAAAATACCGATAGCACATCGAGAAAAGAAAGAAGGGAAAGTTTTTTGTAAATTCTTTACAAAAAGTATTATTTTTGCACTATATGTAAGTTTAAATAATATGTATTGTTTACTATGTATCATGCAGAGCCACAAAATGATGAAGCTCGATAAGATTATTTATGATCTAAGACCAGAAGGGTGTAAAAGCTTGATGGAAAAATTGTAGAAGGATGAATCATGTGAATGAAAAAATACTATCAATCCAATATGAGTTTATTTTTTTAATTTTCATTAATAATATACTTAAAAATATTAGATAACATGTTTCAAAAAATATATTAATTCACATATGTTTAATGTTCTACAGGGTCCAACAACGAAGAAAAGGAATGTTGTTCTAAGAAAAGAAAAAAAATAGAACATGCAAATGAAAATGAATTGCTCCTTAGATCATATGGAGTGGTGTTGGAGGTTAATGAAAGGGGAAATGTTTTTTACAAAACTTTGAGGGATCTAGTTAAACGAATGTATAGATGTTCTTTCAACTTATAATACAAAAATCAATCCAATGATTCTAGGAAACAAATTTTATTTAAATTACAGGATGAGTTTCCAGAGAATTGGTCAATGAGACATGTCAGAATTTTAATACCAAAAAAGTACAACCACACAAAAGAAAGAATGAAAAAGTAATATTCCTTTAAATTTTTTTCTAGAATTATATGTATATATTACTAGAAAGCAATCATTTATAAATATCACTTTTGTTATAGTTACTTTTCATATATCAATAAAAAAAATTAAATAGTTTATTGTCATGTTACATTTTCATGAAGATTATGAAAATTTCAAAGGATCAACGAGCTGGTATCAGAAATATGCCAGTAGGAATGTCAAAAAAGGTGTACAAGAATATGGTCAAAGAAATGGACATAGTTGCATCTCACGATGAGCCATATCAACAAAAATGTGCTTCAAATGTAATGTGTAATCATTGAATTTTTGTATTAGGTACAATAAATAAACAGTTTAGCATTAAATATTAATTTTCAAGTATTTTCTTGCAGAAAAGAAACGAAAATGGAACCCATTCAACACATAAAATAAGACGTCAAGGAAGAAAAGGGTTGATATCGATGTTTGTGAGTATTTGTTACTTCCTTATAACAACTTAACTAGATTTAATTTTTGTATATTTTAAGTTTTTTTACAACAATAATCATTGAATGTCTTCAAACATGTGCTAACATGCAAAAAAGAACCATCAGAAGAATTGATTGACGTTGGGTTAAATATGGGTTGTCAGTATATGTTGGCATATCAGAAATTAATTGTGGAATTTGTAAGCATATATCTTGTTTTACTTTGCTCCATCTATAAAAAATAAACCAAAAAAATATTTTTGAGCCGAAAGGCTCATTCTAGAATCCAATATGAGGGAGATGTTAAGTATGTCACGTCCTCAACAAATAATAAAAATAATTTAAACAATTAAAAATATATTAACCCAACAATTAAGTGTTGATATTATAATTGAGCCGAAAGGCTCATTGAGCCGAAAGGCTCATTCTACAATCCAATATGAGGGAGATGTTAAGTATGTCACGTCCTCAACAAATAATAAAAATAATTTAAACAATTAAAAATCTATTAACCCAAAAATTAAGTGTTGATATTATAATTGAGCCAAAAGGCTCATTGAGCCGAAAGGCTCATTCTACAATCCAATATGAGGGAGATGTTAAGTATGTCATGTCCTCAACAAATAATAAAAATAATTTAAACAATTAAAAATCTATTAACCCAAAAATTAAGTGTTGATATTATAATTGAGCCAAAAGGCTCATTCTAGAATCCAGTACAAGGGAGATGTGTAAGTATGTCACGTCCTCAAAAAATAATAAAAATAATTTAAACAATTAAAAATCTATTAACACAACAATTAAGGGTCAATATTATAATTTTATACAACTTTATAGAAATAAAAAATATATATAGAACTTAAAGAAAGTGTTTGAATATCCATATTAACTAATTTATTTCAGCATGGATTTTCTCTCTCTACAGAAAGTGTGAGTGTGTGTGTTAACCTTAGCTTGAAAGGAAAAATTAATTGAAGGTAATGTAGAGTAGTTACTTTTTAATAAGAGGAAAATGTGTGACTAATTCAATTTTTAATATAAAATATTAATAATGATAAAATATCAAATTATACAATTTAAACAATGAAAAATTACCACATAAAACTATATTAATCACAAATTTACGAAGCAGTAAAATGTATTAATTGACATGTAATTTAAAAAAAAAATTTGATATTGGATCTCTCAAGGCCCTTGGTAGATATGTGGTTAAATTGCATCTATATTGTTTCTACATCCCAGTGTGAAGGCTACATTAAGTATGTTCATTCCTCGTAAAATAAAAATAAAATATTCTCTAAATAGAAAAACAATGTCGGCTATAATAAAAACGAAAAAAAAAATATATGCTATGCATTTTTAATTAGTTGTCCATATGACCTAATATCATGTAGAGTAATTAGAAGTAAAAAAAATATGTGAGTAAGATGTTTAAACCTTATGTTTTTAAAAAATATTTTAATAAGTGATATCAACTTTATATAAATCTATATATAGAAAAAAATGTTAAAAGAAAATATTTTAATGTATGATAGAATCAAATATCCAATGTGAGTTATGAATAAAATAATTTAATATGAATTAATATAAAATGTTTCAATATACATGTTATGTAATCTCTATAACAATCAAAAGTGAAATTTAAACAATAACAAATTTTTGTATTCTAAAATAAGTTTGCAACAAAAGGAATTTGATCCCTTTCGGCTCATGTTAGATCCATTTTTTTAGATGGATCTATGCTGGTATATTAAATCTATGATTTTTTATGGGGTATAAAACTTTTATTAAACAAAGTATGGAATTGCGCCAACAAATGAATTGTTGAAACATGGCATGAAATTTGGTTTTGAAATAATGTGTATAGTTCATGAGTCAATTATTTCTACGGTACATTTATTTTCGATATACATTGATGTATATTATTTAATATTGAAATTTTCATTATTCTCACCAACATATATACACTCATTACACTTTAGTTTTATATTTGTAGATGGAACTTGAAGAAGAAGAAAAAAATCAATACAGTGAACAAAACATTCCACCAAATAGGCTAATTCATGGAAGTAGCTGGAGTAGTGACAACAGTTCCAGCGAAGAGTGATGATAAATATGTTTGTATATCAAAGCAAGGCGTTGTATATATATTTTGAAATATTTTTCTGTGAAATGAGACATTTTGTTTAATGTAATGGATATAGTGTCCCAATTGAAAGACAAAGGGATACCAGTAATTGTCCCATTTTGTATGACAAAGAGTGTCTTATTCATATTTATATAATAAAATACATTTTAATTTATTCTATTGTGTTCTCCATTTTCGTTGTGAAATGTTACACCATTGATTAAATATTATAATGAAGAGATGCATAATATGATGAGATGATATAACAAATTAATAAAAACATCACATTCAAATGCACTAATAAAAATTTCATTGATATGAATACTGTTATAAGATATGTGCCGAATTTTGATGAATAATGAATTTTAAAAAATCACAATAATTGCACTTTCATAGGTAGATGTTTCTAAAAAATAAAAAATGAACACCGGTGTGTGTTAGCTACTATGCACTGCTGCATTTGCATGATAATGTGCACCAGTGTGTTTCTACGATCTATGGGCATCACACAAACACCAATACCAATTAGAATGCTCTGTGTGCTTTATCTATGATTACCATCTGGGCGGTCCAATAGGCATTTCATGCACTGGTACGCTTTTCCTTTAACACACCGATGCATTTTTATAACTTAACGACCTGATGCATTTTAGCAACTAGACGACCCAATGCTTCATGCTTCTCCAAAGTCTAATCCAATGCCATCTTCCATGCATGATAGTCATATTTTTCAATGAGCTTGTGCTCAGTCTTGAAATAAGATGTAGATGGCATGGAGACTTGTCCAATAGTATTTTCAAACAAATCTCTTAGTGATTGATTTTGTCTCTCTTGCTTGGGATTGGTCTTCATGTGGGCCCTGATACCATGTTAATTATGTTATCACTCAGATTTTCCTTGAAGTTGTTGGAAGAGGAAAGGGGTCCGAGGTAACCACAAACCAACCTTCAGATACAGAATCTAGCCAATCTATATCCAGAGAGGGCTCTCTCTATAAAATATAGCTTTGTTTTTAGAAGATATTAGGCTAGTTATAAAGTCCAGGGGTTTTGAATTTGTTTTGGTTGATGGAATTCTTTAGCCAAGATTAAGATCAAATAGTTTCAGTCCATTGGGCTAATGGAGTCAAAGGATTGGCTGCACTGGCTTAAGTTTTTTTAACAAAATATGGTTTATCAGGGCAAGATAATCAAACTAGAAAAAATTATAGATCTAAAGTGAATGGAATGGAATTCAAACGGATGAAAGGCAATAGAGAATCTTTCAACACATTCAAGAGAAGAGAAATAAATTGATTATCAATAAAGAGAAGTTAAGTATTCTTTACTAAATAACCAAATATGCATGAACTAGACAAACAGGAGCAATTAAAAATTCGATGTTTAAACTAGTTTAGAAGAAAACATTTAGAACAATAACGACTGAAATTAGATTACACCTAATTACTTTCTGGTTTAATCCTTTTCATTAAATATTAAGATAATGAAACACAGATGATATCATAAGCAAATGTAAAACTTTAAAACATGGGATAGAGATGACTTATTGATCCTTCATTCGACACATGAATCCTCAGAAAAGTCTTCTGCCTCAATTCCTTGTCCAGTTTTGCCAAGAAAAATTTCTCCAAAAGCTCTTTATTCCAAAATATTTAATGTTACATCAGAGTATAAGAATCCACCCTCAATAATTTGATTGAGGGCTTATTTATACAAAAAATCATACAAAATATCTCTTAACAAAACGAGATATAATCTAAGATGACCCATAAATAAGTTACAATAAAAATAGAGAAAAATGGTCTCATGGATAAGACAAGAAGTAACCGATGTTGTGCTATTCCCTCTTTCCGAGAATGTGCTGGAGGTTGGACATATATTTTGGCTCATCGTTGTCTTCTTCAGTAATTTTGTTCTAACTATCTTGCTTCACTGATACTCTTTCTTTTTACTGATACACTTTTAATTGAACTGATACTCTTTAACCTTTGTTTGTTCCTTTATCCTTTATACTGTGGTAAATAGGAAAAATTTCATATAAGGATAAATTTTACAAAAGTTCCAACAAATCTTCCCACCATTTATCTTTTTCTATTATTGTTCGTTGAAGCTTCCTTAATGTTTCCTCAGCCTCGGTATACCTGAAGAAATTAGGCTGATTAGGAAACACATGCTTCACTTCATGTTCAAGATAAAATAAATTCTCTAATCTGTCATGAAGATTCCTTCCTGTAGGCAACGTTGCTTCTGATGAAATGGTTGAGGAACTGGCTAGATTGTGAGCATGTATGTCCAATTTCTTAACATAAGTTTCCAAGTCCATTATTTTATCTTTTGAAACCATGGGGCTGGGTAACCCTTTATTCAATAAAACATCAAACCTTTCTCTGAAAGCAATGATTTCACTTTGCATGTCAAAGCACCTTCGTTCCAAATTTTGCATAAGAGTTCTTTTAGTAAAAGATCTTTTGATCTCCAAGATTGTTGCAGTTCTGTCCTGAATACCCAAGTTTGCAAGTTGTTGTCTGGTTTGGGTGTTTATAAATTGTATAAGCTGATTGGCTTCCTCAGGCCTATTTCCTAATTCTGCTCGTGTATTCTCAACTTCATCCAGAGCTACTTTGACCAAATCATTCGGCTCGTATATTATCTGGATTGAGGACTAGATATCTTTTATTTACTGAATAACATCATCCCAAATAATTTTATTTATTTCTCTTAAAGGTTTCTCCAATGTGAGATCCCTTTCCAAAGCTTTAACTAAATTTTCCAACTTTTTGACTTCTCTTGTTTTGTCAGCAACAGTCATTTTTGAAAGATCATATTTATGTTCCAAACTAATAAGTTGTAACTTTGTGTGCTGAAGTTCTGTTACTTGCAGTTTCAAGTTATTCATTTGCTTTACTAATTCTTCTATACTCAAATTTGAAGTATTTACCTGTGATGGCTTTGCTGGCTGACCTGCTGGAGATGTACCTGTAATAACCTCTGCTATAGATACTGCAACACTGGACTGCTTGTCTTTTAATGCTTGTTCAAGTTCTTTTTCTGTTTCAGTCAGTTGCTCATTCATTTTCAAGAGTAGCTCCATCATTTCTTCTTCATAATTCTTCTTTAGTACTTTCTCAGTTTGAGGATGTCTGGAGGCTGGCAATTTCAACTGCTTTCTCAAAGCTGCAATATCATCATTTTTTTTCTTGATTAGAGCTTCTATACCTTTGACATCCTTTGGATTGTGACCCAAACCAATTATTATTTCCTCCAGTGTTTTTATCCTCTTGTATTTGGCTTGAGAAGAAGCCTTTTCAAGCTGCAATTGTGTATTAGTGTTTTCCAAAGAGTCCTGTAACCTGCGAGCTACCATTGCCTTATCAGTCAAAGTAGAATAGATCATTTCACCAGTTTTCTTATGCAACTCAATCCGATCTAAAGGATGGATATCCTTTGCTAGGACTTCAAAGTTTTTCCTGATATAATCAGCAGCTATTTGGGGTTGCTGCAACTTGGGTTTGAAATGGCTCATTATCATTTTTCCCTGTTGGATGTCAAAAGATGACATCAATCTTTCTTGATTCTTTGGAGCCATTTTCAGATATTGATTATATACTTGAATTCTCATTGGATCATTCCTGGCCTTGATATTGATAAATTTCTTCTTTATATCTCCTGCATCTTTAACTAGTGTTTTGAAAGAAGATATTTCAATACTTTGTTGCTTCTGTAGCTCTTTCCTTTGTGAGGTAGTGGATGCTCCACTGACTGAACCTATTTGTTGACTGTGTAATTTTTCTTGTCCTTGAATATCAAGGATTTCATCAATAGACTCTACTTCTGAAGGAGTATTCAATTTCTGTCTCTTGGCCTGAGGCTGTTGCGAAGACCCAGTGAGAGGGGTAGCAGCTTCAGCTTCTCTCTTTTTTCCCTTTTCCACATTTAATGGAGTCTACAAAATTGACATTTCTACTGGATTGGTTTGAACGAAAGAAGCCTGTACTTGATCCTGTCCCTTGGAATTTTGAGGTTGTTCTGTCATAGTGAATGTTTCTTTAACTTGTGTATCAACCTCTTTCTCTTTTCCCTTAGATGATAATGCAATATTTTCTGGTAACTCCTGCTGAATAATCCCAGCTGAGTAAGGGCCAACCCCTGATCTTGGTACCTATGCAAAAGAGTCTAGGTCAAGCATATTTTCAAGATCTTTCATAACATTGTCTACATTGACCTGCTCACTATCCCACTCTATCAATGTTCCTTCTATCCATTCATCTGTATTAGCAAATTTTTCAATCTCTGGGATTCTTTGATGTATGTATGGTGCTGAATTATTCTTCATTCTTTTATCACAAATGAATTTGAATGGGTCATAAGGCACCCAATAGAAACTCTTTTGTAATTTGAGACAATCTTCTAATATCTTTTCAGCTTCTTCCCCTGCATCTCTAGAGTTACAAATAAAGGGACCTAATTGACTTTTGATCTGGAGTTGAGCCTTCTTCTTCGCATTACAAAAATAAGTTATATCAGAATTGTTCATCTGCCTAAAATATTCTAATGCAAAGATTCTCATGGAGACATATTTTGGCAATTTGAAGGGACATAATTCACATCCATAGATTATGACTTCTGTGTGATTTTGGTATAAGTACCAATCACCAAATTTGTATTTTTTTCAGAGCTGTAAATTTTTCTTGATTTCATTGCTGATTCTTGGAGGAGAAACTCCTGTCAACAATGTGGTTGCAGGGTGTATAAAAAGATAAATGAACTCATTATAGGAATAGGGAGAATCTCGAGAACTATGAGTGATGGCTGACCAAAAGATAACAGACCTAGAATCACCTGGGCATCAAGCTTTTTGATATAGAAAGGGAAGTTTTCCGACTGGTAATAGAGCATGAGATGGTAAATGACAGAAGAATATTTAAACACTTTCTCATTTTATAATCTCATGAATTGATCATGGATTTTTTCTACAATGTATGATGCAAAGTCATACCTGACAGCAGGAGGTTGTCCAGGGGTAAAAATAGAAAATAATACTAGAGTTAAATGGTCAACATATTCAATGGTATTAAAGCCCATTATAAAGCATATCATTTCCAAAACAAGTCTACCCTCCTCAGTGAAAAGAGCATACCCATAAGGGGGAGGGCCTTTAGGCTGGTGATCAGGCAACATAAAGGTTTGGCAGATGTGGCTTAATTCTTCATGGGATAGTTTAGTGGATTTATCAAGTAAATCTCCCATGGATAGGGGAATAAGGGCTTGATCAAGTTGAAAATGTAGCATCTCATTGATAGACTGAGCAGTAATTGGGAGAAGGACATCTTGATTTGGGGATAAGACTGCTCTTTGGTTAGGATCATAATTTGCATGGAAAAAATGGATTATTTCAGGGAAAATATGGACAGAGGGAAAAAGGTACCTGGGAAGATTAGATTCCCATAACCCAATCATATCCAAGCCATTCAAATAATTATCTCTACAGTGACAAAAAATTCGAAGAGGGCTTTCACTAAAAACTAGGTCATTGATTTGGAAATCTTTGTCGACTAATGATAAATAATCCAGGTCTCTATGAGGGGCATTCAATGGGGTGAAGCTTAAAGCCACATGAACTTCCATTCTTGGTTCTTGTGGATTCAAAAATGGAAATTCGGTTTATGGTGAAAAATTGAGAAACATTACAGGTTTCGATGGGAGGAACAGGTACAACTGTAGATTGGGAATTCAATTACAGTTCTCAGGATTAAGGAATGAACTAGCAATTAATTTTAACTCTATTTCAGTGAAAGAAAGAGGAAAACCGAGTTTCTTACAGAGTTTAGTTGAAGATTTAGGGTAAATACCTATTTTTGGAGAAAACAACATTTTGAACAGATGCTGGTTAATGCGGATAATCTTCTGAGAGGCTTGAGTGCAATTTTCTTTGACAGGATAAAGGTTGGCAGACTTTAGAAATTTGAAATTCGAATTTTCTGTGTGGAGGGTGTATTCGTTCACTACATACAAAATAATGAAAACGACACGAATTTTTTTTTTATTGCCAAAGTCGAATGGGGGGGGGGGGTGGGGAATTTTTATTATTTTAATAAATGATGTCATCTTGTATGCCAGATGAGTCATGGGGAAAGGTGGTAAGTGGTTTATTCCGCACCACTTTTGAGGGAAGGAAGTTTTGGGTGGGGAGGCAGCGAATCCACAGAACGGACGACGCGTGGCCATGTCACTGTTTAAAAACCACTGTCATTTCACGTGTTAACATTCAGATCGGAGATGGCCAACAGAATTGATAAGAGCCGTCGATTTTGGAGTGATCAATCGAACGGTAGATGGGACAGGGAGTTGATAGTTGTTTAACGGGCGGGACCCGACACGTTTTATTACGAATTAATCATTTCGGGGGAATTCTGATTGGCGGGGATCGGTTCTTAATTAACCATGAGGATTAACTAAGTCCTTGTACAGTGGATGGTCGGGGGTGAAAAATACATGCGGGATGGGTTATTTCAAAGTTTGGTTTTAATTAAACTTTGAGTTTCATTTTTGTTTTAAACACATATACATACATTTAAACGTTTTCATATATTTTTATTTATACAATAATTAAATCAATGCGATTTATTTACTGTAGGGGGGTGGGAATAATATTAATGTTATATGTTAGCCAAAAAGGGGGTATATTGTGGGTTTTTTATTTGAATAAAATAGGAATTAAATACTTTTGGCTAAAAATTCATAATATAAAGGTTTTGGGGATATTACTATAAAAGGATTTATATACAATAGGAAAAGGTAATTTTCATAGGGAGTTAATATATAAATTAGAGTTAATATGACAAGGGAACAATGTGAACTCAAAATACTTAAATATAACCATGAAAGTGAAGATTCAAAAGTAAATGGCATTATTATACTTTCATCACTTAGACTTAGAATAAAAGTGATTTTTAGGGCTTTTCATGAAATATTGAAGGATTTTCCTAAGTAAAATGGGATTTTACTTAGAAAAAGATTTTTGAGAAGTGAATGAATGTGATAATGGATGATTTCAAGTACTTAAGTTTTTTCAATTATTGGGCCGAGGGTCCGGTCCCTCCAAAAGTCAAGGAAATGCCTTCAGCCCCTTTAATCTTCAAATACCTTAGTGCTTAGGGAAATTAGTGAAATGTTTAGGGAAAATGAGAGGGGAAGTTAATAATCTTGACTTTGTTTTGCTGTGAACTTTTCCAATATTGTATCTGCCTTTGCACTTGTGATGAAAGTAAAATTGAACACATTTAGAACCATCATTCATCACATGTAATTTTGCAACAACATTTACCTACCCTACTTACTTTACCCTATCATTTTCTCTTCTTTATTAGGGTGCACTTAGACTGGCAAACCCTTATCAATCTTCTTTTTCTTTTACATGGCAAACCTATCTGTTTCTACACTTATTACATCCAAGGGCTCAGATTAAACTGTTGAGCACCTTTTATTAACTGTACCTATCTATTTATCTGCCAAGATTAAACTATTTGGCCAGATATTTATTCTCTATTCTACAACATGAAATTGAAAAATGAATGAGTCAAGATTAAACAGTTTGACTCTTCATAAATTGTGGCAAAATTTTGACAAGCTGCACACAATTTGTTTATTACATCAGAGCAAAAAGTAGTGGCATTTGGACTAGCACACTTTCCTTGGCCTTTCTTTTGGTGGGGTTCATTTCTTTCACTTTTTTTTTTTTGGCCAATTTTATTTTTTCACCCTTTGACTTTTCTTTTAGGGTATACCCTCTTTACATTTTTTAAAATTTTTTGATTTTTTGATTTTTAAAGAATATGGAACACCTTCGCAACAAGAAAAAAGTTTGAACATATTGCATATTTCAACAAGTCAATCATGAAAAATGACACCTATTGGTATAGGAGTCTAACACTGGCTCCACTTGGGGATGGCTTTTCTTGGTGAAAAGTCAAGAACAGCAGGTCAGATACCTTGAAATGTGTTTAGCTGAACCATGAAATATTATTTTTCTGGTGGCTTTATTATATATATGATAGTAAAAATTCTGAAGCTTATGGCCTTCACTTCGGGCTTCAACTTCAGCAAAACACCATCAAATCAAAACTGATGCATTAGAAAGGATATATTATGTACAAGTTAAAAAATATGAACATCCTAGTAAATAGGATCAAAGTAGTGTTTTATAATTCGACCATTGACAGGTCCTTCCTTAGCTTCTGACCCTTCCAAATTCTTCAAAAAATATGTGTTATTTCCCTGTAAAGCATGAATGATGTAAGGTCCTTTCCATAGGAAATCAAATTTCCCATGTTTTCCTTTATCATCCCTTCTAGAATCCCATCTTAAAACTTTGTGTTCAAGTTGAAGACCTTCTGCTTTGGTCCTTCTGTCAAACATCTTGGTTAATTTTTCCTGCAAAACTTGGGATCTTTGATACACTTCTTCTCTGGTCTGCTGCAAGTGAATTGTTTGATTTATTCTTCTCTGAATATCATTGGGTTCTACTTGAGCCTTCTGAATTAACTTCATTATAGGAACTCCTAAAGATCATGGAAATCTAGCCTCAATACCATAAACTAATTCATATGGACTGGTTCCAATTGATTTTTTGGTTGTAAGTCTATCTGCCCACAATGCATTGGTAAGTTTCTTATGCCAATTCTTCTTATTTTCTTCCAATAATTTTTTAATGATATTAATGAGGCTTTTATTGGAAGATTCAGCCAGTCCATTACCCTAAGGATAATATGCTGTTGAATGGCCTAAAGTGATGTGGTATTTATTGTATAAACTAATCATTTTATTGGACTTGAAAGCAGCAGCATTATCAGTTATAATTTTTTCAGGACAGCGAAATCTTGAAAGTACACTTGTTTCTAAGAATCCTATAATTACAGAATCACTGGCTTGTCTGGATGGGATAGCTTCAATCCATTAAGTAAAGTAATCTGTTGCAGTGAGGATCCATCTATATTGCCCAGAAGAGGGGGGATGGATTTCTCCAATAAAATCTAGGCCCCATTGTTGAAAGGGTTTCTCGGTGGAAATTGGTTTTAATGGTAAAGGCAGTAATTTTTTCTTGCCTTCAAAGATCTGCCACTTGTGGCAAGCAGTTACAAATTTCTTAACATCTGAAACCAAGGTTGGCCAATAAAAACCAGCCCTTAAGATCTTATCTGCAGTTGACTTCCAGTAGAGGTGTCCACCAAAATCTCCTGCATGGAATTCATTAAGAACCTTGTCAGCTTCATCTTTTAATAAACAATTTAATAGAATTCCATCATGATTCCTCCAAAAAAGAGCATTATCTAAAATACAATACTTTAAAGATGTCATTTTCAAAAACCTTTGTTTCGTTCTGGATAACCCTGGAGGAGATTGCAGGTTTAACAAAACATAAATGATATCAGCGTACCAAGGTGATTCTAAAAAGGCCTGACTGATTTGTGGATTCGCCACCTCCTGTTCGTCATCCAGTTCATTAATGTTCAGGGCTTGGCAATTTGTTTCAGTCATGAGTTGAGCCAAACCTTGTCCTTTTATGAGTTTTGTAGGTCTTATCTCAATATCATATTCTAATATGGTAGCTATCCATTTACCTCTTTTGCCTTCAATTCCATCTTGAGTTAAGATGTCTTTAACGACAGCATTAGGTACATAAGCTATCACATGAGAATACAATATATAAACTCTGAAATATTTAATTGCTTTCACAAGTGCAAAAGCTTGTTTCTCCATGATATTGTATTTCAATGATGCATCTCTAAGTGCTTTACTAAAAAAGGCTATAGGTTTTTCACATCCTTGATCATCCTTTTGTAATAAAACTGCTGCAATTGTATGTTCAGAAGCAAATGAAAAAATTATGAAATCTCTATCAAATTTTGGACTGGTAAGAACTGGTGTTTTGGTTAAAGCCATTTTGATTTCTTCGAATGATTGCTTGGCTTCAACTGTCCACTTAATACTCGAATCCTTTCTTAACATGTTAGTAAGCAGTCTAAGTAATTCAGCTAAACTAGAAATGAATCTTCTCAAAAAATTGATCTTACCTATGAATGCTTGAAGTTCTTTAATATTCCTCGGATGAGGTATCTGCAAAATGGCTTGTATTCTTTCAGGATCAATTCTAATGCCATATTTTGAAATGATATGACCTAGGAGTTTACCTTCTTCAAGACCAAACAATGACTTTTTAGGATTTAAAGAAATACCATATTTTCTGCATTTAATGAACACCTGTCTAAGATGATCCAAATGTTGTTGATCTGTCTTGGAAAAAACAGTCAAATCATCTAGATATATGACTAGAAAATCATGAATTTTTTTGGCAAAGGCAATGTCCATTGCTCTTTGGAAGGTCGCTCCTGCATTTTTGAGTCCAAAAGGCATCTTAACATATTTAAATGTACCCCATGGTGTCGTAAAAGTTGTCTTGTCTTGATCGTTAGGATGAACCAGAATCTGGTTGTATCCTGAGAATCCATCCAGAAGAGAAATTCTTGAAGATCCTACTACCCTTTGTAAGATATGGTCCATTTTAGGCAAAGGATAGTTATCTTTTAAAGAAACTTTGTTTAAATTTCTCAAATCGACACATAGTCTAATTTCTCCAGTCTTTTTCCTTTTTGGTACCAAATTAGAAACCCATTCAGAAAACCTAATAGGAGCAATTATTCCTGCTTCATACATTCTTTTAATTTCTTTTTCAATTGAAGGTAGTAACACAGGGTTGATCCTTCTAAGTTTCTGTTTGAATGGTTTCTGATCTGGTTTCAAAGGTATTGTATGCTGAATTAGTGATGTATCATATGATTTAAGATCTTCATAACTCCAGGCAAAAACATCCTGGAATTCTTTTAAAAGTTCAACATATTTTTGTTTCTGATCAGGAGGCAAAGATTTGGATAACTTAACCATTTTGGGATTTTCTTCAGTGCCCAAATTGTATTCTTCAATATCAGTTTTTAACGGTTCCATTTTGGGCTTCAGTGGAATGTCATTTGAGTCAAAAAGATCTTCTAAAGGAGTTAATCCTTTAGGTAAATGATTATATTTCAGATTAATAATTTCAGATTCATCTTCTATAATCTCATAGACTTCCATTTGTTCCAAATCCTACATATTTTTTTTGGTGAATTTAGTTGGGTGAAGCATGTGAATTGCAGTCTCTTCTGAAATATCCGTTTCTTGTTCATCTATTTGATTAGATTCATTGATTGTTGTGTCTTCATCTATACCTGTTAGAGAACTCATTTTCTAAGGTCAAAAAATTATTAATTTGATTATTATTTACAAACACTTGCCAATTCATTAGATTATCCGGTATAGCAGGTCTATGTCTAATCTCAGCTGTGAACTAATGATTAGGTCCAAAAGGTAATTTACAGGTGCTAGCGAACATTGCAAGACTATGAGCATGCAAATTTTGTTTCCTAGGAATTTTGGCAAGCTGAGCTTGTAGGAAAGTATTAAGAATTTCCACAACTGTTCCTTTGTATTCTCTTAATCTGGGGTCTTTTGTCGAAAATTCACCATTGATCTGTTGAATAATTAATTCAGAGTCTCCTATGATTGATACTCTAATTGCTCCTAATTTTTTGACATGTTTAAGCCCTAGCAAAAGAGCCTCATATTCTGCCATATTATTAGTGCATCTAAAGTTCAATCTATAAGCATGGCCTTCAGCATGATCATTTTCAACATTGTGTATCCAAATTCTAGCTCCTGCTCCTAACTTATTTACTGAACCATCAAATTCTAAATGAGAAAGAATTTCATGTTCATAATCTTCATCGACTGTTTTAACAACTTTCTTAACAGGGACATCTAGTTTTTCAGTTTTTTCTGGTATTTCTTGAATATCTGACTTTTCTTTGTTTTCCAAAATTTCTTTGATTTGAACAGTAGATTTATTTGCAGTTTCTGTTTCAGGTGCTTCTAATTCAGTAGGAAGGTCAAATTCAGCATTATAAAGGATGAATGAGTCCATATCAGAATGTACTGAGTAGACGGGGAAGTTTTCAGGCTTCTCCTGAATACTGACTAAATATTTCATCAAGGTTTCCCTGTATAGTCTTTTAGGTTGACCGAACACTGAAATAGTAGCATATGACATATCCAATTGAAGAGATCCTCCAAGTTTGGCACCCCAGGATCTGGACAACAACATACCATATTTGGGAGGAATATTTGCTACTACTATATCCATCATAATAGATTTCGCAGGGTATTGCACCAAAGTAACACACAAATCTTTAATCAAACCTAAAAATATTACCTGACTTGAATCAAAAGAAAATAGATCTTTATATGGTCTGGTAATGTCTAAGTTTAATCTTTCCATCATAGCCTTGGGAATTAAATTGTGAGACGCTCCATAATCAAGCATGGCATTATGAAGTATTTTGTCATGTACATTCAAACTCACATAAAATGGAGGAGTTCCTCCACTTTTTGGTTTTCCATTTACTTCAGGGCCAAAAAGTAATTTGGGTTGATCATCAAAAACATTTACTAAATCATCCATTCCAGTAATGTTAAGGGATCTTCTGATTTGGCTTCTATAGACATCATGTTTAGCTAATTCTGCCAATGGAACAACTATCTTTAATTTGCCTATTTCATCTTCTAGATTGAAATATTTTTCTGTTTGAGCTCTAGCAGTTTGAACAGTTGGATTTTCTCTATTTTTTGTGTCTTCAGTGTTTTTCTCTTTTTCAGGAGTGGGATTATGAGTTGAAGTTGTTTCTGAATTAACTTCTGCTGGTTCTTCTACGTTTCCTGTAGGAGGAAAAGTATTGGAAAGTTGTTTATTATTCAGTTGATTATCAGACACATGTTCAATTATTGGTTTAGCGGGGTTAGGACTTGCTCTAGAAAGAATTTTTACAGGAGAAGTGTTAGTTTTACCTTTGATGTTTTGTTTCACAGCTTTCTGTTTGCTATTCTCTGGTACATCAATCCTTCTGCTTCTCAAATTGTATTGTTTATGAACTTCATAAATTATTGAGTCATATCCTTCTTTAAAATCAAAAGTTTCTCTTGAATGAGTTTGAAATGTTTCAAGAATATGATTTTCTTGATCATCTTGGGATAGGAAAAATTCTGGTTCATTCTTTTGTTCAGTCAAGTTATTTATTTCCACATCCTCAGAAGATGAACCTTCAACGAAATTTTCCTGGAATGGTGGCCTGATGTTTTGATCATGAACATTTTTTCCAGTATTTTGGTTTGATTTCTTCTGAAGTTTGGGTTTCTAACAACATTTTGACCATCACCGGAAGACTTCCTTTCGATTGTCTCTACTCTGTCTCCCAGTCTTTCCATCCCTTTAATAATTGCATCCAGCTTTCTTTCAAAAGCTGAAGGCTCTTTGTTTATAGGCATCCTTCTTTCAGCTCTAACTCTAGCTCATTTTTCTATCAGGTTAGCTCCAACACTAACAACTATGCTTTGCATCTCTTCTAGAGTTTGAGGAGCTCTTTCCATAAGTGAATATGCTATGTCAGAATCAAACCCATCAGGGAATTTAACCAATACTGAATCCGGAGGAGGTCTAAGGTTTTGGGGAACAACATTGTAAGCTTCATTGAATCTAATGCTATAATCTTGGACTTCTTCATTGGGTCCTCTTTTCAATTTTCCAAAGTCTGATAGGATTTGAAGAGGATCTTTCTTCTTTTACCATCTATTTAAAAATAATCTATAAAGGGCTGGTAAGTTAGCAACACTGTTTGGGGTAAGAGCCCTAAACCATGTCCTGACTTCTCCAGTAGGACTCTGGAAAAAAATTCTCATTCGTACATCATCAGCGTCTATTTCATAAAATTCAAAGTAATATGTCATCCTTTTGGTATTTTGTTGAGCAGTGTAAGTACCAGAACCATCAAAAAGGGTGATTTTACTCTAATAGTCTTGAGGCAAAGCAGCAGGGTTGCCTGGCAATCTTAAAGGAGCATATATGTTTGCCATAGGAAGGTGTAATGGAATAACAGGTGATGATGGTCTAGAAGTAGTGGGTGGAGGGGAAGGAGATGTAGTTTGTGTTTTAGAAGTTTGGGGAAAAGTATATGAACTTGGGGAAGCTGAAGTGATCACAGAAGTGTTTGAAGTTTCTTCAAAGGTCAACTCAGATTGAATGGAATTTTGTAAATGTTTTTCAAGAAGTGAAGTGATAAATTCAAATTGCAAATCTTCAAGAAATAATGGATCAGGAACCAGATTGGACAACTCAGATTCAGAAAAATTTATGAATAGAGAAGTTTCAAAATGTTCATCAAATGGTTCGTCTTCAAGATACACAAATTTCACAGGACAAGAGTTTGATCTAAAAAGAGGTCGAGAACTCCCAAAGCTTTCTTGACTCTCTTGTCTTCTCAGAATTCTGGGAATCATATTATGATTCTCAAATATCGGTGGTGGATTAGGGTCAGGATTTGACCTGGTATAATGAGTCCTTTCTGAAGCCAGTTTTCCTAGTAATGTTTCTTTTTTAGTTTTTTGTTTTAAATTAAATGAAAATACAACTTCGAAAAATTCTCCAAGAAATTAAAGATTTTTAATTAAAACTTTCTCAAAGATTTATTGAATTAGAGAAACTGATTAAATGTTTGAAACCAAAGTTCAGTCTATAAACTAGACCAGAGATTGACTGAAGTAGTGTTTATTTACTATGCAATTGCAGAGCAAAAAGCATTTCAAAGGCTACCTGCCTAATCTTCAGGCTCCATCTATAGTTTATAAATCAAACAATAGTAACAATAAATGATTCACGTCCCCAGTATAGTTGCCACTATGTTATCACTCAGATTTTCCTTGAAGTTGTTGGAAGAGGAAAGGGGTCCGAGGTAACCACAAACCAACCTTCATGTACAGAATCTAGCCAATCTGTACCCAGAAAGGGCTCTCTCTATAAAATTTAGCTTTGTTTTTTGAAAATATTAGGCTAGTTGTAAAGTCCAAGGGTTTTGATTTTGTTAATTTAGCTTTGTTTTGCAAGGTATTAGGCTAGTTATAAAGTCCAGGGGTTTTGTTTGAATTTAGGTTGATGGAATTCTTTAGCTGAGATTAAGATCAAATAGTTTCAGTCCATTGGGCTAATGGAGTCAAAGGATTGGCTGCACTAGCTTAAGTTTTTTAACAAAAGATGGTTTATCAGGGCAAGATAATCAAACTAGAAACAATTATAGATCTAAAGTGAATGGAATGGAATTCAAACGGATGAAAGGCAATAAAGAATCTTTCAACACATTCAAGAGAAGAGAAATAAATTGATTATCAATAAAGAGCAGTTAAGTATTCTTTACTAAATAACCAAAGATGTATGAACTAGACAAACAGGAGCAATTAAGAATTCGCTGTTTAAACCAGTTTAGAAGAAAACATTTAGAATAATAACAACTGAAATCAGATTAAACCTAAGTAATTTCTGATTTAATCCTTTTCATTAAATATTAAGATAATGAAACACATATGATATTGTAAAAAAATATAAAACTTCAAAACATGGGATAGAGATGACTTATTGATCCTTCATTTGACACATGAATCCTGAGAAAAGTCTTCTGCCTCAATTCCTTGTCCAATTTTGCCACGAAAAATTTCTCCAAAGCTCTTTATTCCAAAATATTCAATGTTACATCAAAGTATAAGAATCCACCTTCAATAATCCGATTGAGGGCTTATTTATACAAAAAATCATACAAAATATCTCTTAAAAAAACGAGATATAATCTAAGATGACTCACAAATAAGTTACAATAAAAATAGAGACAAATGGTCTCGTAGATAAGACAAAAAGCAACTGATGTTGTGCTGTTTCCTCCTTTTGAGAATGTGCTGGAGGCAGGACCTATATTTTGGCTCATTGTTGTCCTCTTCAGTAATTTTGTTCTAACTGCCTTGCTTCACTGATACTCTTTGTTCTTACTGATACACTTTTAACTGAACCGATACTCTTTGACCTTTGTTTATCCCTTTATCCTTTATACTGTAGTAAATAGGCAAAATTTCATATAAGGATGAATTTTACAAAAGTTCCAACAGATCTTCCCACCATTTATCTTCTGTTATTCTGGTCCGTTGAAGCTTCCTTAATGTTTCATCAGCCTTGGTATATATGAAGAAATTAGGCTGATTTGGAAACAAATGTTTTACTTCATGTTCAAGATAAAACAAATTCTCTAATCTGTCATGAAGATTTCTTCCTGTAGGTAATGTTGCTTCTAATGAAATGGTTGAGGAACTGACTTGATTGTGAGCATGTTTGTCCAGTTTCTCAACATAAATTTCCAGGTCCATTATTTTATCTTCTGAAATCATAGGGTTGGGCAACCCTTTATTCAATAAAACATCAAACCTTTCTCCGAAAGCAATGATTTCTCCTTGCATGTCAAAACACCTTCGTTCTAAATTTTGCATAAGAGTTCTTTTAGTAAAAACTCTTTTTATCTCTAAGATTGTTCCAGTTCTGTCCTGAATACCCTGATCTGCAATTTGTTGTTTGGTTTGGGTGTTTAGAAATTGTATGAGCTGATTGGCTTCCTCAGGCCTATTTCCTAATTCTTCTCGTGTATTTTCAACTTCATCCAGAGCTACTTTGACCAAATCATTCTTCTTGTATATTATCTGAATTGAAGACCAGATATCTTTTATTGACTGGATAATATTATCCCAAAGAATGTCATTTATTTCTCTTAAAGGTTTCTCCAATGTGAGATCCTTTTCCAAAGCTTTAACCAATTTTTCCAAATTTTTGACTTCTATTGTTTTGTCAGCAACAGTCATTTTTGAAATATCATATTTCTGTTCCAAATTAATAAGCTATAACTTTGTGAATTGAAGTTCTATTACTTGCAATTTCAATTCATTCATTTTCTTTACTAATTCTTCATAATTTAAATCAGAAGTACTTACTTGTGATGGCTCTGTTGGTTGACTTGTTGGATGATTTGTTGGCTGAATTGTTGTACCTGTGATAACCTCTGCTGTAGATACTAGAACACTGGAATGCTTGTCTTTTAATGCTTTTTCAAGCTCTTTTTTTGTTTCAGTCAGTTCCTCATTCAGCCTCAAAAGCAATTCCATCATTTCTTCTTCAGAATTCTTCTTTATTACTTCTTCAGTTTGAGGATGTCTTGAAGCTGGCAATTTCAACTGCTTTTTCAAAGCTGCAATGTCATCATCTTTTTTCTTGATTAGAGCTTCTATACCTTTGACATCCTTTGGATTGTGACCTAATCCAATAATTATTTCCTCCAATGTTTTTATCCTGTTGTATTTGGCTTGAGAAGAAGCTTTTTCAAGCTGCAATTGTGTACTAGTGTTCTCCAAAGAATCCTGTAACCTGTGAGCTGCCATTGCCTTATCAGTCAAAGTAGAATAGATCATTTCACCAGTCCGCTTATGTAACTAAATCTGATCTAAAGGATGAATATCCTTTGCTAAGACTTCAAAATTTGTTCTGATATAATCTGCAGTTGTTTGAGGTTGCTGCACTTTGGGTTTGAAGTGACTCATTATCATTTTTCCTTGCTGAATGTCATAAGCTGACATCAATCTTTCTTGATTCTTAGGAGCCATCTTCAAATATTGATTATAAACCTGGATTCTTAAAGGATCGTTCCTGTATTTTATATTGATAAATGTCTTCTTTATATCTCCTGCATCTTTAACTGGTGTTTTGAAAGAAGACATTTCAACACTCTGTTGCTTTTGTAGCTCTTTCCTTTGTGAGGTAGTGGATGCTCCACTAATTGTACCTGTTTGTTGACTGCCCAATTGTTCTTGTCCTTGACTATCAAGTATTTCATCAATAGATTCTACTTCGGGAGGAGCATTCAATTTCTGTCTCTTGGCCTGAGGCTGTTGTGAAGATCTAGTGAGAGGGGTAGCAGCTTCAACATCTCTCTTTTTTCCCTTTTCTACATTTAATGGAGTCTGAAAAATTGACATTTCTACTGGATTGGTTTTAACATAAGAGACTTGTACTTGATCCTGTCCCTTGGAAGTTTGAGGTTGTTCTGTCATAGTGAATGTTTCTTTAACTTGTATATCAACCTCTTTCTCTTTTCCCTTCGATGATACTGCAATGTTTTCTTGTAACTTCTGTTGAAAAATTCCAGCTGAGGAAGGACCAACCTCTGATCTTGGTACCTGTGCAAAAGAGTCTAGGTCAAGCATCTTTTCAAGATCTTTCATAACATTGTCTACATTGACCTACTCACTATCCTACTCTATCAATGTTCCTTCTATCCATTCATCTGTATTAGCATATTTTTCAATCTCTGGGATTCTTTGATGCATGTATGGTGCTGATTTATTTTCATTCTTTTATCACAAATGAAGCTGAATGGGTCATAAGGTACCCAATAGAAACTCTTTTGTAATATGAAATGGTCTTCTAATATCTTTTCAGCTTCTTCCCCTGCATCCCTAGAATTACAGATAAAGGGACCTAATTGAATTTTGATCCGGAGTTGAGCCTTCTTTTTTACATTACAAAAATGAATTATATCAAAGTTGTTCATCTGCCTGAAATACTCTAATGCAAAGAGTCTCATGGGGACATATTTTGGCAATTTGAATGGACATAATTCACATCCATATATTCCGACTTCTGTGTGATTTTGGTGTAAGTACCAATCACCAACTTTGTATTATTTTGAGAGCGGTAAAGTTTTCTTGATTTCATTGTTGAGTCTTGGAGGAGAAACTCCTGTCAACAAGGTGGTTGCAGGGTGTATAAACAGATCAATGAACTCATTATAGGAATAGGGAGAATCTCGAGAACTATGAATGATGGCTGACCAAAAGATAACAGACCTAGGATCCCCTTTGGCATCAAGATTTTTGATATAGAAAGGGAAATTTTCTGACTGGTAATAAAGCACGAGATGGTAAATGACAGAAGAATACTTGAACACTTTCTCATTCTCTAATCTCGTGAATTGATCATGAATTTTGTCAATGTAGGATGCGAAGTCATACTTGATAGCAGGAGGCTGTCCAGGGGTAAAAATAGACAATAATACTAGAATCAAATGGTCAACATATTCACTGGTATTAAAGCCCATCATAAAGGATATCATATCCAAAACAAGTCTACCCTCCTCAGTGAAAAAAGCATACCCATAAGGGGGAGGGCCTTTAGGCTGATGATCAGGCAACATAAAGGTTTGACAGATGTGGCTTAATTATTCATGGGATAGTTTGGTGGATTTCTCAAGTAATTCTCCCATGAATAGGGGAGTGAGGGCTTGATCAGGTTGAAAATGTAGCATCTCATTGATAGATTGAGCAGTAATGGGAAAAAGGACATTTTGACTTGGAGATAAGACTGCTCGTTGAGTGGGATCATAGTTTGTATTACAGTAATGGATTATCTCAGGGAAAATATGGACAGAGGGAAAGAGGTACCTGGGAAGATTAGATTCCCATAACCCAATCATATCCAAGCCATTCAAATAATTGTCTCTGCAGTGAAAAAAAATTCAAAGAGGACTATCACTAAAAACTAGGTCTTTAATTTGGAAATCTCTGTCGACTAATGATAAATAATCCAAGTCTCTGTGAGGGGCGTTCAATGGGGCGACATTTAAAGCCAAGGGAATCTCCATTTCTGGTTCTTGTGGATTCAGAAATGAATTGCGGGGTTTTTGAAGAAATGGGCACAATCTCAGGTTTTGGGGATTCAATTGCAGTTTTGGGAACTCAGGGAGGGCAATTTAGAATCCTGTTTTAGTTTTATGTATAGATTTATTTAAACAAAAACCAAGATTCTAACGGAGTTCAGTGGAAATTAGGGTAAATACCTGTTTTTGGGAATGTACAGTAATTTGGACAGGTACGGGTTGAGGTGGACGAACTCTGGATTACTGGTATGCAATAGTCCTCAACATAGTATAGTTAAGTGTGCTTGACAGTTGATTTTTTGAAATTCTTTGCATGGAGGGTGAAGTCGTTTTCTGCGTACAAAATGATGAAAAAGACGCGGGTTTTTATTTTATTGGAAAAGTCAAATGGTGGCAGATTTTTTATTATTTTAATAAATGATGTCAGTATGTACGACAAATGAGTCACGGGGGGGAGGTGGTAAGCGGTTTATTCCGCACTGCTTTTGAGGGAAGGCGGTATTGAGCGGATGGGTAGCAATTCCACAAAACGAATGACATGTGGCCATGGTACTATTTGAAAACCACTGTCATTTCACGCGTCATTGTTCGGATCAGGGATGGCCAACGGAATTATCAACAGCCATTAATCTTGAACGGGTCGATCGAACGACTGACGAGACAGGGAGATGACAGGGTTTTAATGGGGTGGGCCCGACACGTTTTATTATTGATTAATCACAGTGGGAGCGTTTTGATTGGCGGAGTTAAGTTCTTAATTAATCGTGAGGATTAACTAATTCCTTTGTTTAAAAAGCGGAAACGTGATCGGGCGAGGGGAAAATATGAAAGGGAATGGGGTTATTTCTTTAGAAGTTAGGTTTAAACAAACTTCGGGCATTTTTGTTTTAAACACATATCAAATATGTTTAAATGTTTTTCATATATTTATTATATGATAATCAAACCAAAGCGATTTATTTACCATAGGGGGTGGGAATATATATAAAGTTATTTTTTAACCAAAGGGGGTATAAAGTGAGTTTTTTATTTGAACGAGTTAGGAATAAATACTTTGGTTAAAATCATAATACATGGGTTTTTGGGATATTATATAAAAGGAATTATATATAATAGGAGAAGGTCATTTCTATAAGGAGTTAATAAATTAAATCAATGTTAATATGACAAGGGGACAAGGTAAACTTCAAAATACATTAATATAACTAAGCAAGTGAAGATTTACAAGCAAATTGCAATATAACAACTTCATTACTTAGACTTAGAATAAAAGTGATTTTGAGGGTTTTTACGAACTATTGCATGATTTTCCTACGTAAAATGGGATTTTACTTAGGAAAAGATTTTTTGGAGGTGAATGAATGTTAAGTACTTAGGCTTTTCCAATTATTAGGCCGAGGGTCCGATCCCCCCCAAAAGTCAAGGAAATGCCTTGAGCCCCTTTAATCTTCAAATACCTTAGTACATAGGGAAATTAGTGAATTCTTTAGGGAAAAATGAAGGGGAAGTTAATAATCTTGACTTTTCTTTGTTGTGAATATTTTCCAATGTAGTATCTGCCTTTGCACTTGTGATGAAAGTAAAATTGAACACATTTAGAACCATCATTCATCACATGTAATTCTGCAACAACATCTACCTACCCTACCTACTTTACTCTACCATTTTTTCTTCTTTATTAGGGTGCACTTAGATTGGCAAACCCTTATCACACATTTTCTTTTACATGTGGGAATCTATCTAATTCTAACCTTATTACATCCAAGGGCTCATATTAAACTATTGAGCTCCTTTTATTTACTCTACCTATCTACTTATCTGCCAAGATTAAACAGTTTGGTCAGATTTTATTCTCTATCTCTAAAACATAAAAATTGAAAAATGAATGAGTCAAGTTTAAACAATTTGACTCTTCATAAATTGTGCCAAAATTTTGACAAATTGCACACAATAGCTTATTACAGAAAATGAAATAGTAGTGGCATATAGACTTGCACACTTTCCAGGTCTATTTTTGTTTGGGGTTCATTTCTTTCACTTTTTTGACCATTTTATTCTTTTCACCCTTTGATTTTTCTTTTAGGGTATACCCTCTTTACATTTTTAATTTTTTTGATTTTTTTAATAATATGGAAAACCTTTGCAACAAGAAAAGGTATGAGCATATTACATAGCCCATCAAGTCCATCATGAAATATGACACCTATTGGTATAGGAGTCTAACAGGGTAGAGATGGGATAATTTAGGAGGGAGAAGCACAATGCAGAGGTAGCAGAAGTGTAGAACCATCAACGCAGAGGAGCTTATGGGACTTTAATAGTGTGGAGGAGGCTGTGTAGAGATGTAGCAAGACAATGGCTTCAAGATGAAAACATAGAGCAGTAGTCAAGGGAGATTCAGTGATGATATGCAGATCCGACTGACTTGCCTATCTGTGATTGGGCGGGGTCATTCAGTTGCTTACTTCTTAGCAACTGAGTTTTAGTGTAGTAGTTGGCAGCACAATGCAACAATTTGAGATGAAGTTGCAGTACGGATGTAGCAGTATGAGTGGTAGTGACATGGGCAACAATACAGTTAGCAACAACGCAGTGGATGGAGGCTAGCAGGGCAAGCATCAACAGTGCAGTGACCGATGTCGAGATCTAGAAATACTTGGTGTGGATGTATTGTTAGATCACACTCCTTGCTAAGTGGGAGTATTGAGATTTTGAGGTAGCATCCGGTGTGCTCTAGCCCTGAGATTTTATGGAAGGGCTAAGACACACGTGACCTCAAAAACCCAGAAATATTTTGGAGAAATTTCATCTAGTGTGAGAGATATTAAAATAATTATTATTTTTATTGAGGACCCTAAGTCTAACTTAGGGAATTAGAAAAATTAAAGTGAATTAATTAAACACATGTAATGAAATGTTCTATGTGACATGGATCAAGCATTATTTTAATCTGAGCCTTTGATTAGAGATTAGATTATGGTCGTTGATGTTTCAACGATAAAAGTATAAGAGAAAGGCTTGGGGTGAGTTGGAGAAACACACACATTGGCAGAGCACTGAAGCTAATTCGAATTTCTAGGGCGGGATTTTGCTGAGAAATTAGAAACGAGTTGCAGAGCAGTAAGGTGTAAATATTGGCAAGGGATGATTTGATCCAAGGCCACGAATACAACAAGACAGAGGGGTAGTGAGTACCCGTCAGCGTAGAGCTAGCTAGGACGACGCAATTCAACTAGCTCCATGCAGAGACTGTGCAGAGGCTACGTAAGCCTAGCCAGGGTGGCGTAGACCGAGCGAGCGCAGCACAACACCAGCCAGGGTGACACAGTCCCAACTGAAGCAGCGTAGTGGCAATGCAACGTCATTTAGGGTGACGCAGTGGGGACACTGGTCAGTTAAGGGTTGACTTAGAGGCTACAGAGGCAACGTTGAGGGTTCTAGTGAGCCAGAAGGGGCTTGTGATCTATAAATCTCATTTGAGTGTGTGATACAGCTATATCTTCTATCTCTGATTGAAAGGTATATATTTCCATGTAATTTCTCTATAGGGCCAACCATGTCTGGTGCCCAAATTCTTGTATTCAGATTATGCATAATAATATAAACCCTCTAAAGCTGCTACACCAGTTTCCCCACATTGGGTTTTTTCGGGGACATGTGTGAAAAATCGCGTGTAATCTTGTCACATGTGTGTATTTTTCAGTAAATGATCTGTAAATTTGTAGGCTGCAATTAGTGTCTACTTTATTGTTTTTTTCTGAATATTTCAGTAAAATAACTTGTTAAGTTAATTAAACAAGTAGGCGAAGTATATCTAGATACTATAGTGGGGTTTATATTTTGAAACTTTAAAAAGCTTTTGATTTCTAGCCATATCAATATTTTATTTTATTTATTACCTTTTGGTACAAATACCATTTAGAATTCTAATTTCATCGCCAAATTTCTGTAACTTCATGACATGTAATTTGAGTGTGGTAGGTCACAACAACGATGGAACACTTTTTAATAGCCTAATACTCTACCAATATTAATAGTGAATCAAAGACCTATTGGAAATGAGTTAAGTTTCGATTACTAGCAATATCAATATTTTATTTTATTTATTACTTTTTGAAACAAAGACCATTCATAATTGTAATTTAGTACACTATTCTCTAGTTTTGAGCTTGGATAGTGGAAAGATAATTAGGTGTAGCTTGGATACTTCGTGTTCCCACTTTGATGCTTGGACTCAAGTTATGGTGGAATTATGTTGCTTTATATTTTTTAAATCATACTTGGCTCTATGTGAAGTGTTGTGTCACTTTTACTTTCATTTCAAATTGGGGATGATATCGAGGCATAAGATCATGCTTTGGATAAAAGTATTGGGTTCCCCTCCAATTATTCTAACATAAAATTTGATTCTAGAAGTCAATATGTTCCTCAATTTAAATTTTTGAATGAACATGTTAATCTTGTGTGCAGCAAAAACATGAACAAATTCAGTGGGTATTTTATTGAGGTTTTGATCAATTGTAGTCAATTTTATCAGTGTGGATGAGGTCCAAACTTCACAAATATTTAAATCTAATATTTCAAGAAATATACTATGATTCTTTTCATTTCATATGTAGTGTGGGGTTTATTATTTTGGCCAGAAAGAATTCCCTTCATGATCAAAATTAACTTAGATATGCTTCACTATGTATAAATGTTTTCCGAATAAGTGGAATTAATTGTTTGCTAGATTTCTATTCTTGTCTTTGCACTAAATTATAATGTCTTTCTTTCACTCTTAAAATTTTGTAATTATATCTCAACATGGCTCTGAGAGTTTGGAAGCATACATTTTTGAATGGTGTGTGTCCATGAATGAAAACCTACTCTACTCTTATAAAAGGGCTCTTGGAGAAAATTTGTTAAGGATAAGCGTATGCTTAGCTTGAGGAGAAGGTAGTGAAATGGATCTACCATTATTCTATAAGATACAATTAGATAAGGTACTATATTTTGAAAGTATGCAAATACACTACAATGAAAAGGCCCTCTAGCAGATGTTTTTTAGGAACCCCTTATAAAAATAGCCCAGATATCCATTTGTAGTGGATGTCTCTAGAGGAGGTTGGCGGGTTGAGGTTTTTGTAAAAAGCAATTTTGCGGTGCCTTTCTCATCATAAATTGCACTAGTGTGTTTAACTCAAAATAAATTAGTGTGTACTAAAAATTGGCACACCGAGACACCGTGCTCTCCATACAAACATGCTCAGTGCATCTAAGTACTATAGTACAACGGCTCTCTACGTATAAAATGGCTCGACACATCTCCGTAATCCAGTGCACCGCAACAATGTGTAGTGCGCCATCGATAATACCGCTCGGTGCATCTCAAATACCCACGCACTGAAACAAGGTTAAATAAAAACAAATATAGGACGTAAAAACATCATTTTTACTTCTTCAGTGCTCCAAAACTCTCAAGCACTTGTGTGAGTTTTTCTTGTATGAGGTGTCCTGCCATCGGTGCTCCCATTGCACGCATTGCTGCCATCCATTTCCCACCTTGTGGAGTTCTAATTTTCGAAAAGGGTGGGAAAATTGGTTTCTTCAATTCCTTAGCAAATTTTCCTCCTCTATGCGCAAATGCATAGGTATTCTACTTTTTTCTCAATAACTAAACGTTTTAGTGGATTAGATTTTGAAAAAAACTTACAATTAACCATTTAAAAAAAAAAATTGTGCAGTGTGCTCGCGTGGTTCGGCTCACACCGTTCATGGTGCTGCCTGTAAATTTATAGGCCACATCACGAACAGTGTTAACAGAAACCACATCGGGTTTCGGTGCGGTACCGAAAAATGCACACCATGACTAATTTAAAAAATAACATGGCGGTGTGGTTATTTAAACAACCACACCGTTGAATATATACTAGTGTCTGGAGGGCAGTGCGTTGACCAAACTATTCGCCCAGGGGCTTATAGTTAGGTCAGCGCACTGCCCACCCAACAACAATAAATGGTCAACGGTGCGATCATTTACAATACCACACCGTTGACCATTTATTGTTGTTGGGCAGTGCATTGACGAAACTATCTGCCCCCGGGCGGACAGTTTCGTCAACGCACCGTAGAAAAATATTTCCATCTTGTGCGGTGCGCGAACATTTTCCATGCACACCGAGCGCAATGCACGATAAAAAAATATGCATCGATACAGGTGCGTCGCTGTTTTTTTGGCGCACCGACTTTTTTTTTTTCAAAAAAAATTATATATATATACACATTTCCCATATAATAAAAAAGTGTATTTAATATGTCAATCATTCAGCGACGTCAACAGCGAGAACAAATGGAAGAACACAAACATATGGAGGACTAGTATAACTCGATTCGCCTGTGGGGGTCACGAGAGAGGGAGAGACTTATGTACCATCACCCTATTACGGCAGCCACCCAGTTGCTCATAAGGGAGGTAGGGCTCCTCAAGTTCTATGAAGAGGCATGCCTCCTCAAGTTCTATGAGGAGGCTACATCCCTGAAAGGCCATAGTGGGTTATTGGGACAACTAATCTTCAGGTGGGATGCCCAACGATAAGATTTTCGAGTTGGTATTGGCCAGTGGTTCACGCCCACTAAGGAGGAAATATTTTATTAGTCGCCTATCTCAGAGAGGGCAAGATTTTCCCTAGTTCCCAGCTGTCCCCGTCAGCTATGCAATAGGGAGTCAGTTGGCCTAATCCCAGAGATACATTAGGGATGATATAGTTTCTCCTAAATATTTTCAGGTGTCCGGTGGTCAGTTACGTATTTCTCCATTTGGCGTAGAGGAGGTGAGGTGCCTCTCGCTATTAATGATGACCATTGCACACTATACAAAAGATGGGAAACACATTAGTTTCCAGCTTTTATTTTATGTTGATTCCTTATTCTAGGTGCCACGACTTGTGAGATGTTCTGTGATTGTTTTTTGATAGATTTGTACAACATTAGATAGATGTCATTCTCAGGAACGTGGGTGGTTGACCTTCCCTTTTTCTTCAGAGTTATTTTGTTTATTTTTTGAGAGGTTTCCAAAGACGAGGCATACTTTTTTTCAGTAGCCTCGTAGGCCGATGCTGCTTGTATGGATGCAGATGTGGGGTCAGATGATGCCCAAGAGGGGCCAATCTGACTCTCCCGCCAGGATATCTCCTGATGCGTTGGAGTTTCTATCCAGTGTTGATGATCACTCGATTGTTCTGGTGCCATGACCTTACGTCGGTTGGATTGGTGAGGGTGTACCAACATTCTCTTCAGACAGGATGAGATGCCGGATGCCAGAGGTAATATTAGTGTTTTCGTTAAATTAATATAGTTTCATTTTATTTTCTTAATTAATTAATTATAATTATCAAATTTATTCTAACACATTCTTTAACTTTTCTTATTAAATTATTTAATGAAAATGTCTAATTATTGTTATGTACTATATATTTTGTAGATATTGGGACATTCTTTGGGGACAAGATTCCACCCCTGCCGAATGATTTAGGTGTACATGTTGACGAGGAGATGGCAGAGGCAGAGGATCAGGGTGACAAACCTGATCCTAATTGGGTGCAGATACCACGGGGGTGAGGCGTAGGATGGACACCCGATTTTAGGATGCAGTTGGGCGACTAATTGTGTCGACTCCTATTTGATGAGGGAGTTCGCTTGACTACGATCAGAGAGAACCATGCTGCTCGTAGACTCATCTAGGTCTAGAGAGGCATGCCCCGCGATATGTTGACCCTCATGCATCATATCGTTGGAGCTTCCAGAGCACTGGCGCGGGCTAGGAGGGGTAGGCATCATGGAGATGCACGAAAAAGCAACGTCTCATCCAATGATCATGATCATGAGGGGAGTGCTCATCATTCTAGTACTCCGCCTCCTACTCCTTCACCTCATGCCAGAGATCATTATGAGAAGTCAACATCCAATCCTCATCAGCAGGCATTGTGTGAGCAGTCTACACCATCTCAGCAGATGCCTATTCCTAAGAAGGCACCTAATCCCAAGCAAGTGGGCCCATCTGAGGAGGCAGGTCCATCTGAGCAGGCCACACCATCCACTGAGCAAGTTGCACCATCGACGAGTCATCAACAGGCAGTTCCTAAGAAGACTGCACCATCGAATAATCAGGAGCCCCGTCATCTATCTGAGCATAAGATTGCACCATTGACTGAGCAGGCCTCGACTAGTACCAGTATTGATGTACCACCAGATATTTGACATTTATATGCAATTATATCATAGCTATATATTTTTGACATTATATATATATATATATATATATATATATATATATATATATATATATATCTGTGTGTGTGTGTGTGTATTTTATGTTCATGTTGATGTACTTAATTTACATGTTGGTGTTCATCATGATGTGTATATTGTTAGGTCATGTTAGATATGTTCATTTTATGTGCTTGCAGATAGATGTGTATGTGATATCAGTTATTTTACATGAGATGTATATTTGATGTTTGTGTTGAGATGATGTTATACAATGCTAGTTGTTTGTTAGATGATTATGATTACGATGATTAGATGAGGTTAGCGAATTTGAATGCGTATTTTAGTTGAATATGATGTTTGTACAATGGTTATCATGATCATGATGTTTATTTTTAATATTAAATCATAATATTTATTAAATATTGTGTCATGATTGTAATTGAAATTTAATTTTAATTGTATGTAACATTGTGATTGTAATTGTAATTGTAATTGTATGTATTCATGTCATGATTCAATTTTATTAAAATTGTAAAATTTGTAAATTTGTAAGATTCTAAAAATGTAATTGTAATTGTACGCATCGTGATTGTAATTGTATGTAAAATTATAAAATTGTAATTGTAATTTTAATTTTAATTGTGATTGTATGTGAAATTGTAAAATTGTAATTGTAATTGTAACTCTAATTCTAATTCTTATTATAATTCTAATTGTATGTAAAATATTTATAAAATTGTAATTGTAATTTTAATCTCAATTTTAATTTTAATCGTAATTGAATGTAAAATATTTGTAAAATTGCAATTGTAATTGTAACTGTATTGTGAAATTGTGAAATTGTAATTGTAATTATATGTATTGTCATCATTCAATTTTATTAAAATTTGTAAATTTGTAAATTTGTAAAATTGTAAATTAATTGTCAATTTTGAACCATAACTACCGTAAGTAAAATGTATACAGTAAATATTGTTAAATTACCATAATTGTAAATTTGTAAATTTGTATGAAGATAAATAATTGTAAAATAATAAATCTAGAATAAGTTGAATTTTTGTAACAAAATAAAGTTTAGAAAATAATGAAATAAATTCAGATTTAGAATTATTATTATTTTATTATGATCTTACATACAAAAAATAACAACATACATTGTGAACAATCATTTACACACATTTAAAACAGTCAAGTAGTTGTATTATTTCAGGAATTGACATTATATAAAAAAGAACTTAATACATTGCGCCATTGTTTTCGAGATCAACATAATTGAAAATTATCAAGTCAAATGATTTTAACATTAACACAATGCAAACCAATTAATTCAAAAAATATATTATAATGTTTAGAAAAAAAAGTCTTAGTTATATGGTTAAGTCTTCTTCTTTATAAAAACCCATCTTAAAAAGTATAAATGATGAAATAACACATGTACCATATCACTCACGGTTCTCATGATCACCCTCATTATCTTCCAGCTCCCTTGGAATGATAATACTATTGTTCTCAAAAATATGTTTTGATCTAGGGTCATGTCTTAATACGAACCACCAATCCCTATCCAACACATCTAGGTAAAAAAACACCTGGTTTCATTGTTTGGGGAAAACATAGGGCTCCTTAGCTTCATCCTACATCTTTCTATAGTTGATACATATCAATATACTGTCATGATCTTCCTTTACATTATTCCGATCAAAGGTGTCCCACCACTTGCGATCTTCTTATGTTTGAGGCATGCCATCCCTGCAATATAGCTAATTATTTGGAATGAAAGAGCCTTTGAACCCTTGGGATTATAGACACGTGCCTCAATATCTTAAAAAGAGGACCACATGATTTACCCTTCTTTTTTAATTTATCATACATTTCATGCCCACATTTCAGACATATATATTTGTCTGCATATTCTCCTCTATATAGAATACAATCATTTGGACATGCATGATATGATGTGTACTCAAAACCCAACATTTTCAATAGTTTCTTTGCGTCTGCGCAGCTACCAGGCAAGACATTATCACTGGGAAGAACCTTATCTTTGAATAACCTGTAGCTGGTCATGGAAAATATTGAATGTACATTAATGCTGATATAATTAATAATGTTCATAAAATTGACCATTTATAATGTTCATTGTGTGATTATATTTCTCAAAATATAAGGGAGGGCTTGATGGTCAGTTACATGAAAATTTCTGAGAAACATGCATTCGACAAGCCAAACTTTGCTTTCAAGTTGTACATTAACATCGTTTTCCCCAACTGGGTAGACTTTGATTGACTGCCAGGTCCAAAGAGAGGGGTGGTGGAAGAAAATTTAAGGCTTTCGAAAAAGGTATGAGTAATATGAGCATCATCCCCTAGTTGATCATCTTTTGGAAAACATCTATCAACATTGTCTCCATGGCAGTCATATCTCTTAAGTAATTATCCATACCAACCTATATTTGATTGTCTCCATTGCCAAGTTGTGAAGAACTACTATTGTTGTAGTCATTCCTAATTGGTGAATCTGGACGTAGTGGGAATTGAATAGGTGGTTGATTCAATAATTCTTGGTATCGTTCCTATCTGATTTTTTCTCTTAATTCAACCTTCTCTCGATTTGACATTGTCATGGGGTGCGACGGAAAATAGTAGGCAGGCTGCTCATCATCACTAGAATCCTAATAACTTCAAAAAATATATTTGAACATGGTTAGTAAAAATTGATGATATCAATTAGTAAGCACATCGACAATGCATGATTAATTGGTCTGAAGTTGAAATAATTACATTAATAGACCAAAAAAATATTATTACCATCATTTTCCTAGGATTGTGGCTAGAAGATGCAATGTTATAATTGGCAAGGTGAAGCGGCTGTCCATTTTCATCTACCAAATGCGCCTTGCGGTATGCTGCTCCTAATAAGAGCTTCCAACATTTTGGAGATGTTTCAATATTTTGTGCATCTAAACTCGATTATGAATCTACATGAACCTGCAAATTTTTATACATTAATTTTATTCTGCTGATTGACATGGATGTTGAGATTCAACAAGATGATGAGCTTAGTGAAAACAGTTGTGTTCACTAAGTGGGCCCGCAGGCTATTTTTGGTGCAAGTCTATTTTTAGACTATGTCTACTTTTAGACATGGTGATCATATTTCAGAAGTTGCAGGATGCTATTTGTGGATGGTTGATCAAGTTGGAAAAATAGATGAAATTATATTCTTAGAATATTGGGCGAAGTCTATTTACAAATTGTTGATCTAAAAATAGAAGTGTCGATAATTATGAGCTCTTAATAATAATCCAACAATAAACAACAACTTATTCTCTTGGAGCACTTAGTTTCAGTGCACAGATTTGGAAAATCAGTGGGCTAAAGGAATTATGCAATTTCTAGGGTTTACTAGTGGGTCATGTATGGAGGACTCAGTTAGAACTAAAGTGGAAAAGTTATGATAGAGTTGGAAGAGTATTCACGGAGTTGTATTCAGTTTAACTCAATTAGACTCAGTTGAGCTAGTTGTATCTAGTCTAATTGAATGATACACTAGTGAGAGTGGACTGAATTAACTAGTTAATTATTTCACAAATAATAACTCATTAATCAACTGAAAAATACAGCGGTTAACTACAGTGCATGGCAGTTCCAGTGGAGACCCAGTGGAGAGATAGGTGAAAGGGAAAGATGGATTATCTGTTGTGACTATAGTGATGAATTTATTGCACCACACACACATTGGAGTTTCCAATGAGTATTACACAGTCAAGGCAAGGGTAATTCAAATTCATTCAGAGATATTCTTCAGCAGGGATTGTGCAGTGGAGGTAGGCTAGCAGGAGGGCAGAGATCGGTGCATGGATTTGCAAATTTATTCAATGTTAGTGTGTGAAAATTGATTGTACTGAGAGATTGATGTACTAAGCTTTGTATGATATTGTTACATGATCTCCATGATACATAATATATGATAGTTTGGGTTTTCAGATTCAGGCTTTCCCGTTAAACAACTTTTTTATGTGCGATTGTTTTTATTTATGCTTCACATGTGTTTGTAATTAATTTTCCGCAAAAGATTAACAGTGGAATGATTCTGTATTTTGTAAGAAGTTAAATATTGTGAGGTCAGGGGAATATGGATGTATACATGCTTAGTGTATACTAATTTCTATATGGTATCAGAGCAGTGTTAATTCTTGAAGACTGCAATTGTGAAGAATTGCTGAGTTTGTTCTGGTGGACAATTCGAATTTGCTTCATAAAATTCCTGGTGTAGAAGTTGAGTATACATTGAAATGTCTTTCAATGGGTTGTGATTGGAGTATTCCCTTGATGGGAGCTCGAATTATATAGCCTGGAAGGATAGGATGGAGGAAGTGCTAGAGGATAATGGACTGAAGGAGTTCATCAATAGCGATGTTGCTAAGCCGAGATCTAGCGATGTTGCATTACTTGACGCATGGCAAAAGAAGATAGCAAAGACAAGAAAAATTATATTGGAAGTTGTGAAGGACCATATTGTGTCCAGCCTTCACGGGAAAGCCAATCCATTCTTAATGTGGAAGGCTTTGACATATTTGTTCCAAAGCAGAAGCGACCAGAGGAAGTTGGCACTTAAAGACAAGCTCAGAAAAATAAAAATGGAGAAGGGCGACAGTATTCCAAAATATCTCACGAATTTTGTCCATTGTAGGGATGAACTGGGAAGTGTGGGGATTACTATTGATGATGAAGACTTGGTGAGCTTGGCTCTCCTTGGGCTTCCGAATAGTTGGCATAGCTACAAAGACTCTATCAATGGACGGGAGAAATTGCTATGATGGGAGTGACTTTGGTTGGATCTTGTGCAGGAGGAGATAAGGCGGGGTACCAGGGATGGCTCTTCATCGAAGAATGAAGATGAAGAAAATTGTGCTTTGGCTGCCAAAGCAAGGAAAGGGAAGAGGAAGAAATTTCCTTCAAAATTTGATGCTAAAGGCAAGAAGAAGGATTTTTCCAAGGTGAAGTGTTTTCGCTGTCACGAACATGGACATTTCGCCATTAACTGCCCAGAGAAGAAGAAGAACAAGAAGGCTGCTGGAGCTGCAGCTGGAAAGGCCTTAGCCTCACAATTTGAACTTGATTTCTCTTTGATCACATGCTTGGTTTCAAGCTATATGGGATCAGTGTGGTATCTTGATAGTGGTGTGTCTTTCCATATGACGGGAAACAAGGAGTTGTTTAGTTACTTGGAGGAGAAGGACCTCCAGATGCATATAGAGATGGACGACGATGGTTGATACAATGCGACCGAAATTGGGACCATTACCTTTGAGAGGGAGTCTGGTAATCCATTCTTGTTGAAAGATGTTATGCATTTTCCAGGTCTGAAGAAGAACTTGGTCTCAGTTGCAATGTTGGATGAAAAAGGTTATGATGTTGTTTTCAGTGAGGGAAAAGCCTTCCTTCGACATAAAAAAATGGGTCAAACCAAGAAGATAAGGATTAGAGTTAAGAATCTCTACAAGCTGGAGGTAGATGGCTGCGCTGCAATGGTGGGCAAAGCAGAAGAAGTGGTGAGTCGGGATGAGGGAAAATTATGGCACAGGAGATTGGGCCATATTCACCATGGCGCTTTGAAGATTTTGCAGCAAATTTCTATTGGAATTCCCAAGGGTACTCTTGTGCAGTCAGATCAGTGCAAGGGATGTACTATGGGTAAGTTTTTTAAGACCACCTTTCATGAGAAGGAGAATCGTGCTTCGTTGATATGGAGAGAATTCACACAGATGTGTGTGGACCTTTCTCGGTTGTTTCAACAATAAAAAATAGGTATTATGTTATATTTGTTGATGACTATTCTCGTATATGCTGGATCTTCTTCATGTAGAAGAAGAGCGAAACATTATCAAAGTTTTGTGAGCTTAAAGCATTAGTGGAGAAGGAATCGAGGAAGCAAGTGAAAGCTCTACGGAGCGATAATGGTGGTGAATACATCTCAAGCGAATTCAAAGACTTCTATAGCAAAGAAGGAATTTGAAGAGAAATCATAGTGCCTCATAACCCACAGCAGAATGGGGTCGCGGAGAGGAAGAACATAACAATCATGGGTGCTGCACGAGCGATGCTGCATGACCAGGGCCTACCAATGCACTTGTGGGCAGAAGCATGCAACACTGTGGTTTATGTACAAAATCTTTGTCCTCATAGAGTACTTGGCATGAGTACACCTGAAGAAGCTTTTACAGGTAAGAAGCCTGATATTTCTTATTTGAAGATTTTTGGCTCATTTATTTACATTCATGTGACAAAGGATGGCAGGAAGAAGCTAAAGCCGACTGCAGAAGTTGGGATATTTGTGGGGTACAAAGAAACACCCCATAATTATCATGTGTATTTTCCAGACAGTCGGATGACTGTTGTGCGATGGGATATAAAATTCAATGAGGTGAAAGCCATGAAGTTGTCACTTGAGAGGGAGCTACACTTGCATGTGGAGGAGGAACTTCTTGTTCCCAAAGATGAGCCTCTGGATGTGGATCAGCCACAGGAGGAGATTCATGGAGTGGAGGAGTCCACTCATGCATAACCAAACATCAGACAAGGCAGAAAGCGTACCACAGAAGCTGAGAGACTGAAGCTTGATGCGGCACAGAATGTAGGAGTTCCTACATCACAACGCAGACAGAGACAGTCACCTGACCGATATACTGGATACATGGCTCTTATGAGCAAGTGTATCGTGATAGAGCCATCTTCTTTCGAAGAAGCAGTGCAGGAGCCCACATGGGTAGATGCCATGGTGGAGGAGTATGACTCCATTGTCAGAAACAGTGCTTGGGAGATTGTTCCAAGGCCGGTGGGAAAATCAGTTGTACGATCAAGATGGATCTACAAGGTAAAGCAAGCTGCTGATGGGAGTGTCGAGAAGTATAAGGCAAGATTTGTTGCCCGGGGCTTCTCACAGATTGAGGGGATTGATTATGAAGAAACCTTTGTACAGGTCACACGATATTCTTCCATAAGGACCGTCCTTGCTCTCTCGGGCCATAGAAGGGTTGGAACATTCATCGATGGATGTAAAGACCGGCATTCCTCATCGGGATCATCGAGGAAGAGATGTGCATTGGGAGTGTACCCTAAAGGATTTGAGATCTTCAAAGTAGCCGAGTTGCATGTATGTGCTCAAAAGAGCGTTGTATGGGCCGAAACCAGCATCTCGTGCTTGGCACACATAGATTGATAGCTATGTCACTAGACTTGGCTTCACCAAGAGTGAGGTGGATGCAAACTTGTACCAAATTGTGGTGGAGGGTAAGCTTTTAATAATTTTTCTTTATGTTGATGATTTAATACTAATGGGTGATGAGCCGTTGATACACTCATGCAAGGCAGATCTTGCAAAGGAGTTTGAGATGAAGGATTTGGGCCTCCTTCATTATTTCCTTGGATTGGAAATATGGCAGCGGGAAGGTGAACTGTTTGTGTCTCAAGGAAAGTATGCTCGGGAGATACTGGAGAAGTTTCACATGCAAGGCTGCAAGCCTATCGACACTCCTCTTCCAGGAAATTGGAGGAAATAGGATGCTACATCGGCAGAGGTAGTGGATGCCACTGTTTATCGACAGTTGGTGGGTTCGCTCATGTATTTAGTTAATACAAGACCGGACATATGCTATGCGGTGAACCAGATTTCACAAGCAATGGTTAATCCTACCAAGCTCTTTTGGAAGGCAGGCAAGCATGTCCTAAGATATCTCAGGGGAACATCTGAGTATGGTTTATGGTACATACAAATGGATGAGGTGAAGTTGCATGGCTTCACGTGCGTATTAGGCCAGAAACCCAGAGATGAAGAGAACATCAGAGGGATTTTTTAGTATCGGATCTACTACGATTTCTCGGGTACAGTAGGAAACAAATATCCATGACACTTAGTTCAGCAGAAATAGAATACATGGCAGCAAGTCAAGTTGCACGTGAGGTTATCTGGATGAGGAAGATCCTGGTCGGTTTGTTCGGTTCACATTTAGATCCTATAGTGATACATTGTGATAATCAGAGTTTCATTAAACTCTCGATTAATCCTATGTTTCATGATAGATCTAAACATATTGATATCTAGTATCATCATATCAGAGATTGTGGGCAGCGGAAGATCATGTTGCTTCAGTACATTCCTACGGAAGATCAGGATGTAGACATTTCGATGAAGGCGCTCGGTAGTAGAAAATTTGAATACCATAGAGGCAAGATCGGGGTGAAGGATAATCCCTATATTTTTGAGAGGGAGTGTTGAGATTCAACAAGATGATGAGCTTAGTGAAAAGTAAGCACCTTCACTAAGTGGGGCCCACAGGCTATTTTTAGGTGTATGTCTATTTTTAGACATGGTGATCATATTTAAGAAGTTGCAGGATGCTATTTGTGGATGGTTGGTCAAGTTGGAAAAATAGATGAAATTCTATTTTTAGAATATTGGGTGAAGTCTATTTATAGATCATCGATCTAAAAATAGAAGTGTCGATTATTATTAGCTCTTAATAATAATCCGATAATAAACAACAACTTATTCTCTTGGAGCACTTAGTTTCAGTGCACAAATTTGGAAAATCAGTGGGCTGAAGGAATTACGCAATTCCTAGGGTTTACTGGTGGTTCATGCATGGAGGACTCGGTTAGAACTGAAGTGGCAAAGTTATGACAGAGTTGGAAGAGTAGTTCATGGAGTTGTTATTTAGTTTAACTCAGTTAATGGAGTTAAACTCAGTTGAGCTAGTTGTATCTAGTCTAACTGAATGATACACTAGTGAGAGTGGAGTGAATTAATTAGTTAATTAATTCACAAATAATAAATCATTAATCAACTGAACAATACAACAGTTAACTACAGTGCATGGCAGTTCCAGTGGAGACCCAGTGGAGAGATAGGTGAAAGGGCAAGATGGACTATCTGTTGTGACTATAGTGATGCATTGATTGCACCACACACACATTGGAGTTTCCAATGAGGATTGCACAGTCAAGGCAAGGGTAATTCGAATTCATTCAGATCTATTCTTTAGCAGGGATTGCGCAGTGGAGGCAGGGTAGCAGGAGGGTAGAGATCGGTGCATGGATTTGTAGATTTATTCTATGTTAGTGTGTGATGATTGATTGTACTGAGAGCTTGATGTACTAAGCTTTGTATGAGATTGTTACATGATCTCCATGATACATAATATATGATAGTTGGGGTTTTCAGCTTCAAGATTTCCCGTTAAACAATTGTGTTATGTGCGATTGTTTTTATTTATGCTTCACATGTGTTTGTAATTAATTTTCCGCAAAATATTAACAGTGGAATGATTTTGTATTTTACAAGAAGTTAAATATTGTGAGATCAGGGGAATCTAGATGTATGCATGATTAGTGTATACTAATTTCTACAATGGATAAAAAACTTAAATTCAATTAGATAATGAAAATATAAATAAAATTTGAAGTAAATATTATGTCTAGAGATGGCCGATAGGGAGAACTCCGCAATGGACTTTGCGAAATATTATGGAACAAGCTAGATTTTGAAGAATTGTCCATTTGATATAATTATGAGATTTTCTCCTTGCATTTGAGAAAAATCAACAAAAAAATTTGGTGTACATACCTAAAAGTAATTTTGGTAACTTAAAAAAGGACTTATTTTTATCGGTGCTAATGTACAATTAACCGCACCAATGTGTTTTATTTACTATGCACTGGTGGGGTGTTATTAACTAATGGACTAGTGTGGTTAGTTAACAAACATGTTGAATATCTGGAAATAAAAAAAATTGTAACTTTATTTTTTTTAAGTGAAAAAAAGAGGTAAATTGAAACATTGGGCAGCAAATTATTTTTGGAAATCTAATTTCATAAAAAAGTTCTTTAAATAGTAAAATCTACTCATTATTTCATTATTTTTGCAAAACGTTTCAGGGAGAGATTTGCACGAGAGACATACCTGGAGTAAGAGAGAATGAGAGCACTGTGGAGAAACAAAATACTTTCGAACAACAACACTATTCAGAGAATTAGAATTTGAAACATATGGTGCTTCGCACAAAAACCCTGTAGTATAGTAAAATTGTTAAATTTGACTATAATAATTGTTTTTTTTACATTTTCTGTTAGATTTAATACATGCATAGTAAAAAGTTTAAATTTTACTCTGCATTTTCAGAAAATAAAATAAATAATAATAATAATAATAAATTAATTAATTAATTAATTAAAAAAATCTATTCTTACGTTTAACCCTTGTTTTTTATTGTTTATGTGACTTCACAATTAGGGATTTTCATTTTAGATTTATAAGATTTTTATTTCTATATATATAGGTGTATGAAATCTAATCCACGAGACCACTTGTAGAGTCGGATCCCAATCCATGTCGGCCCTTGCATTATTTTTTTAAAAACAATTTTTTTTTTTTTTTTTAATCAGTGTGCCCTGTTTAAAATAGTGCACCACTGCACCATTGTAGAATAGCGCACCTAGTGCGTACAGACAAAAGAACATTGTTTGATAAAAATATTTTTTTATTAATTTATGTATGTGTTAATTGGTGCATTGGTTAACATATAACACACTGGGTCTCGTTGTTGACAGAGAGCACCATACGATGTTTCTATTTTTTGGCGACGCATTTATAAGAACCTACCGCACCGCCTTCGATGTGTCATTTTTGAAAGACACACCGTTTTCTTGATTTTTTTTTTCTTTTTACCTGAAAGGTATGCGATCTATTTATAAAATATATTAATGAATGGTATGGTACATGTTTCATATTGATAAATTAATGGCTGACAAGAGATCAAGTAGCAAAAATATTGATAACACATCGAGAAAAGAAAAAATGACAAGTTATTGGTAAATTCTCTAAAAGAATAATTATTTTTGAAAAATATGTAAGTTTAACTAATATGTATTCTTTACTATGTATCATGGAGAGCCACAAAATGACGAAGCTAGATAAGATTATTTCTAATATAAGACCAGAAGAGCGTAAAAGTTTGATGGAAAAATTACAGAATGATGAATCAGGTGAATGAAAAAAATACTATCGATCCAATATGAGTTTATTTTTGAATTTTCATTAATAATATATTTAAAAATATTAGATAACATGTTTCAAACAATATATTAATTCACATGTGTTTAATTTTCTATAGGGACCAACCATGAAGAAAATGAATATTGTTCTAAGAAAAGAAAAAAATAGAACATGAAAATGAAAATGAATTGATCCTTATCTCATTTAGAGTGGTGCTGGAGGTTAACAAAAGGGGGAATTTTTTTTTCAAAACTTTGAGGGATCTAGTGGAACGATTGTATAGACCTTCTTTCCACTTACAATAAAAAAATCAATCCAATGATTCCAAGAACCAAATTTTATTTAAACTACAGGATGAGCTTCCAAAGAATTGGTCAATGAGACATGTCAGAATTTTAAATAGAAAAAGCATACAACAACAAAAAAGAATGAATGAAAAAGTAATATTCATTTAAATGTTTTTCTAGAATTATATATATATATATTACTAGAAAGCAATCATTTATAAATATCAATTTTGTTATATTTATTTTTCATATATCAATATAAAAATTAAATAGTTTATTGTCATATTACATTTTTATAAAGATTATGAAAATCTCAAAGGATGAACGAGTTGATATCAGAAATATACCAGTAGGAATGTCCAAAAAGGTGTACAGGGATATGGTCAAATAAATGGACATAATTGCATCGCACAATGAGCCATCTCAACAACAACGTGCTTCAAATGTAATATGTAATCATTGAATTTTTTGATTAGGTACAATAAATAAACAATTTAGCATTAAATATTAATTTGCAAGTATTTTCTTGCAGAAAATAAAAGAAAATGGAACCCATTCAACACATAAAATAGGACGGCAAGGAAGAAAATGGTTGATATCTATGTTTGTGAGTAATTGTTACTTCCTTATAACAACTTAGCTAGATTTCATTTGTGTATATTTTAAGTTGTTTTACAACAATCATCATTGAATGTCTTTAAACAGGTGCTAACATACAAACAAGAACCATCAAAAGAAACCATTGACATTGTGTTGAATATGGGTTGTTAGTATATGTTGGCATATCATAAATTAATTATGGAATTTGTAAGCATGTATCTTGTTTTACTTAGCTTCGTTTATAATAAATAGAACAAAAAGATAGTTTATATTAAATATATGATTTGTTCTGTCAGGGTATAAAATTTGCAGGAAATAAAGTGTGGAACTGCACCAACAAATGAATTTTTGAAAGATGGTATGAAATTTTGTTTTGAAAGAATGTGTATAGTTCATGAGTCAATTATTGCTATGGCACATTTTTTTTCGATTTACATTGATGTATATTATTTAATAATGCAATTTTAATTATTCTCACCAATGTATATACACTCATTACACTTTATTTTTATGTTTGTAGATGGAAGAAGAATAAAACAATCAACACATTGAAGAAAAAATTCCTCAAAATAACCCAAGCCATGGAAGTAGCTCCAACAGCGACAACAGTTCCAATGAAGAATGATTATCAATATGTTTGGATATCAAAGCAAGGTATTGTATTTTTTGAAATATTTGTCTGTGAATTCAAGAATTTTATTTAATGTAACGGAAATAGTGTCCTAGTTGAAAGACATAGGGATACCAATAACTATACCATTTTGTATGAAAAGGAGTGTACATAGGGATATATAAGTTTTACTTTATTCTATTGTGTTCTCCATTGCCACTGGGAAATGTTAGACCTCTGATTAAGTATATGGATGATTAAATATTATAATGAAGAGATGTGAAATATAATGACATGATAAAAAAAACTAATCCAAAAATCATATTCAAATGCACTCATAAAAATTTAATTGATATGAATACTGTTATAAGATGTGTCGACTTTTGATGAATAATGAATTTTAAAAAATCACAATAATTGGATTGTCACATGTCGATGTTTCTAAAAAATACAAAATGAACATTGATGCGTGTTAGTTACTGCAGACTGATGTGTTTGTATGATAATGCACACCGATGCATTTCTACGACCTATGGACACCGCACAAATACCAATACCAATTAGAATGCCAGGTGCGCTTTATCAACGACTACCACTCGGGCAGTCCAATAGGTATTGCATGCACCAGTGCAGTTTTCCTGTAACATGCCGATGTGTTTTTATAACTTAATCGCCCAGTGTGTTTTAGAAACTAAACATCCCAGTGCAGTTTTACAACTTAACAACCTGGTGCATGCACCTTCCATTGGCCCGGTGCATGCAACTTCCATCAGCCCGGTGCGACTTGCTGGCTAACACGCACCGGGCGGTTACTAAACGCCCCAGGATGTCCAAAATTTGTTTTCCTTCCTAGTGCTTGGTATGTTTATAGTAGTAGTGCGTTCACTTTAAAACTCACTAGTGCGTTCACACCTAGTGCACACACCGATGAGAAAAACATTCGTAACAACTTTGGCTGCCCAATGTTTTTTAATTGTGTTTAAATTCCATTAGAAGCTCTGCCAAAACCTTTGTTACCGAAAAAGAATGTTGTAGAATATTTTTTTTGAAAATTTTGGCCAATTTCATAACAATAAAAACCTCCTTTATAACCTCTGTTAGAGGGTATTTTCCTTGTAGTGAGAGGGCAAAGTAGATGTTTTTTAGAAAAAACTGAGAAAACTAATGAAAGAGAAACAATGAAGTTATTGATAAAGAAAGATGACATTAATTTTCATAAAGAACTTTCAATGATATCTAACATAAAAAAATATATGACTAGGGAATTGTATTTGACAGGAGAAATATGGTGTCTTGTGCAAGCTTGACATACATTTATAAGCATCATGATGCATCAACACAAAAATCTCCACTTTTGTGAGGAATGCAGGGATATCCTTGTTTAGTTCGTTATTTGATTTTTAGGCACACCTTTTTCTCTTTGAACATTCTGGATTGTACAAGCAACACGAGGTTTATTTTGATATTTAGAAATAAATGAAGGGAAAGTATGATTTCCACCATAGATCTTCATAATGGTTAGTTTTTCAAGGAAAACAAGCCAATTGGGGGAATAAGATTTAGGCAGGCTCTTAAAATTTCTCTCTCCCAAAAAATATAAAGTATGAATTGGATCGAGTTGTATCACACTATAATGACCCCAATCACCGCCATGAAACATGTATATTTTCTTGGTCAATATACATTCATATATATAATGTACTTGTCCTTCCTATGGGTGCCTTAGGGTGTGTTTTAAATTTTATTTACGAGGCTTGTGGATAGGTGTACGAAATTTCATAAGATAATTCATCTCATTGGTAGGGTTGGATGCTAGCAAAGGATTTATATGAGGCATAAACATTGTCGACATCTCCTAAGCATAAACATTTTGGATTGAATTAATATCAAATTATGTTATATAGATGGTATTACTTTCAAATAAAGGGGTATGTTAGGATTATATTTCGAAGGATATTGTTGAAACTTTGTTACCTGACCTTTTGGGTACAACCTGTCAATTCTAGAAGAAGCCTTGGATCAAGGGAAGATGGTAGCCATGAAGGAAAGGAGAGGCCAAATGGAAGAAAAATGGAATGGCCAGCAAAACCAATCGGTAGTGACAGGGCCAAGAGCATAATGGGGCATCTCTGGTTGGTCTAGAGAGGGTGAGAGACCATAACCAACCACTAGAAAATACTAGAACATTAGAAAAGAGTGAGAAGAAGAAAAAAATGATGGAGGAGGTCAGAGGAAGGGAGGTATTAAAAATAAAATGTGAGGCTAATTTACTTAAGGATAAATAGAGGAGCCAGAAGGATTTCAGACATTTGATAGAGAGTCACATGTGTGGATACTCAAGCGAGAATTGTATGGATTGAAAAAAACACCCCGTGCTTGGTACATCATGATTGACAGCTATTTCACTGTGTTGGGCTTCACCAAAAGTGAAGCAGATGCAAAAATTTGTTGGGTGTGGAGCCTAATTATCTTGTTTATTTTGTATCACAGCATTGGACCCCTGTACCTTAATGGGGGCGGCAATGCTGCCCGTAATTAAACGCTGCCTGGGGGGTCCAGGGGGGGCATCTGTGACTTTATGGAGCCCTCCCTTGGCAGGGGGTTTCGGGGGCAGCGCCCTTAAAGCTAAAAGTAGATGTAAAATTTCCTTGTAAAAGTATAGTAATTTCTAGTCAATCGGGGCCATTCATTAGGCAGATGATTTGACAGTAGAAGTTATGTTTAGCTTATGGTTTTTTTCCCCTAGAAGGAAACCCCTTGCTTGTAGGAGGGTATTTTATTGTGACTGTGCATTGTAGGTGTATTCTTGGAGCGAGAAACAGATAGGGAGACTGTGAGAGAGAACAAAGGATATTATAGTGGATCTACTGTAGGGTGTGTCTCTTCATTTTGCTAGATAATAGAAAGGAAGGATTGGCTGTTCAGGGTGGACATAGCCCAAATTGGGTGAACCACGTATATTTGTGTCTCTTTGGTTTTATGTGTTTTGTGTGCTTGTGTTTTTCACATATTTTATGTGTTTCAATACCCTGTAATATTTATTTTTCTAACAACCTTTACCATATTGTGGCTGAAGGTAAATTATTGATTATAGTATTCTATGTAAATGATTTAATTATGATAGGTGATGAGAAGCTGATAAATATTGCAAAGAGGATTTGGAAATAGAATTCAAGATGAAAGACATGGGGCTCATGCATTATTTCCTTGGTTTGGAAATTTTTCAAGGAGATGGGGATTTTTTTTTCTCTCACGATAGGTATGAAAATGAGATACTGAAGAAGTTTTACATGGAGAGAAACAAACCCATTGAGAATCCTCTAGCATGGAATTGGAGGAAGGAAGATGATACTTCATGCGAAGTGGTAGAAGCTACCATTTATACGAAGCTTATGGGTTCACTCATGTACTTGGTGAACACACGACTGAGAATGTGTTATGTAGTTAACCAACTTAGTCAAGCAATTGTAATCCAACCAAACTCTATTGGAAGGTAGCCAAACATGTTTTGAGATACCTAAGAGGTACCACTCAGTTTTTTCTTTGGTATAGACAAAGAAAGGGAGTGAAGCTACAACACTTCACAGATGCAGATTAGGCAGGGAGTCCATCACACAGGAAGAGCACATCAGGAGGAATCTTCAGTATTGGGTTAGCATCAGTTTCTTGGTCCAACAGGAAGCAGAGATCAGTTGCACTCAGTTCAGCAGAAGAAGAGTACATGAATCCTAGTCAAACAATTTGTGAGGCTATCTGGATGAGGAAGATCCTTGTTGGGTTATTTGGTTAGCAAATGGATCTGACAGTGATTTACTGTGACAACCAAATTTGTATAAAACTATTGGTTAAGACAATTTTTCATGATAAATCCAAGCATATCGACATTTGGTACCATAATCTCAAATATTTTGTGCAAGGGCATACCATGATGCTAGAGTGCATTCCTATAGAGGAACAAGATGTGGACATCTTGACTAAGGCACTATCAAGAGGAAAATTTGAGTTCAAAAGAGGAAGGATTAGGGTATCTAATCATCCCTTTATTGCTGAGAGGGAGTGTTCAAAATGGCACTAAGAAAGATTCTAATTTAATTTTTCCTTGGATTAAATTAGATGAAAATTATAATTTCACATCTCATGACAAATTGTACAAGTTAACTAAGATAGTTTGACTTAGTTTTTTCAATTAATTCGATTTTAAGGAGTAAATTGAGTCATGTAGAGTGGTTCCTACTTTTTAGGATCCTTGGTTGTGTTGATTTTTAGTTGAAATTAATTAATTCAGTTTATCTAAGTTAAAGTTAGTTTAACTAGTTCGTGACTGTTGGAGGAACTAGTAGAAGGTCAAATTGTGGAAGTGAAACTTCAACCACACTCAGTGATCTACTAGATAACTGATAAATAGACCATAAATAACTCATGCATGTGTGAAATGAGAGTTACCCAATTGAGATTGTAGTTCAAGGGTGGTGTACTATCAGTTTTATAATCATCCAAATTGCACAAGTGGTGCATGCAGTCAAAGGAAGGCCTATGATGGATTGCACAATATTGGATAGGGATTTCCCTAATTAATAGGGGACTAATTCCCAAAGAAACAACATAGGGAAATAGGTACTTTGGCAAGCCAAAAATTGGTTAAGTATTAGCTTAGGATTTACTAGGAAACAGTGAGACAGATAGAGATAGTGCAAAGGTTACTCGGGCATGAGAAAAGAATTGTAATCTTCTTAGTTTTTCTCATGAATGAAATATATAGATAGTAGGAGTTTTAGAAGTGTCTTTCCATAGGAAATCATTGTGTAATGTGTTGATTGAATTATTTTTGTTATATGCTTCGTGATTTCGTGATCATTTGAACTGGTTTCCGTAATTGGTAGAGTAGATTCAAGCATATTGTTTTAGTAAATTACAATTATCCATTTGAATATACAAGGAATTTCTACATAATGAAGGGTTACTTGCTGCCATGGATCATTTTTTACAACAACAATGTTTTTCTCTGTGAATTAGCAATTAGTACATGCTTCAGTTTCTCAGTCCTTTTGTATCACCAGGAATATTAAACATCGTTATTTTAGTTGAATGACATGTTATCCTCACTAAATATATTCTATTTTATTTAGAGGGTCATCACACTTTAATATACCTCTTGTATATCATCATAGAAAAGGACACATGTATGCCTTTAATCAACTAATGCATAGTCCTTGCATGAAAATGGTTAGAATAAATCATTTTCGGTGATTATCTCCTTTCTTCATTATTTAATGAATGCTCCATAAATACAATGTGGGATCTAATGTCTGACTTATATCTATCAATAATTTTATGAGTAACCTAAAAATGAAGAGCAAAACCACCAATATTATAATTGACGTATTTCTGATTACTGTGTTTTTTCGAGGGTTTGGTTCAAATTAATAAAAGTGTTGGCATATTTTTGACATATTATTTTGAATATAGGATGGTGAAACTCTTTCAAATTAATCAGTGTTGATGATATGGCCTTCCTCTTTAGCATATTGTTGTACATAAACCTAGTGGTGTTCATACAAGATTCAATGATGAACATACAAACTATTTTCCATGTAAATCTTATTATATGACTCTTTTTTAATATAGCGATATTCATTTATATGTGGTTAATAAGGGCCGAAGTAGACTATGATAAAAGGTGCATGAATTTGTTTCTAAAGTTGGAGAATCTAATTCCAACCACCTGATAGGTGTCAGATCTATCCATCCAGGTGTCCTAGTTAAGTTTCAGTTAGTTTAGTTTAGTTCAGTCTCACTGCAGTAATTTATTATTGATGTCTCCAATGTAATATTATTTAACTGAGTCATAATATTGAGAAGATAAATCCTCTTCTCTACATTTTCTCTTGATTTTTTGTCAGCTAATAGATGAGCTCAAACGATGTTCCCTTCCACCAGGATGTTTTAAAGGCTTGGGCTTAGATAATGATATAATTTTTTGTTAGGAATATTGCACGACATGATTTCTTTGATAGTGGTTACTGATTACCCTTGAATGAGAATTCCCATGTGAATTTAGTGCTAGAATGTTGTGTGCATCGCTTCCTTAGAATTTCAAGTGTGTCGTGTATATGAATTGGCCCATCTATTGAATGGTATCATTTTATGCTATTTGGCAGATGGATTCTATAATGAAGAACAATGGTATATGAATCTACATTTATGCGAGACATGTTCAGTGCATCTATTGAAAATACAAAAAAATAAATTTATATGTTTGTAATAACATAAGAGGGTATGTTATACCCACATAATTGTCTTGCGAGGAATTTCGTTTTTTATGTATAGAATTCATGATGAGATTAATTTTCTAGAGTGAAAATGAAATAGACTATATGAGGTGTGCTAAGCATACCAATATCCGTGGTTGTTAATAGATAATCCAGCTCAACAAATCCCTCTTGTGACATTCTAAGGTATCATACCACATACATTGCAAAAAATCTCTATTGTTTAACGTTAGGATTTCAAGACCTTATCGAGAAATATTAAGATTTTTCTCACTCAAATTGTAAGATATCTGATCTATCTTCATCCATGCTCTTTCTCCATATGATATTGACTTACCACGTATCCTTTGCAACATCTGGTGCAGTTGCAACTATTGACAACTCATAAAAAGATTTCAGATTTCCATGAATTTATCAAAAATATATTGACTCAAACTTGTTAGGAATAACTTGAAGTAACAATTAGATGTCTCACTACTTCAACTCAGTATAAAAAAATATTCTTTAACTAGAAATAATATGAGAAATTGCAAATTGTAAAAAATTTGGATGTACTCTCTGCGTTTAAAATATATATAATTACATATAATTAAATATGTTACAATTTAAGGTTTAATTTAATTGAAAATATAGATAAAATATTTCCATTACAATTTAAGACTTAGTTTAGTTGGAAATATGGATAAATTAAACATGTTACAATTTAAGGCTTAATTTAGTTGGGACTATAGATAAAAGAAGATTTTGAGAGTTAGAGTAGGTATTTTAATGGAAAGGAATAGTTACATTCACAAGAAGTTTATAATATGAATTTCATTTACATTTTTAATTGTCAAGATTACATAACATGAATTTATATTGTGAAATTCATACATAACATGAATTTACAGTGTGGAATTCATTTTAGCAATCAAAATGCAAATTAATAATAAAAAGTTGCATGCATTTCCAATCTATCAGGATTTTTACATTTGATGGCATCTCTTTTCAACCACTTATTTTTACAACATATGGTTACAAATTGCTAAAATCCTAAATTTCAATTGTTGAAATTTCACAATTTAGATGTAATAACATTTTTTGAAAACACTTAAACTAATTTTCCAGTGCAAATTTCAATTCTTCCTCGTTGTTCCGGGAAATAGAAATTACTTGGTTCTTCATCATTGTACTGTAAAATTTAAATTAAATCCTAAATGCACATAACAAACATCAACGTGACTTAGACAGTTAATAAAAACAAACAGAGAATCTAATGAGAAAGAAAAAAAATCATTGTCCCTCAGATCCAGATCCAGAGCGTTGCATTGTGAAAACTCTCCCCGGGTTTCTGAACTGCTATGAGAACAAACATAGAATCTAAGTAGACAGGAATATTTCCTCAGTGTTGCGATGAGAAAAATTCTCAACTCATACAAGAAAGAGAAGAAAGAGTGCAGAGAGAAATAAATTTGCAAGATAATTTAGAAAACAAAAGGAAATAACAGGGAAAAGTAGGTCGTTGGGAACAATCACATAGAGGCTTGTGGCGCTGGGAATATGGAAATATAAAAACATAATTCAGCCTTCAAAAAAGTGGCATGTTGGCACATTGACATCGTATTGATGCATTGACGAGATCCATTGAGTAAAGTGCACGCTGACACATTGATGTCCAAACACCATGCTATATTCATTGGTTTGAGCTTTATAGATTGGCCATCGGAGTGGCATGTTAGCACATTGATGTCATATTGAGTTGGTGACTAGACTCGGTTCGAAACCCTATACTGTATTTATTCGACCAATATTGGCATGCTAATAAAATATTAGAGTGGTTATTGGCGACAATCATTTGAAATATTATTTTCCCAATCAATAAATTTAAGTGTTTTGAGATGGTCAATTAATGACTTCTTCCCACACTATCTCTTGAATGAGTTCAAAGAATTGAAAACTCAAGTTGAAACTAGAATCGAGAGATATTTGGCATAATAAATAGCTTTAGCTCAAAACTTAGCTAAAAAATCTATGCATTGCAATAGGAAACAAGCCATTTCAAAGAAGAATGGATATGGCATTGTATGGAAGAAGATGAAGGACAAAACCTCTATTAAGAGATACATTATTGAACAATATATTATTCAAATTCTTAATTCACATACTCTATACCATTATCATATTTCAAACACTTGATAGGCCAAATGCCAATGCTTGAAATTTCTTGAAGTTTTCAAAAGAATTACTCTTAGTTTTATTGAATAAATAGGCCCAAACAAAACTAAAAACCATCAACAAAGGTAAAAATATACGTCACACTTACTAGTGAATTCTTATCGATGCAACAAATATCATTGTGAACAAACTCTAGGGGTGTTTATGTATGCCATAATTTTCTAGAGTTAAAAGGGTCCTAATTGTGCTTTCCTAGCATACATATTATAAAAACTCCATTAGTTGAAATAACTTTGGGTAAACGAATAATCATTCTCTAAATTACCATTCTCTTCAAATTTTGAAAATTCAAAGGTCAAATTTATTCATGTAAATTTTGCTTTGTTTGTGGTTCTTAAAAATGATAGTTGATCTAATTATTAATAATTTCCCTTTTCCAAGATTGTGTATGAGCAATTGAATGTCACCATATTCCAAGAATGTGTTGAATGTCAACCATATGAAGGGTGTTGGTGAAGAGATGATATGTCGACATTCTGAATGCTAATCATAATTAAAATCATGGATTGAAATTTGTTGTTCCTACTATGGATGTACATGATATCATAATCATGGATTGAAATTTTCTAATCCTATTATGGATGTACATGATAATCAAAATGACCACTCGTTATAGAGAGTATCCACATTAGTATGAAAGATAGAGTACATTGCACACTCGTTTAATTATTAAGTAAATTTGAGATATAATCTAGGCGTTCTCGATATTAATAATTTCAAAAAATATTTATAATTTCCTAAAAATATCATCACTAAATATATATAAAATCTGTAAATTAACAATTAAATATATTAATATATACTACCTTTTTTATATACATATCTTTAAATTAACGATTATATATATATGATTTTATTTTTTTCAATATTTTAAAATAATGATTAGTTTTTAAGTAAAAATATATTATAATTAATAATTTATTAAATATAAACTTAAAAACAGCAGAGAAATATAATAATATTTATTGAAAAAATAATTAATATTTTTTTAATTAAATTATAACTATTATGTGTTAAAATTCTATATGGAGATAGAATGATGTTGATAACATAAGATGGACACCATAAGTTAGGAACATTGAATAAGCTAACCAAAAAAATTAATTAATTATGCATGTGAATAAAAAAGAAATTATAGCATTAGAAAAGTTTTAAAATGGTAATTGAAGCCCCAATTGAGTGTACATATATAGATTTAGTTGTTTAACTGAATGAACCACACAAGTAGAGGAAAAACACAATAATGCATAATGTGTAAGTACAATGTAATTTATAAAAACTAGCCACTCAAGTAAATTTACAAAGAAACATTGATATGTTTCTCCAAGATAGAGAAGCATCGATAGGTTTCTCCAAGATAGAGCACCATTACTCCAATCTTAGCGTGATATTTAGGTAAGTTACGAACATCTAAATGAAACAAAAAATGATTTTGATTGGCTTAATGCACGACCTTACTGATGTGAATGAGGAATATTTTACGTAACATAATTAAGTTTTAGAATGAATGCATCTACTTAAACTTTAGTGGAGATTTAAAAAATTAGTTTTTTTTTTATACATTAGTTGGAGATTGTAGGAATCACATGAAAGTGGTCGATAGTTTGATGCATGATGCTAGAGAGAATGTTGGAGAACCCACATCACAACATAGGAAGAAGAGGTCACCATATCGGTACACTGGGTACATGGCTCTTATGAGTGAGAGTGTAGAGACTGATACATCCTCATTCAAGGAAGAAGTGTAGAAAATAGTATGGGTTGATTCCATGGTATAGGAATATTATTAAATTATCAAGAACAGTACAGGGGAAGTGGTCCCAAGGCCAGAGGAAAATTCAGTTGTAAGATCTAGGTGGATCTACAAGGTTAAGAAAACAACATTTGGGAGTGTCTAAAAATAAAAGGCTAGATTTGTTGCCAAGAGATTCTCTCAAGTGGAGGGAATTCATTATGAGGAGACCTTTGATCTAGTAGAATTTTACTCTTCAATCATATCTATCGTAACACTTTTATCATAGATGGAATGGAAGATACATTAGATGGATGTGAAGGAAACTTTCCACAACAAAGTGATTGAGGAAGAGGTGTACATAAAGCAGCCAGAAGGATTTGAGACATTCGACAAAGAGTCGCGTGTGTGAATACTCCAGAGAGAATCATGTGCTTGGCACACCAGGATTGAGAACTATTTCACTAGGTTTGGCTTCACCTAAAGTGAAGCAGATACAAACCTTTACCATATTGTGGTTGAAGCTAAATTATTGATTATAGTATTATATGTTGATGATTTAATTCTAATAATTGATTAGAAGTTGATAAAATAGTGAAAATAGGATTTGGAAAGAGAATTTTATATAGAATACATGGGGCTCTTGAATTATTTCATTGGTTTGGAAATTTGGCAAGGAGATGGGGAATTGTTTGTCTCTCAAGGAAAGTACACAAATGCGATATTGAAGAAGTTTTCCATGGAGAGAAGAAAACCCATGGAGACTCCTCTAGCAGAGAATTGGAGGAAGGGAGATTCTACTTCATGCAAAGTTGTAGAATCAACCATTTACAGGAAGTTTGTTGGTTCACTCATGTACTTGGTGAACACGTGACTGGACATCTATTGTGCAGTTAAAAACTTTAGTCAAGCAATGTTAATCCAACCAAAATCTATTGGAAGGAAGCCAAACATGTGTTGAGATACCTCAGAGGCACCAATCAGTTTGGTGTTTGGCACATACAGATAGAGGGAGTGAAGCTGCAAGGCTTCACAAATGTATATTGGGTAGGGATTCCATTAGAAATGAAGAGCACATCAGGAGGAATCTTCACTATTGGGTCAACATAAGTTTCTTGGTACAATAGGAAGTAAAGGTTAATTGCACTCAGATCAAAAGAAGAATAGTACATGACTACTATTCATGCATCTTGTGAGGCTATCTCGATGAGGAAGATCCTTGTTGGCTTATCTAGTCAGCAGATGGATCCTATGGTGATTTTCTTTGAAAATTACATTTGTATCAAAATATCGGTTAATCCAATTTTTCATGATTGATCAAATCATATCGACATCTGGTATCACCATCTCAGATATTGTGTGGAGAGGCAGATCATGATGCTAGAGTACATTCCTATAGAAGAACATGATGTGGACATCTTAACTAAGGAACTTCAAGAGGAAAATTTGAGTTCCAAAGAGGTGGGATTAGGGTATCTAATAATCTAGTTTTTGCTGAGAGGGAGTGTTGAGAATGGCACCAAGAAATATTATAATTTAATTTTCTCTTGAATTAAATTAGAATAAAATTGTAATTTCACATCTCATGACAACCTGTACAAGTTAACTAAGTTAGCTTGACTTATTTGGTTAAGTTAATTCAAGTTTAGGTTCTAACTTTAGTCATGTAGAGTGCTCCCTACTTTTTAGGAGTCGTAGTTGAGTTTACTTTGAGTTGTAATTAATTAATTCAGTTTATATGATTTAAAGTCAGTTTAACTAGTTCCAATTGTTAGAGGAACTTGTGGAAGTTCAAAGTGTGGAATTGGAACTTCAACCATACTAAGTGATCGACAAGATCACTGTAAATCAACCATAAATAACTCATGCATGTGTGAACTGATATTTACCCAGTTGAGGTTGGAGTTGAAGGGTAGTGTACTATTAGTTGTATACTCATCCAAATTGCACAGGTGGTGCATGCAGTTAGAGGAAGGCCTATGATGGATTTCACAATATTGGATAGGGGTTTCCCTAATTAATAGGGGACTAATTCCCAAGGAAAGAACACAAGGAAATAGGAACTCAGGTAAGCCAAAATTTGGTTAAGTAATGGATTAGGCTTGTCTAGGAAGAAATGAGAGAGATAGAGATAGTGCAAAGGTTACTCGAGCATGAAGAAAGAATTGTAATATTCTCATATTTTATGAATAATGCAATTTAAAGATAGAGGGGTTTTTGGATGTGGCTTTCCCCAAGAAATCATTGTGTAATGTGTTGATTGAATTCTTTCTCTTATATGCTTTGTGATTTCATGATCGTTTAAATTGGTTTTCGCAATTGGTAGAGTAGATTCAAGTCTATTGTTTTGGAAAATTAAAATTATTTTTTTGAATCTACAAGGAATTTCTACGTAATTCAAATTCACTTGCTACCATGGATCATGGTTTAGAACAATAGTTTTTTCTCTGTGAATTAGCAGTTAGTACACGCTTCCGTTTCTCAATCCTTTTGTATCACCAAAAGTATTAAACATGTTTGTTTTAGTTGAATGGCATTTGTTCCTCACTAAATATATTGAATGGTGTGTATCCATGCATGAAAACCTACTCTACTATTATAAAAGGTATCTTGGAGAGAAATCGTTAAGAAGAAGCATATGCTTAGCCTGAGGAGAAGGTAGAGAAAGGGATCTACAATTATTCTATAAGATACAATTAGGCAAAGAGGACTGAGTAGATTATTTTTAGAAAAAATGAGAAAAGTAATGAAAGAGAGATAATAAAGTTAGTGATAAATAAAGTTGACATAATTTGCATAAATAACTTTCAATGGTATCTAACATAACAAAATATATGACTTGGGCATTGTATTTGACAGGAGAAATATGGTGTCTTGTGAAAGCTCATACAGTTCTAAGCATCATGATGCATCACCACAAAAATCTCCACCTTTTTATGAATGCAGGGAGATCCTGATTTATTTCGTTATTTGATTGTTAGGCACACCTTTTTGCCTTTGAAAATTATGGATTTTACAAGCAGCATCGAGTTTCTTTCCATATCTAGAATTAAATGAAGGGAAAGTATATTTGCTACCATAGAGCTTCATAATGGTTAGTTGCTCAAGGTAGGAAAGACAATAAGGAGAATTGTATTTAGGCAAGCTCGTAAATTTTCTCTCTCCCAAAAAAAAAATATGAATTGGATCAAGTTGTCTCACAATATAATGACCCCAGTCACCATCGAAAAACATGTATATTGTATTGGTAAAGAAAGATTCATATATATAATTTACCTATGCTTTATATGGGTGCCTTAGGGTGTATTTTCAATTTTATTTATCAGGCTTGTGGACAGGTGTATGAAATTGTAAAATATAATTCATCTCATTGGTAGGGGTGGATGCTATTGAAGGCTTTATATGAGGCATAAACTTTGTCGACATCTCCTAAGCATAAACATTTTGGATTAAATTAATATCACATTATTTTCTATAGATGATATTACTTTCAAATCAAGGGGTATGTTAGGATTATATTTCAAAGGATGAATACAAAAAATTTTCCATAATGGAGATCACGCAGATATTGGTGAAACTTTGTTACCTGACCTATTGGGCACAACATGTAAATTATAGGACAAGCCCTGGATCAAGGGAAGATGGCAGCCAAGTAGGAAAGGAGAGGGAAAATGGCATAAAAATGGATTGGCAAGCAAAACCAATCAGTAGTGACAGGGCCAAGAGCATAAGGGGGCATCTTTGGTCGGTCTAGAGAGGCTGAGAGACCATAACCAACCATTGAAAAATACTAGAACATTAGAAAAGAGTGAAGAGGAGAAACACAAGATGGAGGAGGTGAGAGGAAGGGAGGTTTTAAAAATCAAGCGTGAGGCCATTTTACTGAAGGATATGTGTTAGTGTATTAATGTTCAATGATAAAAAATACCCTTTTAAATTTACTTGGTAGTGGTCCTAGGTCAAAATTTCATGTTTCAAGTCAAGTTTCAAATAAAAAAAATTTCACTGAATATGTCCAGGTCTGAAATGCTACTTCCTTCACTCCATTCATGGTCATAAATATATATTTTAGAGGTCATGTCATCAATCAATAATATAGGGCCTCAGGTCATTCACCACACTTTCATTTAGGTCAAAGTCTAGGTCTCATTTGTTTAGCCACCATAAGAGTTAATTATGTCATAAAACAAGGCGAACCAAATCTCATTTCCACCTTACAAGTTATTTGCATAGGGAGTTAGCACAGATAGGGAAATAATTAAAGAAATCCTCTCTTCTCGCCATCATACTCCACAGCTGCCAAGGGTTGAATAAAAAACAAAAAATTGTGCCAATTTTTTCTTACTACACTTCTGGAGGTGTTGCGCTACGCTTTTGAGGTGTTGCGCAGGTGTTGCGCTACGTTTCTGGCATGTGCTATGGTTTTGGTGTTTGAAATACAAGTCAGTGATTCAAGCCTCAAAACACTTTCGCAAGGGTTAATACATCTCTTAAAAAATAAGTGGACACCATTCCTACCTCTCTCAAGTCAAATTTCATCAAGAAATGAGTCGTTTCCTTCATTAGGTCATCTCCACTATGTTTTTGGTGTTTTTAATTTGTTGCTTGTTTAAGCTAATAAAACCCTAATATAATCATCTAAAAAATTCATACAACCTTCATACACCATACAATAACACTTCCTATCACTCAGAGCCTTCTTTTCCATCATTTTCATCAAAACCCTATTTTTCACTACATTTTGGCAGAAAAACTAGTGAAACCCTTTGTTTTGACATTTTGGGCCCCTTTCACATGCCCATTTCCAAAAATTACACTTGCATATTTTATCCAATGCATCACCCTACCTCCAAAATGTTTTTTGTATTTTTCCCTAGCTCCCTTCCACCTCATTTATGTCCCTAAAACCACTCTACCAATATCCTATGTCTTCCTAATTTTCCACCTTCCATATCGAGTAGATCTAGATAAGGTTTTCCTTGTTGACAAAAATGATGGAGGGTGAGAAGAGGGTCCATAAGGGAGGTCATCATTCTGGGTTTGAGCCATCCAACTTGCAAGAGATCAATGCTTCACAATTCATCAAAAGGTCATTTGTTAGGGTTTATATTTCGCACAGGGAAAGTTTTTCCTCAAAATTTGTTTCTAAAGTAATGGAGATGAATTTTACAATGTGAAAGACTTTTTTGTCAGCGAGATACCAAGAAACAAAAAAATCCATTAATTTATGCACAGGTGTTATTATTTGAGAGAAATTCCCAAAATACAATTGCTCTAGGTCGTTTTCTGAACTTTTGGACATGTTGTCTTCAAGTCAAATTTTTAGGAGTTTGGAGCAGAGGTTTGCAGTGCTTGATGACTCCATTTTGTACCAGACATCCCAATATTTCCAATCATACCACTTGAATCCCAAAAATTATGAGGTAAGGCTTCCAAACTCCTTCTCAAAGTGGCGTGGCGCTTCTGCTGAGAGTGCACTATGCTTTTGCAAATGTTTAGTAATCAACTTCAAACTTGGATTCTGAACAAATGGGAAAGTATTTTGGAGATATAGAGGAGGTGTTTGTTCATAACATGCAAAAGAACACAAACCACTCTTATTTTTGCAAAAATATTTATGGTTAGAGAGATATTTATCCATATTTAATCCCTATGGTTGCATAATTCTTTGAAAATTCTTGAAAATTGGTCATTGTAGAAGCGTCGCGCACCGGTGCGACGATTTTTCTCAGGGAATCTAGGAAAATTTATATGGTTGGATTTCTCTTCACCTATAAATCACAGATATGACATCATGTCAACATTTCACCCTCCGATTTTGAAGAAAAATGAAAAAAAATCACTTTTTTCATGCTTTTGCCACCTTTTTTACCTTTGCGCGACACTTCTGGAGTGAGGTTGGGAGAATCGGTTTTTTAAGGCCTTAAAATGGGTATTTTCTCAGTTTTGAGGGTGAAATGGAAAGAATACACACAAGGATACCTAGCCTAACTCTTATATTTGAAAATTGGCAGTTAAAAGTCAATCAAAATTATCTCCAAATTGGCACAACGCTTCTACTAGGAGGCACGACGCTTTTGTCATTGGATTCCTTTGGACATATGTCAAGCCAGAGAATATCCAAAATTTGAGGTTTAGCTATCCAGTGAGGTGTATTTTCGGTAGAATAGTTTTTTTTTGGCTCTGTTTGTGGAGGAATGATGTAATTAATCAAAGAGACACACATTCCTAGTTAATAGCTAAATTTGAGGGAATGGTTTCTAACTTCTCTAGAAACTAGGAAATGACTCATAGGGTGCATTTATGAAGTGTTTTGGATCAGATTTCGACCCAATGAGGTGGAATCACTTATATTTTATATATGTACTCCAAACTCAAGCCATTTTAGAGGTTAGATAGTGGTTATTTGCAATGGAGCTATTGTACAATATCTTTTCTAGTGAAAATCAAAAGAATGTTGTAGTTTTAATCTTGGGACCCTAGTGGTATGATTTTGAGCATTGTTTCTTCTTTGTTACTTCATCAAGTTAAATTTTAAGTTACCTTTCCATCACATGTATGCTTCTATATGTTAATCTTATGAGTTTATGAAGATAAATCATGTCTTTCTATGCTCTGCTTTATAAGATTTTCATGGATGTGTCTATTCTTATGATGAATGAATTCATCTAAATGCTCATTGTAACTCCTATACAAAATCAAAAATTTATTATGTTCATGATTTTACCTACCTGGCCTCATCCTTGTTTCTACAACTTAACCTTTGAAATCATACCTAAACCCTAGACCCAGTTCCTGACTCTCATTCATATCCAGCAAAAAATTGAAAAAAAAAAATCTATTGAGTATCATAACTAGCCGAAGATAATTATATATCCAATCATATCATTGGATGTAAAGTGGCCTTGAGAGATCCCTCTCTTGTTTTGGTAGGGGTAGCTACCTGACCTAAAGGTTGTTCTGTGGTTACCTCCTTCAGTTCCATTCTCAGCCTTGTGAAACAGGGGGAGTAATAACAATATGAACCTGAAAATTCAGGGGATCTACACCACGATGATATTAGGTCGAGGTTGCAACATTAAAGGGGAGTCTTTGTTCCAGCACGAAACTGTATCATTAACATTGGTCGCATTAAAATTATTTGCAATTAAATAAATTTTGAATTATATGGTGTAGACCCATGGTGTAAATTATTTGTTTGGAACTAGGGCTTGAATATTTATCCCTATAATCTAATATTCCACATACATCCATGTCATTTGGTGGGAGTTTTAGACCACCTGCATATATAGTAGCCTTCTAGTAAGACCGCTGACATGATTACCCCTGTGCTTCGGAAGGTAAGGACTCTCTAAATTTTCGCTTCTTATAGAACTACTAGGAATATTATTCATCACATTATTGTATTTTCAATAAGTAGCTTGTAGCCATATCTATGGCTTAGCTACCTCCCAGTAGGTGCATTGTGAGGACACATAAAAATAGCCTTTATGTTTTATAATATGGTGTAAGAAATGGGGAACCCTTGCCTTTCGTTGACAGTAGTGACTACTTAACTCCTCACCTTGTGTTTTCCATATTATCACCTTGCAAACCTCATGTTAGCCCCACATACATGTTGGGGGGGGGGGATTTTTTATAAAATCCTATGGAGAGTGCTACATATTGCATATCTGGTTGATATTCCACCAAGATTTGATCTAAAGAATTTTTAACATTGTTATATTGAAATAAGCATGATATGTTAATCATAGCTTGGGGATAATTTTGTGATACACATAGTCATGGAAACCGGTTTCTAAAATATTTAAATTAATTGAGGGTGGAGGATCTTACCTCTGGACCCCCTCGATGGCTATTCGGGGGAGTAATTTTCTTCCCTCGTAAATAATGTGTTTGGAACTCAGGCTTAAAAATGTATCCCTATATTCTACTATTCCACATACATCCATGTCAAATGTGTGCTGGGATTTTTTACAGCGTCTGCATACAAATTATTCTTCTAGTAGGATTGTTGACTCGATTACCCCTACCCTTTGAATGGTAAGGATTCTGTTACTTTCCCTTCTTATATAAATTCTAGGAAAATTATTTAGAACATTGTTGTATTATCGATAAGTCACTTGTAGCCATATGAGCGGATTATCTACCTCCCAGTAGGTGTAGAGTGAGGACACCTAAAATAGTGTTTATGTGTTATAATACAATGTAACAAATGGGGAACCCTTGCCTTTCGTTGATAGTTTTTGACTAATTAGCTCCTCACCTTGTTTTTTCCATCTCCTCACCTTGCAAACCTAATGGTAGCCCCACATACATCTAAGGGGATGGAGAATTTATAAAAGCATGTGGAGAATCCTACATATTGCATATCTTTGGTCAATATTCCACCAAAATTTTATCTAAAGAGTTGTTAGCATTTTTATATTGAAATACGAAAGCCAAGTCAATCATAGTTTGGGGATAATGTTTCAATACACATAGTCATAGAAACTAGTTTCTAAAATCTATAAATTAACTGAGTTTGGAGGCTCTTACCTTTGAAGTCCCTCAATGGCTATTTGGTGGATTAATTGGCTTCCCTGGACTAGCCTCCCTTGATGAGAGTACTCATATTGTAGTATTTTTGCTATAAAAAAATATGTAAAGCAACATTGAGATATACCTCTCTGGTTTTGGTAGGGGTAGCTACCCAACCTAAATATTGGTCTGTGGTTACCTCCTTCAGTTCAATTCTCAGCCTTGGAAAATAGGGCAGTAATAAAAATATGAACCTGATAATTCATGGGATTTACACCACGATGATAATAGGTGGAGGTTGCAACATTAAAGGTGAGTCTTTGTGCTAGTACGAAACTGTATCATTAACATTGGTCGCATACAATTCTATGCAACTAGTTAAATTTTGAATTATATTGTGTAGACCCTGTTGTATAAATCAGCCCCTCCATTCACATTTTGGCCAAAGTCCCCTTTTTCCTCTCTATCGTTGCCCTTCCCCAAACTGGAAATACATTGAAAAAGGGCTAAAATATGCTTTTTAAAGTCATAAAAGGCCTAGCCCCTTTCTCCCCTAGCTCCGCGCCTCCTTTCATCCATATAAGCCAAGAGATGCCCCTTAGAGCGTTTAACACAAGTCGCATGATCGCGCTATCTCACCTCTCCCACATCGCATGTCTGCCTCATCACAAAAGCGCAGTTTCCCGTTCGCGCTATCCCCCGTCCTATCCCCCGTCGTCGCACTTTTCATTTTTGCGATCTGCGCTCGACCGGTCACGCCCATCGCATAGCGCAGAGTGCAGAATTTTGTTATTCCATCATTCCCTCCATCGCATTTTCTCCTCTTGCGATTTTGCGATATGCGCTCCGGGTCCCACCTCCAAAGCCTTTGCTTCGTTGTTTTGTTATGTCTTCCCTTTGTAACTTCCCCAAAATTTAATCTTCAAAGACTTCGTACCATCAGCGTTCTTCCGTCATTTTTCGTCATTTGCCTACGTGTCATCCACGTTTCCTCCATTGTTCACACATTTCGGTTATGTGTCGCATCTCAGTGTTTTTGTTTGAAATCTCCGCACCGCGTCATTCCATCATCCTCTCAGATCTATGCCACCGCTTCCGTTAACCTCACTATGTCCTCTATCTCTGTGATTAGTTTTATTCAACAGGCTTTTGTTTTTGCAGGAACTTGTGGTGGGAAAAAAATTGGCGGAAAGGATCCGTGAGTCACGATGATGTGACCTCCATTAAAGAAAGGTACTTCGATCCATAGAACTCTCCAGAGAAAATCAAAAGGGGCACATTTGGGCGGATGAAAACATTAATGCAGCAACAGATTATTAATGAAGGAGCAATGAATTCAGGGTCCAGCTTGAAAAAGGTTTCAAATTTAAATTCAAAATCTGAAGATCGAAAGTACCATGTACAGAAGCAGGCGCCTCAAGGTTTTATTGCCACAGATCTTCCTCCTCCAGAAAAGAGCCGAATGTTTACATATTTTATTATTTATGTCTTGTATATAAGCAGATTTTCATTTCCAACATTCATTTCCAGAAATAAGTTGTAAAGTACAGTCATTTATGTTCAGTCATTCATAGCATGGGCGCGAATGTTTTCTGCCGTCTTATTCAAAATGAGTCATTAAATGTTTCCATCTACCTCCTCCTCTAGAATTCTCTATCTCTTCTATAAAAGCTGAAAGGAAAGACATTGTAAGGGTTCTAGATTTCTATCAGCAAACTGTGCAGTGAAAAGGCTTTTGTATACATTTTGTAATACTTCTGTATGAAGGTTCAGAGCCCGTAGGGTCTCAGTGAGGAGGAGTTATAACTGTAATGAGGATTCTGGTCTTTGGTATCTCACAGTATGTAATTTTCTTTTATGTGTTAATACAATATCTCCTTTCATGCTATTTATCTTCTTGTATCATGTTCTAGAATGCGAGTGGCTCACTAGTTTGCAGTAAGGATTCATCCTTGTTGATGCCCTTCCTGGAATTAGTCAAGCGCTTTAAATAGGCCTAGTCATGATATACTGTTCCATGTTCACCTCATCCATGTTTTCTGCTATATTAGTTGCTTGAGGAGGGTGCTTTTAAAACGCCATTTTCATATAAGGATTCATAAATTAATATGCCCTTATGTGGTTCTGTTGTGTATCTGGGTATCAGTCTCATGTTAACTAATATCTCCTCTATGTTTCCTCACTGCACTCACTTCCTGATATTTGATTTCTGTGATATATTATTTGAACTGGCCCTCTTTACAGTAAGCTGTCTCTTAACTGTCTGATGCCTTTGTATTGGAGTTTTACATGATGTCCCTACACTATTCTTATCTTTCTGTCAGCTTCTGAGAGAGTTTGGTCCCATTCAAAACTAATTTCCTTGTTCAAACAAGAGATAGTAAGTGAGCTCTTGGACTGACAATCCAAACTATATGAAGAGCCCCTTGCTATATTAAGATGTCCTAGGCACTGGTCTATGGAAACTCTAGACTGTCTCTAGGAGGTGACAAAATTGTCCACAACATCTTTCTGGCGCCGTTGCCGGGGATCGAATTCAAGAATATCAGTTTCCCTGGGTCTCGACAAATTGTTTTCACTCTCTAATCAGGTGAGCACAGAGAGTTGAAGAGTTGCGTATCTCTCACCTTGGCGACTCCACTGGTCTTTATTTGATAAATTTATTGGTAGTCCTGGCTCCTCGTAGGCCACATTTGAGGTCAGATACATCTCAGCTGAAAACACCCTACGTGTATGACGCAGAGAAGATCATTCAAAAAAGAGTTTGGAAGGAGAGGAAGTTGGTTCGTGCTGAAAACCCTGAATATTCCATTGAAGATTATCCGCCCTCTTCTTCTCAGGAAGTTAGAACAGAAAATCTTGAGTCTTACTCGGAGACTCCACGTAGAGGAAGTGCCTGGATTGAAGAGGAATCTCATCATGCTTTCGAGGCTGAAGAAATTAAAGAGGTCACAGAAGTAGTTGCTGTCAACCGTGAATTATTCCCATCCACACCTCAGGCTTCTGTGCAATATATTCCCATTTTTATTCATACTCCACTTCCTCCTACTCCTCTCCCTTCATTTGTTTCTCAGACTGTCGCTCAACCCCCACCTCTCCCAATGGCCAATGTTCCTGCTTTTCTATTGAACAAATATGCTCCCCTGGCCTTACCCAAGTGCTAAATTATATGCCACAAGATTATCTAAATATTATGCCGAGATTTAATGGTGAAAATGAAGTGGATGCTCAGAAACATCTCGAGACCTTCTGCTCTTTTGCAGAAAACTTAAATGTTGAACATTTGGATGTGGTCTTGAGATTATTTGTGCAGTCGTTGGAGGGTGAAGCTAGAAAATGGTTTAAGACATTGGGAAATAATTATGTGACCACCTCGGACCAAATGGAGAATACTTTTCTTAGAAAGTGGGGAGAAAAGAAAGATCACGGTCAGTGTCTCACTGATTTTAATACCATGAAGAAGAAACAAAATGAAGGAGTGTCAGAATTCATTAAAAGATTCAACAAGTTATATTTGAGCCTGCCTCCTGAAATGAAGCCCCATGAAGCTGCTGTGAAGATAATTTTTATAGCAGCCTTTGATTTTGACTTTGGATTCTCCTTGAGAGAAAGAAAACCCGCCACGTTGGATGATGCACAATCAGATGCTCTGGAATTAGAAGCAAACTTTGCCTCCACTGGGAAACTGAAGGGAAAAATTGAACAAGATACTAGGAGGAGAGGCAAAGAAGAGATTTCTGCTTCTAATCAAGAAAAAGATTCAGAAAAGTTGGATGAAATAAGTAAAATGATAAAGAAGATGGTCAAGCTCGAACTAGAAGCTAAAAATCCAGCTCCCAAGAATTTCTATAATGCTCCAAACAGAGGATATAATCCCCAGTATAGAAGGCCACCTCTCTAGATATTGCCGAGAGAGACAAAGGAACAACAAGACCAGGTACCTCATCCCTTATACCTAGAAGGACCAGCAGACGACTCCACTGGGGATGCAGCTTATGGATTAGAAGATTCAAATCTGGCTTTTTCAAATAATGATGATATGGATTGCCCGTTGCAAGACGAAGACGAAGAAGCAGAGATTGATCATTATTGTAAGCAATTTGCTGATTTCATGCAAGCACAATTCAATGTCAAATATGATCTTAGATCTTCAAGGAAGAGGACCAGAACTCAAGATCAAGAAGAGGAGACGCCTCAGGAAGAAGCATCTGCTCAGAAGGAATCAGCCACAAAGAAAAGCATGGAAAAAGGTAAAAACCCTCTAAATGTTTCCCCACAGTCTAATATTCAGATTCCTTCTTCTTCGAAAATAGTCAGTCCTCTTAATGTTGAGTCAGTGTCGAAAGAAATTAAACCTTCAGCCGAAAGTAAGGAATTTAAGGAAGTTATGTTAGAAAATCCCCCATCTGCTTTCAATTTTCAAAAAGAACTTGAGAAAATTAAGATTCCTGTCCCACTGACTGAATTATTGAAACAACCTGTATATCAGTCTCAAGTTACTTCCTTTATACTTCCTCCTGAAACACCAATTGCACTTGATAGTCTAAACCTTCAAGAAGAAAGACCCATGGTAGTCTTTGGTCCACATGTCGAGGAGGTAGACCCCTCTACTCCTCCCTTTTACGTGTCCTTGGTTATTCATGACCTGCTGCTACACAATTGTATGTTAGATTCTGGGGCTTCCCATAATATTATGCCTTTGTCTGTCATGGAGCAACTAGGGCTGCAAATTACAAGACCATATAAAGATTTATATTCATTTGATTCCAAAAGAGTTAAATGCTTGGGAATGATTAAAGATTTAGTGGTCAATTTGGCCCAAATTCCAGCAAAGAGTGTGGTCATGGACATTGTGGTCGCTGATATCCCAACCTGCTTTGGCATGCTGTTGTCAAGGTCTTGGGGTACAAAGATTGGGGGATCAATCAAATTGGATTTAACATATGCTACTGTCCCTGTCTTTGGAGGACAGGAAAGGAGGTTATACAGGGAGACTATATTTGTTAAAATGGTAACTAAGGCTGACTGCTCAGAAAATTCCCCAATTTATAACAAAGAGGGAGACTTCTCATGTTTGATGTTAGAAGAAAATCAAAATTATGCTCATGAGCCCTTCTTTGGTCAAATTCAAGCTGAGCAGCTTAAAGAAGATCAGGAATCAGAAATTTGGACTTTGCATTTTGATGGAGCAAATTCAAGAGAAGGCAATGGGGCTGGGGTGTTATTAATCTCTCCCACGGGAAGATGGGTGCCGCTATCCTTTAAATTGGAGTATGAGGCTACAAATAATGTAGCTGAATATGAGGCACTATTATTGGGACTGCAGACAGCTAAGAACATGGGCATTCAATGTTTAAAAGTCTTGGGAGACTCTGAGTTGGTGGTAAGACAGATCAAAAATCAATGCCAAACTAAGCATCCACGTCTGAAAGCTTATAGAAATGAAGTATGGGACATAATAGAAAATTTCTTCTCAGCATTTAACATACAATTCATGCCCTGGGAGCAAAACAGAATAGCAGATTCTCTTGCTGTAGCTGCCAGTACATTCCGTCCTCCTCAGAATCCACTTTTAAGATACGAAGTGGAGGTACGGTACAGACCATCCATTCCAGATAATGTAAAGCACTGGCAGTTATTCAAAGATGATGAACAGATGAAGAGATTCATGGAGACCGTGGGAGAATTCACAAATATGGAAATCGATGATAATGAGGGGGAAGATGAAGTTGAAGATATTGCAGAAAACAGATGGGAAGAGAAGGTAGCAGGGGAAAGAGTGCTGCAGCTGAAAGGAAACTTTATACCTAGGGGGCTGGTGCCTCTAGAAAGATTATTTAACAAAGATGATATTCCATTGCAGCCTAGCAAAGCGATAGAAGAAGATCAAGTGGGAGATTTGAATCTGGGTACTTATGCTGATCCCAAAATTGTAAAATTATCTAAAAGAGTCCCAGAAGAATATAAAGAAAAATATTTGAAATTGTTTCAATCTTACAAAGATGTATTTTCTTGGTCCTATCAGGACCTAAAAACTTTTGATGTTAGTATAATGCAACATAAAATTCCTTTGAGGGAATATGCAAAGCCTTATAAGCAGAAGCTCAGACAGATCAACCCTCTGTTGCTTCCCTCTATTGAAAAAGAAATCAAGAAATTACTGAAGGCCAAGATAATTGTGCCATTGAGATACTCAGAATGGATAGCGAACCTTGTTCCTGTTCGAAAGAAGAATGGAGAAATAAGGCTGTGTGTGGATTTCAGGAATTTGAATAGAGCATCTCTCAAAGATAATTATCCACTGCCTAAAATGGACCACATCCTGCAGAAAGTGGTGGGAGCGTCCAGAATGTCAATGATGGATGGTTTTTCTGGTTATAATCAGGTGGCGGTTTTCCCAGAGGATCAGAAGAAAACTACGTTCACTACACCATGGGGAACCTTTATGTATGCCAGAATGCCATTTGCATTAATTAATGCAAGAGCTACTTTTCAGAGGGCAATGGACATAGCTTTTGTGGGAGAGCAGGACAAGTTTTTGGTAGTTTATCTTGATGATATCACTGTGTTTTCAGAGAATGATGATGAACATATTGAGCATTTAAGAAGAACTTTTGAAAAATGCAGAAGGTATGGCCTATCCCTCAACCCTCAAAAGTCCTTATTTGCATTAGATGAGGGAAAACTCTTAGGGCACATTGTGACAAAAGATGGTGTGAAAATAGACCCTAAGATAGTGGAAGTAATAAAAAACATTCCTCTGCCCAGGAATAAGAAGGAAGTACAGGTATTTTTAGGCCGAATTAATTTCCTAAGAAGGTTTATTCCTAACTATGCTGAGATAGTTAGGCATATAACTAATATGTTGAAAAAGGAGAATGAAGTAAAATGGTCCCAAGAGTCTAGAGATGCATTCACAAGGATAAAAAGGCATTCGTTGAAGCTCCTGTGTTAGCTGGACCCGATTACAAAAATCCATTTATGATATTCTCATTTGCTTCACCCCATACAATTGCCGGAGTATTATTGCAGAAAAATGAGGAGGGATATGAACAACCTATAGCTTTCTTCATCCAAGTGCTTTATGATGCTGAACTAAAATATAATATATTGGAGAAGCAGGCATATGCCCTGGTAAAGTCCCTTAAAGCCTTTAGAGTATATGTTTTGCAATCTCATATTACTGCATATGTCCCCACAGCAGCTGTCAAAGACATCCTGGTTCAGGGAGACAGTGAAGGTAGAAGAGGAAGATGGATTGCAAAAATCCAGGAGTATGATTTGGATATAAGGCCTACTAAGTTTATCAAAGGACAGGGACTTGCCAAGATGTTATCTGAATCAAATCATCAAGCTTTGGGCATTAATCTATCTATAATAGAAAATGAAGGATCCGAAAAAGAAGAAGAACAATAAGGGCTGGAGATGGCCACTCAAAAGATACATATGAAATATCTAACTAGTCCTTGGTATAAAGAAATAGTTGAATATATTTTAACACTTAGCTGTCCTACAGGATGCGATAAGGTAAAATACAGAGCTGTAAGAATGAAATCACAGAAATATGTAATTGCCAATGGATAGCTCTATTGGAGAGACCCTCTAGGTATATTATTGTTATGCCTCACAGAAAATGAAGTGCAGAAAGTACTGACAGAATTTCATGAAGGAATTTGTGGAGGACATTACAGTTGGAGGGCTACAACACATAAAATCTTGAGGGCCGGTTTTTACTGGGAAAAACTGTACTCAGATACTTTTTCTTGGGTCATAGCATGTGACAAGTGCCAAAGATTTGCAGAGAGACAGAAATTAGCAGCTCTACCCCTGATTCCTATTCATGTGAATGAACCATTTCAGAAATGGGGATTAGACTTTATAGGAGAAATACATCCCCCATCAAGTGGCCAACATAAATGGATACTAACAGCCACAGACTATTTCACGAAATGGGTGGAAGCCATGCCTACCATAAATGCTACAGATGCCGTAATAATGAGGCTTATGGAGGAAAATATCATATCTAGGTTTGGCTGCCCTGCGAGAATTGTAACTGACAATGCGCAGGCTTTCAAGTCTGCCAGGTTTGTAAAGTTCTGTCAGAGGTATAACATTACATTGACTCACTCCACAGCTTACTACCCCCAGGGGAATGGCTTAGCAGAGTCATCCAATAAAACCTTGGTGAGGGCCTTGAAGAAAATAATAAGTGAGAATCAGAAGAATTGGGACTCCCAATTAAGGTTTGCTCTATGGGCGAATAGAATAACCAGCAAAAGAGCAACAGGGAAGTCACCCTATGAGCTGGTGTATGGGCGAGCTGCTGTGTTTCCTTTGCAATTGGCATTGCCAATGGCACGTTTTATGCAGGAGGATCAGGAAGAACCAGATGACATGATCAGAAGAATTAATCAGTTGGTAGAATTGGAAGAAACACGTAACCAGGTAAATGAGAGACTGGTAGAGTATCAGGAAAAAATGAAGGATATTTTTGACCGCCATGCAAAAGATAGGAATTTCCAAGTTGGAGACCTGGTTCTCAGGTGGGATGTTCACAGAGCAGAAAAGGGCAAGCATGCTAAGTTTGATCTGCTGTGGTTTGGCCCATTCAAAATAGTGAACCTGGGAAGAAATAACACTTTCATGTTAGAAAACCTACAGGGTGATCTGCTAGATGCCCCTGTGAATGGGCAATTCCTTAAACACTACTTTCAGTACTGACTCAAGCAGACCATGCTTGGTGTATTATAATGTATATAATGTATGTAAGCATGATTTCAATTTTGAATGTAAATGGTAGAAATACGCTGATAAGTTTTGGAAAAAAGGCAAAGGGATCGTAGAATGAAACTCATGCACAAGAGGATCTGAGGTCTGCGTGTTCTCGACATGTCCAAGGACGAACATGTCGTCCCCAGATGGAGCCGATGTTGTATAAATCAGCCCCTCCATTCACATTTCGGCCAAAGTCCCCTTTTTCCTCTCTATCGTTGCCCTTCCCCAAACTGGAAATACATTGAAAAAGGGCTAAAATCTGCTTTTTAAAGTCATAAAAGGCCTAGCCCCTTTCTCCCCTAGCTCCGCGCCTCCTTTCATCCATATAAGCCAAGCGCTGCCCCTTAGAGCGTTTAACGCAAGTCGCATGATCGCGCTATCGCACCTCTCCCACATCGCATGTCCGCCTCATCACAAAAGAGCAGTTTCCCGTTCGCGCTATCCCCTGTCATCGCACTTTTCGTTTTTGCGATCTGCGCTTGACCGGTCATGCCCATCGCATAGCGCAGAGCGTAGAATTTTGTTATTCCATCATTCCCTCCATCACATTTTCTCCTCTTGCGATTTTTCGATATGCGCTCCGGGTCCCACCTCCAAAGCCTTTGCTTTGTTGCTTTGTTATGTCTTCCCTTTGTAACTTCCCCAAAAGTTAATCTTCAAAGACTTCGTACCATCAGCGTTCTTCCGCCATTTTTCGTCATTTGCCTACGTGTCATCCGCTTTTCCTCCATTGTTCACACATTTCAGTTATGTGTCGCATCTTAGTGTTTTTTTTTGAAATCTCCGCACCACGTCATTCCATCATCCTCTCAGATCTATGCCACCGCTTCCGTTAACCTCACTATGTCCTCTATCTCTATGATTAGTTTTATTCAACAGGCTTTTGTTTTTGCAGGAACTTGTGGTGGGAACAAAATTGGTGGAAAGGATCTGGGAGTCACTATGATGTGACCTCCATTAAAGAAAGGTACTTCGATCCATAGAACTCTCCAGAGAAAATCAAAAGGGGCACATTTGGGCTGATGAAAACATTAATGCAGCAACAGATTATTAATGAAGGAGCAATGAATTCAGGGTCCAGCTTGAAAAAGGTTTCAAATTTAAATTCAAAATCTGAAGATCGAAAGTACCATGTACAGAAGCAGGCGCCTCAAGGTTTTATTGCCGCAGATCTTCCTCCTCCAGAAAAGAGCCGAATGTTTACATATTTTATTATTTATGTCTTGTATATAAGCAGATTTTCATTTCCAGCATTCATTTCCAGAAATAAGTTGTAAAGTACAGTCATTTATGTTCAGTCATTCATAGCATGGGCACTAATGTTTTCTGCCATATGATTCAAAATGAGTCATTAAATGTTTCCATCTACCTCCTCCTCTAGAATTCTCTATCTCTTCTATAAAAGCTGAAAGGAAAGACATTGTAAGGGTTCTAGATTTCTATCAGCAAACTGTGCAGTGAAAAGGCTTTTGTATACATTTTGTAATACTTCTGTATGAAGGTTCAGAGCCCGTAGGGTCTCAGTGAGGAGGAGTTATAACTGTAATGAGGATTCTGGTCTTTGGTATCTCACAGTATGTAATTTTCTTTTATGTGTTAATACAATATCTCCTTTCATGCTATTTATCTTCTTGTATCATGTTCTAGAATGCGAGTGGCTCACTAGTTTGCAGTAAGGATTCATCCTTGTTGATGCCCTTTCTGGAATTAGTCAAGCGCTTTAAATAGGCCTAGTCATGATATACTGTTCCATGTTCACCTCATCCATGTTTTCTTCTATATTAGTTGCTTGAGGAGGGTGCTTTTAAAACGCCATTGTCATATAAGGATTCATAAATTAATATGCCCTTATGTGGTTCTGTTGTGTATCTGGGTATCAGTCTCATGTTAACTAATATCTCCTCTATGTTTCCTCACTGCACTCACTTTCTGATATTTGATTTTTGTGGTATATTATCTGAACTGGCCCTCTTTACAGTAAGTTGTCTCTTAACTGTCTGATGCCTTTGTATTGGAGTTTTACATGATGTCCCTACACTATTCTTATCTTTGTGTCAGCTTCTGAGAGAGTTTGGTCCCATTCAAAACTTATTTCCTTGTTCAAACAAGAGATAGTAAGTGAGCTCTTGGACTGACAATCCAAACTATATGAAGGACTCCTTGCTATATTAAGATGCCCTAGGCACTGGTCTATGGAAACTCTAGACTGTCTCTAGGGGGTGACAAAATTGTCCACAACAGACCCATGGTGTAAATGATTTGTTTGGAACTAGGGCTTAAATATTTATCCCCATATTCTAATATTCCACATAGAGCCATGTCATGTGGTGGGAGTTTTAGACCACGTGCATATAGAGTAACCTTCCAGTAATACTATTGACCTGATTACCCCTGTGCTTCGGAAGGTAAGGACTATGTAACTTTTCACTTCTTATAGAACTGCTAGGAATATTATTCATCACATTGTTGTATTGTCAATAAGTAGCTCATATCCATATCTATGGCTTAGCTACCTCCTGTGAAATTTTCAAGAGGAAAATATTTCTGCAATACTTGGTTTATTTATCCTACTTATGAGATAACTTATTTACAGATGCTTCAGTAAATTCTAAAATAAACACATTTTCATATCTTCACTATCGTTAGGAGCATAAGAACAGAAAGATAATTACACAAATAGCATAATAGGTGAACCGCATCAACACAGTTATTTTTGCAAAATTTTCCTCGGAAAAACCCAATGTGGGAAAACCAATGGAGAAGATGAGGGTTTTATTTTTATCTTCAGAAATGGAAAGTACATTTACAAGAGTCTGATGAGTAGAGAAAATTTTGAAAACACTTGGCTGAATTTTCTAGACCTTCCAGACAAATTTCGGACCCTCGGGGTGACTTCCTTCACCCTCTGCATCATCCAGCGTGTGAGCTTTGCGCAGTCCCTCTCTAGACTACATGACTCTGCATGGAGGGGTGCTTGATGCTGATCATCTCACCCATCCCTTCATCCTCCTGATTTCTTCTTCCTGATAACTGACTCCTCCCTCCTCCTTCTGCTTCTGCAACCCAGCCTCTACAAACTCACCCACTGAAATCAATTTCTCTTTCTTCAGAATTGATTTCCTTCAGGTACTGAGAGTGTCCCCGTCTTAATTTCCAAATGCCCCTCAAGTCTCTTCTTATAGTTTTCCTGCTCACGAATCAACGACCAAGATTATATCGTTAATCAATGGCTCAGATTAAAAGATGACTTGACCTTCGTTTTCTAGAACATTCACACTCTGCTCTATTAATAAGATTTAATTATTTAATTTCCCTGAGTTTAAACTTAGGGTCTACATTAAAATAATTAATTATTTTAATAAAGTCATAACCAAGTGGAATATGCACAAACGATTTCTGGGTTCTCTGAATAACTGATATCCAAGCCTCTTTACCAAAAATGAGACTTAGAACATTTTTAGATGCTATATAAATCAACACTCCCTCTTAGCGAGGAAGGTGTTTAAGAAAGGTACCATTATACTGCTCTGAATATACATCACCTCCTGTGTTGATAATGTCCTGGCTGCTACCCCTCATGTCTGTGCTACTGCTTCTAGTACTTCTGCCATGTCACTATATCATCCGTACTGCAGCTCCCTCTTCTTCTGAAGACCACCCTTTCCTCTAGTGGAAGGGGTTCTTGACCATCCCCATATTCTCTCTGATGTAAGTGAACTTGATCCTACTTAGAGCCTTTGTGAGGATATCTGCCACATGTTCTCCTATAGGATTGTATCACAGTTGTACTACTCCTCTCTAGACATAGTCCCTGATAAAGTGACACTGAATTTCAATGTGTTTCGACTGGTTATTAAACACAAAATTTTTAGAGAGCTTAATGAAACTATGATTATCGCACATAATCTCGATTTGTTCCATCTGCTTCTTGAGCAGGTTCAAGAGTGATCGCACGAATCTGTGCTCGCTGCCATGTATTTTTCCTCGGCTAAGCTCAATGCTACAAACTTCTATTTCTTGTTGCACTGGGAGGTCATTCCCGATTCGAGACTAAAACAATACCCACTGGTACTTTTCCGATCTACTGTGCTTCTAGCCCAATATGCATTTGTGAATCCACTCCACTAGACCTCATTACCCTTGGTGTACTTCAACCCATATTCAACTGTCTCTCTTAGATATTTGAGAACATGTTTGGCTGCTACCCGGTAAGCCCTCCTTGGGTCCACCATGAACTGACTGAGGGTATTCACTGCATAACAAATGTCTGGTCTCGTATTAACCAGATACATTAAGGATCCAATGAGCTATCTGTACAATGTGGGATCAACCTCATCATCCTATGATGTGTCTATCTTCTTCCAGTTAGTAATCATTATCGTGGCCATGGGTCTATAGTCTTTCATCTGAAATCTCTTTAGTATTTATGTCATGTATCTTCCTTGTCCTAGGAATATTTCCCCTTTCTGGTACCAGACATCTAATCCAAGAAAATAGTGCATCTTCCCCATGTCCTTCATGTCGAATTTTGTTGCCAGATTCTCCTTGCAGTCTTTGATGAGATTAGATGATCCAGTGAAAAACAGGTCATCCACATACAGAACAAGAATAAGTGGCTCATCTCCTACTCTCAAGTAGTATAAGTTGGGATCTGTGTCACTCTTGATGAACCCCATCTCCTGCAAGTAGCTATCAATCTGACCATACCATTCCCTAGGGCTTGTTTTAAGCCATACAAGGCTTTCTTAAGTCTGCAAACATGAGTCTTCTGCTCGTGTGTCTCGAAGCCCTCTAGTTTCTCTCTATACACTCCCTCCTCTATCACCTTGTTCAAGAACACAGTCTTGACATCCATCTGGTGAATCTCCCATCCCATCTGCACAGCCAGAGAGATGACAGATCTGATAGAAGTGTATCGCGCTAATGGAGAAAAAATTTCTTCATAGTCAATGCCTTCCTTTTGGGCATACCCCTTGGCTACAAATATTGCCTAGAATTCCTCTATGTTGCCATCTATAGCATATTTTATATTGTAGATCCATCTGGATCCTACAATAGATCTATCCTGTGGTCTAAGGACTACTTCACATACACCATTTATCATGATGGAGTTATACTCCTCCACCATGGCATCCACCCATACCTAATGCTGAGCTACTTCCCAAAAGGTAGAAGGTTCTCCAACCTGAGCTACCAACAGCTAATATCTGTCTAGTTGTTTCCTTATCCTCTTCCCTTCTCTACGAGCTCCAACAAATTCTTATGCATCCCTCATAATTTGTTGGAGTTCTCTGCTTGGTCTCCCATCAGTAGTGGGTCGTCTCACCTGTTCGTCCTCTTGTTCTTTGTCAGAGGATCTTCCCTCAAAATTATTGTGCCTTGGAGAGGCACTAGACCTCTCCTCTAAAGGTTGTTGAGGTTGTGCCAGTGGATCTTCCTCAATCTATGTATATGTGGCCTTCTCTCATGATTTCATGAAGGCTCTCTCCTCCAATAATTTTACATCCCTTCTTACCATGACTTTCCTGCTCTCTGGAATATAGATGTGGTATACTTTTGAATTATCGCTATAGCCCATCAGGAAACCCTTCTCTTCAATTTGATCCAACTTCTTCCTCTTTTCATCTAGAACGTGGTAGTACACTATGTTGTTGAATATCTTGATGTGGCTCACATCTGGCTTGCTGCCTGTGAAGACACTGTCAGGATTTATCTTCCCCAAATCTCTTTTGGGAACTCTATTCTGAATCTATACTATTTTGTTGCTGGCCTCTACCCATAGGAATTTAGGCATATTTTGGTCATACAACATTGCCCTTGCATCTTCTATTATGGTCTGATTCTTTTGTTCTGCAACTCCATTTTGCTCTAGATTGTATGGAGCTGTCCATTCTCTCTTGATGCCTTCCTATGCAATAAAATTTGTGAAGTATTTATCTATATATTCTCCACCATCATCTGACTGCAACTTATTGATCTTCTTTCCTGTATAGTTCTCCAACAATGATTTGAAATCTTTAAACCAATCACAAACTTCATCTTTGGTCTTTAGAAAATAGATCCAAGTTTTCTTGGAATGGTCATCAATGGAGGTGGAAAAACAATTTTCCCCACTGAGAGCGGTTGTGAACATTTGAATGCAAATTTCAAAGTGCATCAACTCTAATACACCTTTGGCTCTTTTGTTACTTATTGGAAATGTTGCCTTACCGTACTTCCCTAGTATGCATCCCCTACAAACTTCGTATTTCTTCGTGATGAGTTCAGGAGCCCCTATGAAAGTCTTTTTGAGAATCCCAAAGGCTCCATGATGTAGATGCCACATGCTTCTGTGCCATTATTCATTCAGATCTCTATCGTCTGTACTTCCAATCAGGGCCACCGGAGATTCAAGTTGGAGCTTATATAGCTTGTGACTCCTTACTCTGATTTGTGCCTTTTTTCTCCAGTTAGGGTGTTTGACATACACCTTATCTTGAATAAAGTACACGTCATAGCCCTTATTCTGAAGTTGAGAAAATGAGAATAAATCCATCCCCAACCCTGGTACATTCAGAACATTCGTGGCTCGAATCTTGTTGCCATTCTCAGTCTGAAATGTTACAGTACTTTTCTCAATGGGGGTACATTTTTCCTTGTTTCCCATAGTTATCTGGAAATTCACCTATTCTTATTAGTAGCCAAAAACAAAATTCTCAAACCCCCATCATATGAGCATATGCTCGACTGTTAATATACCAAACACTTGGAGGAGTTGTTCTTGACACACAGGCAAGATCCTCCTCTAGTCTGGATGCCAGCACCTTCATGTTATGTTCTTTCTGTATTTCTGTGTGCTCTAGAGGACTGCGTGATTCCCTTTGACTGTGCAAACCCTTTCGGATGATGGAGCTTTGGTCCATGGTAGATCGTCCCTTCCTATTTTTAGCCCTTCACTCTGATACCATGTGAAATTTTGAAGAGGAAAATATTTCTGCAATACTTGGTTTATTTCTCCTACTTATGAGATAAGTTATTTATAGATTCTTTGGTAAATTATAAAATAAACACATTTTCAGATCTTCACTATCATTAGGAGCATAACAAAAAAAAGGTAATTACACAAATAACACAATATAACCAACCATATGAACGCAGTTCTTTTGGAAAATTGTCCCCAGAAAAGCCCAATATGGGAAAACTAGTGCAACAGATAAGGGTTTTATTTTTATCTTCAGAAATGGAAAGTACATTTACAGGAGTCCGATGAGAAGAGAAAAATTAGAAAACACTTGGCTGAATTTTCTAGACCTTGCAGACAAATTTCAGACCCTCGGGGTGACTTCCTTCACCCTCTCCGTCATCCATCATGTGAGCTCTGTGCAATCCCTCTCTAGACTGCGTGATTTTTGATGGAGGGGTTCTTATTGCTAATAAGCTCACCCTTCCGTTCATCCTCCTGACTTCTGCTTCCCGATAACTGACTCCTCCCTCCTCCTTCTTCTTCTACAACCTAGCCTCTATAAACTCACCCACTGAAATCAAATTTTCTTTCTTTAGAATTTATTTCCTTCAGGTACTGAGAGTGTCCCTAGCTTAATTTCCAAATGGCCCTCAAGTGTCTTCTTATAGTTTTCCTACTGACGAATCAATGACCAAGATTATATCGTTAATCAATGGCTCAGATTAAAACATGGCTTTATCTTCATTTTCTAGAATATTCACACTCTGCTCTATTAATACCCTTTAGTTATTTAATTTCCCTAAGTTTAAACTTACGGTCTGCATTAAAATAATTAATTATTTTAATAAAGTCATAATCGAGTGGAATTTCTACAAACGATTTTTGGGTTCTTTGAATAACTGATGTCCAAGCATCTCTACCCAAAATGAGACATAGAACACTTTTGGATGCTATAGCAATCAACACCTCCCAATAGGTACAGAGTGCGGACACCTAAAAATAGCCTTTATGTTTAATACTATGGTGTAACAAATGGGGAACCCTTGCCTTTCGTTGATAGTAGTGACTACTTAACTCCTCACCTTGTGTTTTCCATATTCTCACTTTTCAAACCTCATGTTAGCCCCATATGTATGTGGGGTGTGGGGGGGGGGGGGGTGTTTGATTTTTTATAAAATCCTATGGAGAGTGATACATATTGCATATCTCTGGTCGATATTCCACCGACATTTGATCTAAAGAATTGTTAACATTGTTATATTGAAATAAGCATGCTATGTTAATCATAGTTTGGAGATAATTTTGTGATAAACATAGTCATGGAAACCAGTTTCTAAAATATTTAAATTAATTGAGGGTGGAGGATCTTACCTATGGACTCCCTCGGTGGCTATTCGGTGGGGTAAGTGGCTCCCCTCATAAATAATTTGTTTGAAACTCAGGCTTAAAAATGTATCCCTATATTCTACTATTCCACATACATCCATGTCAAACGTGTGGTGGGAGTTTTTACAACACCTGCATACAAAGTATCCTTCCAGTAGGATTGTTGACCTGATTGCCCCTACCCTTCTAATGGTAAGGACTTTGTCACTTTTCCCTTCTTATAGAACCTCTAGGAAAATTCTTCAGAATATTATTGTATTATCAATAAGTAGCTTGTAGCCATATTAGCTGATTATCTACCTCCCAGTAGGTGTAGAGTGAGGACACCTAAAATAGCATTTGTCTGTTATAATACGATTTAACAAAAGGGGAACCGTTGCGTTTCGTTGACAGTTTTTGACTACTTAGCTCCTCACCTTGTGTTTTCCATCTCCTCACCTTGCAAACCTAATGGTATCCCACGTACATCTGCGGGGATGGATTATTTATAAAAGCATGTGGAGAATCATACATATTGCATACCTTTGGTCAATGTTCCACCATAATTTTATCTAAAGAGTTGTTAGCATTGTTATATTGAAATACAAAAGCCAAGTCAATCATAGTTTGGGGATAATGTTTTGATACACATAGTCATAGAAACTAGCTTCTAAATTCTGTAAATTAATAGAGTTTGGAGGCTCTTACCTCTGGAGTCCCTCAATGGCTAGTTGGTGGATTAATTGGCTTCCCTAGACTAGCCTCCCTTGATGATAGTACTCATATTGTAGTATTGTTGCTATAAAAAATATGTGGATTTCCTTAACTTCACAAAGTGGAGGCTTTCACCTTTAGATTTTGTCATCAGATGGTGGGTGGAGGTGACCCACTTATGGAGTCCTTGAACTGGCCTAAGCCTAAGGGACTTAATACTAGTGGATTGGGGATTTTGTCTCTGGAATCTGACATGGCTATTGGGTAGAGGTACACATCTACAATCCTTGGGAAGAGATGTTGAAGATTTTGTCTCTAGAATCCCTCATGGCTATTGGGTGGAGGTACAACTATGGAATCCCTATGAAGCGACGGTGGATATTTTGTATCTAGAATCCCTTATGGATATTGGGTCAAGGTAAACCTCTGGAATCCTTAGGACAAGAGAGGGTTAATAATGGTCTTTGGAATCCCTCATGGATATTTGGTGGAGGAACATTACCTCTAAAACCCCTGAACAAGACTATAAATAATTATTGATAGGAAAGAAGGGTAGAGGTGTGGACCACGTCTGGACTCCCCAATGTGTCTGTAGGACTGGCCAATGGGATAAGGTTAATATGCTAGGGGTAAAAGTTGCATTACTCGAAGACTGTCAATGGTTGGGAGGAGAGTTATGAGGCTGGTCCCATTCCCATTTCAGGTCAATGTATCTTAATCACAAAGGTCATTCAACACATGTTTTAGAGAAGGTTGCATCCTTCTTGATTTCCTTTTATATAAGTAGTGTTTGACCAAATATCTAAGGTTAGGAAGTATCAATGTCTATAGTGTGGCTTGCAATGTGCCATGATTACAAATCATTTATTACTTCTTGATTAGAGTTCTATCAATACATGAATTAATTTGTAGCATAAAACCTTGAATGCATGTAGCATAATTCTGAACATGGGGTTGTGGCATGAAATGGTCCGAATTTCAAAGTTGTGAATTCTTGCAACAACAATGCCCATTTTGGATGCTGAAAAGTCATTAAAAAAACCAATGCAAAGGATAAACCATGATATTACCAACCTAGATCCATCTTAACTCTGGATCTATCATGCATTGAGAGGGATCAAATCTCTCGAGGTGCAAACCTTTCCTCAAGTTTTGCACTCAAAAAATAGGTTTGCGCCTCAAGAGATTTGATCCCTCTCAGCGCTTGATAGATCCGGAGTTAAGATGGATCTATTTTGGTTTCAGTTGTGTGCGGCCAAGGAAAATCAATTGATAATATGAGTAACATATGATTAATTTTATCAATAATATGTAAATACAACTAATATTAATATAATCATTTTAAATATGCTAAATATGTTTGGTATTTATCGAGTCATTTTAATTTCAAATTTTCTTAGTTACCTCAATTTGTTGAGATGATAAATATTGTAAAATAACTTTAATGATGAAATAAAGATTTTGAATGCAAAGTGACAATGTAATAATATTGAATGATAGAAAATGTGAATAATAAGAAGGTTGTCAATTACAGATAGTCTTCGTTGTGATGAATCTCAAACTATTTTCTTGTACTATTCTTATTGTCACCCTTGTTAGTTTTCTCATATTTTCATATCGATTATATGAAAAGGAAAGTTGGAATCATAAACCATTTAAATATTTAGTTAGAGTCGTTGTATTAAACATCATACTTTGTCTCTCTTGCTCTCCAATATTAATAGGTTTAATTACTATAACACAAATATCAATGCACATTGTCAATACTTTTTTGTGCTTACACTCAAATCAATGCACACTAGTAATCCAATGAATTTAAAATTAATGTACCATCATGCATCCAATTATATCAAATCATAAATCAACATATACACTAAAATCAATGCATCTAATGCAATAAATCAAATAGGATTAGAAAACAACATTTACATTGAAATCAATGCATCTAATGCAAGTAATAAAATAGGATTAGAAATCAACATCTACACTCAAATCAATGTATCTAGTGCAAGTAGGAAAATATGATTAGAAACCAACATCTACACTGAAATCAATGCATCTAGTGCAAGAAATCAAATAGGATTAGAAATCACCATCTACACTGCAATCAACACATTTAGTTCAAGCAATCAAATATGATTAGAAATCGTCTACATTGAAATCAATGCATCTAGTGCAAGCAATCAAATATAATTAGAAATAAAAATCTACATTGAAATTAATGCATCTATTACAAGAAATCAAATAAGATTAGAAATAACCATCTACACTGAAAGAAACACATTTAGTGCAAGCAATCAAATATGATTAGAAATCATTTACATTGAAATCAATGCAGCTAGTGCAAGTAATCAAATATCATTATAAATCAACATCTACACTAAAATCAGTGCATCTAGTGGAAGTAATAAAATAGGATTAAGAATCACCATCTACATTGAAATCAATGCATAAAGTTCAATAAATCTTCTTCCCTCTCTCCCCCACTCCACATATATCTATATCTCCCTCATTCTCTCCTTCTTTGTCTCTTTATCACACCTTGTGAAACACACACTCTCTCTCACTCCATATCTATCAATCTCTTTGTCCCTCCCTCCTTGTCTCCATATATCTCTTCTTTATCTTCACCTTCCATATATATCTCTATCTCCCTATATCTCTCTATATCAACCCCAAAACATACACTCTCTTTCTCCAATATATCTATCTATCAATCCCTCCTCCTATCCCTCCTACTATCCTCTCTCCATCCTCCTTATCCCTCCCTCTCCCTCTCTCTCCACCTTTCACTCTCCATGTATTTATTCTTACCTCCCTCTCTCTCCCCCTACATCTTCAGCTCTCTTTCCCTACCTCTTTTCACACTCTCTCTGCCTTTCTCTCCAACCTCTCTCTTCCTTTATCTTCACCTTCCAACTTCGTTACTATATGCCTCTATCTCTCCTTTTCTCCCCCCTTATCTTCATCTCCCCTTGTTTGTATCTTTATCTCACCCCCAAACATACACACTCTCACTCCATGTCTCCCTTGTCACTCCCTCTCTCTCTCTCAACTACTCATTCTTTATCTATTTCTTCTTCCCTCCCTATCTCCCCATCCAACTCATTTTCTTTATCCCTCCCACTCCCCCCCTCCAACTCCATCTCTCTATCCCTCCCTCTCTCCCCCCTCCATATATATATATATATATATATATATATATATATATATATATATATATATATATATATATATATATATATATATATATATATATATATATAACCCTCCATCTCTCCTTCTTTGTCGCTTTATCACACCCCATGAAACACACACACTCTCTCTCTCCATATATATCAATCTCTTTGTCCCTCCCTCCTTGTATCCATCCATCTCTTCTTTATCTTCGCCTTCCATCTATATCTATATCTCTGTATATATCTCTATATCAACCCCAAAACATACACTCTCTTTCTCCAATCTATCTATCTATCAATCCCTCCTCCTCTCCCTCTCTCTCCATCTTCCTTATCCTTGCCCCCCGCTCTCTCTATCCACCTTTCACTCTCTATGTATTTATTCCTACCTCCCTCTCTCTCCCCCTCCATCTCCATCTCTCTTTCCCTACCTCTTTTGACTCTCTCTCTTCCTTTCTCTCCCACCTCTCTCTCTCTCTATCTTCACCTTCCAACCTTGTTACTATATACCTCTATCTCTCCTTCTCTCCCCCATTCTCTCCATATCCCATTTTTTGTCTCTTTATCTCACCCCCAAACATACACACTCTCTCTCCATCTCTCCCTTGTCACTCCCTCTCTCTCTCTCAACTAATCACTGTTTATGTATATCTTCTTCCCTCCCCCTCTCCCCATCTAGCTCATTCTCTCTATTTCTCCCTCTCCCCCCCTCCAACTAAATTTCTCTGTCCCTCCCTCTCTCCTCCTCTCTTTCAAGTCCCCTCTCTTTTCCTTCTCCTCTCTCCCTTTCTCTTCTACATCCCTCTCTCTTCCCCCATCACTCACTCTCTCTCTCTCTCCCCTACAATCCTCTCTCTCCCCATATCACTCTCTTCCTCTCTCTCCCTTTATCTCCTGCATCCCTCCCCCCCACCCCCCCGCCACTCGCTCCCTCTCTTTTCAATTCAATCCTCTCTCTCTCTCTCTTTCTGCCCTCCAATACTATCTCTTCCCACACCACTCTATCTCTCTCTCCAACAATGTTACTATATCCCTCCCTTTCTCCTTCTCTCTCCTTCTCTCCCCCCTTGTCTCCATCACTCCTTCTATGTCTCTTTATCTCACCCTTAAACATACACACTCTCTCTCCATCTCTCTCTTGTCACTCCCTGTCTCTCCAATTCTCACTCTCTATTCCTTTCTTCTTCCCTCCCTCTATCCTCCTCCTCTCATCCTTTCTCTTTGTCCCTTTCTCTCCTACCTCCCTCTCCCTTCCCCCTTCTTTGTCTCTCCCTCTCTCCTTCTCTCTCTCATACCTCCATCTTTATGTCTCCCTCTCCCTTTGTTACCCTTCTCTACCTCTCTCACTCCTCTCCCTCTTTCTCACTCTTCATTCCTCCTCTCCCCTCTCCTTCAGTTTATCCCCATCTCTCCCTTGCCACTCCCCCTATTTCTCCACCTCTATCATATGTCTTTGTTCTTCCCTCCCATATATATATAGAGTTAATATATATATATATATATATATATATATATATACATATCATGGTATATTAATATATATTATAATATAACAAATTTAATATTGTATTAATCTAAAGTTATTAAATTTAATAATATTAATATGAATATTAGATTAAACAATAATAATATTATTAGTATTAATAATAATAATTTAATATTAATAATAAGAATTTAATATTAATGTTAGGGTTAATAATGTTTTTTTGCATGGTATTAATAATAATTTGGTCCATGGTATTTGGGGCATAAACTTCATATATAATTAGATGTTGATTTCTAATCCCATTTGATATATTTTTATTTATTTACCTTACCTCTTTATACCTCTTTTAAATTTATTTATTTACCATACCTCTTTTATAAATATGGTATTTGGCCCATGGTATTTGTCCCATGGTATTTGACCCATTGGCTTCAGCTAAATAAAACCTCTTTTTTGAGTTTTTGTAAATATAGAGGTTTATGGAGTAAATATATTTAAAGAAAGTTTTATTTATATTTATATTTATTTCCCATACCTCCGGAGTAAGTATGAAAAGAAGTTTTATTTATTTACCATACCTCTAATTTATTTTTATTTTTATTTATTTACAATATCTTTTTTTAAGTGTTCCTAAACCTCTTAATATTTTAATAAATTTAATTTTTTATTTTTTATTTATATGGTTTTGTAAGTTATTGTTTAAGCCGACATTATTTAGATTTTATTTTTAAAATTCTTTAGTTTTTATTTTTATTTTGGCTTCTGACATACTTACACATCTGAGTCATATTGGGCTGTAGAATGCGCTACGCAATAAACTAGTTTGATGACATGTTCTTTGTGTGCATGGTTTCCCTCCTCTCATGTCACTTCCATGATGTTAACGATAAGTGTTTAAATAGGACTTCTTGAAGGTTAAATGGGGACTCATGATAACACTCGTCTTGCATCAGTATTTCTAGTTATGCTTCTAAAATACATCCTCAAAAGAAAATGATGAAACAATGAAGGAATGATATGATTTTGAGGTAGGATAGCACAATGGTTACATATATATCATGTAAACTCATTGTTGGTACCCTCAGAGACTTAATGGCATTATCATGGTCAAAACACCTAATGATACTTCACCATCAACATAATACGTATAGACTTGAATAATACCTATTATGGGTTGAGTATGATACAAGACCTTTGTGCTTATATTCCAATCCTTTAGACAATCATATAAGCCTTAAGGTGTTGAAAATGGCATCAAAAAAGATTCTAATTTCATTTTCCCTTGAATTAAATTAGAAGAAAATTGTAATTCCACATCTCACGATAACTTGTACGAGTTAACCAAGTTGGTTTCATTTAGTTGGTTCAGTTAATTCGAATTGAGGGTATAACTTGAGTCATGTAGAGTGGTTACTACTATTTATGATCCCTGGTTGAGTTTATTTTGACTTGTAATTAATTAATTCAGTTTATCTATGTTAATTCAGTTTAACTAGTTCCAACTGTTGGAGGAACTAGTGGAAGGTCAAAGTGTGGAAGTGGAACTTCAACCACAGTTAGTGATCAAACACCTAACTGATAAATTGACCACAAATAAATCATGCATGTGTGAACAGAGAGTTACCTAGTTGAGATTGGAGTTCAAGGGTAGTGTACTATGAGTTGTATAATCATCCAAATTGTATAGGTGCTGCATGCAGTTAGAGGAAGGCCTATGATGGATTGCGCAATATTGGATGGGGATTTCCCTAATTAATAGGGTGCTAATTCCCAAGGAAAGAATGAAAGGAAATAGGGACTTGGAAAAGTGAAAATTTGGTCAAGTATTGGCCTAGGATTTTCTAGGAAGCAGTGAGACCGATAGAGATAGTGTAGATGTTGCTCGGGAATGAGAAAAGAATTGTGATATTCTCATATATTTTACTAATGCAATATATAGATAGCAAGGTTTTTAGCTATGTATTTCCCTAGGAATTCATTGTGTAATGTGTTGATTGAATTATTTATCTTGTATGCTTCATGATTTCATGATCGTTTAAATTGATTTCTACAATTGGTAGAGTAGATTTGAGTTTAATGTTTAGTAAATTGCAATTAGAATTTTGAATCTACAAGGAATTTCTACATGGTATTAGAGCTTAAATCAGTATAGAAGAGAAGAATATGAGTTTGTCATTGAAAGTGAATTGAGTTTGAGTATCATTCATCAGGGTCAACAGTATGTCATTCATGGATTGAATCTTGAGTAAGCCCTTGAGGGTAGCTCAAATTAAATATCTTGGAAGGACAGGATGGATGAAGTGTTGGAAGATAACGAGTTGAAGGAATTCATAGATAGTGATATTCCTAAGCCTCCAACAACTAATGCTCAAGATTTGGTAAAGTGGAATAAATGTGTGGGAAAGGTGATAAGGATCTTACTGGAAGGAGTTCAAGATCGTATTGTCTCAAACCTCCATGGGAAGGAAAATCCATATGCAATGTGGAAGGACTTGATAAGATATTTTCAAAATAGAAGTGACCACACGAAGCTGGAATTGTAGGACACACTTTAAAAAAATCTATTGAGTATCATAACTAGCCTAAGATAATTATATATCCAGTCATATCACTGGATGTAAAGCGACATTGAGAGATCCCTCTCTAGTTTTGGTAGGGGTAGCTACCTGACCTAAAGGTTGGTCTGTGGTTACAACCTTCAGTTCCATTCTCATCCTTAGGAAATAGGGGGGGTAATAACAATATGAACCTGATAATTCATGGGATATACACCATGATGATAATAGTCGAGGTTGCAACATTAAAGGTGAGTCTTTGTGCCAGTACGAAACCGTATCATTAACATTGGTCGCATTAAAATTCTCTGCAACTAGCTAAATTTTGAATTTTATGGTGTAGACCCATGGTGTAAATGATTTGTTTGGAACTAGGGCTTAAATATTTATCCCTATATTCTAATATTCCACATACATCCATGTCATGTGGTGGGAGTTTTATACCACCTGCATACAGAGTAGCCTTCTAGTAAGACCATTGACCTGATTACCCTTGTGCTTCGGAAGGTAAAGACTCTGTAACTTTTCGCTTCTTATATAACTGCTAGGAATATTATTCATCACATTATTGTATTTTCAATAAGTAGCTCGTAGACATATCTATGGCTTAGCTACCTTCTAGTAGGTGCAGAGTGAAGACACCTAAAAATAGCCTTTATGTCTTATAATACAGTGTAAGAAAAGGGGAACCCTTGCCTTCCATTGACAGTAGTGACTACTTAACTCCTTACCTTGTGTTTTCCATATTCTCACATTGAGAACCTCGTGTTAGCCCCACATACATGTGGGCGGGGTGGATTTTTTATAAAATCTGATGGAGAGTGCTGCGTATTGCATATCTCTGGTCGATATTCCACCAACATTCGATCTAACGAATTGTTAACATTGTTATATTGAAATAAGCATGCTATGTTAATCATATTTTGGGGATAATTTTGTGATACACATAATAATGGAACCCAGTTTATAAAATATTTAAATTAATTGAGGGTGGAGGATCTTACCTCTGGACTCCCTTGGTGGCTATTCAGTGGAATAAGTGGCTTCCCTCGTAAATAATTTGTTTGGAACTCAGGCTTAAAAATGTATCCCTATATTCTACTATTCCACATACATCCATGTCAAATGTGTGGTGGGACTTTTTACAACACCTGCATACAAAGTATCCTTCCAGTAGGATTGTTGACCTAATTACCCCTGCCCTTCGAATGGTAATGATTCTGTTACTTTTCCCTTCCTATAGAACTTCTAAGAAAATTCTTCAGAACATTATTGTATTATCAATAAGTAGCTTGTAGCCACATGAGCGGATTATCTACCTCCCAGTAGGTGTAGAGTGAGGACACCTAGAATAGACTTTATGTGTTATAATATGTAACAAATAGCGAACCCTTGCCTTTTGTTGATAGTTTTTGACTACTTAGCTCCTCACCTTGTGTTTTCCAACTCCTCACCTTGCAAACCTAATGGTAGCCCCAAGTACAACTGAGGGGATGGATTCTTTATAAAAGCATGTGGAGAATCCTACATATTGCATATCTTTGGTCAATATTCCACCAGAATTTTTATCTAAAGAGTTGTTAGAATTGTTATATTGAAATAAGAAAGCCAAGGCAATCATAGTTTGGGGATAATGTTTCGATACACGTAATCATAGAAACTAGTTTCAAAAATCTATAAATTAACTGAGTTTGGAGGCTCTTACCTTTGGAGTCCTTCAATGGCTAGTTGGTGGATTAATTTTCTTCCCTGGACTAGCCTCCCTTGATGAGAGTACTCATATTGTATTATTGTTTCTATAAAAAAATATGTGGATTTCCTTAACTTCATGAGATGGAGGCTTTCACCTCTGGATTCCGTCATTGGATGGTGGCTGGAGGTGACCCACCCATGGAGTCCCTGAACTGGCCTAAGCCTAAGGCATTTAATACCACTGGAGTGGGGATTTTTTTATCTGGAATCGAACATGGCTATTGGGTGGGGGTACACCTCTAGAATCCTTGGGAAGCGAGGTTTAAGATTTTGTCTCTAGAATCCCTCATGGCTATTGGGTGGAGGTACACCTATGGAATTAGTATGAAGAGAGGGTGGATATTTTGTATCTAGAATCCCTCATGGCTATTGGGTCAAGGTACACCTCTGGAATCCTTAGGACAAGTGATGGTCAAGAATGGTCTTTTGAATCCCTCACGGATATTGGGTGGAGGAATATTACCTATAGAACCCCTGAACAAGAATATAACTATTTATTGATGGGAAAGAAGGGTGGAGGTGTGGACCACATCTAAACTCCCCAATGTGTCTGTTGGACTGGCCAATGGGATAAGGTTAATATTCTAGGGGTGAAAGTTTCATTACTGGAAGACTATAAATGGTTGGGAGGAGAATTATGAGTCTGGTCCCATGCCCATTCCAGGTCAATGTATCCTAATCACCAAGGTCATTCAACACATGTTTGAGAGAAGGTTGCATCCTTCTTGATTTCATTTTATATAAGTAGTGTTTGACCAAATCTCTAAGGTTAGGAAGTATCAATGTCTATAGTATGGCTTGTAATGTGCCATGATTACAACTCATTTATTAATTCTTGATAAGAGTTCTATCAATGCATGAATTAATTAATAGCATAAAAAATTGAATGCATGTAGCATAATTCTTAACATGGGGTTGTGGCATGAAATGGTGACATTTCAAAGATGTGAATTCTTGCAACAACTGTGCTCATTTTGAATGCTGAAAAGTCATAAAAAAAACCAATGTAAAGGATAAACCATGATATTATAAACTAGGTCAATGACATGTTCTTTGTGTGCATGGTTTGCCTCCTCTCATGTCACTTCCATGATGTTAATGATAAGTGTTGAAATAGGACTGCTTGAAGGTTAAATGGGGACTCATGATAACACTCGTCTTGCATCAGTATTTCTAGTTGTGCTTCTAAAATACATCCTCAAAAGAAATGATGAAAAAATGAAGGAATGCTATGCTTTTGAGGTGGGATAACACAATGGTTACATATATATCATGCAAACTCATTGTTGGTACCCTCAAAGACTTAATGACATTATCATGGTCAAAACACCTAATGATACTTCACCATCGACATAATACGTATATAATTGAATAATACCTATTATGGGTTGAGTATGATACAAGACCTTTTGTGCTTATATTCCAATCCTTTAGAAAATCATATAAGCCTTAAGGTGTTTAAAATGGCACCAAAAAAGATTCTAATTTCATTTTCTCTTGAATTAAATTAGAAGAAAATTGTAATTCCACATCTCACAATAACTTGTACGAGTTAACCAAGTTGGTTTCGGTTAGTTGGTTCAGTTAATTCGAGTTGAGGGTCTAACTTGAGTCATGTAGAGAGGTTCCTACTATTTAGGATCCGTGGTTAAGTTTATTTTGACTTGTAATTAAATAATTTTGTTTATCTATGTTAAGTCAGTTTAACTAGTTCCAACTATTGGAGGAACTAGTGGAAGGTCAAAGTGTGGAAGTGGAACTTGAGCCACACTTAGTGATCAAACACCTAACTGATAAATTTACATAAATAAATCATGCATGTGTGAACAGAGAGTTACCTAGTTGAGATTGGATTTCAAGGGTAGTGTACTATGATTTGTATAATCATCCAAATTGTATAGGTGGTGCATGGAGTCAGAGGAAGGCCTATGATGTATTGCGCAGTATTGGATGAGGATTTCCCTAATTAATAGGGTGCTAATTCCCAAGGAACAAACGAAAGGAAATAGGGACTTGCAAAAGCGAAAATTTGGTCAAGTATTGGCCTAGGATTTTCTAGGAAGCAGTGAGACCGATGGAGATAGTGCAAAGGTTGCTTGGGAATGAGAAAAGCATTGTAATATTCTCATATTTTTTACTAATGCAATATATAGATAGCAAGGTTTTTAGCTGTGGATTTCCCTAGGAATTCATTGTATAATGTTTTTATTGAATTATTTATCTTGTATGCTTCGTGATTTCATGATCGTTTAAATTGATTTCTACAATTGGTAGAGTAGATTCGAGTTTAATGTTTAGTAAATTACAATTAGAAGTTTGAATATGCAAGGAATTTCTACATGGTTTCAAAGCTTAAATCAATATAGAAGATAAGAATATGGGTTTTTCATTGAAAGTGAATTGAGTTTGCATTATCATTCTTCAGGGTCATCATTATGTTGTTCATGGATTGGGACTTGAGTAAGCCCTTGAGGGTAGCTCGAATTAAATAGATTGGAAGGACAGGATGGAGGAAGTGTCGGAAGATAACGAGTTGAAGGAATTCATAGAAAGTGATATTCCTAAGCCTCCAACAACTGATGCTCAAGATTTGTTAAAGTGGAAGAAATGTGTGGGAAAGGCAATAAGGATATTACTGGAAGGAGTTCGAGATCATATTGTCTCAAACCTCCATGGGAAGGAAACTCCATATGTAATATGTAAGGACTTGAAAATATTTTTTCAAAATAGAAGTGAGCACACGAAGCTGGAATTGTAGGACAAGATTTACAAGATCAATATGGAAAAGGGTGACAAAATACCAAATTACTTGACCAAGTTCACCATGTCGAGATGATCTTGGTAGTGTTTTTATAATTGTTTTTGAAGATGATCTTATCAAACTAGCACTTCTAGGCCTTCCCAAGAGATAGCATAACTACCAGGATTCAATAAATGGGAGGGAGAAGCTACCAGAGTGGGAGCTCTTGTGGTCCAACTTGATGCAAGAAGAGATAAGGCAGGAGACGAGAGAGGAATACTCTTCCAAACATGATGATGAGAACATTTGTTCTTGGCTAGAAAGGAAAAGAAAGGGAAAGGGAAAACATCCCATTCCAAATCAGATTCTAGTCAGGCGGGCAAGAATAATGACTTATTGATGATTAAATGATTTCACTATCATGAGTTGGGAAATTATGCCACAAAGTGTTTGCACAATAAGTTCGATAAGAAGCCCTCAAGAGGAGCGTAAGGTGAAGGTCTTGCTTCAAAATTAAAGTTGTATTTCACCCTCATTACATGCATGGTGACATTGGTGATGGGTAGTGTATGCTACCTGGATAGTGGAGCCTTATTCCATATGACTAGAAACAAATTATTCTTGAGAACTTGTAGGGGAAGGAACACTAGATGCACACTGAGATGGGAGATGATGGAAGGTATAGCATGACCAGAATCGGTACTGTTGCTTTTGAGAGGGAGTCTGGTTCTCCTCTCACTTTGAAATATTTCATGTATGTTCCGGGTCTGAAGAAGAATTTAGTTTCACTTTCTATGTTGGAAAACTGTCACTATGATGTGATATTTATAAAAAGGAAGGCTTTCCTTCATCACATGGCCACGTGACAGGTGAAGCGGATTGAGGTTGGGGGAAGTACCGATGTAGAAGAATGTGTCACTTTGAGCACGAAAGCAGAGAAGGTGCAGAGTCGAGACATCAGTGAATTATGGCATAGGTGACTTAACCATTTTCACCATGGAGCTTTAAAGATCATGCAACAGATTTCTACAAGACTTTCCACAGGTGCCCTAGAGCAGCATGATACATACAAAGGGTGTACATTGGGGAAGTACACCAAAGCCACATTTCTTGACAAGGATAGTCGAGTGCAAGGGATCGTTGAAAGAGTTCACTCATATGGGTGTGAACCATTCTCGACAACCTCCATGACCAAGGATAGGTATTATGTTATATTTGTAGATGATTTATCATGTAAGTGTTGGATATTCTTCATGCAAAATGAATACCAGAAGTTCTATTTTTTTTTTTAATTTAAATCATTTATTGAGAAAGACATAGACAGGAAAGTGAAGTCTCTCAGGATTGATAACGGTGGAGAATATGAGGTGAATGAGTTCAAGAACTTCTATGCATCAGAAGGAATTTGAAGGGAGTTAATATCACCCCATAACCCACAAAAGACTGGGGTTTCGGTAAGAAGGAATTGAGAAATTTGACAGAGTCACATGTATGGAGACTCAAGCGAGCATTGTATGGATTGAAACAAGCACCCTGTGCTTGAAACACTAGGATCAACAACTATTTCAATAGGTTGGGCTTCGCCAAAAGAGAAGTAGATGAAAACCTTTATCATATTGTGGTTGAAGATAAATTAATAATTATACTATTATATGTCGATGATTTAATTCTAATAGGATATTAGAAGTTGATAAAATCTTGCAAAGGGGATTTGGAAAGAGAATTCAAGATGAAAGACAAGGGGATCCTGCATTATTTCCTTGGTTTGGAAATTTTGCGAGGAGGTGGGGAACTATTTGTCTCTCAAGGAAAGTTTGCAAACGAGATAATGAAGAAGTTTCCCATGGAGACTCCTCTAGAAGGGAATTGTAGGAAGGAATATGCTACTTCATGTGAAGTTGTAAAGTTACCATTTACATGCAGTTTGTGGGTTCACTCATGTACTTGGTGAAAATACGACCAGACATATGTTCTGCAATTAACCAACTTGTTCAAGAAATTGTAATCCAACCAAAGACTATTTGAAGGAAGCCAAACATGTATTGACATACGTCAGATGAACCACTTAGTTTTATCTTTGGTACAAACAGACAGAGAGAGTGAAGCTGCAAGGCTTCACAGATCTAGATTGGGTAGGGAGTCTATTAGATAGGAAGACCACATTAGGAGGAATCTTCAGTATTGGGTCAACATCAGTTTCCTGGGACATCATGAAGCAGAGGTTAGTTGCACTGAGTTCAACAAAAGTATAGTACATGACTACTAGTCAAGCAACTTGTGAGGTTATCTGGATGAGGAAAATCCTTGTTGGGTTATTTGGTCAACAGATGGATCCTAGAGTGATTTACTGTGACAACCGGAGTTGTATCAAACTCTTAGTTAATCCTTTTTTCAATATCGATCCAAGAATATCGGCATTTGGTACTACCATCATAGATATTGTGTGCAGAGGCAGATCATGATGCTAGAGTACATTCCTACAGAGGAACATGATGTGGACATATTGACTAAGACACTGTCAAGAGAAAAATTCGAGTTCCAAAGAGGCATGATTAGGGTATCTGATAATACCTTTCTTGCTGAGAGGGAGTGTTGAAAATGGCACCAAGAAATATTCTAATTTAATTTTCCGTTGAATTAAATTAGATAAAAGTTTTAATTTCACATCTCATGAAAACTTGTACGAATTAAATTAGTTTGGCTTATTTGGTTCAGTTAATTCGAGTTGAGGGTGAAACTTCAGTATGTAGAGTGGTTCCTACTTTTTAGGAGCCCTAGTTGAGTTTATTTTGAGTTGTAATTAATTAATTGAGTTTATTTGAGTCAAAGTCAGTTTATCTAGTCACAGTTTAACTAGTTTTGAATGTTGGAGGAAATAGTGGAACATCAAAGTGTGGAAGTGGAACTCAACCACACTCAGTATTCAAACATATAACTGATAAATAGCTCATGCATGTGAGAGTCACCTAGTTGAGATTGGAGTTAAGGGCAGTGTACTATCAATTGTATAATCATCCAAATTGTAAAGGTGGTGCATGCAGTCAGAGGAAGGACTATGATGGATTGCCCAAAATTGGATATAGATTTCCCTAATTAATAGGGGGTTATTTCCCAAGGAAACAACACAAGGAAATAGGGACTTGGGACAGCCAAATTTTGGTTAAGTGTTGGCCTAGGCTTTTCTAGGAAGCAGTGAGATAGATAGAGATAGTGCAATTGCAATCTTCTTATATTTTCTGAATAATGCAATATACAAATAGCAGATTTTTAAATGTGACTTTTCCCAGAAAATCATTGCATAATGTATTGATTGAATTCAGAGTTTTAAATGTGACTTTTTCCATAAAATCATTCCATAATGTATTAATTGAATTCTTTCTCTTGTATACTTCATGATTTTGCAATCATTTAAATTGCTTTAGGCAATAAGAAAAGTAAATTCAAATCTAATGTTTTAGTAAATTACAATTAGCTGTTTTAATATACAAGAAATCTCTACATAATGCAGGGTCATTTACTGCCATGGATCATGGTTTAGAAAAACGCTCTTTTTCTCTATGAATTAACAGTTAGTACATGCTTTAGTTTCTCAACGCTTTTGTATCACCAAGAATATTAAACAAGTTTGTTTCAGTTGACTGGCATGTGTTCCTCACTTCATAGATTCTGTTGTCTTTAGAGGGTCTTTGCACTTTAATCTACCTCTTGTATATCATCATAGAAAAGGACACGTGTATGCCTTTAATCGAATAATGCATAGTCCTTCCATTAAAATGGTTACAATGAATCATTTCCGGTTATTGTGTCCTTTCTTCATTCTTTAATGCATGCTCCATAAATACAATGTGGGATCTAGTGCCTCACTTATCTCTATCGACATCTTTCTGAGTAAGCTGAAAAGAAGAGCAAAACCACTAATACTACAATTGACGTATTTCTTATTACTATGTTTTGCACAGGATTTGTTTTAGATTAATGAAAGTGTTGGCATATTTTTTACACATTCTTTTGAATATAGGATTGTGAGACTCTTTGAAATTGCTGAGTGCTGATGATATGGCCTTCCTCTTTGGCATATCATTATAGAGAAACCATACAAGATTCAGGGATGAACATACAAACTATTGTGCATGTAAATATTTTTCTACGACTCTAATTTATTATAGCGATATTCATTTAAATATTTCATATTTCCATGAATTTATGAAAAATATCGTGAATAAAAATAATTTGAACAAGTAGGTGTCCCACTATTTCAACTCAGAAGAAACAAATATTCTTTAACTAGAAATCATATGAAAATTTACAAATTGTAAAAAGTTTAGATATATTCTTTGCCCCATACATATATATATATATATAAATAATATGTTACAATTTAAGACTTAACTTAATTAGAATTTAAGGCTTAACTTAATTAGTGAAGCTAAATCCTGTATCTATTATGCGGGAGGATGTGAGAGGTTAAAGGAAGAGATGGCTACGCTGTTTGGTTTTAATAGTGGGTCTCTTTATGATGGAATTACATACTTGGATTTTCATATGAAGGTAAGTAGCTACACGACAGAGCACTGGAGTTGGCTACTACAAAATTATGATAAGAAATTAAATGTGTGGTATAATAAATGGCTCTCAAAGGGTGGAAGATTAATCCTGTCACAAGCTGTGCTACAACAGTTACATGTTTACTGGGGACACTTGTATACTATACCAAAGAAGATTAGGACAGAGAGCCGAAAATTGATGGCTAACTTCATTTGGGGGGGTAGAGAAAAGAAAAAGGGCATTCATTTGGCAAGGTGGGATCAATTAACATGCCCAAAGGATGGAGGGGGATGGGCGCTATTTGATTTGGGACATTTTAGCAATTCTCTTCTGCTGAAGTCCATGTGGAGAAGCCTCCATTCCGAAGGAACTTGGTAGGATGTCATTAATCATAAATATTTGGGAGGAGCTTCTTTAGAGGACCTATTTGTCTTGGGTTGGAAATTTAGGAGAGATAGTTCTACTATTTGGAAGGGATTTGGGAAACTGTGGCCGGTTTTAAAACAACACCTGATGTGGCAGTTTGGCAACGAAAACAAAATCTTGGTTGGGAGCATTAATATGATGGGAATCTGGAAAAATCTTCAGTTTCCGGAAGGCTTGAAGCTTTTCTTAAACCAGAAAGGGATCTTTTACCTAAGCCAATTAATTTTTGAGTGGAAGGGTGATATCCCGATTTGGAAGGAAAAGGAGAACCTTGGTCTCTTTGGTAGCTGGGGTGAAGTGTGGGACGCTTTTTTAATCATGCTGAGAAGGTAGGGCATATGAAAAATGCGTGAAGGGGACCTTGTAAGATGGGCAGACTCTAAACTTGATAAGGGGCCGAGAGTAAATGAAATTTACAGTTCTCTTATTGAACAAAAGCTGGAAATGGTTCATGACTGTTGGTTTGGGATCTTATGGAAGGTAGATGTTCCTGTAAAAATGATTATTTTCCTGTGGCTGGTAATGAATGACAAAAACTTGACCTGGAGGAACCTACAGCGAAAGGGATGGCAAGTGCCTGGTTTTTGTATCCTATGTGGCGCAAATGAAGAAGATAATAAGCACCTATTTTACTTCTGTCCATTTGCAATAGAGACCAGTCAACTTCTTATTGAATGTTTAAAAATTCAGATCCCACAATTTGAAGGCACGAAGGATTGTTTGCAATGGTGGATGCAAAGGGGAAAAAGTTTGTGGCCAATTCCAATCCTTTTTCATTGGAATCTATGGTGTGGGAGAAACAAGAAAATTTTCGAGGGTCGACGTGTGAATCCGGCAGACATTGTAAAAAAAATATATATGGAATGGGCCAGCATAAGTCGAATGGAGAAGCCCACTAAAGATCTATCAAAAAGACTTATCCCATTTCAGTTTCAATATCCAGTGGGATATTTTGATGGTGCGTCTCAGAAGTCTATATGTGGTTGTGGAGTTTGGCTGCGTATATCTATAGGATGTCATTATAAATTGTTCTGGAATGGTGGATTTGGGACAAACATGAAAGCGGAAATAATGGCTTTATCGGGCCTTATGTGGTGGGCTTCTTTTCTTGGCGAAGAACACATCTGGATCGTGGGTGATTCAAAGGTCCTGATAGACCACCTGAATCACAATGCAATTATTAACTTGGGCCCGCTCTCTCATTGGCTCCGCAGAATTGAGAATTTAAAATCAGCTTTTACAAGTATTACTTTTCAGCATATTTATCGTGAAAAGAACACTGTTGCAGATTATCTATCAAAGTAGGGGTTGAAGGATGTTTCTGGAAAGATGAACTACCAGCTTTTTAATGCACAAGGTCTTCAGGCGGAGGGCTCTGTCCCGATCATTTAAGAGCTTTGTGTTTTTGGGTGGCTGTTTCATTAGTTTACAGTTGTAATATTGTCGTTATCTCTTCAGTAAAACATTGATGTTTCCTTTTGTTAGAGCTAGGCAGAAGAAATACTTTCTGTCTTTTTCTGGGCCTTTCTAAGGGCGGGGTATACAGTCATTGTTTCAAGGTATTAATCGGTAAGACTTTGGTATGTTTTTGTTCGCGTATGTTCTGTGATGACCTTCTGATAATATCTGTAACTCAGGGAGTAGAGGTTCATTGTTATGCAAGTGGTGTAAGACTTTGTTTTGGTTGTTCCTGGTACATTATATAAACCAAGGTATTTTTCATAGTGAAAAAAAAAAAAATATTTAATTAGAAAATTCATACCTACAATAAATTTATAGTGTAGAATTTATTTTAACAATAAAAATACAAATAAATAATAAAAAGTTGCATGTATTTCCAACCTATTAATATTTTTACATTTGATGTCATCTCTTTTTTCAACCACTTATTTTTACAACATATAGTTACAAATTACTAGAATCATAAATTTCAATTGTTGAAATTGAAATTTCACAATTTAGATGTAATAGCATTTGTTGGCTACGCAGCTCACATCTCACAATTCTGCAAGATATGGAGGCACGCTCAGTGCCCACAATGTGGTCCTCGATGGCATCCATGCATTCACTTGGAAGTCAAGAATAAGAATAGACTGGCTCACAATTCTGCTATTGATATGGAGGCGAGCACTATATGGAGGCGCGCTCAGTGCTCAGAATGTGGTACTCGATGGCGTCCATGCGTTCACAAGAATAGATATTCACGGACTCCATCGAGCACCAAATTGTGACCACCACAGACGTAAAGACCACCTGCGGAGGAGAGAAGGAAACGCACAGCTATTGGATGGTCAGGGTTCCCTTCCATCTCTCTGCCTGCACAGCGATTGAATGCCAATAATCTAAACAGATCGTAAGATAGTAATCATAATCATAATCATGGACCAAAACCATATTAAATAAAAAATTTGTTAGATGGTCAGAGGCTGAGGGAGCTATTGAAGGGGAGACGTTAGTGAGGGTCTGCCTTAAACTAACAGTTAACTCAAATTAAAAATATTCACCATTTCCTAAACTAAAATATCTTTAATACAAATAACTTAAACTAACAGTTAATTGTTGTTGTTAGTTGTTTCATTTTTAAATAAATTAAAATAACTAGAAATAATTTGAACTAACAGTTTAACCGTTTGCTCAGGCTGTAAAGAGTCATTGAAGGAGACGCTATTCTTTAGAGAGGTTCTTTAGACATTGGCATCTTATTAGTGAATCATCAATTAACAAAAAGACTAGACTATTTCTTTTGGTATTGATGTTGGAGGATGAATCATATGATTAAATCACAATAGAGGGATCCATTGATGTTGGAGGACGAATCACTATGATTAAATCACAATTGAGAGATTATTTAGACATTGGTATTTTATTAGTGAATCATCAATTAAAAAAATACTATTTTCTTTTGCATTGATGTTGGAGGATGAATCACTATGAAACTACCTCTGAAGAGGTGTGTACATTCATATTGACATTTATTTAAGATTAATTAATTATTTCATCTTAGAATTATATTTTTGTCTCAACTATTTTTTTTAGATATTTACTTATTTTTTTCTTAACCTATTTTGTCTTAACTATTCACTTTTTAAAATAGGATCAATTTCCATTTTCAAAGCGGCTGAACTATTTACAATTCCATAGAATTTGTCCTTCTTGTTCATTTGACGTATGCGGAAGAGATTCGGCTAGATCACGTATGCACAAGGGATTCTACTCAATTCAACATTTGCATGAGGGTTATCAAGCATTGATTGGTACGAGGAAAAGAACAAAGGTGTCGATGGCCAAGGTCAACACAGAGTTCAAAGAATGGGTACGACCAAAAGAACAAGGGTGCCCATGACCAGGGTCAACCCATAGTTTGAAGAATGTGCTATGAAAGGGATTGCACCCTTCTAAACGCACCTACCGACAATCATATTTGGAAAGGGAATGAGCAACAACTCTACGGTGCTCTGGGGAGGCTAGAAAAAAGGGTATGATCATTATTTTGGGGTTAAGGAATTCTTGGCCATGGGACCATTACCCTTTTGGAAACTAGGTAATGAACCTCAGGATTTATCATTGGGGCTTCCTTCTCTAGAGGTTTATGTGGTAGGATGCTTGTGGTGGCTCACCAATTATTCTGACAAAGACCGTGTAACTTGTCGCGTGATAGAAACCATATAGGCAAGGGACTCTAGATTTTATTCTTGGGGATGAGATGAGATGGAGAAATCCATCATTCTGAGTGGCCACTGTTCACATTCAAATTTGGTATGTTTTTGTGTTGTGGTCTTTTTACAGTACATAACATGAACTTATGCTTAGATCGCATGTCTGATGGGAAATTATAATTGTGAAAACTTTCTCCCAACCTCATCACATGTTGATTATTATTGAAATATATTTTGTCTGTATGGAATGCATCATTTTTGTTTGGAATGTATCGACATTTTCTTTCTCCATATATGTTTTTTATTTTTCACTTTTGTGTTTTATTTCTTTATTTTTGAATTTGCTTTAAGAAAAATACCTCGAGGTTTGTTGGTGACCATATGATGCTGATTTTATTTGCCTTAGGTTTGGTTTAGGTGCTAGTTCTAAGGGGGATCGAGTTTGCCAAATTTTCCAACGTCCCCCAGCCTCATTCCACATTGTTTGTATGGGGTATGCCAAAGCAATAATGGATCCTTAGTGAATGTCTTGATAATGTACCAACCAAACTACATAACAAAGGTTTCCTTTTCGCTATGAGTATGCCAAATTTGTGGAGCTTCATGAAATTATGTTTGAGTGAGGTAGTTCACAATGACAATATAACATTTGTGAATAACATAATACTCTACCAACCTTAATAATGAATGAAGGACTAGTTGGAAATGAGCTAGCTTTTTATTTCTAGCCATATTGGTATTTTATTTTATTTATTACCTTTTGGTACAAATATCGTTTAGAATTGTAATTTCATAGCCAAATTTCTACAATTTCATGAATATTGTTTGAGTAAGGTACATCACAACAATAATGGAACACTTGTGAATATTCTAATACCCTACCAATGTCAATAGTGAATCAAGGACTTATTGGAAATGAGTTAACTTTTGATTTCTAGCAATATCAATATTTTATTTTATTTATTACCTTTTGAGAAAAAGACCATTCATAATTGTAATTTAGTGCACTATTGTCTAATTTTGAGTTTGGAGAGTGGAAATATCTATAAAGAGTCAAAAATGTGTAGTGAAATAAATAAATATGTGCATGTGTGTGTGTGTGTATTTGTTTTAATAAAATATATATATCTAGTGAAATCAACCAGGCACTTCTTCTTCCGAGGATGGTACCAGGGTAATCTAGAATATTCAATGTTCAAGGAATATATTGTTGGACATTGGGTTCAATGCTCCCCGTGTGTTTTGCGACATGGACTAACTGCCTCTCGTGGATCCTAACTCTGGTGATTGTAGCGGAGACTAAAGCCTGTGGGTTTTGGTCTAACGACAATCGTGATTCCAGCAAGTGGTATCAGAGCAACAAGTCTCGAGTTCGAAACTCATTCGGCCCGCGTTGGGGGGGATATTTTTGGACATTGAGTTCAACGCTCCCTGTGTGTTTTGCAACATGGACTAACTGCCTCTCATGGATCCTAACTCTGGCTATTGTAGCGGAGACTAAAACCTCTGGGTTTTGGTCTAACGAGAATTGTGATTCCAACAAATACAACGATATACTCATTAGGGTAATATGGATTCTTCATCGTTCAAGGAAGATATAACAATAAACTTATTAATATGTCAACATGTTAGTTGTGGGAATTGATCTTTGTTTGGGAGGTCAAAACATCCTCTCAACTACCCATGCTAGACCCAATTGACAATAGAGAAATGAAAATACATATTGGAATTATGAGTTTAATTAAAAGAAACCTTGTTATATGTATTTGAGAATGAATAGGATGTTATCTCACCATAAATCAGGAAATAGAACTGCAAATAGAACATTTTAATTCTTTGCATTTCTACTCAACTTCCCTTATAAACAATATTTTCCAAATTGTGAATCATGCAAATTTTTGTTTTCTTGAGTCGAATATATGTGTGTTTGATAGTTCCATTGGGGGGAATATTCTTGTGTGGTATTTACGGGAGGTGAGATTACATTATGGGAATTATTGTCATCCTATCAAAGATTTAATGTTTTTCCTTGACATCATACTTTCTGTTAAGAGGCCCTTCACCTAAGAACCAAAATTTCTCGATACTTTCTATTAAATATAATTCTATAGGTTGTATTGAGGTTATATTTATGCCTAAAATTGATAGACATGGCTCTAAGAACACTAGACATGAGCAAAAAAATGGTTTTGACATGATTCATTAATTCCTAGTCATCGATCAAATATATGTGTCTCTGTAAAATATGGCCCATAGCTTTTAAGAGAGATTATGCAATAAAAATTCCTCCATCATGTAGTTTGGAATTCGTTTCCATAGGGAATTAAGTATTTCAATTTAGGTTTATGTGCTTTGATTGTGTAATATAATGTTTAGGCAAGCCTTGCATAACATGAGATTTTTAGTTTGTAGGATATATAATAATCTCTCTTTGAGAGGAAAAAATGAAATAATTGTAGAAATAACTCGAAATTTGCAAATCCTAATGAAATCAGATTTAAATCAATAGACACAAATATCTTCTACTCAATCTATGGAAGGGAAAACATACAACATAAACACATGCAATCATTCAATCACAATGAACACAATATTTTTACTGGGGAACCCAATTGGGAAAAATCCCTCTGTTTCTATGATATCAAATGATAAAAAATTATCTATTCTAAGGGAAGCTTCAATCCTTGATGCTAAAGTTGCACTAAAATAATGATCTCTTCCTCCCGAGAGTGCTTTGGAAAATACTTAGCCAAATATAGACCTCTTTCTCTTCATATTTCCTTGCACAATTCCTAAGGAAATTAGCTCCTAAATAATAGGGGAAGCTCCTATTTTCTTTCACAATTCCCAACAAAAAAGCTTCACTTGCTACTTGCAAACTCTGTACACTCAAGAACATACAACAATAAATACAATTATGCCTTTTACCTCCACTCAACTAGGAAATTTGAATTGCATGCATGACTAGGGCTATTTTTTAGTAAATTGACTAGTTAACTGAGAGATTAGTGAGTTAACAATAGTTACAACTACTCAATAGAACTCCTACTGAATCTATTCTTGACTAGAGATCAAATAATTAAGTTTAACTAACTATAAATCCATAAAATTAATATCTCCTAGCAATCAACTCATGCACAACTCTACTTCTAGCCCATAAACTCTAATTGATTGACTTAATTGAGTGACTTGGCCATGTCATTCCTGCTAACTGCAACTCAAGTCATCCCGCTGATGTGGAAATTCGAATTTCCCCATTTGACTAAGGCACAAGTCAAATGAATCATTTTCTTGCTATGATTTTGCACTTGTCTTCTTGAAAGTTGGATTTATGTTGATTATCATTTTGACCAAGATTTAAAGAAAATGAGTAGAAATGGGTTGTTCTTCAAAATATGCATGATCTTGTATATGTGAATTTTTTAGCCTTGCCTCCACCCTTAGCGATGGGAAAAATTTGGATGTTGTCAACATAGACAATATCCAATAATAGTGATTGATCTAAAAACATCACACATACAAATACATTGTTGCATTTTACAAATTACAATTTTGTTTGACTTAATATATACAAAGGAGAAATTATTTTGTTGTTTTTCTACATAAATCACAAGAAATAGGCTATATTTTATGTTTATATTTGAGTTTGAACTTCCACAATAATTAAGACATTAAACATGATATATTGTGATATTTTTAAGATTCGAACTTTTTTTTTCTTATAAATTTCCTACTAATGCACATATTTCTTATGCACACCCATACATGGAGCAATTTTACTTTCTTATGCACATCTCTGCCTGCTTAGAGTATGAGGGTTCCCTTCCATCTCTGCCTGCGTAGTGGTTGAATGCCAATCATCTAAAAGGATCGTAATCATATTCATGGATCAATCCTCCCGTGGATGTATATCATAATCCGCTCGTCCCCTTCTCATGAATACCATCCAACCTCTTCTCATGAAGATCATCCTATGGACAATAAAAAATAGCAAATAGGGAAAATGCTTAGTACTTTACACCATTGCCACACAACATGACATTTCAAGCCCTGTGCGATATTGGTATTAAATATTTTTATTTAGACTGGTTTAATACTAACCACCTCTAAAAATATTCACAGTTTCTTAAAATATCCTTAGTACAAATAACATAAACTAATAGTTATTTTTTTGTTGTTGTTTCATTATCAAATAAATACAATTTGAACTAAAAATTAATTGTGTCACTATTTCTTCAATTGACTAAAAATTAAACTTGAACTAATAATCAACTATCTCACTACAACTAACTGGGAAAATTATCCTTTAACTGAGAAAGAAAGATTAAATCACAACAGAGGGATTCTTTAGACATTGATCTTATTATTGAATCATCAATTAAAATAAAACTTGTTTCTTTCTTATTGATGTTGTTGATGTTTCACAACAAATCACTATGACACTCATAAATAAAAAATGGGTCATAGAAGTTACCTCTGAGGTGTGTCCATTCATATTGTCATGAAACAAATCATTAAAGTATTGAATTTATTTTTGCAATAAAAAAATGAAAATGAATAATGAAACGTTGCACTTCCAACCAAATTGTTATAATCTAATTATTATGAAATTGAAAATTGTAAAAAATTCAATATATTATTTTTCTCTCTCTCTCTCTCTTTTAATATGTTGCAATTTAAGGTTCATTTTAATTGGAAATATATATATAAAAAAATGACAATTTTATTAGGTGTTATAATTAAGACCCCACCATTTTTCTTATTGTTTCCTTAATTGTAGCACAATTTACCATTTTTGGAAGTTTTCGGGTCCTTAACTTCCGAAGCTATTTTGAGGCCCTAAACGACATTTTTTTTGGGAAACAGGAAAACGTGAGCATATTTTTTGTTAAAATTTGCATTCTTCGGACAAATATTTCTAATGAGGTTTCTTGCACATCAAACAAAGATCGTATGCGAAAGTTACAACCCTGGGAAGTTGATGTACCAATTTACCCCAACGAGACCCACAATTTTGGTTATTCATTTCCTAGGGTTATTTTTTTGGATGTTTATGGTTTTTCATTTTTCCTCAATAATAAATAGGCCTTTGAGCCTCATTGTACACAATTTACATGCATGTAGCCACCACATATGTTCTTAGAGATAAGTGACCATCGCTTGAGCTAGTTTATTTCCATTTCGTATGTAAGGATATTTCAGTTGTTTGATATTAATGAAATGAAGTACTATTTATGTTTCATATTTGTATTTATGGTTATATCTATATTATTTGTGTTCCTGTTTAAGTTCATATCAGTGTTATTAGAGCAGTTTTTTCTTTCTCTATTTTTATTTTCATTTCCACATCGAGGTCAGGGTACAAGGAGTTAGGGCTCAAACTGGTTGAGCCTTTGCAAGACTAGCCTCAAAAACCATGACGACCTCCTATGGCAGAAGAAAATAAATATGAGGGAGTAGGATATCCTTTCAAAATATTTATCGAAAATCCCTCAAGTGACAAAGGAATTCGATGATGGAAAACTTTGCCCAAATCCTTCAGCGGATGTCCACAGGCGGCACATCTTCATCCAAAAACCACTCTAGAGGTGCCACTCCATTTAATGTACAATTAAAATTTCAAATTAGCACATTTGAAGGCCATATATATTCAGATGTTGTAGATAAATGGTTAAATATGTTGGAAGGATATTTTTCAGTTCATGATTTTTCTCGTAGGGAAAACATTACTTTTTCACTCTTGAAAGTCACCCCCCATGTGAAGGACTAGTGGGAAACCTAATGTGAGTGAAAGGATGAGAGGGAACCCTCACTATTCCTAATTGCACCCACTTGGAATTATTTAAAAGATTCCATCAAGGAACAATACTACCCTGTCTAGAATTATGATGATAATTACATATAGTGGACAATCCTACGACAACCAAGGGATAAAGATGTGGATGAGCTGATGAATATTTTCCATACCCTACACAAAAATATTAGTATCAAATATTTTTTAGAAACATCTGTTGCTCAAGTACCACATTTTTTTGCGCAAATACATTCAAGAGGAGATGGAGTTCCTGGACATCTCCTTGCTTGGTGCAACATACCGATCAGCTGTGAAGATTGAGCAGAAATTCAAGAAGAAGAAGCGATACTTTGGAGTTGTGAACCCAAATTAGAGAAAAGGCGCCTCTAATACACAAAGAAAAGGAAAGAGCGTGGTCGACCCCTCAAGGGTAACTCCTAGAAGCCACAAGCCAAGGGTGATGGGAAGGAAAAGAAGGACACCGAAATGTCATGTGACTTCAATAAAACTCCCACTCACAACATGAATGAATGTTGCACAACGTAGGCATTGGCGGTCGAGTTGAAAGAATCAAAGATGGATGCATGCTCTAATTTTGAGCTTGAACCTAACAAGGTAACCAACAAGGGTAAGTAGGTCATTGATGTAGAACCCACTACGACGAGAACCACCACCAAGCTCCAAAAGGTGGAACCCAAAGATCCAAATGAGGGGAAGCGCTTCTTTCACTCACAGATGTGTGTGAAGAGTTCGTTGATGCAATTCATTGTCAACAGTAGGAGCCAAAAGAGCCTCATTTCAATATATTTCATAAAGCAGTTGGGCCTATTGACCACACCACACCCACAGTTGTACACCATCGGGTGGCTTCACCAAGAATGAGATCTTTGCATCAACTAGCTATGTTGTCTTCCTTATAACATTAAGCCCTTCATGGATGAGGTATTGTATGATGTTTATCCTCTTGGATTTTTTGATGTATTATTAGGTCAACCATACTTGTGGAAGTTCCATGTCGTGTTTGAGTCGAGGCCTGGCACTATAATCATTTATTTGGGTAATAATTTTTACAGGATACCAGAGGTAGCCCTGCCTACTGCTATCTCTTTGAACTTTACTATGAAATGGAGTAATATCATATACCAGACAGGGATTTTTTTTTTCTTTCTGATCCCTCTCAAATTAAGGGGAAGATCATGGCCACATCCATGGCCCCTAGGAAGCTGGGTTCCTCCACACAGAATAATAAGGTGGATAAGGTCATGGAAAAATACGGGGACATATTCTCCTCACCCATAGGGGTACCCTTGCACTATGAGTTCAGGAATTTGATTGATCTAACTACCATAACACCCATACCTAAGGGGTTGATATATCACCGCTCCATTCTAGAAAATTAAGAGATGAAGTGACAAATGTAGGAGTTACTACAAAAAGGGCACATCCAACCAAATTCCTCACTTTGCGAGAGCCTGATTGTACTTCTAAAAAATAAGAATGTGACCTGGAGGCTTTGCATTGATTATCAAGCACTAAAAAAAATCACCGTCGGGAATAGGTATCCAATCCCATGGATTGATGACCTTCTGGACCAACTCAAGGGGGCCAAATATTTCAGTAAGACCGATCTAAAGTCTTGCTATCACCAGGTTCCAACATATCCCATAGATGTATGGAAGACTGCCTTCAAATCCACGGAAGGAAATTTTAAATGGTTGGTTATGCCCTTAAGGTTGACAAATTCCTCTTCTACTTTTATGAGGCTAATGGATGACATCTTGTGGCCCATCACCAACTCATTCATTTTTTTTATTGGTATGACATCCTCATCTTCAGCAAGAGTTGGGAAGAACACTTGTAACACTCTCGACATGTCCTTGAAATTCTTCGGAAACACAAATTGTGTGCCAACTTGGAGAAATGCACATTTGGCATGAGCCAGGTCCAATATGTATGTTACATCATAGATGAGCGAGGCGTGCATGTGGATTTTTATAAGATCCCATTTATTTAGGATTGTACAACCTCGAACACTCTAAGAGAGCTTCACAACTTTTTGGGGCTGAATTTTTTTTATCAGAGGTTCATGTTGGGATTCTCCCATATCACTTGGCCTTTGAGTTAGATTACCAAAGGAAGTGACAAAACAAATTTTTCTTGGTTCGAGTCCCAATGGAAGGCATTTTCTTAGTTGAAGTGTTGCCTCTGCTTGGCACTTGTACTCATATTGCTAGACCTGCAACAACCATTTAAAATTGAGAGAGACGCCTCTGACTATGCTATTGGTGCAATCCTCACCCAACATAGGCATCCAACAGCCAATCATAGTGAGACACTTTCTGGTATAATTTGGAAGTACCCCACCTATGATAAAGAAAGGTATTCCATCGTGTAAGCTTTCCTGCAATAGAATCATTACATTTTGGGGAAGGAGATGGTCACCCACACTGATCACTGACATTTCCAATTTATACAGAGACAAGGGAATTTGTAGAACAATCACCATCGTAAGTGGTCTACATATCTACAACAATTCCAATTGAACAATAAATACAAAAAGGGAAAAACCAATCATGTTCCAGACTACCTCAGTCGGCTCCCAGTTGTAGCACTAACTACTTTTCTCAACTCTTGCGGTCACGAGACCTCTGGATGGTTGTGACTATACAAAAATGATCCATTTTACTCCACATACTAGATGCTAGTAGATGGAAAGCAAGTTCCTAATTTCCACCTCCAGGAAACATTATTATGCTAACTGGGCCACCTTTTTGTTCCTTCAAGCGAGAATGTCAAGATGATTTAGGAGGCACACTATAGTCGGGTAGCAAGACACTTTGGTGCAGAGAAAATCATAGTCGTACTAAAAAATTAATCTTATTGGCCAAAACTCTAACAGGATGTTGGGAAATATATCAGATCATGCACTTCTTATGCCATCTCCAAGCCAACCATCAAGAAGCAAGTCATATACACTCCTCTGCCCAACACCAACCAACCTTGGGAATCCATATCCATGGACTATATGCCTGACCTCCATTCTACCAAGCATGGAAATGAATTTTTATTTGTGGTAGTGGAAATATTTTAAAAGATAGTTATATTGGTGGCCTGCAAGAAGAGTATCATAGCAGAGGACACTGCATAAATCTTATTTGAATGAGTGTGGGTACATTTTGGGATCTTGAAGAACATTATATCAGATTGGGATAGCAGGTTCCTAAGAACATTTTGGTCAAGCCTTTGGACACTATTGCACACCAAGCTCACCAATACGATTGCATTACATCCCCAAACTAATGTCCATACATAGTTCGTCAACATGATGATAGTGAACATACTCTACTTGCACAAATCCAAGCATCCACAAACCTCAGATGAGACCCTTCCCTATGTGCAACATAGTTATAACAAATATCTTTGTGGCTCGATTGGTTGTAGTCCCTTTCAAGTGGGTCTAGGATTTCAACCATTGTGTCTGATTGATGTTGCCATACCTCACGCGACTACCCAAACATAATACACACATGTATTGTCTCATACCGATAAATCAACCTGATTTATTAAACACATCCAGAACATCCCCTAGCAGTTTCACGACATATTTGAGAAGTTCAATGCCAATTACAAGCAACGACATGACAAACATCGAGTGCCACACAAGTTTTAGGTGGGAGAGAAATTTTGGTTGAATTTGCAGAAAGAACGCCTTATGAGAATCCATTGGAAGCTAAAACCACTCTGATATGGGCCTTACACCATCACCAAGGTTATGGGAGACAATGGTTATGAGCTCAACATTCCCCCCTTCCTTGGCCTCCACCCAATGTTTAATTTTGATCGCCTTCGGCCATATTTTCCACCATTACTAGACACATTAGACATTGAAAAACAAATCACACCAACAAAGATAAACCATGACTACATTGAACATGCCACGACTAATGGGATCATGGACACATGGATCAAGAACACTCACCAAGAGAAGATCTAACTATATTGGGTTGTCGAAGTTAGCCAACTCCTGCACCAAGGCAAGTGGCTAACTAGGGACCAAGTTCAACAGAAATTTCCCCATCTCATGGAGGCACTAAATGCAATGGGGACCATTGCTTCCTAAAGGGGGAGGATTGATACGGTTTCATATTGGTAGCCACATGCTTATTCCACTTCAACCCCCACTATGGCTTCTGTTTGTTTCTTGAATTGTAGCACAATTTACTATTTTTCACAGTTTTTTAGGTCCTGAACTTCCTCTGATAGATATTTCTAACGAGGTATTGTGCACATAAAACAGAGATAGTTTGCAAAAATTATGACCCCAGAAATTTGATGTACCAATTTACCCATATGGGACCCACAATTTTGGCAATTCATCTCCTAGCATTAGGTTTTTGGATGTTTAGGGTTTTCCACTATTTCTCAATAATAAATATGTATTCGAGCCTTATTGTAACACAGTTCAGAGGCATGTAGTCACCACATATCTTCTCATATATAAGCTACCATCACCCAAGATAGTTTATTTCCATTATGTATGTAAGCATATTTCAGCTCTTTAATATTAATGAAATGAGGTGTTATTTATGTTGCATCTTTGTATTTATGGTTATATCTACATTTTGTTGCATTCATGTTTAAGTTTGGATCATAAGAGAAATTGTTACATTCATAAGAATCTTAAAACAATACTACACCTAGGGGGTGTTTAAGACATTTATTTAAGATGAATTAATTATTTCAGAGTTCAAAGAATGGGTATGAGCAAAAGAACAAGGGCGCCCGTGGTCAACGTCATCCCACAGTTCGAAGAATGTTAATTTCTTTACTATTACATATTAAAAATATGGGTAAGTATTGTTAGTAAGCTATATATTTAATAAAATAACAATAGATATGAAAATTTTGCATATATGCTAATAAAAAGTGTGTGTGTGTATATATATATAATTTAATATAAGTTAACGAATGATATATATTTGAATTTAATAATTAATTTTATGCAAATTTTATGGAGATATTTCAATTCAAATAAAATTTTATCATTATCAAACTCAAATTCTAACTCGAAACATGTGATATTGAATCTAATAATGAAATTGTTTTATTCCAACAATTACGAGTAGTCTAACCAATAGACAAAATAACCCTTTTGTGAACATTTTTTTATTGTCAATTTTGTCCAACGTACGATACAAATTTTTGAAAATCATAAGTTTAAGTTGTTTAATTTTTGAAGATCGAGTGCGTTCAGGGTTTCTCAGGGTGATTAATCTATTTATGCATTCAAAATTATATTTTAAAAAACAAGAAATAATTAGAAAATATAGAATACAAATGGTTAGAAGAAGGGTTGAAACTCATTGGTGAGACAATCACTCTCATAAAAGACTACATCCCACTCACACTTGCATTCACCAAACCAAAAATATCATACATATATATCGCATTACAATCAAGCTCAAAAAATTCTTAGAATACAAGATTTGACAACTAACAAAGACTCATTAGGTAATTAGTCCAACTAAAAACATAACAAGTTCTATTAATATGAGAATATTTTAGATTTTTCCATTATTTTGACACTCTACCTTAATGGATAAATTTGTTTTCTACCACACCCAACTATTTCATAAATACTTCAATTTTTTCCTTTCCAAGAGGTTATGTAAATATGTGAGCCACATTTTCATTGGTATAAGAATATACTAAATCAAATTCCTTGGAGTGCCTATTTTCCTTGACAAAATGATAACGAGTCTTAATAAATTTATACCTTGCATGGTATACAATATTTTTGGCTAGTTTAACCATGATTTTATTATCACATTTAATAATTATTCATGTTATCTCTACTTCTCTCACATCATGAAGAACTTGCGTCAACCAAATATTTATTTACGTTAACCAATGTTCTTGAATGTCTAGTTGTAGTCTAGTAAGTTACCTCTTGCAATACTATCTTCTTAGTAAAAAATAAATATAACTAATGGGGAGGATTATAAGCTATAGATACCCTTATATATATATATATATATATGTGGAATCCACGGGAATGAACTAATTTACAATAACTTGTAACGATTCTCTAGCTCTATCTAACATAGAAGGGGATTTTGTATCAAATAATATGTGATATATGGGCGACGTAAAAAATTTAATGATGATTTGGTACAATCCTTTATAGTTGGTATCCCATGGAGTTCTAGAGTAAAGATGTGCATGTTGTACATATGGAGTAAATTTCCACCTGCATCTTAATGTCTCAAACTTACATCTAACACATATGGCAACTAGCAGATATGATGTCATGTATAATTTAGGTTTCTCTCCCTCAAAAACCAATTTGGACTGCTTTGCATTGCCATTTATAGAGGATGCTTGAATGTCTACTCAGTTGAATATTTTCTCTTCTTATGCATAGATATACATCATTGGTACCCAATCCTCTACAAACAATTCTACACCATGTCCCCCAAACAACCTGCAACACATCACTGCTAATATATGATATTCTTTTCTTAATACTTTTCTCTTATAAATATTGTTAGATCGATATTGAAACTTGTTGAGATCTTACCACCAAGTCTTGAAGATATCCTTGCTATCCATATGAATTTTTTCATACCATTTGGTAGTAAGGGCCAGCTACTGATGTGGCATCTTGTAATATTTTGCAGTGTGAATGTGTGTATGTTGCTACCCCTACACCATGGATATTTATGACAGTCATATCTTTCACATCTATGCTTTTAATTATCCATTCGATGGTTTTAGTACATGGATAATAAAAATAATAGATGTGAAAGATACTTGATGTTTTTAGCACATGGAATGATGGCAAGATGTGTTCCTAATTTTTGAAAACAAGACTTTTTGACATTAAGGTACACTCGACCTAAAACTCGATCGAAATTGATAGCTGGTTTATTAAAATTTTAAAAGTTTTTTTTCATGTATTTAAAATCACCAGTAAACAAATCTCAAATTAAATGACATGTGAACTTGTAATGAAATTGCAGAAAATAAAGAGAAACAACAAAAACACATAAGAGAAAACAACACTGGAAAGTTGATAACGAAGTTTAGCTATCTAAAAGACCATATATCGAAGCCTGGTATTCAATGGGGATGCATCTTTATTAAAATTTCAAAGCCATAAAAGTACATCAAATTTTCATCAACATTACTCCTAACTGGTATTGTTGTGTTCTTCCTGACCTCGTGAATCCAACGCAACTTGTGGCACTCAAGAAGGATTTCTAGATATCCCACAACAAGCCTTCAGAATTTTGTTGTCTCACTTCCCTTATCTGCGTAAAAAATCCTCTTGATGCATAAAATCACAATTGAATCCTTTCGCGCATTGGCATGTTTTTATAATAGAAAGTGAGAGGTCAAAGGGTCAAATCATGACCTTCCCATCGTTCAATATAATTCGTTACATTTTATATAATATTAAAAAAAAAAAATTAAGATGAATTGGTGATGGGGTGAATGCATCTACCTCCCCACACCACATAAAATATAGCCATATATTAGTTTATGGTTCGTAGGAATTTTCACATACATTGAGGGAGTTTGGCATATAATGATATGATAAGGTTGGCAGAGGTATGGCGAGGCCACCAATCTTGGCAGGCCCTCGCCATTTTTATTTATTTATTAAAAAACCCTTATCACCTCTAATATGTATTCGACGAATAGTTATAACAAGACCCACCACTAGCCTAATTGGTAAGGCACAAGATTTACCGAGCATGTCTAGGGATTGAATCACGTTCCATTTCGTTGGTTTGTTAACTATATTTTCGACCACCCATAAAAGGCCATGTGTCACCCTTCGACACGACCACATGTTGCTTAAGGAAGCTGGTGGTAATATCAAATATCATTCTTTCATTGTCTCCAAAAAAACAAGGAAGCCATTGGTAACATCAAATATCATTCATTCATATTGTTAGAAGGTTGGGTCATCTCATCATCAATTTGAGTGAGAAAAGTATTGAATTACAGAAGGCTATCAAATATCATTCATTCATATTCAACCAGCGAGAAACTGTGAAATGTCCCATTTTGGATCTACTATATGTAAAAATATCACTGGTGCTGGAACCATGACCCTATCATTCAATCATATTCAACCAACGAGAAACTGCTAAATGTCCTATTTTGGATCTACTATATGTAAAAATATCATTGGTGCTGGAACCATGACCATTGTGGTAATATCAAATATCATTCATTAGTTCTGCTATATGTAAAAATATCTCTGGTGTTGGAACCATGACCCTTGTGGTAATATCAAATATCATTCATTCATATTTTACCCAATCCACTGCTTGCAAAATGCAGCTTTTGGATGATATTAACCCCTTAATGCCTAGCAAGGCTATCCCCTCTGGATTTTGGAAGGCGATTTCAATATGATCACCAACCTCAATGAAAAATGAGGAGGCTATCTGCACCTTGATAATGATAGCTACCATTTTAAAGACTTCATCCTTCAGAATCAAATGATTGATCTACCCACCTCAAATGGGTTTCACACCTGGAATAATAGAAGAAGAGGTCCCCAACAGATTGCTTCGCATTTGGATCGCTTTCTCATCTCGGAAGCCTTGATTCACTCAAGGGGTGACATCTTCTCCACTATCCTGCCTGCCGCAGGCTCTGATCACTGGCCCATCTAACTGCAATGGATGCACCCTAACAGAGCTAACAATAAACCCTTCTGCTTTGAGCATTTCTCGCTCCCCCATCCAGGATTCAAAGAAATGGTCCTCAAATGGTGACATAGTATCATCCCCCTGGAAGGGTCCAAGATGTATCAACTTCAACAAAAGCTAAAGGTCCTAAAAACCCAATTAAAGCACTGGAATCAGACCTCCTTTGGCAATATCTTCCAAAGTCAGAAGGACTTGGACACTTAGATGATGACCCTCCAAAAAAATATCATCTCAAAAGGATGCATATAGGACTTAGCTTGCCAATAACAGAGTCTCAAGAACCAAATAGAAGAAAGAGGGCTACAAGAAGAGATACTCTGGAAGCAAAAATCCAGAATTAGTTGGCTCAAAGAGGGGAAGAAAAATACCAAATTCTTTCACTACTCCACTATCCAACAAAGAATGATAAATCGAATCTCCATCCTAAAAAATTTTCAAGGAGTCAACCTGGAAGCTCATGAGGAAATTGAACACAAACTCCTCAATAATTTCAAGGATACCCTTGTGGAGCCACCTATGGATAGACAACCCGATATCATTAACATCACCCAGCATATTCCTTATATTATAACGGATGATCATAATCAAATTCTCTTAAGACCAGTCCAATTTCTAAAGTGGACCAATCCATGGCTCAACTAAAGGCTGGGAAGGCACTGGGGACGGATGGCTTCACTACGAATTTTTTCTATTTCTTCTGGGAAGACATAAAGATGGAAGTTTGCGAAATGGTGGAGGAATCCAGAAGTATGCATTGGATGCTTCCCACACTCAATTCCACTTTCCTCACTCTAATCCAAAAGGAGGAGCACACCACCACCCCCAACAAGTACAAACCGATCGCATTATGCAACAACATGTACAAGCTCATCTCCAAAGTGATATCCAATTGTCTCAAACCTCTGCTACCACTCTTAATCTTCTAGAAATTATATAAATTATGTGTTATATATCCAACATTCTCTTGATCACACACTATTTGACTTCATGCACAATACAGAATCTATTCCACTATTGATCATCACATGCGGAAATTAAATCAATTGCAATGCACACATGAAACCATAAAAATTCACACACACTAATACAGTTGTTTAATGGGAAAGCCTGAAGCTAAAAAACCCAAATATCTGTATATAATATATTTCATAGAGATCATGTAACAATCCTCATACAAAGCTGATCATATAAAGCTCTCAGTACAATACAATCGCTACACACTAATCAGGCCTGATCTTGCAAATCCATGCACCGATCTCTGCCACCTACTAGCTTGCCTCTACTGTGTAATCCCTGCTAAAGAATGGCTCTGAATGAACTCCAATTCACCAAGATTTCACTGCGCAATCCTCATTGGCATCTCCAGTGAGTGTTGGATGCAATCAATGCATCACTATAGTCACAACTGATAGTCACACTTGCTCTTTCACCTACCTCTCCACTGGTCTCCACTGAAACTGTCCATGCACTATAGTTAACTGATGTACTCTTCAGTTGATTAATGAGTTATTATTTGGTGAATTAATTAACTAATTAATTCACACCACTCTCACTAGTTTATCAATCAGTTAGACTAGATACAACTAGCTCAACTGAGTCTAACTGAGTTAAACTAAATACAACTCCACCAACTACTTCTATAACTCCACCAAACTCTATCACATGAGTTCTAACTGAAGTCCTCATGCAATAGCTCCAGTAAACCTTTAGGAATAGCGTAATTCCTTCTGTCAGCTGTTGTGCGACATATGTGCACTTAACTGAAGTGCTCCAAGAGAACAAGATAATGTTTAGAGTCCAAATATTATTAAGAGCTAATAATATTCAACATATCTATTTTTAGACGACAATATAAAAATAGATTCCGTCCAATATGTCTAAAAATAGAAGTCCATCTATTTTTCCAACTTGACCAACCATCCACAAATAGCATCCTACAACTCATATAATATGATCAACATGTCTAAAAATAGACATAGTATAAAAATAGACTTTGCGCCAAAAATAGCCTACAGGCCCACTTAGTGAAGGTGACTCTTTTCACTAAGCTCATCATATTGTTGAATCTCAACACTCCCTCTCAACAAGATAGGGATTTTCTGCCACCCCGATCCTGTCTCTATGGTATTCGAATTTGCTCCTAGTGAGTGCCTTTGTCAGAATATCTACATCTTGATCCTCTGTAGGAATGTAAGATAGTAACATGATCTTCTGCTACACACAATCTCTGATATGATGGTACTGGATGTCAATATGTTTAGATCTATCATGAAATACTAGATTAACTGAGAGTTTAATGCAACTCTGATTATCACAATATATCACAGTAGAATCTAAGTGTGAACCGAACAACCTGACCAGGATCTTCCTCATCCATATAGCCTTGCATGTAGCCAAACTTGCTACCATGTACTCGGCCTCTGCTGAACTGAGTGCCACAAATCTCTGTTTCCTGCTGTACAAAGAAACTGCTGTAGAACCAATACTTAATATCCCTCCAAATGTGCTCTTTCTGTCCGTTGGGCTCCTTGCCCAATTTGCATCCGTGAAGCCATGCAACTTCAACTCATCCGACTGTCTGTACCACAATCCATATCCCAATGTGCTCCTGAGATACCTCAGGACATGCTTGCCTGCCTTCCAAAAGAGGTTGTTAGGCTTAACCACAGCTTGTGAAAGCTAGTTAACAGCATAGCATATGTCCGGTCATGTATTGACCAAATACATAAGCGAACAAACCAACTGTCGATAAATAGTGGCATCCACTACCTCTATCGATGTAGCATCCTATTTCCTCCAACTACCAGGAAGAGGAGTGTCGATAGGCTTGCAGCCTTGCATGTTGAACTTCTCCAGTATCTCTCGAGCATACTTGCCTTGAGACACAAACAGTCCATCCTTCCACTGCCAAATTTCCAATCCCAGGAAATAATGAAGGAGGCCCAAGTCTTTCATCTCAAACTCCTTTGCAATATTTGCCTTGCATGAGTGTATCAACAGTTCATCACCTGTTAGTATCAAATCATCTACATAAAGTACAATTATCAACAACTTACCCTCCACCACAATCTGGTATAGGTTAGGATCTGCCTCACTCTTGGTAAATCCAAGTCCGGTGAAATAACTATCTATCTGTGTGTACCAAGCACGAGGTGCTTGTTTCAGCCCATACAATGCTCTTTTGAGCCTGCACACATGTGACTCGCTGCTAAATATTTCGAATCCTTCAGGTTGCTCCATGTACACCTCCTCCTCAATGACTCCATTGAGGAACGCGGTCTTCACATCCATCTGATGAATGTGCCAACCCATCTGCGCTAAGAGAGCAAGGATGGTCCGTATGGAAGAATACCTTGCGGTAGGTGCAAAGGTTTCTTCATAGTCAATCCCCTCGATCTGTGAGAAGCCCCAGGAAAAAAATCTCGCCTTGTACTTCTCAACACTCCCGTCAGCAGCTTGCTTCACTTTGTAGATCCATCTCGAACCTACCACTGATTTCCCTTCCGGCCTTGGGACAATCTCCCATGCACTATTTTTGACAATCGAATCATACTTTTCCACCATTGCATCTACCCATGCGGGATCCTCCACAGCTTCCTCGAAAGAAGATGGTTCCGTCACGATACACTTGCTCATCAGAGCCATGTATCTAGTAAATCGGTCAGGTGACTGTCTCTGTCTGCATTGTGATGTAGATGCTCCTACATTTTGCGCTGCAACAAGATTCAGTCGCTCAACTTCTATAGTTCGCTTCTACCCTCTGATGTTTGGTGTTGCATGAGTGGTTTCTTCAACTCCATGAACATCCTCTTGTGGCTGATCCACATCCTAAGGCTCATATTTAGGAACCAGTAGCTCCTCATCTACATGCAAGTGCACCTCTCTCTCAAGCAACAACTTCATGGCTTTCTCCTCATGAAATTTGATATCTCATCGCACGACAGTCATCCGACTATCTGGAAAATACACACGATAGTTGTGGGGTGTTTATGTGTACCTCAAAAATATCCCAACCTCTGCAGTCGGCTCCAGCTTCTTCCTAGCATCCTTCGTCACATGAATGTAAACAGGTGAGCCAAAAATATTTAAATGAGAAATATCAGGCTTCTTACCAAAAAACGCCTCTTCGGGTGTACTCATGCCAAGTACTCTATGAGGACAACGGTTTTTCACATAAAATGTAGTGTTGCATGCTTCAACCCACAAGTGTATGGGAAGGCCCTGATCATGCAGCATTGCCCGTGCAGCACCCACGATCATTCTGTTCTTTCTCTCCGTGACCCCATTCTGCTATGGGTTATGAGGCACTATGATCTCTCTTCGAATTCCTTCTGCGCTGCAAAATTCTTTGAATTCGCCAGAGATATATTCACCACCATTATGTATCCTAAGAGCTTTCACCTACTTCCCTGACTCTTTCTAAACTAGTGCCTTGTACTTACATAAATTTGAGTATGTCTCGCTCTTCTTCTGCATGAAGAAGATCCAACACTTACGAGAAAAGTCATCAAAAAATATCACATAATACTTGTGCTTTGCTGTTGAAGCTATTGAGAAAGGTCCACACACGTCTGTGTGAATTATCTCAAGGATCGTTGTGGCGCGACTATCCTTCTCATGAAAAGTGGTCTTCACAAATTTTCCCAAAGGACATTCCTTGCACTTATCTGACTGCGCAAGTGTACCCTTGGGAAGCTTGGTATAAATCTGCTACAAAATTTTCAAAGCGACATGGTGAAGATGGCCCAATATCCTGTGCCACAATTCGCCTCATCTCGGCTCACCACTGCTTCTGCTTTGAATGCCATTGTTGCACAACCATCTACCTGCAATTGATAAAACTTCTTAACTCGAACCCCTATCCTCCGGGTTTCACCAGTTGCTTTACTGTGTAGGAAAGCCTTTCCCTTGCTAAAAACAACATCATAGCCCTTGTCTTCCAACATCGCCACAGAGATCAGATTCTTCTTCAATCCTGGAACATGCATGACATCCTTCAATATGAAAGGTTTACCAGACTCCCTCTCAAAGGAAATGATCTCGATACTAGTCGCACTGTATCTACCATCATCGCCCATCTCGATGTGCACTCCAAGATCCTTTTCATCCAGATCACTAAACAAATATTTGTCTCCGGTCATATGGAAAGACACGCCACTATCAAGAAACCACACTAATCCCATCACACTTGAAACCAAGCATGTGATCAACGAAAAATCCAGCTCAAATTGTGAGGCTAAGGCCTCTCCAGCTACAGATGCAGCAGCCTGCTTATTTTTCTTCTTTTGTGGACAATTAGTGGCATAATGTCCGTGTTGGTGACAGTGAAAGCACTTCACCTTGGACAAGTCCTGCTTCTTGCCTTTCGCACCAGATTGAGAAGGATTTTTCTTTCCCTTCCCTTTCCTTGATTTGGCAGCCAAAGCGAAATTTTCTTCATCTTCATTCTTCGATGAAGATCCATCCCTGGTACCCCACCTTATCTCCTCCTGCACAAGATCCAACCAAAGTCGCTCCCATCCTGGCAGTTTCTCCCAACCATTGATAGAGTCCTCGTAGCTATGCCAACTCTTAGGAAGCCCAAGGAGGGCCAAGCTCACCAAGTACTCTTCATCTATAGTAACCCCCATACTTCCCAGCTCATCCTTGCAGTGGACAAACTTTGTGAGGTATTTTGGTATAGTGTCGCCTTTCTCCATTTTTATTTTTCTGAGCTTGTCTTTAAGCACCAACTTCCTTTGGTCGCTTTTGCTTTGGAACAAGTCTGTCAAAGATTTTCACATCAAAAATGGAGAAGCTTTACCATGAAGGCTGGACACTATGTGATCCTTCACACCTTCCAACAAAATCCTTCAACATTTTGCTGTCTTCTTTTGCCATGTGTCAAGTGTGGCTGCATCGCTAGAAGCAGGTTTTGGAATTTCTGCATCTATGAACTCCTTCAACCCATTATCATCCAGCACCGCCTCCATCCTGTCCTTCCATGCAATATAATTTGAGCTTCCATTAAGGGCATAATCCAATCACAATCCGTTGAAAGACATGTCAATGAATGCTCAACTTCGACACCAAGAAAACACTGCAGCAAATTCAAATTCCACCAGCACAAAACTCAACCGCTTCAATAATTGCAATCTGCTCTGATCAATATCACTCTAATACCATGTAGAAACTATATAAATTATGTGTTATATATCCAATATTCTCTTGATCACACACTGTTTGACTTGATGCACAATACAGAATCTATTCCACTATTGATCATCACATGCGGAAATTAAATCAATTGCAATGCACACATGAAACCATAAAAAATCACACACATTAACACAGCTGTTTAGTGGGAAAGCAAGAAGATAAAAACCCCAAATATATGTATATAATATATGTCATATAAATCATGTAACAATCCTCATACAAATCTGATCATATCAAACTCTCAGTACAATACAATCACTACACACTAATCAGGCCCGATCATGCAAATCCATGCACCGATCTCTGCCACCTGCTATCCTGCCTCTACTGCGCAATCCCTACTGAAGAATGGCTCTGAATGAACTTGAATTCACCAATATTGCACTGCGCAATCCTCATTGGCATCTCCAGTGAGTGTTAGATGCAATAAATGCATCACTATAGTCACAACTAATAGTCACACTTTCTCTTTCACCTACCTCTCCATTGGTCTCCACTGAAACTTTCTATGCACTATATTTAACTGATGTATTCTTCAGTTGATTAATGAGCTATTATTTAGTGAATTAATTAGTTAATTAATTCACACCACTCTCACTAGTGTATCAATCAGTTAGACTAGATACAACTAGCTCAACTGAGTCTAACTGAGTTAAGCTAAATACAACTCCACCAAATACTTTTATAACTCCACCAAACTCTGTCACATGAGTTCAAACTAAAGTCCTCATGCAATAGCTCCAGTACCCTTAGGAATAGCGTAATTCCTTCTGTCAACTGTTGTGCCACATATGTGCACTTAAATGAAGTGCTCCAAGAGAATAAGATAATGTTTAGAGTCCAAATATTATTAAGAGCTAATAATATTTGACATATCTATTTTTAGACTGGAAATCTAAAAATAGATTCCGCCCAATATGTCTAAAAATAGAAGTCCATCTATTTTTCCAACTTGACCAACCATCCACAAATAGCATCCTGCAAGTCAAAGAATATGATCGACATGTCTAAAAATAGACTTTGCGCCAAAAATAGCCTGCGGGCTCACTTAGTGAAGGCGACTCTTTTCACTAAGCTCATCATCTTGTTGAATCTCAACAAATATCCTTGGAGAAAACTGGTTATGTGGAGGGATGGAAAATTATGGATGACATCATTCTCACTCATGAGGTTACTCACTCTCTGAAGACCGGAAAATTTCCAGGTATGCTTCTCAAGATCGACCTTTCAAAAGCCTTTGACAAACTGAGCTAGAATTATATTCACCAAATGTTGCTAGCCTTTGGCTTCAACCCCACCTAGATTTGATGGATCATGAGCCTGATTTCCTCCACCATCTTCTCTATTCTCCTCAATGGCTCCCCCTCTGCTCCTTTCTCTCCCTCCCGAGGCATCCCCGAAGGTGACCCCCTATCCCCCTTCCTCTTTGTCCTGATGGTTGATGTTAGTATGAATCTTTCGTCGTAAAAGATCACTTTAGCTATGCATAAAAAATAGCCTTAACATCGATTATGGCTGCCAAATATCTTTAAATCTGCAATTAGGTGATCCAAATAATGCTGCACAAATCCAGATCTAAGCATAAAATACATTAAGCAGATAAAGTAAAATGTGGCTCCATGCATCCAATAGACAAGACAAGAACAATGTACTTGAAATAATTTTTATATTATATTAAAAATGGGGCACCTGAGAGGAAAACAAGGAAGGTGTTTTCCAGTTCTCCTCAATGGGATGGGTTCTTGAAAGTCCTCAGCGCTTCAGATCTAAAATTCCTCTCTCTTGTTGTTGTAGAAAACCCAGACAAACATAGAACTCAATGGGAGCTCACAAGGCAAAAATGGAGAATGTGACCTAGTATAGATCCAGAGTGATCTAATGCAATGGAGGTGACTAATGAATGGGGAAAACCCTTCTATTTATAACAAAATATTAGGGCGGTCTAGAACTCGGTGCATGAATAAAATATTTTTAATCAAATTCTAGAACCACTGTTTAGGAATATTTTATTATATTTGTTGGAGGGAAAAGGATTTTTGACTTGGGTCAATTCCTTTATTTATAAATAATAAATAAATAAATGATTTATTTATCATTTTAGGGAAGTGATGGGGATATAATTAAAAAAACAATGGTTTGTTTAATTATTTAAGGATGATTTAGTCAAATTTAACTAAGAATATTATTTAAATAATGATTTAAAAACTTATTCTTAGGAAATAATTAAATAAATAAGGATTTATTTAATTAATTTCCTTGTTTTGGGTTAAATATGACCGGGAAATATAAACAAATAAGTTATTTTACATGGTGAAAGCAATTTTACTTAGGGTAAAATTGGTCTTACATGGTGTACTTGGGTTCATCTAATAATAATAGGTTAGATGACCAAAAAATGGTGTAATAGATTGCCCCCCAACGTACAAGTGTTAGGAGCAAATCGTATGACCGAAGTACGCTGTAAGAACTCAATCACTAGACATCAAGAGGGAAGTGAGAAAGAGAAATGCAAGGTAGTCTACTGTGCTAAAGGACTAGACCCTGAGGAGGCGAGACTTATAGGTGCAACAAGTCTCTAGTTTATGAAGTGGTACCTGTGCTAAAGGTGGCGGGGGAGGCATACCTATGCGCGCCGAGACAAAGTACAAAGAATAGCAATTCCAGTAAACAAGGAACCGAACCATGAAGAATATGCTGGCATAAATAAGAGCCAGAAAAATAGAATGATGGATCCCACATACATGTTATGCATGGAATAACCATCAGGACTTATAAAATAAGATTTTAGTACATGAGACACAAATACACCCAAATCCCCCCTACACACGGGGAAGGGCTCGCAAAATCTGACTAATACATGAAAATCGAAGAAGCGCTGCAAGCGGTTGAAACCAATATCATCAAATGGGAGGAGCTGCATCAAGGGCTGAAATGAAGAAGTCATCCTGGGGGGGGCTACCTGCAGGGCCACCCCCTCATGAGGGTTGAGACATCTCACACACACTCGGGAATCACCAAGAGCTGTTGCTGCATCACTGGACTATCAAGTGTATAGATCATGATCATGCTGAAAAGAGCTCGAACCAAGGTACACTGCCCCCTAGACCTAGCTTCTGGAGTAAATGAGTTGATGTCGACAAAAGTAGGTCCTCCATAGGTGAGGTAATAAGAAAATCTCAACTAAGGCACGGGAGAAAATAGTAGAGAAACTAACAGACGGACACTGATGATGATAATGAAATGAGGGATACTGAGTAGCGGATGGACGACTTCCCTTGTTAGAGAATAAGGGGCATGAATGGCTTGGCAGCAAATGAAACAATATCAAGGAGGATAGGTGACAATGATATGGAAGGCCATAATGTGCAACACAAGAGAGGGACCAAGCGATGAAGGATGGAGGGCTATAGTGGGAAATAAAAGGGCTCGATATAGACTCCATGACGGATGATGACTCAACTCGGATGCTCTAAATAAGGGCGACTCGATGGTGCTGTCACAGAGAGAAGGTCCAATGGGGGACCATAAAAACATGAGTACAATATGGTATCTCATAACGAAAATATACACGAACAAAGCTAAGTAAAGAGGTAAAGTGGTGCCCCAAGTACAAGCGTTGTAAGTGAAGAATACCGATTGGCAGGAGAGATGAATGGACCCTTCGTGGACAAAATGAGTCCTGGTGAAATATCCAAAAATGAAAAACTAACAGACACCCATTTGAGTGCTCGATGAGAGCTTTCCAACGGTGCAGATGATGTGTCAAACGGGGCTACGGTTTGGTCGCAGTGGGCGAAAGAAAAAACATGGGTTTTTCTTCTAATAAGGCATTTTCCCTCCAAAATCATTAATTTTCTTGTGTAGCTGTGGTGAATGTGAAGAGGAGAGAAGGCCTTAAATCTTGCGGCGATCGTAGCGGGCAAACCGACCGTTGGAATCGCGATCCGTCAGTTGCAGGTAAGAGGCCTAATCTTACTCTTTGTTTTTTATGGATTCAAAGTTCAGATTAGGGTTTGAAATCTCAGTAACTACTCCTACTTCATCATTACAGTTGGGTCACACTTTTCGGGGAAAAAACTGCGATCTGGGACGCAGGTTTTGGCCTGAAAAAGTGTGACCTGGCCCAGGATTTAGCCAAAGAGTGCAACCTGTTAGAGGGGTGTGGTTTCAGTGCTGTTATGGGCCGAGATTTAGTTTTGGTGTAAGGAAATGCAGTTTTTTTTATCTGTAGATTGACAAAGATGATGGTTTTGTGTAGATATGGAAGATATATGGATCAAATGGAGAGAGAGAGATCTAGGTACATTACAGACGGAAATCCAAGCGAATCAGGATGTCTGTCATGCATTGGCTAGGTTTGGGGTTCTGAAATTTGTGGAGAACCCTTTGATGAGGGCTGGTGAGCCTTTGTTGGCTCGGATTATTAGTTATGTCATCCAGAACATGAGGTGTTTATAGTGCAGGGGCGCAAGATTGAGTTGACAGTCCACGATCTATATTTCCTGACTGGTCTCCCGCCATTAGGGATGGTGGGAAATACACAGCTAGTGTTACCACGAGGGTGTAACATCATGGAGTTTTTTGAGTGACATTGTCGACTAGGTGTTTGAGTCAAAGGGACTCGGATATCGATTGGGGATCTAGAGAGGTTGGAGACCCGGGCAGTGGCAGCAGCAGTGTTGCGGATCTTGGGTAGCCAGGCGTTCCATCACATCACTAGAGGGCAGATGATGATTGTAGAGAGTGTGTTGGGTGGGACCTACTATGGGTGGGCCTAGATGATGTTGGTGTCGGTGAAACGACAGCTGTCACTATGTAAGCGGCAAGTGAATCATGATTGTGCCTATGGTACGGTATTGTGCTCTTTCTTCTTTGAGAAGATCCCAACCTTACGACCTCGTATACAATTACCTGATGGGGGTTAGAGAGAGCCCCGGATGCATCGGTGGGGATGACTATTGTGTAGCGGAGGGGGAGGGGTGGTCGGACGGGTGTTCTGACCAGATTTCTTCACCCATTGGGATCAAATGCCATTGTACATAGACGACTATCCCTATAGTGGGATGAGTTATTGGGGAGATCCGGACTTGCCGCTTCCGCCTGGTCGAGTATGGGGGCCCGATGGTAAGTGACAAGCAACTAATCTGTTATGTGCATTTTAGATTTTGTGACTAGTATTCATGGTACTAATCCTTATATTTTTTGGAATGCAGATATAGCTCCGGTAAAACTGGCCGGATATATGGGACGACCTACAGCAGCAGGAGCTACAGGTGCAAGTGGATCAAGGACGGCACAGAATGAGGATATGGCCGCTCTGTTTGAGGACATCCGTCGTAGATGCGAGGGGTTGCTGACCGGTGTGTTGGAGCATGGTTGGCAGGATTTAGACGACCAGTACATAGAGTTATGTATTGGGCTACCCTCAAAATGGTGAGGTATCATGCGACACATGGTGATGGCTGGTTAGACTTTGCGTGATCTACGAGCTGCGGGAGCAGAGCCGTTGGTTCGGGATCCTCCAGAGAGTGATTAGATATAGGGTAGGTAGTGTCCCCCAGTGTCGATGTAGGGGCAAGTGGTGCCCCCCATTTTTGTAGTTTTGTTTTTTTTGTAACATGCTATGGGCATGTCATATGCTTCAGAGTAGATGGACTCTAAAAACACATGTTATATGATATATATGATTTATATGCATTTTTTTGATGGTGTTAAATGTTATTTTCTTGGGTGTGATAAATTCCAGTCTAGAACATGATTTGCGATTTGATCTATGTAGTGATTTTGACTTCGAGTTATATGGTTGAAATTAATAAATCTAAATTCACGTATCAAAAGTTTCACTCGTAAATATTGTCTAAACAAGATAGGGTTATGCACATGAAAGACACCATTAAGTTGTAAGACAAGAAGCAGGGAATCTAAATGCACGTGCATATGGAGGATGTGATGAGAGAGGGCATCGGCTAAGAGACCACATACTGCATCATATTCGGCCTGATTATTGGTGGCGCTACCAATGCAGACCCCATTTGGAAGAACCAGGGTATGCAAGGGGGTAAAAATGGCCCATGCGGCCGAGGCGAGGTTTCGGAAATAGTGACTAGCCCCATCGGCATAGCCAAGATAATGTATGGACGAGAGGGCCGGTGGAATAGTGTCACAAGACAAGAAATGGGGGGGAGGAGAATAAGGATGGCAGTGTGAGTAGAGGGTAGACATCCACTGATAACTACGGGAGGGAGCAGTCCAGGTGGGAAGTCTAGGATGCATAGATCGACTAGAGAGAGATGAATGAGAACTATGGAATGAAGAGCGGGAACTCATGCTGCGAAGGACATCATAGATACAGATGGTATGATCTGGATTATGGAAGGAAATGAAAAGGTCAAGGAAACCACATGACGCTGCAAAGCTACCTAAATCATTAGTATGGGAAGAGAGGTGCATATATGGGTCATCGCGGGGAATGACAGAAGAACAGTTTAAAAGATGGTCAAAGCATGAAGAGCCCAAGAATGTTGCGGAAGGAGAATCAAGCAAAATAGATGGAGTGGATTCAGAGGGAATGTACTTCGAGGGTCGTGCGGATGATGATAGGTATAGGAGGGGGGAAACAGGTTCCGACATCTCAACATCAGGGGGAGGAATGTCAATGGTAGCAGGGGGATCCTCGAGTAGACCTGACGCATATTGAGCAAGGATGGGAGAGGTGGATTGATTTTGTTCAACTTCGTACTCGCGAATGACCTCTAAAGAGGCTCGGTAATGCGTGAGGTGAGGAAAATGATGAGAATAATGGCCATGGACACCACACAGAGCACAGGGTTTATTGGTGCGAAGAGTCTTTGGGTTCTTGGCTGTGGATGAGGAAGAAACAGAGGTTTCAGGGACCATAGATTCAGGGAACGCGACTTTAACCATGGGTTGGATGCGGGGCAACTCAGGACAAGTATGGGTGGCATGACTGATACCATCACACAAGGCACAAGTCTTGGCGGGTGCGGTGGCCTTGTCCTTGGATGCCTCCTTGCGAGTTTTTATTTTCTTGCTTGTAGCTGTCGCAGCATGAGGAGCATCCTGTGGAGGGGCTAGGGGCATTGTAGCAGTGGAAGGAGTGAAGGGAATCAGTTGCACAGGTGTCACAACAATGTATGGTTTGGGGTGGCCTGGTGGGGTCTCAGTTGGAGGAGTAAGATACCATACTGGTATTCCCAAGGTTAAATTAGGGAGGGAAAGGGTGGCCATGACGGGAATTGAATAGACTCTGGGGGGGGGACCAAGGAAAGGTATTTGACTGGCGGGGTAATGGCCAGGAGGGACGGCTCCCATATGGTGAAGACCTGAGGGAACTGACTCAGGAGGGTAGGGAGGTTCCTGAGTGTGAGGGGGATGGGAAGGTCTAGGCGGGAGAGGGTCGGTCGACTGAAGCGAAGGGCTAGGGGCAGGTTGTGGTGGGTGAGATTGAGGTTGTTGACTAGCCGAAGCAGGCTGTGGAAGGTCAGCCTGAGACGAGTGCATCATGAAAACATTCGCTAAGCTGGGGTCAGAGACAGGAGGAGGGGGAGGACCTGGAAAAGTGCCAAGCAGGGAGGAATCTTTGTAGATGCCTGGGGAAACACTGGTCAAAGAATCAATAGTTTTCTTATTGGTGACAGTAGAGATGGTGGAATCAGGGTAGGTCTGAGATTTTGGTTCATGGTAAGTCAACTGGTCAATGGTGAAAATCTTGCCATTATGAGGGAAAAACATCTTGCGGTGGACTGCGGATGGGACGGCAGACATGGCGTAGGTGTAACTATGCCACAAAAGAATGTTGTAGTCAAGAGGGGCGTCGATAACTTCAACGTCGACACAAACAGTCTTACCTGCAAGGGTGATAGGACAGTTACGGAATAAGCCAATGGGATGGGAGGCATGGCCATCCCATGCACGAAGGGTGATTATGGAAGGGGCTAGCTCAAGAGATCCAAGTTGTTTCCAAACCGAAGCAGACATCACATAGGTAGATTCCCCCTCATCAATGATACACCGAGCAACGTTGGCATTTCAGATTTTGACTAGGATTTGGAAAGCAACAGAAGTAGGTGGGGGGGATGGTCTGACTGATGGGCATCGAAAAAAATCAATTGGTCATCGACAGGATCTAGAGTGCCCACAGCAGATAATAGAGCCTTCTTTTGGGAAGGACACGACTGGAGGAGTTCCAATGTTGAAATGGCGGTAGGAGATTGCACCAGATCATCTACTATGCTATATGAATGGGCAACCCGACCAGAGGCAGCATTTCGGTGTAATGGGCCCTTAGGAATCTTGGTATGAACCTCAGCTTTGGGCGGAGGGATTTGCAAGGGACCATTGGGTGTCGACAGAGGCTTTGTAGGACCTGAGGATGGGGACTCGGAGACAGACAGAACGAGAGGTGTGGAGTACTGACGAGACCGAGTTTGAAGGTTAAGGTCGACAGTGAGAGGTTGGTCAGCAGCCATCATGAGAATCTGGTAATCAGAGGAACCAGAAGGGGAAGGTTGAGTGGTTACCGGGGCATGAGGTGGTTAAGTGGCCACGAATCCTTGTTGAGGGAAAGGATCGGTAAACACAGCGGGTTGAGAAGTAGCCGTATTGGGAGGGATAGTAAGGGAGGAGTGTTGTCCCCGCACAGTGGCCTGAGACTCCCAAATCTACCGCATTTTTGGTAATAAGGGACAATCGTGATTGTAATGACCAAAAACACCGCAACACGAACAGGGCTTATTGGTGCGAAGCGGCCTATCCGGCTTGGGCTGAGAGCCCTGTGGCTGGTTGGCAGTTGTAGAGTGACGCCGTAGCTCCAACGATACCGTCGGCAAAGTGAGATGCCCCCGGGGCATTAGCGCCGCCGAGCTTGGGGAGGTCAGGAAGGACGGTATAAACATAACCAGATTGAGCGTAAATAAGGTCATATTTCAAGGCTATTTGGAGGGTAGCTTCTTCGGTTTCAGGGAAATGGGAGGCGACATCTTTGCCAATGGGAGATAAGAGAGAACGAAGGAACCAGTCCATATAAACCCGATCTTCAAAGGGAGGAGCACGACATAAGCTGAAGTGTTGAGTCTCAATCGTGTCTTTCTTATACACCTTTCTAGACCTTTTCATTCACCCTGACCTTCTAAGTCATCACTATCATTGCATATTAATTGTAAAAGAGCATCTAAAATGGTTTTTAACTATGTTTTGTGTCCGTTGTTTGATTTAGATTTTTGCTCATTTAGCTGCGGAATCTTGTCACTTTCCGCAGCTGCTGCAACTTTCCGCAGCCATTTTGTTAAAGTCTATGTTGCAGGTATCTTCAGGCAAATCGAGCCACATGGGCAAGTTAGAAATGACGTGGACATGGAATTAGTTATATCTCCCTCTGTTATAAATAATGTGTTCTCATATGCATAATAGTTAGATCTTCTTTAGCTCTGTAATGTAATTGCGTCGCCATTGTGCTGTGACATTATCTCTCTGTTATGACCACATTTTAATATATGAGAAGACTATGTTCATAAGCGTAATTCTTATTTGAAAGCTTCCCCCCGAGGTCTGTGCAGAGGGCCCCTGCACACGCTGAGGTTTTGTGTATTACTGTATAGTTTCATGCTTCATTTCATTATGTTCATTGTGCTATAGTCATTCACGTGTATATAGATTACATCTTTCATGGTATTTACATTTCATCTTTGTCCATAATATTTCATGTTTTATATTTTACTTCTGTCCATAATCTTTTATGTTTTATGTTGTTGTTAATTGATCAGTGCTCTTGTTTCAGATTACAATAGGCAGCCCGGGCATTTGCACATCTTTTTATAATGACTAATGACATGGAATCAATATTTTCTTTCTGCTGATTTCTTTTTCTTAGTTTTTGCTTAATTCCAGCACTGTTTTGTTTATTTCAGTCTTGCACATTTGCTTTAGTAGTTAGATTAGATATTAAACTGTTCATGTCATTTTCAGTTACCTCCGAAAGCCATAGCGAGACTAATGGTGAGGGATTGAAGTTTGAGTGTATAGTTTGATATTAGTTTACTTTTCTGCAAGGTAGATATTAAATTGCTCATGTCACTATCAGTTACCTCCGAAAGCCATAGCGAGACTAATGGTGAGGGATTGAAGTATGAGTGTGTAATTTGATATTAGTTTGTTTTTCTGCAAATTAGATATCAGATTTCTCAAGTTGTTTATGATTACCTCCGAAAGCCATAGCGAGACTAATGGTGAGGGGTCAGATTATGAGTTGATGTAATTTGATTTTAGTTTTACTTTACTTGCAATCTTTTTCTTTGAGTACAGTTTATTTTATGTTTAGACAGCAGCAAGGGTAATGGTTTTCATGATCAATAGTTCACTGTTTGTTTTAACTAGAATAGTGGCACATTTTCATTTCCTTTTAATTTCGTCATTGTATGTTTCCAAATCCTTTTGAAGTTTGAAGTTTGGTAAATCATTATAAAGGACATCATTACCTTGAACAATCATAACCATACTTGTCTTTTAGAATTTCCATTTCACATTAGGAAACCAACCAAGATAAAAAAAAAAAAAAACCAAAAACGACAAAAAGTAGGAAATAGGTTATCTTGCACATATAGTGCGCCACACTTCATCAGCTTACGAATCCCGGATTGACAAATTAATGTAGAAATTTAGGACACACTAAATTGACCAAAAATTTTGGCTTCGTTGCCGGGGAAGTGTAACTAGGTAGCCAATTTCTTAAAAAAAAAAACACAAAACAATAAAAAGAAGTGAAAACTTGATAACTTCTTGAAGTATGCTCTCCTCTTGCACCTAGTGTGATCTGGAGGATCATAAAAGAGAGTTATTGGTTCAGTAATTTCTTAAGTATGCTCTCTTCTTGCACCTAGTGTGACCTGGAAGATCAGAAAGAGAATTATTAGCCCAACTTAAAAATAAAAAAATGACATGCATAGAGCAAGAGATTCTAGGGGAAGGTTTATAGCTAAAGCCAAGAGTTCGATTTTCACAACTCCATATTCTTCAAGGCATAGACAAGATTCACCACCATCTACCCCTAGCCTTAATATTTTTGGAATTCAAGGAGCAGCTGAATTAGAGGATTCTCCTATACCACCTACTAAATCTCATTTAGAAAAGGATCCTTTCTTTACTTCTTCAAGAGAGTATATTGTAATCAAAGAAGTAGAATCACCTGAAGAAGAAAAGGAAGAGACTCCCTCTCATCCTCCCTTGATAGAAGAACCAGAGGACCTTGAGGACTCTAAAGAAACTATCATGGCAGAGGAAATAATAGATGGATTTGGAGGTAGATGTAGAGGTAGAGGAGGAGGAAACAATGGAGACAACAATGGTGAAGGTAATAATGGAAGAAATAGGGAAGGATACAACTTGTTTGGATTCCATATAGTTGATGATGAAACTCATACAACGATGAAAAACATCTCACCATCTGTCCTCCCCAACTTTTATGGATTGCGAAGTGAGGATCCTGAAACGTTTCTGTTTGAGTTTGAAGTCGTGTGCCAAACCTATGACTATATGGAAGACTCTCAAAAACTCAAACTGTTTCCTTCAACATTGAAGGGAGCCGCTTTGAAATGGTTCATGGGATTAGCCACCTAATATATTAGGACTTGGAATGCTATATGGAAGACTCTAAAAAACTCAAACTGTTTCCTTCAACATTGAAGGGAGCCGCTTTGAAATGGTTCATGGGATTAACCACCCAATCTATTAGGACTTGGAATGATATGAAACAAACATTTTTGGATAGATACTTGGACTATTGTATGCCCACCAATCACAAGGATGAGGTATTCAAAATGATGCAAAAGAAGATGAAAATTTGGAAGATTTACTTGAAAGATTTCAATACAACTTAAAAAGAGCAAAGATGAGCAACTTAGATGATGAAACTTTGAAAGCCCTCATATTAAAAGCCATTAGAGATGAATGGATAGATATTTTAAACATGATGGGGAAAGGAGACATTTCTCAACTTCCACTTCGTGATATAACAGAACTATGTGTCCATCTCTTAAGAGGAAAATCTAAAACAGGAAAAGGGCCTAGGGATCCTTCTCTTATTAGGGCTAACAAATCTGCAACTGGATCAGTAAGTAGGGCAGAGATTGGTAATATGCTTGATGAGTTCAAAACTGATATCTTAGGGAGCCTTAGTGAGCAACTAGACACCCTTAAAATCCAAAACAAGCAGAAAGCAGAAACAGATGCTTTAGCCATCTTTTGTCCGAAATGTAGGAAGAAACATGCTTTAAGGGAATGTCCCTTGGATGCAAAATTTGTAGAAACATGTATGATTTTCTCAGAGAATCATGAGATCAAGGATTGTCCTTCAATTCCTGGACTCAAAGCTATCTTTCAAGAAGACCCAAATTCAGTAGAATCTCTCTGTTTTGTTGCAAGGAGACCTTGGCAGGGACAACAAACTCAAGGGTTTAACAACCCTATGAATTTTCAAACCCCACCAAATTGGAATCCTTGGCAAAAAACTTGGCCCCAACATCAGAATCCATATCAACCATGGGTACAGGGGATGCAAAATCCTTATGGGAGATTTTCTCAATTTTATCAATATCCTCCATCTTTTCAAAATCAACAAGCTCCACAACTTCCAAATTCAAATCCACAACTTTCATTGCCATTTCCACAACAACAACCTTCTCAACAAAATCCAAATCCTCAGCTCATGCTCCCATACCAACAAAAGACAAATCAACTTCCAGCTCAGCCATTGCCAAATCCTAACAATAAAAATCCTCAGAATACTTACATGGTAGAAGGACAACAATTTCCTACCTATATGATTGTTCCTCTCAATGATGTACAACTCAGATCTGGTAGAGTTTTATAAAAACCTTCTATAGATATTCAAGAGCAAGATACCTCTGAGGAGGACTCTCTTAAAGTCAATGAGGGTTCTGAGGAAGCATCTCTTCAAAATTCAAACATTCAAAAAGAAAAAGAAAAGTTAACACCCACAACTCCTATAGTTGAGCAACCTACATCTTCATCTACACCTCCTTTTCTTGAAAGACTACAAATTGACAAGGGGGTGGAAAAACAAATTTTGTTGCCTAACTATGACTTTCTAGATGAATTGAAGAATGTTTGTATCAAGATTCCCTTGCTACAAGCCATTCGAGAGATTCCTATTCTAGCAAAAACAATAAAGGAGTTGAGTTTCAAAAGACCAGGAAGGAAACTAAAAGACACAAGAAGAATCCACCTGGTAGGAAAAATTACCATGCAGAAGTATGTAGATCCAGGAAGTCCAATTGTCAAGACACATATAAATGGGATAGAAATTCCAAACACATTGATTGACTTAGGGGCTGCTATCAACATTATGAGTAGACAAACTATGGAACAACTAAAACTTCCTAACCTTTTTTTTACACCTACTTTACTGCAACTTGCAGATTGATCAATTATTAAACCAGATGGTGTATTAGAAGATATTTCAGTCTCCTTAGATTCTTGGGAATATCCAGTAGATTTTATGATTTTGACTCCCAAGAGTAATCTAGGAAGGCACCCACTTATCTTAGGAAGACCTTGGCTAGCCACAGCTGATGCTTTCATTAGTTGTAGATCTGGGGATATGTACATTTCTAATGGTAATTCGACAAAGAAATTCAATTTGTATCCTCCAGCAAAAGCAATCACAGAAGTAGGAGACAATGAATGGGTTGATGATGAGGATATTATACAATCTGTCTTTACCATTTCGGAAATTAGTGAGGATAGTCAAATTTTGAACACATTAGAAAATTTTGAGACATCTTCAGAATATGACCCCACACAATTTCAGTTGGAATCTGACATAGAATATTTATCATCAAGACAAATGTCTCTTTACTCAATGGAAGAGTTTGGTAGTTCTACTATTGAGATTTTTCCAGGAAAAACATTGAATATCAACAAACATTTGGAAAAGTCACAACAAGAAGAACTAACCAAAATCTTGCAAAAACATTCTACTGCATTTGCATGGGAGTATACTGACATGAAAGGTATTGAACCTAAGACTTGCATCCATCATATCTATATTGAGGAAAACAGTAGACCAATCAGACAACCTCAAAGAAGGATGAATCCAAATCTTAGGGAGATAGTGAAAGAAGAGCTCCAAAAACTTCTCAATGTAAACTTCATTTATCCAATTTCAGATAGCCGATGGGTTTCCCCTTTGGTTATAGTACCTAAAAAGAATGGTAAATGGAGGGTATGCATTGATTACAGGGAATTGAACAAAGCAACTTTGAAGGATCACTTTCCTTTGCCTTTTATCGATCGGGTATTAGATACATTAGCAGGTAAAAAGTACTTTTCATTTTTGGATGGTTTTAGTGGCTATAATCAAATTCAGGTAGCACCTGAAGATCAAGATAAGACCACATTCACCTGTCCATGGGGAACTTTTGCCTATCGAGTACTTCCTTTTGGGTTATGTAATGCACCTGCAACATTCCAAAGAGCAGTACTAGGAATTTTTTCTGATCTAATCCATGATTGTGTAGAGGTTTATATGGATGATTTTACATTTTATGGTAATTCATTTGAAGAGGCAGTAGAAAATTTGGAAAAATTCCTTATAAGATGTAAAGAAACAAACCTTTCATTAAGTCATGAAAAATGCTTTATGATGTTTACTGAAGGGATTGTTTTAGGACATCATATTTCAGGAGATGGGATTAAGGTTGATAGATCAAAAGTTGAATTCATCTCCAAGTTTCCTATTCCAAATTGTCAAAGAGATGTTAGAAGTTTTCTAGGATTTACTGGTTACTATAGAAGATTTATAGAAAACTTCACTAAAATAGCATCTCCACTCTTCAAATTGCTTACCAAAGACTGTGAATTCAAATGGGATCTTGATTGTCAATCATCCTTTGAAACTTTGAAAACAAGAATATTTGAAGCACTTATCTTGAGAGGACCAAATTGGAAACTCCCTTTCCATATTTCTACAGATGCTTAAGATACAGCTCTGGGAGCTGTGTTGGGTCAAAAGGATTTAGTCCCTTATGCCATTTACTATACCAGTAAAAATTTGACTCCCACTGAGTTGAACTATACTGTGACTGAAAAAGAGTTTTTAGCTGTTGTTCATGCAATCAATAAATTTAGACATTATATAACAGGCTATGAAACTTTTATTCATACTGACCATTCTGCAATTAGATATTTAATGAACAAACCTGTTACTAATGGCAGAGTGACAAGATGGCTCTTACTTTTACAAGAATTCAATATTACTGTGTTGGATAGACCAGGGAAACAAAATACAGTAGCTAATTTCTTGTCTAGGATTCAGAATACTAAAGAAGATTCTCTTGTAGAGGATAAGTTTCCTGATGAATACTTGTTTGCAGTAACTATTAAGACTCCTTGGTATGCATATATTGCTAACTATTTGGTTACAGGGAAACTGCCTTCACATTTATTTCCAAGTGAAAAACGAAAAATTATTCAAGAGAGTTCAAAATATTCATGGATTTCTAACGAATTGTTTAAAACAGGGCCAGATCTTGTGATCAGAAGATGTGTCAGGGAAGATGAGATGCCTGATATTCTTAAGGCATGTCATGATGAACCATGCGGCGGACACTTTGCAGACAAAAGGACGACCTATAAAATCCTCTCTTTATGATATTATTGGCCTTCCCTCTTCAAAGATGCAAAACAATATGTCAAAAGGTGTGACAGCTGCCAAAGAGTAGGGAAAGCTACCCTTTCAAATGAAATGCCATTGCAACCACAGGTACTCATTGAACCCTTTGAAAAATGGGCTTTAGATTTCATTGGACCTATTAATCCACCATCTAAGCAAAAGAAGTATATATTGGTTTGTATTGATTATGTTACTAAATGGGTAGAAGCCAAAGCATTAGTATCTGCTACTGAAAATTCAGTTGTTCATTTTCTTTATGAGGATATTTTTATTCGCTTTGGTGTTCCAAGAGAAATTGTGACAGATCAGGGAAGCCAATTCACATCCAACTTGGTGGAGAAATTGATGGAAGAATACAAAATCAAGCACAGAAGATCTACTCCTTACCATTCGCAAGCAAATGGTCAAGTGGAGTCCACAAATAAAGTTCTTGAAAGTATCATCACCAAAACTGTTCATCTACATAGAAGAGATTGGGCAGAAAGGCTTCTTGAAGCCTTGTGGGCCTACAGAACTACATGGAGAAATACAACAGGACATTCTCCCTATGAACTTGTTTATGGGAAAGAAGTCTTGCTCCCCATTGAGTTCCAAGTCAAGACCTTCAAGATAGCAGTTTAGTTGGGGATGGACTTATCAGAAGCCCAAAAGCATAGAATGGAGCAGTTAAATGAGCTAGATGAGATCAGACAAGAAGCAATTTTAAGAACTGATCTAGTTCAATATCAAAGAGCTAAATGGCATGACAAGTATATCAAAGAGAAGAAGTTTGAAGAAGGAGATTGGGCATTGTTATTTGATTCCAAGTTTAAATATTTTCAAGGAAAATTTCAGACTCATTGGCTTGGGCCATATGAGATTGACAAGATCTTTAGCAATGGAGCGGTAAGAATCAAGACCATTGATGAATTTCAAACTCCTCTTATTGTGAATGGCCACAGATTAAAAGTCTATCATAATCCACTCTCAAAAGAGGAATTTGTCAAAATATTTCAAGAAAATTCTGCAATCAGGCTGGTACAGAAGAATTCTTCTTCTCCACCAGCCTAGCTTTTGTTCTTTTCAGTTATTAAAAAAAAAAAAAATTGTATAAGCCTGAAAACCAATCATTGATTGACAGTCTTATACAGAAAATGTAGGGTGAAAATCAGGAACACCTGACACCCTATATTTTCCAAAAAAATCTCTTTCATTTCACAAGTTTTGTGACCACCCATTCCATTCCATTCCACTTCATTCCACTTCATTCCATTTCACTTCATTTCATCTATTTCATTTCATTTCACCAATAAAATTTTCTTTCATGACCATTTTTATTCAGTCGGTTATCATCCGTCTATTTCCATTCACCCAAATAATAGCTGTGTCAGTTTCCGCAGCTGACACTAGTTTCCGCAGCCGGAAGCAGATTCTGTAGCTACCACTCTGTTTTCAAAAGAATGTACAGTCAGATGTATTTCCACAATCATAAAATCAAATGCAGGTATGAAGACATATTATGAAGATATGGGGCATTCAAGGCATCAATGAAGAGCAATTAATTGAAGACCAATGAAAAATGGCAAGAATTCCAAGGTATGAGTAAAAATTTATTTCAAATGGCATTTAAGCACATTTTTACATAGTTATAAACCATAGCTCCATTATATGCAATGATTGTGTTGACAAACTCCGTAACCATTCCACGATCTATATATGATCCTCCCACAATCCTTGCATTCATTTTCAAACGGTCCCATAATCAAACCTCCGATCTTCATTCATACTCCGATACTCCACCTGTGATGATGAAACGTGGTTGATTTGATTACGGCTTCTTTCAGCCGCATAAAATCCGTAGCCGTTTTATAAACGTGCTTACATTTACTCTGCAGCCACCTAAATTTAAATATTGCCGAATGCGTTCTACTCCTCCTATTGTTCTATTGATCTCACAATCGCATTTCTATCGTGCTCACGTAACCCTTCTCTGTTCCGCTTCACCCCATTTGTTCTCTATTATGCTACAGTCTGTATACCCATTCTCTGATATCTGCCTACAGTCATCGTGCTCATTTCCGCTCATTTAGCCGTCTTACCTCCATTGAACCCTCCTCACGCAGACAAGTTTTAAAGAGCAGAAAGAAGGATGGGTCAGTTGTTGAGAATAGAACCAGAAGGACCTAAATTCATGGAAGGATACCCGCAAGTCAGGGATATATTGAAAAAGGCAAAGTGGCTTCGGTTTATCCAAAAGTTTAGAGGCTACCATAAAGAGGTGACAAAAGCTTTTGCAAGGTCTTTCAATGGCCTAGAGGTAGAGATTGGGGACCTCAAATTTACAGTGAATGAGGCATCCATAGCAGCTGCCACAAAACTTCCTCAAGAAGGTGAACGCTGGTTCAAGAACAAGAGTATTAGTGATGAAGCTTAGAGAGTAATCCTACGTAACCCAGGTATGGATGTAACTATTTTTAAAAGGGGAATTCCTGTTCATGCTTTGAAAGAGGAGTGGGCTACTTTGCTGCTAGTTATTCAAAAATTTATCACCTGTGAGGGCCGTTTTGGGTCAATGTATATGTATCATACCCGATTGCTGATGAATTTTCTAGATAACCATACCCTCAATCTGCCATACTTTTTATTAAATAGTTTGAAGAAGATGTCTGTGACCGTTCAGAAGCATTTAGGGGACGTAGAACCACATTTATATCACCATGGTCTTGTGAAAATTTTGATTGAAAAACAGTTAAAAGAGAAAAAGGACACACGGGAACAATTTTTGATTAGAAATTTCTTTGAAGAACCTCAAGAAATTCCTGAAGGCAGTACATCAAGAAGGAGTAGGAGAAAGAGAACAAATGATGAAACTCAAAGTACTCCTACTACTACAGTTGAAAGAACTAGTAGAGAAGAGAGACTGCCAAAAAGAAGGAAGGAAGAAACCAAGGGTAAAAAGCCAATAAAATCAAAAGAGAGAAAAGGCATTGAGGCTATGCATCAAACTCCTTCTTTAGAAGAAGATCATCAAGTGTTATCTGAGAGACTATTTCACCTTCAGAAACAATCATCTATGGCCAAAAAGAGAGGAAAAGGGAAACAAAAGCAAAAAGATAGTAGTCCACAGCGTGTAAGAAGAAGTTCCAGGCTTAAAGGGAAGTTGAGGAAAACACAAACGAAAGGACCCCATTTTATTGATTTGGGAGAAGAAACCTCTGAAGAAACTCCATCTAGCCATAGTCCATCTCATTCTCAGTCAGACAATGAACATAGTTCATTTCATTCTCAGTCAAACATTGAACATAGTCCGTCTCATTCTCAGCCAGACGTTGACATGAGCCCTTTTCAGCCAGATTTTGAAGACAATTCTCCTCCACGGAATTTTGGGGACAACCCAATGAAAATGACACCTGAGATAGACCCAAAGAAGCAAGAAGAGTATGATTATATAGAATCTTTAGAAAAAGCAGCCACGGGTCCCAGTACTTCATCCACTCAGCCTCACACAGCACAAGAAGATCTAGTCCAATCATTGAAACAAGAAGTCTTTGAGTTGGAGGTTTTAAATAAACACATTAAAAATGAAAATGAGGCATTGAAGGAACAAAGAAAATTGGACAAGATCATTCATGACAATACCATGCTACATCTGGGACTATGGCAAAAAAAGAACAGGAAATTGAAGAAGAAATGCCAGAAGTTAAGTAGAGCATTGGTTAATATCAAATTCAGATGCTTGATGAAGAAGCCCAGGATGTTAGCAGCACCAAGGAAGAGGAGGAGAGGACTGGATGTACTGGCTGAAGTGTCAAGGCATATGAATTGAAGAAGGATTGTCCAAATTTTGGTTGCATGAGGACATGCAACACCTTCACAGTGGGGGTATGTTGAGTCTCAAATCTGCATCTTTCTTATACACCTTTCTAGACCTTTTTCATTCACCTGGACCTTCTAAGTCATCAATATCATTGCATATTAATTGTAAAAGAGCATTTAAAATGGTTTTTAACTATGTTTTGTGTCTGCTGTTTGAATTAGATTTTTGCTCATTAAGCTGCGGAATCTTGTCACTTTCCGCAGCTGCTGCAACTTTCCGCAACCATTTTGTTAAAGTCTATATTGCAGGTGTCTTCAGGCAAATCGAGCCACATGGGCAAGTTAGAAATGACATGGACATGGATCGTGTCCTATTGGCTCAGTCGAATTCACCTAAGAAGGTTGTGGTCAAAGGTGGCCAAGTGGTGGTCAACCGAAGAGTCCCACGGTGACAGAACTCTGTTTCTCATCACGTGAAGATTTGCGTGGCCGTTTCTAAATCACGGGAGACATATCAACACCTGTAAACGACTCCATAAGCCGAATCCAACATCCACTCTCCATAGATTTAATCCTCACGGCGGCCATAATGCTAGATCTCTGGACGTGATGGTTCACGTGTCTTCTATCAGCGCAGACTTTAGGGAATTAGTTATATCTCCCTATGTTATAAATAATGCGTTCTCATACTCATAATTGTTAGATCTTCTTTAGCTCTGTAATGTAATTGCGTCGCCATTGTGCTGTGACATTATCTCTCTGTTATGACCGCATTTTAATATATGAGAAGACTATGTTCATAAGCGTAATTCGTATTTGAAAGCTGCTCCCCAAGGTCTGTGCAGAGGGCCCCTGCACACGCTGAGGTTTTGTGTATTACTATATAGTTTCATGCTTCATTTATTTATGTTCATTGTGCCATAATAATTCATGTGTATATAGATTACATCTTTCATGGTATTTACATTTCATCTTTGTCCATAATCTTTCATGTTTTATATTTTACTTCTGTCCATAATCTTTTATGTTTTATGTTGTTGTTAACTGATCAGTGCTCTTGTTTCAGATTACAATAGGCAGCCCGGGCATTTGCACATCTTTTTATAATGACTAATGACATGGAATCAATATTGTCCTTCTGCTAATTTACTTTTCTTAGTTTTTGTTTAATTCCAGTACTGTTTTGTTTATTCCAGTCTTGCACATTTGCTTCAGTAGTTAGATTAGATATTAAATTGCTCATGTCATTTTCAGTTACCTCCGAAAGCCATAGAGAGACTAATGGTGAGGGATTGAAGTATGAGTGTGTAGTTTGATATTAGTTTACTTTTCTGCAAGTTAGATATTAAACTGTTCATGTCATTTTCAGTTACCTCCGAAAGCCATAGCGAGACTAATGGTGAGGGATTGAAGTATGAGTGTATAGTTTGATATTAGTTTACTTTTTTGCAAGGTAGATATTAAATTTCTCATGTCATTATCAGTTACCTCCGAAAGCCATAGCGAGACTAATGGTGAGGGATTGAAGTATGAGTGTGTAATTTGATATTAGTTTGTTTTTCTGCAAATTAGATATCAGATTGCTCAAGTTGTTTATGATTACCTCCGAAAGCCATAGCGAGACTAATGGTGAGGGGTTAGAATATGAGTTGATGTAATTTGATTTTAGTTTTACTTTACTTGCAATCTTTTCTTTGAGTACAGTTTCTTTTATGTTTAGATAGCAGCAAGGGTAATGGTTTTCATGATCAATAGTTCATTGTTTGTTTTAACTAGAATAGTGGCACATTTTCATTTCCTTTTAATTTCGTCATTGTATGTTTCAAAATCCTTTTGAAGTTTGAAGTTTGGTAAATCATTATAAAGGACATCATTGCCTTGAACAATCATAACCATACTTGTCTTTTAGAATTTCCATCTCACATTAGGAAACCAACCAAGATCTTCATCATATTATGAATCCCGGATTGAAAAATTAATGTAGCAATTTAGCACACACTAAATTGACCAAACAATAAGCTTATTATTCTCCGCCATTCCTGGACATGAGCGGAAAGGCGGGTCGAAGAGGATTGATGGAAAGAAGTTAAAAGTTCGGTACCATTGTCGTATCAGAGAGGGAGCTGGAAATAAGATAAAAAGGCTTGGGCAATGGTTGCAAAAGTGGTATGGGAGGAGGTGGCCTATTCAACATACCATTTAGAAGCTTCGTCAGTAAGCATGCGTTGGAACAATCTAAGACGAATGGAGTCATCAGTAATGGAATTGGATGAACACCACATATGGAAAGATCGGATATGGTTGGAGGGATCTTCACTAGCAAGGCCTTCGAAGTTGGGAATGTCAGAGGGGAGATTGGTTGGCATAGCAGGCCAACTAACATTGTGGCAGATAGGATCATTGATCAGCTGATTGAAGTCGGGGAAACTAAGGTCGGCCATATAAGGGAGCAATGGGGCAGTCGAGGTAGGTCCCGTAGTGGTTCCACTGGAAACGGACCCAGCAGTAGAACTGGGGTTGCCCCTGGCGCTAGGCCCTGAACTAGACATGGTGAAGGTAACAGGGGGAGAACCAGGAGTAGTGGGAGAACCCGAACAATCAGAAGAAGAGTCGGAGTGCGGACTCGGGGGAGGACTTACTCAATGACGACGGGAAGTAGGAAGTCGACTAACTGGAAACTGAGGGTGAAGGCCAAGAAGTCTCCGGGAAGAATAAAAACCGACAAGGGCAGGGAGGGAAAAAAATCAAGTGAGGTCAAGGGCAGAGAGGTGCAATGAAAATTGATTTTAAAGTCTTTTCCAGGCGGTGATAACCAGGCTCTTCTTCTCTTAGGGTCAGTGTGTGGCGTGCGTTAATTTTAATTGTTTAAACCCAGACGTTTTGAGAGTAAAAGAAAAAGTGTGCTGCGTAACTAAAAATAAATCTGCAGTAAATAAGACTGAAAGAACAGAAAATTAACAACTAACAATGCATCAATCTAACCCAAGAAGGTGGGTCTCTCAAAACTAGTCTATAAGAGGGAAAAAAATAAGCAAAGCACATGAAAAAGAGGCCAATATATCTAAGGTCGGGAGGGACAAGGATCTAAAGGAGAAATCTGCTGAAAAGAGGTGCAAAGAACATCAAAGAGGCAGAGGCAAGGTTGCTGCTAAAAAGCAGGGGATCAGCTAATAGTAGAGGGGACAAGGAGGCGGCCCTAGAAATGAACCCAAACAAAACTATATGAGGTGATTTAAAAGGGATAAGAGCTGATATAAAGGGATCTGAAAATGAGGTATCAGATTTGAAAGGAATAAGGCTAAAACTCTGGAGATTCAGACTTTTGAAACATAAAAAACTCTCCCACAAAAAGTGGAGGGTACTAGAGCCCTAAGGGGAAATATTCCCACTTAGTTGATTGAAATAGATCAGAAACAGGTCTAAACGAGTGGAGACAGAGGCTGGAAAACCCTAACAAAAGCTTCAGAAAAACCCAGGAAAAGTGCTGGAAAATTGCAGAAAAAAGTGTAGGTTGCAGGTTCTGAGCTGTTTTCAGTCCAGGTCACAGATTTGGGGCAGAAAAGTGCGACCTCAAGGCAAGGTCGCAGTTTTTGGGCCGATAATTGTGACCTGCAGATCCGAGTCTCTCGGCGGCAGATTTCAGAAAAAGTTGTCGTCTCAGCTGCGGCTAATGTCTGTCACCTACGCAATAGGGCCAGAAACACACGGAAGTTAAAAATTTTAATGTTTGAGGGTTTTAGAGGTGAAAAGCACCATAAAAATAGGAAAAAAAGAAAATGGAAGAGAAACCCTAGGGTCTGAAACAGCTGGATATGCAGGAATATATAAAACGACAGCGGTCACAAAAGAAAACCCGTGTGAAGTCGCCAATTGTTAGTATGAATCTTTCGTCGTAAAAGATCACTTTAGCTACGCATAACAAATAGCCCTAACGCCGATTATCGTTGCCAAATATCTTTAATTATACAATTAGGTGATCCAAATAATGCTGCACAAATCCAGATCTAAGCATAAAATACATTAAGTAGATAAAGTAAAATGTGGCTCCATGCATCCAATAGACAAGACAAGAACAATGTACTTGAAAGAATTTTTATATTATATTAAAAAGGGGGCACCTGAGAGGAAAACAAGGAAGGTGTTTTCCGGTTCTCCTCAATGGGATTTGTTCTTGAAAGTCCTCAGCGCTTCAGATCTAAAATTCCTCTCTCTTGTTGTTGTAGAAAACCCAGACAAACATAGAACTCAATGGGAGCTCACAAGGCAAAAATGGAGAATGTGACCTAGTATAGATCCAGAGTGATCTAATGCAATGGAGGTGACTACTGAATGGGGAAAACCCTTCTATTTATAACAAAATATTAGGGCGGTCTAGAACTCGGTGCATGAATAAAATATTTTTAATCGAATTCTAGAACCACCGTTTAGGAATATTTTATTATATTTGTTGGAGGGAAAAGGATTTTTGACTTGGGTCAATTCCTTTATTTATAAATAATAAATAAATAAATGATTTATTTATCATTTTAGGGAAGTGATGAGGATATAATTAAATAAATAATGGTTTATTTAATTATTTATGGATGATTTAGTCAAATTTAACTAAGAATATTATTTAAATAATGATTTAAATAACTTATTATTAGGAAATAATTAAATAAATAAGGATTTCTTTAATTAATTTCCTTGTTTTGGGTTAAATATGACTGGGAAATATAAACAAATAAGTTATTTTACATGGGGAAAGCAATTTTACCTAGGGTAAAATTGGTCTTACATGGTGTACTTGGTTTCATCTAATAATAATAGGTTAGATGACCAAAAAATGGTGTAACAGTTGAAGGGCTTGGAGGTCTCATCAATCACTATGTCTCCTTTGGATCTCTCAAAGTGCTCAGCATCCATCGCGGTCTGCTTATCTCTCATCAGTAATTTGTAGAAGATAACATGCTCTTTGGTCACCCTTCTGTCCAAGAAGCCAGATCCTTCAAATCTATCCTTGACAACTTCTCCTTGGCCGCAGGCCCTACTATCAACAATGAGAAATCCCAAATCTTCTTCTTCAATACTCCTGTCATCACCCAACACAACATTGCCAGAATTATGGGCTTCTCCATTTCCTCCCTCCCTTCTAAATATCTTGGGGCCCCCCTCATTGACTCAGCCATCAAGCACTCCTCCTGGAGAGAAATTTTGGATAAACTTGAGGCAAAAATTTCCCTCTAGACCCATCGAACCCTCAACATTGTTGGCTGAATTTTCCTCATAAATTATGTTCTTCAATGCATTACTTTATACCTCTTCTTGGTCTTGGCTTCTCCCAAGTGGGTCCTCAAAGCTATCAGAAATCTTCAAAGAAACTTCCTTTGGGAAGGAAAGAAAGATAATAGGAAATGGGTGTTGGTAAACTGGAAGGAAGCTTGCGTACCGAAAATTTCGGGTAGATTGGGGCTCAGAGACCCTCATCATAACAATACAACAATGGGAGCAAAAATCTGGTGGAATTGGATCTCCAATCCAGAAGTTCCTTGGGGCCCAGCTATGGCTATCCAAATATGCAAATAATTGGCTAGCCCGAGAACTGATTCGCTTCGACACAGAGATAAATGGCTTCCTGATATGGAAAGTAGCCAAACAACACAGGGCTCTCATTCGAGACCATAGCTTTTGGGAGGTCCACTCAAGATCCCAAGCTAAGTTTTGGGAGGATTCATGGCAACATATGCGCAAAATAGCCTCTCTCTTTCCCAACTCAGAATGGCAGGAAATCCTAAAAAATCATGAGAAATCCCAAATCATGCACTTTTTGACTCCCCTCAGCAATTCGGGCTACTGTCAGTGCCTTCCTACCGACTGACTGCACGAAGAACGAAGGCTAGAGCTCACTGAAGACATCAATAAAGAACTACTCAAAAGGAAAATTCGCTTCGCTGAAGGAGATGACATTGTTAGATGGGGATACTCAACCCGAGACACCTTTACCACCAAAGAGGCCTATCGCTTGCTCCTCCCAAATCCTCAGTCCCCCCAAGATGTAATCTGGTCTTAGATCTGGAATCCCAGAATCTTGCCCAAAAACTCCACCTTCTTATGGCTTCTCAACAAAAGGCGCATCCTCACTTGGGGCAACCTGCTCAAAAAAGGATTCACAAGACCCTCCCGATGTTCGAATTGTGGCAATGCGGAAGAAAACATAGAGCACCTCTTCAACGCCTGCAACCTTGCAAACACTATATGGGATAACTTTACTTTGCTAAGAAAAAGATCGAATAGAAGGCGAGGGGGCATTCTCAACAGTATTTGAAATTGGCCACCTTCCCCCTTCCATAGCGATCTTGCTCAATTCCCTTTGGATCATCCTCCCTGGGCATATTCTCTGGTCGATCTGGAATGAATGCAAACGTCACATATTTCGAGATCATTCCACCCACCTTGACATCCTTTGGACCAACATTTGCAACAACCTTCAGAAATCCCTTGCGCTGCTTCATTGGAAAGACTCTGATTTCCACTCCCACCAACCTAGAAAAATCATCTAGTCCAACTGGAATCTATCCCTTCACTCTCACCTGATCATTGAGCCCCCTTCAAACCATTCAACCACCTCTCCCTGTACTTGGACTCCCCCTCCTCCTGGCCTCTTCAAACTTAATTTTTATGGTGCCTCAAAAGGTAATCCAGGAGATGCCGGGTTTGGTGGGATATTCAAAAATTCAGCTGGCGATGCCCTTATCATCACTTCAGCTCCATTGGATGGGACACCAACAACTCTGCTGAGTTAGAAGGACTTTTTCAAGGCCTCATTCTAGCGCAGGAGAATAATTTATTTCCCTTGGAAATTGAAGGAGACTCCCAAATCATCATCGACACTGGCAATCACCTTCAGTCAGGATCCTCAGCCTCTAAATTCTCTATGAGTTGGAGATTAGTGACTCGCTTCAACCTCCTCGGGAAATGACTCTTTCACCATGATGTAGTCAATTTCAAACATATCAAAATAACTGCCAATGCTGTCACGGATCTTTTGGCCAATAAAGGAGTTACTCACACTGCTTCTCTCACCATTGGTTAGCTCCAAACTCTTGATGATGAAGCTATCATAAATGACTGCACACTTTTGGTGCCCAAAGATCTTTGACCCGCGGATGCGGGTGTTAGATGATGAGAACCCTTGCCACTTGGGAGCCATGTGGCAGGGCACCTATCCTCCCCACACACCTGCACATGGCTGCCCACGCTATTATAAATGTTGGAGCATGGCTCATTTATTTTCCACCCCCGCTAGCTTTCTTTCGATGTCCTTCAGCTGCTGCCCATTAATTTTGCTCGTTCCACCTCGGCCTGCTCCCATGGCTCTTAAATTCCCCATCCCCACTCCTCCATCCTCCATTTGTCTTTCCCTCCAGCTCTGTGTTGTTTCTTTTGGCATCATTGTCATGCCTCTACCCCTCGGCTCTGCTCCGTCTCTCTGTGATTTATTAACCGCGAAGTTTGGCTCCTCGACTTCTCCTGAGATCAACCCTTCCCATTCTTGAGTTTCCTCTCATTCACTTAGCATGCTAAGACGTCATATAATGTGGTGCCACAGAGCTGGTGGGAGAGGTATCCCCTCCAAGCCTCCTTTCTTAACTGCCGTGGGCAGGGAGGTGAATCTTTCCATGGGTTGGGAGGAGCCGGACCTGCTTGAACCCGTCAACCTCATCGTCGATCTGTCCCTCCATTTCCCTAGCCTTCTGCCTGAATCCTCTAGTCTTCGACCCAAAAAACAACCCCATAAATCCACCATTCAGTCTGCTCCAGCCTTCTCTCCTCACAAAATGAAGACCTTGCCTATGCAGAGCGCTTCCAACAGCGGTCATGGCTCCAGCAGTAGTACAAGTTCAAACTCGGACAAAGATAGAAAGGACGCTGACACCAATTCGCCCGATGCCCAAGTGTTGTTTCTCCCTCCTTCAACTGTCCATGAGTCCAAGGAGGAGGAGGAAAAGTCTCTCTATGCTTGCAGGATTGTGGAAGAGCCACCCAACCCTCCAGAAAATAATTCTGCTCGGTGCTCATTTCTTTTTCTTGCTATCTAATGGTGTTGTCTAGTTTTCCTATGTTTTGGAACTATTTTCTGTTATGGTTTTATATCAATCATATAACTCATCTAGCTGGTTTCCTGCTTCGGGCAGCTCATAATATTCTCTGCTCTTGGGTTGGTTTCCCACCTGGGGCAACCCCTACTTTGATGCTATGCTTTGGATACTTCCCTCTGGAATTGGCATGCCAAATCTAGAGGATGAGAATTGTAATGTTTTGACATGTATGATATAATAGAAGTAGCCTAATATATATATATATATAGATAAATTGACATGCACATACTCTCTAAATTCATACACACTCTCTAAATATAAAAAAACTCTTCATGTTGAGGTAATTAGGTTACATTAAAAAAATTGTGGTCAATTGATACTTCCAAGAGACCACTTGTTGCTGCCACCATAAGCATCAACGAAAGATGAAGCCACTAGTATGCAAATGGGGACCCTCGAACCCTTGAAGACCAAATTCTCACCCTGGATGGCCATCCTAGCGCCAAAACCCTGACTTAATGGGAATTGAGTGAATAAGTGCGAACGACCAACGTTTTCATTTGAATTTCTACGATGCCTCTATAAATTGTAAATTATTGAAGGGATATGGCACAGGGCATTGGATACCATGAGGATGTGCTCATCAACCTTAGTTCTCAAGAAATCCTGCGAATTGTAGAGGTTTGTTGTTGCACCAAAACTCGGAAGTGTTGGTAAACTTCTAAACCAGTAACTAGGATCCCCAAGGTGGAAATTATGGATTCCATAAAGGTGCGTTGATTACTCCAACACCCCCCCTGAAACGCAGCTCGGGGAATCAATACACCCCTCAAATGCAGCTTGGGGGAATCGAACCTGGGTCTAGGCTCTGATACCATGTAGAGGTTTGCCGTTACACCAAAACTCGCAAGTGTTGGTAAACTTCCAAACCGGTAACTAGGATCCCCGGGGTGGAAATTATGGATTCCATGGAGGTGTGGTGATTACTCCAACACAGATTCTAATTAAGCACGAGAATCATAAGGTGAGACGAGACCATAAAATGGTACATGTCAGGTTGTTTGATCCCTAGAGGAACTAGGAGAATTCCGGTGAAATTAGGGATATTTGCACCAAATTAAGGGAGATAACCATCCACCATTGTGTCAAGAGGAAATAGACTCTCACAACGGGACTGACGAAGGACTGCATGAACATCAAAAATACAAATAGCCTGGATCATAGCTAGATGTGGGAAAAATGTGGCGGAGCGATGAGGCATTACGATAGCTGAGTTATAGAGTCAATTAATAATGGGATTAAGTGTGTAACGATGGGGAATTATGAAGTATAATTTTTGGCCATAATGATATGCATAGAGACGTACGTAACTGTAGAGGTTTACCGTTACACCAAAACTTGCAAGTGTTGGTAAACTTCCAAACCGGTAACTAGGATCCCCAAGGTGGAAATTATGGATTCCATAGAGGTGTGGTGATTACTCCAACACCCCCCCCTCAAACGCAGCTTGGGGAATAAATAGCCCCCCTTTCATACCATGTAAAGGTTTGACGTTACACCAAAAATTGCAAGTGTTTTTAAACTTCCCAACTGGTAACTGGGATCCCTAGGGTGGAAATTATGGATTCCATAGAGGTGCGGTGATTACTCCAACAGTAACCAACTCAGGTGGGAATTTAACCACTTGTACATGTTGTTGTATGAGGCTGCAGGTCTATCGAGGTGGCTTGACGAAAAGGGATGTCGCATGATTGTCATGTGGAGGAGTGAGAGTCGTCAGCCATGGTGGACGATTGCTTCACTTTATTTTTAAAATGCTAACGTTTTATTTTTTTATAATTAATTTAAGTTTTAAACATTTTTTTCATTAATGGATTAGGTTATAACTTTATGTTTTGTTCATACTCATTGAAATCCTTTTTAATCTTAATTTAAATGAAAATACATATAAAAAAAAAATCCATGTCTATGCATGTAGTTCATTATTTTTCATCTATTTCACTAAGCAACCACATGCGTGTGGAAAAGGGCTTAATCTAATGTTTTTTAATTTCATTATTTCTTTATATATATATTTTTTTATTTCATTATTTATGTATGTTAACTCTTCATGTATTTAACCGGTGTGTTAAATCTAACCTTGTATAACAACACCTTTATTTAATATTAGTTTACTTTATTATTATACCTGCCACATGCAGGTATACGCATCAAGTTTTGCCTGATAGTGACATTAGTTTGTGTTTCAAACAAAAAAAATTAAAAATTTATCCAATGTTACACATTTTAAATTGAAATTTATGATTTTTTAAAAATATTTTAATGTTACTATCTCAAATTTTATTGGTTGAGAACTTCAACACGTTATTGCAAAGCTCATGGATATTCGTGCAGGTGATGTACAATCCTATTAAATGTGAGTTCAGAGATTGAAAGGGTGAATTAGTTTTTTTTATTAAATATTAAGTAGAAACTTTGCATATTACATTTGTTTGGTTTTCTATCAAATTAGAAAGATGTTACTTACAACTAAAAAAATCATGCGATCTCTTCAGCGTTCCCGAGGATTTGTTTTACTTTCATTATTATTTATTTATGATGTGGATGGTAAAATAATAAAGACAATTTATGATTGTTGTGATATCATCTGAGATTTGGAGTTAATGATATGGCGGATTGTAATGTAATCCATCGACCTCAAACTTTTATTTTATTGGAAAAAAATTATAACTATTTGTAACGGGTGTGTGGAAATCATGGGAAGATAGGGTTTTCTCGCTAGAATTTTTGTGCGATAGATATTGTCTCCCACACATCGAGCCAGACTATGAATCACTTCGAAGGTGCAGGCAGAAATTGAGAGTATTTTCCTTGACATATTAAAATATCTAATTAACTCTCATCATGCGATCTCTTCAGCATTCCCAAGGATTTGTTTTACTTTCATTATTAAATTAATGGTAATATATACAAAGTGTTATAAAATCATGCGAGCTCTTCAGCGTTCCCAAGGATTTGTTTTAATTTCATTATTAAATTAATGATAATATATACGAAGTGTTATAAAATATCTATTGCCCTATATTATATTAAATAAATATAATACAGGCATTAAATAAATATGGTACAGGTTTTTAATAAATTTTCAGTGGCTTTGATCACACAGATTAACTAGGGCATAATAGACATTGAAACCTGTGGTTTTACATTGTTATTTTATTTTACATTATTATATACGTCAATTCCATTGTGAGGTGCAGATCCATTATTTCAAAAAATCAAGTTGTGCATGCCACAGGTTGCTACTCAGATCTACAAGGACAGTTTTCTGCACCTGTGCCCTGCTAAAGTGATAGTGCATCTTAATGCGCTCAATCCTCTGTGTATTTTCGTATGCGGAGTTCTTTATGTGCTACCTATTTTCAGTGGCGATATGAAAAAAAAATTTGGTTGATTTTCTCATAAAAATATCATCAAATGTAAATTCATATGTTGTGCAGTTGACTGCTGCTATCATCTACTTTCAGGTATTTTCGTCTTATTTTTTTAAATTTTATAGTTTTCAAATCACCGTTTAAGTGTTTTGTTGGTCTTTATCGTTATTTTTATAAGCCTTGATAAAAAAAATATGGACTCTGCCTTATGTGCATCAAGCATTTGAAGGTATCGTGAGGAAGTTGTCCATTTAGCTCACATGTGGATTGTGTGGCTGGAGCAAAGAAATTGTGGCTTTCTGCATGGAAGTCCTGAGATCAAGTATGTATTTCAATTGTTCCGTGGTGCTAAGTTAAATTTTCATTTGTGTGTGTATTCGTGGTTGAGGCTCTACAATAAATAGATTAGAAAGTGAAGTTCTTAGATATAGCTATTCAGATAGAAATAAATAATGAAGATAAAAAAAAATTTGATCAGGAGTAGATACAAAAGGTCATTTCCATTGTCATTGCCCCTCTGTGTAATGGATATCATATCCATTTGTGACAGAACTCTTATTTTTTTTAAATTTTCTAGTTTTCGAATCACCTTTTAAGTGTTTTGTTGGTCTTTCTCATTACTGTTATAAGCCTTGATAAAAAAAATATGGACTCTACCTTATGTGTAGCAAGCATTTGAAGGTATCGTGAGGAAGTTGTGCATTTAGCTTACTTGTGGATTGTGTGGCCAGAGCAAAAAAATTGTGGCTTTTTGCGTGGAAGTCCTGATATCAAGTATGTATTTCAATTGTTCTATGGTGCTAAGTTGAATTTTCATTTGTGTGTGTATTTTTGGTTGAGGTTCTACAATAAATAGGTTAGAAATTGAAGTTTTTAGATATAACTATTTAGATAGAAATAAATAATGAAGAAATTTTTTTTTGATCAGGAGTAGATGCAAAAGGTCATTTCCATTGTCAACACCCCTTTGTGCAATGGATATCATATCCATTTGTGACAGAAGAAAACTTAAAATAATTTTCAATTCTCTTTTGCAACTATTCAATAAAACATCGAGGACAATGTGTATTTTATTTACGTCATTTTCCAGGTTGGGATTTCAATCTCTTGGTCATTTTTCCTATTTCGACATGCTAATGCTTTGTTTGAAGACTAGAATGTCTACATGACTTAGCTTCTAGACTATAAGTTTATATATTTTTCTTAACGTCTATTCTATCCTTCTCCAGAAACAAGGAAGTAAGTTTTTGAGGTTGAATTTCATTCCCTTTTTCTAAACTGGCTCTCATGGAAGGGGGGCTTTTCTAGGGTTACAAACATGGTACGCAGCATGCATCCTTCGGTGTAATGAAAACTGAGAGTTGTTTGTTTTTTAAAACTAGGGTGAAAAACAATGGCAGTTGTTTTCTGGAAGGAACCACAACTGAGAGTTGTTTGTTTCAATTTAGGGTGAAAAACAATGACAACTGTTTGCTGTGAACTAGGCCCATTTGAACCAAATTCGATGGATTCCATGTAGCTTAGCGAAAATTGCAGCTCCCCGGTCATCTTGAGCGAGAAAATGCTCACTCAAATGGCATCGGAGGCACTCCTGCTCCGCCTACGGTCACATGGGACAAGGATTTATATCGGGTTGGGAGAGTAATAAAATATTGAATCAACTTCACAAAATTTGAAGTCTGAGCTCGGTCTTCTCTAATTATTTCGACAGCCTACTTTTCAGGGCCATTTCTACCTCTAAATCGAATAGGGTAAAGTAAAGAAGGAAACAACATCCTGCTTGGAAATCTGATGTTGCAAGTCCCCTGGTTGTGACAATACAGGGAGATAAGATCATGCATCTTCCTCTTTAATGTAGAATTATAGGTGGCCATTCTTGTAGCCAGAATTATAGGTTGCGAGTTGCAATATAATTTATGATTTGGTTAACATTCACCTCTAAAGCGTTCATCAAAGAAGCTTAGTAAACAAATGAAAAAAGAGGCAAATATGGAAAAAGAGGAAGACATTGAATGATTGTATGGATGATAGGGTCAATTTGAAGTGTTTGGGAGGCATTTGCCTTATGAGTTGGGAATCCTCCTAAGCTACCATGTATTATAGACCAATGAGAAACACCATTTTTAACATACTAAAAAATAATGGAATTGTCATAGCACTGGCATGATATGAAAAAAAAATGCAGTGGCAAATAAAAACCCAAGCATCAGAGAACGTAAAGTAGGTTACTGATCCTTCTTGTGAAGAAGAAGCAATGACAGCCCTGTTTTTCGCCCAAGAATCAGAGGATCCAACAACTGGTTTGCAATACCAAATGCCAACTCCTCTTCCAATCCCTATTTGAAAATAAATCCTGACACCCTTAAACCCTAAAACCCTCGTCCATTGCAAACAACGGACCTGCGCTACCTTTGAAGGGCTCCTTCCAAAATACAAAGGTGAAGCTAGAGATATTGAGGCATTTTGCGCACCAACATCACCTCTTGAAGTGCAAGACAACGCTATCTATTCCATACCAGGCACAGACAGTGTTGACAGTATTGCCTGCGATGTCGGTCGCAGCTGAAAATCAAAGTTATTGTGAGATCATGAGCGTTCCACTCAAGTGTTGTTGTTTTGTGGCAGCAACATCCTATGATCCATAGTAAAATTTCAAGAAGTTTGAAAGCTGTCAAAGAAAACAATGTGTCAACTTACCAGCAAACATGATGTAGTGTGCAACAGTTGGTGAATGAAGGCTTCACTGCACATTAAAAATAAACTGATATTTAATTTTCTTTATGTAATGTTAAATGCCTAGAAGTTATTAATCGGAACCATGACATTCCCTCTCCCTTAATTTGGAGAATGAGGTATGCTACTTTATTAAGAATGATAAATGAATAATCAATAACATAGTAGTATTAATTTTTTTTAAGTATAATTAATTTTATTGAAGAATCTCAAACGATTACACTAATCTTATATTAAATGGAAACTAATTTCTTCCCCAAAGTCTACAACATGAAGTGACCAATTAACCAATATCTACTTCAATGCCACCGCAGGGATAACACATTGGGTTTTTGGTCATACCCATATTACTTTGGCTGTGACTAAAAAAAATTGCAATTGTTTAAAGTTTAACATTAGAAATTAGAAATTATTATTATTTTTAAATAATTTAATTTCTTTTTTTAAAATTTGATTGGCTACTCAGTTTGAGATGTTATTGCAAATTACCTCGTGGTTCATGACTGCTTAGTACTTTTCTCATCATGGTTTCGTGCTAATGGATTGTGTTTCATGTGATGCACTGTGCGCATTGAATAAACTAGTTCGTCGAAAAGGATTGGCAGATAGCTTGTCACTTCTGTCCTTTGGTGAATGTTTTTTCGATTGGAAGCCTTTACTTTGACAAAGAAAAGGGCCCCAAAGATAATATTTAAATGTAAAACCCCCCACCACAAGTCTTGGTGCTTCATTTTCCTAATTCTTCCACTCAACACCGTCTTTTCATTCTATAAACATGTGCATGGAAATTTTTCATTTTTTATTATATTTGAGTGAATTAGCTAATTTTCACCTTTCCTCAATTCATACTTCATGACATCATATTTTCCTATACTTTTGAAAGAATAATAATTAATAATATTTATATAAATTATTAAAAAACAAATTTTTATATGATTGATTTTTTTATATCTATGATTAATATTATAAATTAAATTCTTTATATTCATAATAAATAAATTTATGTAATTAGATAAATATAAATATATCAAAATCTATAACAAATAATTAAATGCAGAAGATGTTATTTTACAAAATTTAATAATACAATCAATTATAATTTAGAATTAATCTAATTATATAATATTTTAAATTTTAAAATCTTTATATTTCATTGTTTTTATTTCCATTTAAGTATCTAAAAATTTAAGAAGTTCAATAATACAATATCAAAATCAATAACAAATAATTAAATGCAGAAATTATTATTTTACAAGATTTAAGTGAATTAGCTAATTTTCACCTCTCCTCATTTCATACTTTATGACATCATATTTTCTTACACTTTTGAAAGAATAATAATTATTAATATTTATATAATTCAAATTATTAATATTTATATAAATTATTAAAAAACAAATTTCTACATGATTGAATTTTTTTATATCTATGATTAATATTATAAATTATATTCTTTATATTCATAATAAATAAATTTATGTAATTAGATAAATATAAATATATCAAAATCTATAACAAATAATTAAATGTAGAAGATGTTATTTTACAAAATTTAATAATACAATCAATTATAATTTAGAATTAATCTAATTATATAATATTTTTAAATTTAAAATATTTATATTTCATTGTCTTTATTTCCATTTAGCTATCTTAAAATTAAAAGTTTAATAATACAATATCAAAATCAATAACAAATAATTAAATGCAGAAAATATTATTTTACAAGATTTAATAATAGAATTCATTATAATTTAAAATTAATCTAACTATATAATATTTTAAAATTTAAAATCTTTATATTTTACTGTTTTTTATTTCAATTTAACTATGTTAAAATTAATTAGTTCAAATTTGACATGGCTATGTAATGAAGTTCAATGAAAACGAAATGCAATTTTGAAGTCAAAAGCGTGTTATACAAGATCTAAAAAATTTGGACCTCATAAATTCCTTGTGTTTTCCAATGACTTTGACTTAGGTTATAACATTGATCCCTTCTTCCTCTCTAAGCTCCATTTCCTTCGTTGCCAACACTTTTAAAATTTGATGTTTAGACTTTCTCAAATAACGAGGGAAATTTTTAATAAATAATTCACTTTTCCAACTCAAAAAAGCAAATTTTGGCAAAGTAACCCCTCTTCAAGTAGTTCTAAATTGCAATTAAAAAGAAAAAATGACAAATAATACAATAGGAAATACAATGTCTTGTTTTTCAAAATTTTAGTTATCTTACCTAGAGCGATTGGTTTCTATAATTCAACTTTTAGTATTGCTTTTACTCTTCAGCTAGTTGATTGCTTTCGATAGTTAAATTGTTGTTTTTTTCTTGATGTTCTAGAAAACTTAGGTGCCACTTGCTGCATCGAGTGAAATCTATCAATTTGGAATGATGGAATGTGGTGTCATTCAACTTTCAAAGTCGCTACAACAACATAGAAGAAGTTGCTAATAACCATTAGGGGAATTTTGAGGTCTAAAATGGGCCTCCTAAGGAAAATATAAAATAATAGTGGAAAAAATCAAATAAGATTTGATGACATCATCAAATTTTAGAGGGAAAAATGGAAAAACTACTTTTTCAACTCATATTTTCAACTTATCTCCCAAATTTTTTACTCAAATTTCGAGCGGGAGTACTCGTTGGATGTGAAATTTAATTCCCCATCCAAGGAGTACTCATGTTGCATACTTTCGATGGGTCCTACTACACGAAAAATGAGAAATACATAAAAAAACGTTATTACAATCACGTTTTTTATGTATTTCTCATTTTTCGTGTAGTAGAGTTCATCGAAAGTATGCAACATGGGTACTCCTTGGATGAGGAATTAAATTTCGCATCCAAAAAGTACTCCCACTCGAAATTTGAGTAAAAATTTTGGGAGATAAGTTGAAAATACGAGTTGAAAATGTAGTTTTATTATTTTATTATTTTTTAATATTTTTACCCTTTTATTTAAAAAATGGTGAATCATCCCCCATCGTTGAAATCATCATCTTGAATCCTATTGGTTGTTATAAAGTTTATTTTTGTTGTACATTTTTCTTAGGAGGCCCATTCTAGACCTCAAAATTCCCCTAATGAAACTAGGTTGTAGAGACAAAGCTATGGAGAAAACAACTAGTGGATACTTTGCATGTAGACCTTGTATCAAGTGGTTTAGATGGAGCTTCAAATGGTGCAAATGTTGTTGTTGTATGCAGCATATTTTTTAATATGCAAAGAACAATAAGTCATTGTAAAAGATTAGCATTATTTGTGTTGTTCAAATGAAAAATTTATCTCATCACGAAGGGTGGTCCAACCAAAGAAAATAAGAAAAGAAGCAATGAATACTTCAAATGTAGACATCATAGCAAATCGTATAGATATGACTTCAGACAGTACAAATGTTGCTGTTGTATACAACATATTTATTAATGTACATAGAACAATCAGTTGTTGTCAAGGATCTTCATAGAACACATTTATTTGTCATTCAAATGAATACTTTGTCTTATCGCAAAAAGTGGTGGAAGTAGCAAGTTTTCAAAATATAGTGTTAAATTTGGTACCTATTATATTCAGCTGTCTTGCACATTGCTTAACACAATGATTTTCCATTACATGCTTTGCTACAGTAAAGTTGCAACTTGCATAAGGCATGAATGCTTTGTTATAATGAAGTTGATCCTCATGTTTATGTTCAATGCTACATTCGATCAGTGACTTAAAGTTATTGTCATCTTACACATGAAACAATAGATATTTCATGTTCTAAAAAACAAAACAATTCCCTAAATAGAAACTTTTTGTGTGAAACATGTTGCTGCCTTGCAAGTTGATCCTCATGTTTATGTTCAATACTACATTCGATTAGTGGCTTAAAGTTATTTTCATCGTACACATGAAACAATAGATTTTTCATGTTCTAAAAAACAAAGCAATTCCCTAAATCGAAACTTTTTGTGTGAAACATGTCGCTGCCTTGCAGATGCTATTATGCCATGGTTCATATGTGAGTGTAGATACATATTCAAGGAACTCGTATTCTAAGGTATTTAGAGATGTGTTCTTAGTAAGTTAAGCTGAAGTAATTACAAGTGTGTTATTCAGATCTAGCAGGATTAATTTTATTATATAGTAGATTATAAAGGCACAATTTACATAGCCAGATTGTAAAATCACATATTTATATAAAATTTCCATATTTTATGCTACTTAATAGGACATAGTACATTTTACTAATCAAAACACATTTAATGTAAATTTCAATGTGGCATGTTCTTTGTTTTGCATTGATACTTCTAAAATATAGAGAGGTGCAAGATAGGAGCTAGTTACTTGCAACTTTGCTTCCCTTATTTTACTATTTCAAATGAAACATACAATATCAACCTGCAATTAGTCTTCTATGCTAGTAAACATTGTCATAGAAATATCTTCAATAAAGAAAACAAAATTAGTTGAACACTCTCTCATCTTTGAGAAAAAAGAATATAACATACATAGCGCTTACTAAACAAATCACAATATGAATCTGAACAATAAATACATACAAAAAATGGTTGAAATCTTAGATTTTGAAAAGTACGATTCAACAAAAAAAAATGCATAGCTGCTAACATTGATATCGTCCTAATGCACCATAGTCTCTTCAGACTACAACGATTTGCATATACTGCTGGAGATTGTTTGTTCAATGCATTTGAAGTGCTTCTTCACTTTCGTTACTCGTCCATTGAATTGCGAAATGGAATAATAGACGATTTTCTCAATTGTCTACAGCGCAATGACACAGAAGCAAAATAATCATACCAATATGAACTAGATCCTCTCATGTTATGCCAGCTTCATGGAATTCACGATGTTGACACATACCTTCATAGAATGCGATTTTCTACTAGTAATAGCAATTCCCAATCTGAAAGAGGCCTATGGGGAGACACATTTTGCATATGATGACTTTCAAAGTGGTTGAACATACCAATTGGAGTCTGGTCATTAACAATGAAAACAAGGTATTTTTTCTTCAATCATCATCTAGATAAAATTCCACTAAACATTTTGTTTCATGATACAGATCCTATCATTGGACATTTTGAACCTCTATTACACAAAAGATTGCCTAGATGCAACTTTTTCCAAAATTATTACTTATCACCTCTTTTCAAATATCTTGAAAACCATTATGAATCCATTGTTAATGAAATGCAAATTCATGGATTGTACATAACAAAAACAACTATGTCAAAATGTCCCAATATCATGTTCAGTGCAATTTGTCATTTGATAACACCTGAATTTGATGAACAGTCTTTGAGGCTCTATATTGTCCAATATTTATGCAATGCACTGATGGGTAGGGATGAAGACGCATTACATTGTATAGAAAAACACTTAACAAATGAAACTATACAAAGTCAAACAATGGTTGCAGGCTGGCAAAAATACCTAATTAATATGGCAATGCCATATGAAAAAGGAGCAGTTGAGGGAACATCATTTTGCCTCCAATGGACATCAATCATATTCAATGTAAACATAAAAATATGGTCATTTACCAATAAAACCATTGTCAATTACTACTCATCAAAAACAAATTGCAACAAAAATTATAACATATTATCATTCGAAACAAGTACACCACACATTCATTATGAACCACTACTATTAAATCAAAATACAAATCAATGTAATCCACAACATAGAATAGTACAAATGCATGAAAACACCAAAAATAAAATAAGCTTCCGCAAACTGAAACAAATGATACGTAGAAATAGCATGGACAAAATTGGAGGAAATAGAAATAGAAAAAAGAATATATATTGTTTGTCACGAAAGAGTACACCCATAGAAATTTACAAAAGAAAAATTGAAGACACGCCCAAAACCAAATGTCCAATATGTAGCAAGTTGCAATTTCGAAAGAACATCTCAAGCATTGGACCTGAATTAGAAGAAATGTACATAAACATTTCTAGAAAAGAGAGCACATTGCGTCTAAATATCATCTGTAGATCTTGCAAAACAACACTTGACAATGCAAAGTTACCTCGCTTTGCAACACCTAAACAAATAAGACGTAATAAGCCATTGCGAATTGTAACAACACTTTCATAGCTTGAAGAAAGACTTGTCGCGTTAAGAATTTCTTTTGCACAAATAAGACAATGTGGCTACAAGTGATCGCAAATGGGCTTAACTAGTTCAATAATCAATGTACCTGTCCACATGGACATTGTCCAAAAATCATTGCCACAATTCATGAAAAATATAATGACAATTGCTATTGCATTAAAACGACGATTAGAATATTGAATGCATATCAAACAGGAAAAGTATGTGTGCATACTATCATGACAGGACTTAAAGAACTATGTTCTCGGAATTTATATAAAACTGAAAACATTTCCATTAATAGCAATTGGAATCATATGCTCAAATTGAACAGTGAAGATAATACATCTGACAATGAGAACATTGATAGTGAAAGTGAACCAACTAGAAGTTTGACAAGCGAAAGACCAACTGAAACCTTGGTATATGGATTGACAGGTTCACAATGCATTCATGATTTGCAAGACAAGATCATTGAAATAGCACCAGCTGAGGGGAAACGACCACTTGGAATATTCAAAGACAAACATGCCGAAGAAATGAGTTTCCCAACACTATTCTTTAGAGATGCAAATGACAATGATATACTACAAGTATTTCATTACCAAGAAATAGTAAAGTGGGAACTAATGCATTACAGTGGTGACTTTTCCTATCACATTACAAATTTTTTCTTCAAGACAATGCGAATAATCATTGAAAAAGTCATGTCATGCATTTCAATACGAATAAGGAAAGGGAAACTACAAGGAAGAAAGTTGTTAGAAAAATATGTTAACTAAAATCCCAACTTAGAAAAATTACTGAAAAGTCGCATTGGATACATAGACTTCAAACACATAAGAATTTCTCCTAACTACCTACAAAAAATGAAAAAATGTATATTTGCAATGATACGACAATTAGGTCCTCCAACTTTCTTTTTTACATTGACAAGTGCAGAGCATCGTTGGACTCCACTAATAGAAACTCTTACTGAATTACATAGCAATAGAAAAAAAAAACATATTGAAACAATTTAGGAATATAGCATTGATTATCTTGTCAGAAAGGACCCGGTAACATGTACACGTTACTATAGACATAAAACAGATGCAATGAAACAATTGATCTGTCAAGATAATACTTTTTTTGGAAAAATATTAGATTACTACTTTGTAACTGAGTTGCAAATAGAGGTAGTGCACATGAACATGGTCTTTTATGGATAGAAAATGCTCCAGTATATAGAATCAATAGTAACTTATAAATTGAAAACTTCTTGGACAACTATATATCTTGTAACACAGATCATCTTGATCTAGAATTTGCAAAGATACATGAACATCATCATACCAAAAGCTGTAAAAAAAGAAAAGCATCACACTGTAGATACAAATTCCCAATGCCACAAATGAAAAGAACAAGGATTCTTGAACCAATTACTTTGCTAGATGAATCAATAAATGAAAAAAATTTCCTATTTCAAAGCACCTTAGAACAAAAACACTATGAGAAATCAACTAGCCATGAAAATTTCTTAGATGAATTGCACTTAACAGAAACTAATTACATCAAATTAATACAAAGTACATTGACACAACCAATGGTGTTCTTGCAATGAAAACCATCAGATATATGGAATAATAGCTTTGCATTCAATATGCCACACCTATGGAATGCAAATATAGATGCTAAATATGTTCTAAATGCATATGTGGTAGCTTCATATTGTAGTTCATATATGACCAAAGTTGACAGATCTATGACAAATGCATTCAAAAGGATACAACAAGAACATGAAAAGAGAAAAATTGATGCTATACAAATGATATGATCCCTAGGGAATGCTTTGCTTAATCTTCAACAAATTTCAGCTCAACAAGCAGTCCACATATCTCTCTCCATGCCATTGCATCATAGTTCAAGAGAATGCAGCTTCATAAACACAACACCAACAGATGAGCGGACATTTATACTTAAACCAACCATAGTTTTGAAACAAATTCCAGACAACTCCGAAGACGTTATGTGTAGTTCTATAATTGATTACTATATCAATAGGCCTAATGCTATTAAGCACATATGTTTAGCTGAATTTTTATCAAAGTATAAGAAAGATGGAATGCCAATATCAAAAAGGAAAAAATAAAAAGCAATTCAATTCATCAAATACAAAATACACATTGACTATGAAAACTATTACAGAGAGAAAATTTTGCTATATGTTCCATTCGAAAACACTGAAGATACACTAAAGAAAGATTTTTCGACATGGAAGACTGCATACATATTGCACAAGAAGACAATAAAAAACAATGAAAACAAGTTCACATACAACGTGAACAAGAAATGGGGTGATTTCGAAGAAGCAATCCAAGAAATTGATAACACCACTGCAACTTCTAATGACACATTAAAAAAACCTCAAATATCCAATGATCCTATTGAGAAATATGACTTGGCTAACGATTTGCAATTTCCCCAATGTCGTGGCAAGAAAAGACATATTAACATTAGTTTTCAATTCACAGAACATCCATTTATCCTTAGAAATGAAGAATACTACAATATTAGGAGAATGCTTAATAGAGAACAACAATAAATTCTCAAAGACATTGCAATCAAAAAATTTCAAATAACATAGACAAACTACTCTACTTATTTTTGACTGGAGGAGCCGACACTGGAAAAACATTCACAACAAAAGAAATATTTCAAATGCTCATGCGCATTTACAGTGAACATTACAATACAGATCCTTGAAACCAAAGGGATTGATATTAGAATACACAGGTAAAGATGCATATAATGATGGTGGACTAACAATTCATTCTGCATTGCTAATGCCATTCAACAAATCTAGTTTTACTCCACTTAGCAATGACGTATTGGACAGCTTAACAAAACTGTACGAAGAATTAAAAGTAGTTCTCATTGATGAAGTGTCTTTGATTGGAAGTTTCTTTCTATATCAGATTGATGATCGACTAAGAAACATTAAGCATATCCAAACAAAATACTTTGGAAATATTGACATCATATCTTGTGGCGACCTATACGAAGCACAACCTATACAAGATTCACTAATATTTGAACGACCTAAAATAAGAAAGCAACCAATAACATATGACCTTTGGAAAGAACATGTAAAGTACTATGAATTGCACATTGCAATGCGTCAAACAAATAAAATATTCATTTCCATTTTGAATAGGATACGTACAAATGATCAAACAAAAGATGGTTTGAATTACCTCAATGAAAATTGTATTCGAAATGCTCCTAATGATCCTACTTTCCCCTATCTATTTTTCCGGAATATAGATGTAACATTACACAACAAGAAAATGTTGTCTTTCGTTCCTGGTGATGAAATTTTAATTGATGCAATTGATTACGAAGAAGAAAACCATGGAAACATACCATCTCATGCACACATAGCAACATTGCCTTCACAAATTGTCCTAAAATTTAACATGCTAGTTGAAATATATGCAGGAAACTATGACTCACAAGATGGGCTTGTCAACGGTGCAGATGGTATCATTAAAGCATATGTAAAATTAGACAACTTTGATGTAATATGGATCAAATTCTATGATGAACGTATTGGGCATCAACAAGCACATAAATTTGCTTTTCTATATAGCCAACAAATCTGTAAAGATTGGACTCCCATATCACGGAAAACAAAGCCATTTTATGTATTAGCAAAAACAGGAAAATTGAAAATTAGAAAACAATTCCCAATCCAACTAGCATGTGCATGTACAATACACAGATCGCAAGGCTTAACACTAGATAATCTCGCATTTGATCCTTTAGGAATACGACACCATGGATTATTATATACAACGCTCTCTCGTGTAAGAAACATAGAATCAATATATTTTCTTAGCCCACTTAAGAATGAAAATTTTCAAATTAAACACAAAATTTATCTTGAAATGGAACGTTTACAAAAAAATGCAAAATGGCAACTAGACTACAATTATTCATTATTAGAAACAAAAGCATACATTTCAATTCTTTCTCTACACACCCGTAGTATACAAATACGTATTGATGATTTGTTAAATGACTACGATCTAATGCAATCTGACACCCTATGTTTACAAGAAACACATTTGACACAACCAATGCTACTAAAAAGACTTGAAGAATTCAGTTTCATACCATATTATAGTAAAGATGGTTTGCTAATTTGTATTAAAAAACATATAAATATTTTGAAACATATTCACTTTGAAGCGAAAAAAGTTGAAGCTACACTAGCAAATATGATTATTCATGGCATGGATATTATAGTTCTCAATGTCTATGTTGCACCATATGCAACATTGATCGATACATTGCGTCTTCTTTCAAAAGCATTATGCAATATAGATTCAAATCAAACAATAGCCATCGTCGGCGATTTCAACATCAATATGCTTGAAAACAACAATAAAACAAACAAACTAAGATCGTATATGTACAATTACAACCTTCATTTTCTTTTAGACACAAATAAAAATCAACAAATATCACTCATTGATCACATATGGTCAAACATAACTTATATATATAAAACTTTCATATTAGATGCATATTGGACCGACCATGATACTATTTGTCTCATCATCGAAGATAGAAATGCAGTAGAAACATAGTGAAAATTGGAAATCAACTGTAGAAAATATTAGCTACTAATCCACTACCTATCAAAATTTGTGAATTGTTTTATACCAAAATGGCTCTAATGGCCATCCGAAATTTCTTTGGTAGCTTTAAACTCAATCCTCATCTTCATTGATTTTTACTCTCTGGACATCACTTGATGTGTCACCAAGGCAAAAAATATGGTTACAAACAGAAATTCAACCGAACTGATAGAAGCCATAATGAAGAGGTATATCAGTAACATGTTCTACAACATCGCCATATTGTTTCATAGATACAGGATTAGCACAAGAGTATATGAAGCTGGCACTATCCATTTGGGAAATCTAAGTGGCAATTGCAGAATTTGCTGCATTACAAGTAGTTGCTATATCTCAAGTACTAAATATAAAATAATATCTTTTAAGATATCTTGCAGCTGCCTCCTCTCTGGATCTCTCCTGTCAACTCTCTGCCCAGTATAATGGTGAAGCACAACATGGCTATAATGTTGGAGCAATACAGGGAAATTGCACTGCTCTAGTCTTGGAGTTTCTTTACTATCTTGAGCTTTATGTAAAGAGAAAGAGACACAAAGGCAACGTTTCTGTTGACTTTACCGATCAACATTCCAAGATTACCAGATAATCTGAGTGAGATGCTCTGGCTTGTATTTCTCATTCGCATTTCTTCTGCCATTCTCGATTATTGTATATAAAATCCTTATTGTATTTTCATATCACTTTTGAATTTGAATTTTGATCTGATTTATATGTTACGAGAAATCGTAGAAGAATGTATCGTCATTATTCAATATTGGTTTTTACTGATATATTAGTTTCAATGCTCATAAGACTGATGAAGTTGAAAAACTGTTAAGCCATAAAGCATGATGGATTTGACCAGTTTTAAGCATAGCTTTTGGACTCATCGGTAAAACCTGGTTTAGTGACCAAAGCACCAATTGAGCTAATTTAATTGCCAGCTAGTCAAATCTACCAACTTGGGTTTAAATCATTAAGTTTCTGGCCCAAGTTCAACTCATGCATCTTTTCCGCACTCAGTTTTTTATAGACCTGAGTTCAGTAACTATAGTATGCTAGATGCATTTCATGTTTTCGAAACTCAATTCTTGCAAGAATTTAGGATCTGATCTCTGCTTGTTAGCCTTTAAAAATGAATAAATATTAGTAAAAAACATTTACTTCTTTTTAGTAAAAAGCATTTACTTATTTTAACACATGGAATTGCTTCTCTTTACATAAAAATTCTATCATTTTGACTTCAAATCATATGTCTTTCATAGTTTTATTGCTTTATACAATGATTCAAAAACGCAAAGAAATTTCACAAAAACAGGCAAAGACATCCAGGTTTGTTTATTACGTCTGACTCACTTACTCTTCGATGCATATGTATATACATATATCTATGTTTAACTATTTGATTCTTTCTATGAATCTATTGTAATATCTATTCTTATATTTCTAGCACTGACTTCCATTGACTTTTTATTCATATAGATTTTTAACATCCATCCATAATTTAACACTCAATCATCAGAGAATTTATTTTAATCCTTAAATCTATCTTTCAATCCATTAGAATATTCTTATCCACACATGACATAGCCTAAATCACAAAGTGCAAACTATATATAATCATTTTCAAGTAATCCAACAATGGACACTACAACGTCCTAAAGCTTGTCTTGTAGGATAGCATCTCAATAATGTTTCCATGCTAGAACTTAACAATCATCATCAAACTCTTATTTGCATGTGAACTGCCACATGCACATCATCATTATTCAAACCCAACAATGTTTCATAACAGTAGTCAATCCTTCAATATTGAAGCACTACAAAACCATAAAAAACCACCTTCACCAGCAGAATTGAAAAATTTATCATGAAAAACAAAACAAAAAAACAAGAAGTCTTTCCTGAAAAAACAAAGGAATATAAACATAGCGATATCATATGTTAAAAGTAAATAGTTATGTGTATAGACTATATAGTAAACTACCACAGTCATTTACTCTATAATCCATCTATCCTAATTGGAAAGATTTTATACAATCAACCCATTAATCATTTCAATAGAAAACTATTTACAAACTGCCATTTAGTATTATCAAGGTCTATCCCATACTCTGCCATATAGCTTGATTCTGTAATCAAGTTGTTGCATACCTAACCTCTTCTAGTATTTGCAGCTGAGTCCTCAAAATCCCATGCAAGTTTCCTTAAATAGTTACCCTCTTTTCCAGTCTCCCTGAGTAGAACGAACTCCATGATATGCAAACAAAACCATCAAATTTACAAAATTAAACCCCAGAAGTATAGCATTTTTTGGTCTCTATTTTTACCAAAAATATTCACTTCATATTAAATTCTTAAAATAAAGATATATCAAGTCATGCCCAGGATATCACTGCAAATTTCGAGACAATAAAAAACTAGGGGACTTGCACTCTGATACACAAATTATCTGACTGCACGACGCATGTCATTTGAAAAAATGTTGATTAGCCTCATTAAGCCATATATCACTGGTTTCAATATCCATTGTTTGATATAGAAACACTGCAACTTTTGAACATAATTGCATAGAAAATGCTAGTCTAGGATTTCTTTCTAGATTTATACACCTGCATATTTTGACAAACAGAATTGGCAATATCAAACCCATTTTGTCTTTCATTTAGGCTAAACAAAAATTATACTTTTTATGTGACCAGAATCCCTAAACAAAAGAAATAAATAAATTCAAATAGATGCTTTTTATGTGACAGGAATCACTACACGGAAAGAACAGAATATTATAATCTGACTGCACGTCATTTGAGAAACTATCGATTAGCCTCCTTAAGCCATATGGCACTGGTTTCAAGATTCACTATTTGATATAGAAACACTGCAACTTCTGAACATAATTGCATAGAAAAATCTAATCTAGGATTTATTTCTAGATTTATAGACCTGCATATTTTGACAGAGAGAATTGGCAGTACCAAAACCCATTTTTTCCTGAAGAAGAAAGAATTTTCAATTCCGGGCATGGAGGAAAAAGAAGTCATAGCACTGGCATGATATGAAAAAAAAATGCATTGGAAAATAAAAACCCAAGCATCAAATAATGTAAAGTAGGTTACCGATCCTTCTTGCGAAGAAGCAACAACGACAACCCTATTTTTCGCTCAATAATGAGAGGATCCAACAACTGGTTTGAAACAACGAATGCCAACTCCTCTTCCAAGCCCTATTTGACAATAAACCCTGACACACTTAAACCCTAAAACCCTCGTCCACTGCAAACAACGGACCTGTGTTGCCTTTGAAGGGCTCCTTCCCAAATACAAAGGAAAATCCAGAGACATTAAGGCATTATGCGCACCAACATCGCCTCTTGAAGTGAAAGACAACGCCATCTGTTCCATACCAAGCACAAAAAGTGTTGACAATATTGCCTGTGAATTACAAAAAACTAAAATAGAGGGGCTGAATTTGAATCAACGGGAATTGTAACTACGACCAATAATTCCTAGTTTGAAGTTTTATAGTTTTATAGCATCCTCTAAATTTCTGAAATTTCTGCATCTTTATCACATGGATTTACACATTTCTATAGTGCTAGATTATCTTAGTAATTCAAATTTCTTCAAGCTCACCGTTCAATGATGTTGCATCTTCAAATTCTTGCAGCTCTGAAGATCAAGCTACACTAGAGAAAAAACAACAAACATCGCCTCCAACTGAATCAAAAAAGTAAGTAAATGTGAAAGGAATTTTTACAGCTCCCATTGACATGAAATTTATATTAATCAGCATCGTATTTTACTTCTAACTGTGTCATTTTCCACATAAACATCATCTATACATAGATCAAATGCATCATCTTTACTCCCAATTACAATTGAATAACTAAACATCTGCAAAACTAGAAAAATGTTCAATGGAGATGTCATGGTCATTTATAGCACATATCTTGATAAAGTCCACAAAGCATGAAAAATACTAGGTGCAGATTTGACAGATGCTAAAGGAATCATGACAGTCACAGTGTCCATACCAACTGAGCTCATTCAAGAACATGAAGAAAAAATATCACCAGGAAAAGCAATATCAATTACAAATTTTAACATCCTTCCCAAAAAAATTATGACCGCTATGATTGTGACTGGATTCTGCTGCTAACTGAATCAAGTACCGTATAGAACATACCATCAATTTGCAAAGATTACAAATTCTTTCTAGATACAGCAGTAAAACACCTTACAGAAAACACAAAAAAGATCCAATTGGAACAATTGCTACAATTGTCACAGTTGCATGAAAAATTGGTTTAAAATATACATTGCAAATTAAAAATGGAAATTTCGATGACAATAGAGCAACGGTAACATAAATTCCTTTGCATTGTTTTTATATTGCTAGTTCCATCCTACATTTCAATTCTCTTTGAATTTATTTTTAGCTTTTTGTCTTCTATTGCAGTTGCAGTTATTTGAAACATTTTCACCTATCTACAATGAACTTGAACAAGAATTGCAAAAGGGGCATTTTCCATTTATGTTATTCAAAAACATAACAAACAGGAAAGAAGTAAAGGAGAGAACACTTCGAACAACGCAATCTATATTCATCAAAAAATTGAATGCAGAAGCAGTAGAAGAACTTGGAAAATTGAGCCCTCCAATATTCTCTGTAAGTACACATGAAACAATACCCCTACTTTTCCATATGCAATTGTTTTTCCATTTATTTCCATTTAAACATATACTACTTGTCCTCCTCTATGAATAGATAAAAGGAACATTGACAACTACAAGCATTTACTCTACACCATTTGAATCTGTTTGTCTTGGATTCAATTTGCAAATACCAGCCTGTACAATGTTAGATGAGACAACAATTAACTACCTTAAGTGCAATAGAAATTGTTCCTTCTATTCAAAGTGTCTTAATTACATAATCAGGTCTAACAACACCAGCTTCTAGTGTTGCATTAGAAACAAATTGCTCTTGAAACAATTACTTCCCAGCTCGGCACAAATGTCTTTTCAAGATTATGTTCAAAAGAAACAAGCAACCATGTATATGTTACGAGATTTCAAAATATATGGTACATTTACAATCAATGAAGACAACGAGATCCAATCTGTTGACATCAATGCAAGCCCTACCAAAGCCAGGTATTCTTCTAATTACCCTTCATCTTTCAAGTAAACATCATATATATGCATTTTAAAATATGTTATCCAAAATACCAAGATTTATACTAATTTTCCCCTGTTCTTTGCAGCCCCAGCACTCCTACACGCATTAGCTACAACAATAACACATCGTAGTCTAGAAATCACTCCAATGTTGTTCTCAATTTTTGTACCAGATTTTGCTAATTGGATCCTCCTCACTCAAAGTCCAGCATGTCTGCAAAATTTTGCCGGAACAAGAAAGCATACAAATGCACATATGACACCCAAGTTTTTTCCAAAGCAATATTAGAAACAAAAATTACTCGTTATATTTATTATCTTTCCTCTAGCTGTTTACAAAGACTTTCAGACTTATTATATGTATTTGAAACTTGGTACCTATATCTTTAACAAATAGAGCCTGTCTTTATAATTTGACATTAAATATATAAATATTATAAACCTGTTTACAGATCTCTTGAATGAATTTATAATGCCAATAGCAAGAATTTATATTTTCCAGATTGTGATTTAATTGATACACAAAAAATCTTGTGCCATAATAATATGTTTATTTTTTACCCCAAAATTTTCTTGAAACCAAATGCTACCATGTGTTCAAAGTAGAAAATGTTTGATTCATTTAGAACTATTTTATTAATTTTGACATAATTGTTAGCATCAGAATACTTCTAATTTATTTATAATAATTATAAATAGTTTTGACATAGTTGTTTGCTTTTTCAACTTTTTCAATACCCCTAATGTTTTGTCTTAGTTTAACTGTGACATCCATAAGATTATTAGCCATGTCTCGAATTAAATTATCTTAATTTGAACTCTCCTTGAGTTTGTAGTTCAATTTGTTTAAATCTGTTGAGATGACCTATGGTGCAATAACCTTTTTCAGTTTTTAACTATATTCTTTTCTAATAATCTAGTTCTTTGTACAAACTCAACATATTTTACCTCAGAATGATCCCTTCTTGCACGTAAATTTCTTTCTTTACAATTTGTTTTTTTTAATTATTTATTTACCCCACATAATTATTAAGAACATTTTTCTAATGGAAATCATTTGGGGTTTATTGTGAGATCTACAATGAGATAAACTCTTCGATTTTCAACTTATTTACCTCATCTTTTAGGTTCGGATTTCAATCTCTTGGTCATTTTTCTTGTTTCAACATGCTAACTCTTTGTTTGAAGACCAAAATGTCTACATGAATTAGGTTCAGGACTATAAGCTTAGATATTTTGTTTAACGTCTTTCATGGCCTACACTCTTCCTTGTCAGTTTTATTTCCAACACTGTTCCTTATCAGTTTTATTTTGGACTTTAATATTATATATACTACTTTTCATCATTTTTGTTTTAAACTTATAAGTACTGGACAATATAAATTACTTGTACTAATACATATATTTTTATTAATTTTAGTGTTTCTAATTTATCTAATAAATTATATTACACTTATTTAATAAATAGTATTATGTGAGAATTGTGTTAAATGATTTTTATAATTGTTATCTTTTAAGTATTTTTATATTCTAATTATGGTTAATAATCTTTCCATTATTATATTCTAATTAATTGTCATATTGTTATTATGTTTTAATTAATTAATATTACAATTAATATTATTATTAATGAATTCAATTATTATTTGTACTTCTTACATTCTTTCATTTCAGCTTGTAAAGAAATCTGTACAACATTTTGACATAAATATTTGCCTCTCAGATTTTCCAATACCCCTATGTTTATGTGCATCTGAACAAATCTAGGCTAAATTTGATTTGAATATATGTATATAAATTCACATTGCAATATCTCTATGTTTACATTAAGCCGCAAATAGTAGCTACTTTGTAGCCTTGTTTTAAAATTAGACTTTTCTCATACTTACTCTAAATTGTATAGTTGAGATTGCAATGCCTTTATATTCCATTGGTACTTATTAATATATAATTTTACTTTTAGATATTTTATTTAATTAATATTTAACTTGATATTTATAAGTACTAAGATTATAATATAAATTATTAATGTTAATGTTAAGCAATAATTAACGTTGGTTAAGAAATCATAATTTAGAAACACCTTCTTTTTCATTTGTACTTATCCAAACATTTAATATTTCACTTTAAACAAGAGAGGGTTTATTTTAATTTTCATTTTCATTTAAGTAATGGTGTAATCCAATCTTGTACATTTTTAGAATTAGGATAGGTGGTTAATTTTTGTTTTGTTCTTTTTACTTTGGTCGAAGTTGTAAGCCCTAGGACTTTCTCTTGACGGTTACAACTTTTGATATAGACTAGAATTTGGTCTAGTGTTGGCATGAAATGAGACCTAACCACGTGGCTATAAATACAAGGGAAAAGTCCAAAGGTGGCGACTGCACCTATGCTAACAATCAAAAAGTCAAAAGATATTGGTCTCCCGAAGAACCCATTTTGAAACGTGAACAATACTAGGCTATAAACACAAGAGAAAGTGCACCCAATGCTTCTAGCTAGCAGCCGAGAAGTCCAAAGGTGGCAACTGCACCTGACGCTTCTCACTAGCGGTTGAGAAGTCCAAAGACGTTGGTATCTGGATGGACACTTTCTAAAACATCAACAATACCCTGTGAGCCTACGATGTCTCATTGTTGCCCACGAAGATGTGCTTCTATTTTGTGGGCTCCAACTGAGAATATGCCATTGGTAAGAGGGTTTTTATCATTTTTAATGTTTATTACATGGAAATGGCGGTTTGTTTTATTATGGGAAAAATTAAAAGTAAGAAATTTTTTATCTTAGATATCATTTTTGGGATTCAACTGCGTTAATTTAGTTATTCATCTATGACCATTTCCATGAGAGGTAATCGTAACTAACTAATTTCTCATGATTTTTGAATAGTCCACTTAGCACTCATTGCATCAGGTGATGCTCACAGGGGTGAAGAAGTGGGATTGAAACCAGTGAAATGAATCACATAGCGTCAATCATCACTTCTGAGGCTTGCACCCGGTAACCAGGACTTCCCGGGAGGACTTCCCTGGAGTTTTTATCTTTTTAATCTTTATTATAGAGAAATGGTAGCTAGTTTTATAACTCACGAGAGAATGAATTTAAGATTGAAATTTAATTTAAATTTGTATTGCAAAATTTGGTTTCATGCGCTCAAACAATCCTATTTCATCTAAATTGTGAAATTTCAACCATTCAAATTTAGGATTTGAGCAATTTGCAACCAAATTTTGGAAAAAAAAATGATTGAAAAAAGATAATCATCAAATGTGAAAATCTTATCATGTTTAAATATATTCTCAAAAGAAAAAAATTACACTTTAAAATTGCATTATAATTAGATTATAAAATAAGAAAAGAAATGCAACTTTTTATTATTCATTTGCATTTTTATTGCGAAAATGAATTCCATACTCTAAATATCCCAACTACATTTAATTAATGTAATTTCAACAACTAAAACCTAAATGTAATCTCAACAATTCAAATCTAAGTTAAATTCACTTAATTGCAATACCTACGGAAAATGCAACTTTTATTAGTCATTTACATTTTTTCTTATTTGAAAAAAAAAATATAATATTTAAATGATTTTTTTTTGTGAAAATATGAATGGATGAATAAGAGAGTTAGCTAGCTAGCTCCTATCATCTAGTTTTTGTTTTTAGGTTTCATGTGTACTCCTTTGCAACATCAACAACATTAAGGAGAAAGAAACGAATTTTCCTTGATTCCCTGATTCCTTTTAGAGGATGTACTCCTCATATTATTTGCTAAGTAATGATTTTTCTTTTTAGTTCAAGAGTCAAATAATTAATTATTAGTTTAAGTTATTTTTAGGCAATTGAAGCAGTTAGACATATAATTGTTAATAGGGTTTTCTACAACTTAAGTTGGATTTACATTTTTTTTATTACAGTCAAAATCTATTAAAAATTCATATTGTATCTATGTTTAAATTAAATAATATAAATAAATAATTAAATTTCTTAAGATTTGACTTTTTTAAACAATTTCAATAAACTTTAATTATAGAAAAAATATTAAAATTGAATTTTTTATTATAAAATTGATTTGTCTTTATTACTTTTAAGTGTTGAAAAATAAATTCAAACACTATAATGGTCACTATTAATCTAAATAGTGAAAATGTAAATTAAATTCATGTTATAGGCTTCTCATATTTCTAATCCTTAAACATAATCACTCCTCTCAATTATAAATACCAATGAGAGTGACAAAATCATATATATATATATATATATATATATATATATATATATATATATATATATATATATATATATATAACATAAAATTAAGAATGTCAATGTTTGTGATTTATGTTATTTTACTATAAATTTTTCTTAATTTTTTTTTAAAATAACTCTCTAAGATGTCACTCTGTACTAATTTGCATTCAAGAGGATTGAATATTTTTAAGTCCTAGAATTAATAGTTAAGTCACTGAAGGAAGAAGTTAAAAAACTAATCAAACAACTATTCCTCCAGGATTAACCTCCAGGATTTTTCAGAGGAAGGTTTTTCTTGCCGGTATTACTCTCTTTGTTCATGAGTCCTTCCAGATTCGATTTCTTACCGTAATTTTTCTATTCAAAATAAATTGTAGAGAGCCTTTACATGGTTTATGTTATCTACCATCTCATGATAGGGTTTGAGATTGTGGCTTTTACTTTAACCACCGTCATTTCTAATTTTCTCCGTTGTTGAACTTGCAGGGCATTTTCATTCCATTTATTCTGAATGGGTATTTGTGAGGGCCATTTATCTTTCCCCTCCTCTTAAAACATTGGCCAACATCCGAATTGCAATGGTTCTTATCTTGTCCTGAGACACACACGGGTGTTGCGATCCATATCGAGAAGTTTTAATCGGTGCCCAAATTCGAATTCCCAAGTTTTGCAGCGGATTTTTTTCAGATTATGCACAACAGAAATAAAAAAAATAACACACACATCAAAAAACGGAGACAGAGAATTTAACGTGGTTCACCCAACCAAATTTGGGCTACATCCACCAAACAGAGGTATCGGTTTTCATCTTCTTCAACAGGAGATTACATCAACAGATTTCTCACTCAAGCTCTTACTCTTCTCATATCTTTTGCCTCTACGGGCTTACAATTTATAGATGTAGAAGAAAAACTGAATATTAAATTCAATTCCATCCTATCACAAGAAAATAGGATTGATATCTTATCTTTAGGATTTGATGCCTTCAGATTTGCAACAAATCCTATTGTTGGCATTATCCATGAGATTTAGCCAAATTAATATCCAAAATCTCAACAATCTCCACCTTGACAAAAATTAACCTGATACCTTGTTCCTTTATTATATTCATTTTTTCTGCAAGCCAAGAGAAGCCAGACACCATCGTAGCTTCTCTAATAAAACTGGTTTCATAAACATGTCTGCACAGTTTTCCTTTGTATGCACTTTTTCAAGAGAGACTCCCCGTTCAGTGATAACCTATCTTACAAAATGGTACTTAATAGGTATATGCTTTGACTTACTATGATAGGCTAGATTTTTAGCCAAATGAATTGCACTTAGACTATCACAAAATAACTTTATGTTGTCTTGCAACCTACCAAACTCACCAAACAAACCTTTCAACCAAACCGCTTCTTTGCAAGCATGTGAAGCAGCTATGTATTCTGCTTCTGTAGTGGATAAAGCAACAATGTTTTGTAGCTTTGACATCCAGGTAATAGCTCAACCTACAAGAGTAAAGACATATCCTGAAGTTGGCCTTCTCTTATCCAAATCACCTGCAAAATCGGAATCAACATATCCGCAAACAAATTCACTACTTCTGTTATAAGTGATACAATAATCACTTGTGCCTCTCAAATACCGAAGCACCCATTTCACTGCTGCCCAGTGTTCTTTCCCTGGATTTGCCATATACCTACTGACAACCCCAACTGCATGTGAAATATTTGGTCGTGTACAAACCATTGCATACATCAAACTTCCTACTGCATTAGCATATGGTATTTGAGACGTATATTCCTTTTCTTCATTTGTATTAGGGCATAAACTTGAAGAAATCTTAAAATGGGAAGCTAAAGGGACTGAAACTGGCTTCACATTGTTCATACCAAACCTTAAGAGTATTTTCTCAATATACTTCTGTTGTGATAACCACAGCTTACCATTTCTCCTATCTCTGAAAATATCCATGCCCAAAATATGTCTTGCTGCTCCTAGATCTTTCATATCAAACGTCCTCGCCATCTGAGCCTTTAACTTGTTGATATCACTTATGCTTTTGCTTGCTAAAAGCATATCATCAACATATAATACTAAGATAATGAATATGTCATTACTTAATTTCTTAAAGTAAACACAATGATCATATTCACTTCTTCTATAATTTTGGCTCATCATGAAAGAATCAAATTTCTTGTACCATTGTCTCGGCGACTGCTTCAGACCATACAATGATTTCTTGAGCCTGCAGACAAATTTCTTGTTGTGATTTTGAACAAACCCTTCAATTTGTTCCATATAAATCGCTTCATCTAAATCTCCATGTAAGAATGTAGTCTTAACATCTAGTTGTTGTAATTCTAAATCAAGTAAAGAAATTAATGCTAACACAATCTGAATTGAAACAATTTTAACAACTGGTGAAAATATCTCATGAAATTCAATTCTTGCGTTCTTAGAAAAACCTTTCGCAACTAGCCTCGCTTTGTACATGTCTTCTTTATCATCAACACCCCTTTTCAATTTGTAAACCCATTTACATCCTACAGTTTTTCTGTCATTAGGAAGTTCTACGAGGTCCCATGTGGCATTCTTGTATAATGCCTTCATCTCATCCTTCATAGCTTATTTCCACTTATCACTGTTAGAACCTTCTACAGCTTCCTGATAGCCTAAAGGTTCATCATCATTAGTGGTTAAAGAAACTGAAGTAACATAATCATCATACCTTCTAGGAGGAAATCTGATTCTTGTGGACCTTCTTAAAGATGTTTCTGGTTCTTCCACAATTTGCTGATCATTATTATCTGTAGGAACGTCTTCATGATCTTCATCTGAAACTTTTTCATTTTTACTATCTTCAGTATTTGAACTGGTTTCAAACTGAATATGTTGAAACTTAGGTACATTTTCTTGTTTCAATTTAATATCTACATCTGGATTATCGAGTGAAGATTCATTGAATTTAAAATCTCTGTTAATGATGATCTTGTGAGTAGTAGGATCCCACAACCTGTATCCCTTAATCCCATCACCATATCCAAAAAAGATATATCTTTTTTATTTAGGATCTAATTTAGAACGTTGATGTTTCGGAATTAGAGCATATGCATCACAACCAAAAAATTTCAGTTTAGAATAATCACAAGGATGACCTTTCCATACCTCTTGAGGAATTTTGTATCCTATTGCAGTTGATGGTGATCGATTTATCAAATAACAAGCCATAGATACTGCTTCTGTCCATAATTCCTTCTGCAAATTGGCGTTACTTAGCATACTTCTTGCTCTTTCTAAGAGAGTCATGTTCATGTGTTCAACAACTCCATTTTGTTGAGGAGTATATACAGTAGTTCTATGTCTTTTGATCCCAACATCCTTGCAATAATTATCAAATTATTTTGAATTAAATTCACCACCATTGTCAGTTCTTAAACATTTAATGGTTCTTCCAGTGATATTTTCTACTAATGCTCTAAATTGCTTGAAAACTGTGAACACATCAGAATTTCTTTTTAACATGTAGACCCATACCTTCCTAGAGAAATAATCTATAAAAGATACAAAATATGATTATCCTCCATATGAAGTTGTAGGAGATGGACCCCAAACATCAAAATGGATATAATCAAGGATTCCTTTACTAGTATGTTTTCTAGTTTTAAATTTATGCTTACTTTGTTTCCCATAAATACAATGTTTGCAGAAATCTAACTTAAAATATTTTAAACTAGGAAGTAACATACGATTAGATAAGATTTTTAATCCTCTTTCGCTCATATGGCCCAACCGTTGATGCCATAGTCGAATAGAATCACTGTCATTTTCAGATACAGTTGAAGCATGATCTGACTCTATTCTTCCTTCTAACTGAAAAAGATTTCCAACCTTCTTTTCTTTCATTACTAATAATATTCCTTTGTAAATTTTCATTACTCCACCTTGAATATAAGTTTTATATCCATTTGTGTCTAATACTCCTAGAGAAATAAGATTTTTTCTGAGTTCAGGCACATGTCTTACATCAGTTAAGATTTTGATTGTCCCATCAAGCATTTTAATATGGATGCTTCCAATTCCCACAACATTACATGAGACATCATTGCCCATGTAAAATACTCCTTCATTGATTGACTTATAAGATTTAAACCATTGTTTATGAATGCACATGTGATTGGACGCACCATAATCTAATAGCCAATGTTGATCATGATTTGAAAAATTAACTGATAAAACTTCATCACTTATACCTGAACCAGATGCCGAACCTATATCTGTCGTGTTTACTTCTTTATTTTCTGTTGAAGAGTCTCCTTTGGATGTTTGCTGTCTCTTCCAACAGTCCTTTTTCAAATGTCCCGATTTTCCGCAAAACCAGCATTTTAACTTACTCTTCTTTCCTTTCGATTTTGATCGAGAGTTGTTTTTCTGACTGAAGCATCTTTCTTTAGATCGACCTCTAACCATCATTTCTTCTGATGTAGAGGTTTCTAAATTTTAATTTTTTCTAGTTTCTTCAAATAGCATAGCTCCAACAACATCATCAAATTCAAGGGTTTCTGATGAATTAAGACTTATAGAGGTAACAAAATGATCCCATGACTCAGGAAAAGAACATAATAAAGTTACAGGTTTATCTTCGGAATCAAATTTTACATCTATGCTATCTAACTGCACCAAGAGAGTATTAAAGGTATTCAAATGATCGGTTATTGTTGTACCTTCCTTCATGCGCAAGCTGTACAACTGTCTTTTCAGAAGAATTCTATTTTTTAATGATTTAGTCATGTACAATTTTTCTAGCTTTGTCCATAGACCAGCTGCTGTTTTATCTGATACGATGTTAAATAAAATGTCATCTGCCAAACAAAATCGAATGATGCTTACTGCTCTTTCATCGATCTCACTCCATTCGTCATCTGTCATGGTGAAAGGTTGTTTGGATTTTCCCAAAAGTGCCTTCACCACACCTTATTGTACGAGTAAATCATGCATCTTGACTTTCCAGATTTCGAAGTTATTCCTCCCATTAAACTTCTCAATCTCAAATCGAGCACTTTGAGTTTTTGCCATATTTAATTTAACTTCTTCTAACACAGCACTATGATTAAAATTACACACAACAGCTTGTCAAAAAAATTTAAGAATACCTTAAATGTGCCATATCCTACTGCACTCGGAAACGTTTCCTACTCCTAAAAGTAGCACCGTAAATCGTGATTCTCCTCCATGGCAGCTCACGTATAGCAACAACTCTTCTCACGTGCAGCAAAAACTCTTCAGATTATGTGCATCAACTTGAAAAATTGCGGCTCCCATTCCGTCTGTCATATCCTTTGGAAATTTGAATGAGCACTTGCAAAAATCAACTTGGCCTCTAAGACAGCGACTAGCACTCCCGAGATTTTAATCCCCACTTTATGTTTAGATCTGCTCAGGTCTTGAAAAAACTCCGTCCGCTAATGATCTACATTCAGGAAACAATAGACCCCATCCCACGGCTCTGCACGCAGTCATGGGTCATGGACTTCTCAACCGTAGCTACGCTTTGTTGTATTATCACTTACAATCTCCGCACAAGATGTTTGCACCAGAAGCCACGCATGCAACTGTGATCCAGTTTTCAACACTAGAACTGTGATCCAGAGATCTGGACCTTGCACATCAAGCCTCCCACGCATACACAGAGTTTTCACCAGCTCACAGCGCTCCTCGCCAAACAAATTTGCACCAGCAAGCAGGCAGCATTCTCCCGGTCTCCAACTCAGCCTCTGCAGTGAACAACATGCTCTGATACCAATTGTTCAGATTATGCATAGCATAAATCAAAAAAATAACACACACAGCAAAAAATGAAGACAGATAATTTAATGTGGTTCACCCAACCAAATTTGGGCTACATCCACCAAACAGAAGTATCGGTTTTCATCTTCTTCAACAGGAGATTACATCAACAGATTTCTCACTCAAGCTCTTCCTCTTCCTCATATCTTTTTCCTCTACGGGCTTACAATTTATAGATGTAGAAGAAAAATTTAATATTAAATTCAATTCCATCCTATCACAAGAAAATAGGATTGATATCTTATCTTTAGGATTTGATGCCTTCAGATTTGCAACAAATCCTATTGGCGGCATTATCCATGAGATTTTAGCCAAATTAATATCCAAAATCTCAACATATTTGGAGAGCGGTGTGTCTGCATACTATCTCATGGTTTTGGTTCAAATTCTCATGTGTAATGAGTGCCCCATTTCGAATTCCCAAGTTCTGCAGCGGATTTGGAGAGCGGTGTGTCTGTATACTATCTCATGGTTTTGGTTCAAATTCCCATGTGTAATGAGACGAAGGTAGGATTAAAGCTAAGCTCTTGCATGCTCTTGTATCCACACCGAGAAGATTGAATCAGTGCCCCAATTCGAATTCGCAAGTTCTGCAGCGAATTTGGAGAGCGGTGTGTCTGTGTGCTATCTGATGGTTCCAATGGTTCTAGTTCAAATTCCCATGTGTAATGAGTTGGAGGTAAGCTTAAAATTAAGCTCTTGTATACTTTTGTATTACATCGTTGGTTCTTTTGGTTCTTTTGTATTTTAGAAGAGAGGCTTCATCTTCCAAAACTTTAATTCTCTGGAGGTAATGGTCTGAACTAAAGGCTATAAGTTATGACGATTACCTCTAAATTTCACTACTTCAATTACAATAGTACATAGAAATAAAGAAAATCATATCACGATATTCTCAAGAAAATAATTTTGGTGAGAGGTGGGGAAGTTGGAAATTTATATATTAGTTAAACAATTCTCCTTTTAAAATGCAGTCATGGAACATTTCTATGAAAAGAAAATAAAACTTGTTGTCTGAAAAGCCTTTGGCTGGTACTAAATACTTCAGTATTTTCCCCTCTTATTCATTATTCATCCGAAAGGATTATAAATTTATATATTCTCCAATTTGATGGCCTTGTGAATTTGTATATAGTTATGAATTTCCCTTTGTAGTTGGATTGCACACAACAACTATGACCAGAAGCCTTCTCTATGCCTGTGTTCATGAAGAAACTGTTTCTTCAGTGATTTACAATTGTATATCATTATTTTATAAGGGGGTTTAGTTAAGTTCTTGCACGATGCCGAAGTTTTAAGCTTATCTTTTAATATTTCAAGTTTCCAACTTTGAATTTATTGAATGGTTATTAATTAATACAAAATTTAATTAAAATAAAATAAATTAATATTTGCAAGTATTTATAGTGGTTTCTTATATTAATTTTCCTATTTAAAATAAATTGAATTAATATTTGATTTTTCTTTTATAGTGGTTAGAAATTGTAGACAATAGATTTAGAGTTCTTAGATTCACACACTGTTTCATCATAAGGGATTATAAATTTATATATTCTCCAGTTCAAAGTCTTTGTGAATTTGTATATAATTACAAATTTCTCCTTGGAGTTTGATTCCACGCAAAAACTACGACCATAAGCCTTCTCTATGCATTTTCCCCTTGGAGTTGGATTTCACACAACAACTACGACGAGAAGCCTTCTCTATGCATGAGTTCAGGAAGAAACTGTTTTTGGTCAAAAATATGACCAATCATTAAAAAAAAACATGACCATCATCACCACAGAAAGAACACAAAGGAAGGACTTTACAAATGTACTTACTCTTGACAGACTCCCTTCATGATGGATCATGTTTTTAATCAAAACATTGAAAGGAAGGACTTTACAAATGTACTTACTCTTGACACACTTCCTTCAGATGAAATCTGAGATATACACAATACTACATTAATCAAATAAAGTTACATATCTATACATGAGGTATAGTCTCAAGATAGAGAAGCTATCTTTGACGCACAATAAGTTGGTTGAGGGAATATCTCAACCTCATACCAAACTAGGAACTTAGTTTTACCTAACCTATGAAATAGGAACAGACTCTATACATAGAGAGAATCACAACTGAAGACAAGTAGGAATTACATATTCCAACACTCCCCCTTAATGACTACTTGTCTCGATATCACTTCGCAAAATCTAGCTGTGGTCAAACATAACAAAAAAGGATATGTCGATGTCCATATAAAGGAGCAACCATCCACCAGAATGCATGGGTACCAACCGCTGCAAGTGCTAGTCTCGTAGGATGTCCTTCACATACATGGTTATGTCAACCATTATCACTGCATACATGTACCTGTATCTACAGATCCCCCTCCAACATGGGTTTTATCGGATGACCCGTTACCATGCTCTTCCTTCATCGGTGAAGTCTCATCGGCAGTAGATCTGTCTTAGATCTCTTCGGCAAACTTTTACTGGATCCCTTCATCGGTGACTTTTAACCGGATCTCTTCATCGGTGACCTTGCACCGGATTTCTTCATCGGTGACCTTGCACTGGATCTTTTCATCGGCGACCTTGCACCAGATTTCTTCATCGGCGACCTTGCACCAGATCTCTTCATCGGCGACCTTGCACTGGATTTCTTCATCAGTGGGAAAACACTGGCACGTACCTGTTTCCATTCCACTTCACTGTTACACATGGTTTCTGGCTGACCACAAATCAACACTGCAAAATGGTTTATGGCTGACCACGAACCTGTAGTTACAAAGTGGTTTTGAGATTACCACGAACTTTCACGGGGATACACATGCCTTACAAGGCTTACAACACAACTCCAACTCTTGGAGTTATCAGGCACATACTTTACAAAGACCACTATAAAAAACATCCTAGACTTGCTTACAATTTAAAATGTGTGACTCATAATACAACATGCTATTGAGTCTATTCCAAGAAACTCATAAAAAAACTCACACAAAACAAACTTTCACTTTTGTTGTCCATCATAATCGATGTTGCTACTCCTTCACCTTTTCATTGTTCATATCTTGGGCATCTTTATCTTTGTCAAATAAATTCTTGGAAGTCCATGCTTAACCTGTCATTTGTTAGAGTCGCGAATTCTAACAAAGTAACTTTACCTACATTGAGTTAGCTAGGCTCAATAAGGCTCAATAATTTTATCCATTATTCCAAGAAAAAAAATAAAAAATAAACTTTCAAATTAAGAACATCACTTTCTCTATCTCTGCCCAAAGATAACAATTTCCCATAACAACAATCACTCTTCCTCAAATTTGAAAGGACCAACATGTTCGCCCTCCATAAGTCACATAAGGCCTTCAACCAGATCAGAAACGAACTGGAAACTCCGTGTATGTTTCCCATCTCCATAGACTGTCAAAGGCTCCTTGCGCAAAGCCTAAGCAACAAAATTACTCACAACCCGACCATCATCAAGGCACATTCGCGGACCGTATGTATTAAAAAATTCGGGCAATCTGAACCTTAACATTTGCCCCCCTGTGATAATCCATTGTCAGAGTTTCAACTGTTCTCTTTCCCTTGTCATAGAAACTGCAGACTCCGATGGAAAGGTGACTGCCAACAAAGCCAACTCCACCTGTCACGACAACTCGCAGGGACTTTCTCTTCAAACCTAGGGGCACTTTAGCCCCCGAATTCACCATCGAACTAGAATGATACTAAGCAACTCGAGAAACAGGAGTCTCATAAACGACCCGATGAGGTTTTTCGGGCACAAACCTTCCATTTTAATTATCATTAGATGCCAAAAAACAGGCTGAAGGATAAAGAATGTCGATGCAATAGTGATTCCTATCAAAATAAACAGAAGCCGCTGCTCCGTGAGCAAATAATCGACTGGCCTGATAATAGACCACAACTTTTCTGGCTTTGGCGAGTACTCATCGTTATTAGACGGAGCTTCGTGACCTCTATAGCTTAAGGTTGACGACATTCTGCCGTTATGAAATTAAAAAAAAAACACACACACACTCAAAAAAGCACACACACACTCGAGATTCTTCTTCACAAAATCCTCCTCTAGCTCAGGTCTGATCTGAATCACAGATCTTGACCTCTATCTTAGATCTACAAACCGGCTTCATTCATATATCTGCAAAAAATGTAAATCAACGACTATGCAGTGACTCATTTTGCACACAACGTCTTATTTAACAGCACGCCTATAGCATCATAACCCAGCTCGATGGACAAACAAAAAACTAAAAAACAATATCGATATACTCTTATTTCCCTCAGCCCAGGAGGGGTTGAGGTCCACGCCCATACGGGCTCCGATACCAAATTAAATAAAACAAATGCAACACACACAATCATGAGACAAAGCTCACACAAAACTTGTTATTAGCTCAATGATGACATTACATATTTATAGCATAGGCAGTCACCTAGTCTACCTAAGTTTGAGGCAACAATCCTGAACTGGTGGAACTAAACTCTAATTATGAAACCCTCGTTCAACAAACCATAACCACTCCTATTTCTACATTATTCTAGATTATTCTCACACAATACTACATTAATCAAATAAAGTTACATATATATACATGAGGTATAGTCTCAAGATAGAGAAGCTATCTTTGACCCACAATAAGTTGGTTGAAGGAATATCTCAACCTCACACCAAACTAGGAACTTAGTTTTACCTAACCTATGAAATAGGAACAGACTCTATACATAAAGAGAATCACAACTAAAGACAAGTAGGTATTATATATCCCAACAATGATGGATCATGTTTTTAATCAAAACATTGAAATGCTTTGATGATGGCTCATGTTTTTAATCAAAACATTGAAATAAGTACGGTAAATCATTATCAAGATTTGTTTTCAAATTAAAATACATCTCTAAAAAAAATCATATCTTTTTTCTTTAAACACAATAACACTAGATTTGCAATTTAAATTTGTTTGATGAGTTCACAACAACTGTTTTGTAATTTCCTTTTGTGCTTTTTTTTGTTTATGCATAAAATGATAATATCAAATATATAATGTATTGGTCTGTTATACAAACAAAATCTATAGTCGGAAAACCTTTGTTAATAGAGATTTTCCAAACTACAAGAAATTTGAACTAATAACAAAATTATATAATACTTTGATAAAACCGTAAGTGGAGATTACATCAGAAAATTCAAACAACAAACATTTTATGAACAAGCTCAAAAACATGGGGTTGTTCTTTTATAGTTATTTAATTTTCAATATACTATTTTAAATAAAGAAGGAGAAACCAATCAAAACACCAACAGTAACCTCTATTGTAGAGTGAAAAAATGTTGATTGATTCATTGAGAGTGATGGTACATATTACCGTTCATACTTGCTGTCATTGGCAACAAGGTTTCACTACTATGTTTGGCTCGCATCCTGTGCAACTTTGTTTACTTTTCGTCCCAACTCTTCCCTACCGTTAACGGACACTATCAAAATCAAAGACAAAAAAATTCTAACCATTTCCCTCAAACTGTTTTTTGATGACTCATTTTTCCAATGTAGCTTCAGTGGTTACAATTTCTGGACAGATAATATACCGTGCGATTTTGTTTAGTTTTTTTTTGAAAAATTACTTGTATATTAAATCAAAATCAAAGACAAAATATTTCTAACCATTTCATTTTTCCAATGTAACTTCACTGGTTACAATTTTTGGACGGATAATGTACGATGCAGATTTTTTTAGGTTATTATGGAAAACTTACGTGTATATTAAAACGTTCAAATATTATACAAGGCATGACACTCTTTTCACCAAAGCTAGAATATCTAACATATCTAACAGGGTATCATATTTTAAATGTCTGAAGTTTTTGAAAAGGAAAAATTTATAGCATATCTGAATCAATGTGGGTTTTCATTTTCATTGTCTGCTCTTTTTACACTTTGGCTAGAATGGACAAAAATTTATAGCATACCTGAATCAATGTGGGTTTTCATTTTCATTGTCTGCTCTTTTTACACTTTGGCTAGAATGGGTTATGTCCAGTTAAATGGGGGAGTGTGGCTTAGGTCCAATTGAATGTGGGAGTGTTCGATCTCTTTCCACTGTTTTCTTATCCAATGCACAATTGACTAATGGGCTATGTATTAGCGTACTTGCATTATGTTACTTAATATGTAATTTATTTGGGCATTTTTCTCTATTTTGGAGGTGTTGGTGAGTTGATATGGAGGTTTGGAATATTTCTTCTTCTTTCATTCTAAAAATGACTTAGCTTAGGACTCTAAATTAAAAAAGATAAAATTAGTGTATACAATTAGTGTCCTTTGAGTGGTCAAGGGTGTATTCTAGGCCTCATAGAAGATTTTTACAAGTTTTATTTCAGTAAATTTAATTTAATGTTGTGTCAAAATTTTGTTTTATATTGTTTCTATTATCAATGATCCAATACTTATTTTTACCATTTTTTTCTACTTTAATTCAATAAAATTGTGAAAATCACATATATGTTTAACTTATATATATAAATTTAGCTTCATATATGTTTAACACTCACACACACACATATTAACCATATGATATCTATTATAAAATGTTTTGGTAGTTATTATGGATTGATCACAATCAATGTTTAACTATCATTTAATTTATATAATTTTATTAGTTATAAATATATTTGAAAAGTTCAAATTAAATTTCAACCCATCATAATAATTAAAAATATATGATTATTTAATATTTTTTAATTTAAAATGTATTAAAATTTAAAAATATTCAAAAATATCATCTCATCTATTCTCCAAGGTACAATTTTTTTAAATAAACAAGTTCTAATATATTTTCAATTCAAAATATTTCAACTTTCTTACCCAATAATAGTATATTCATAGTGGTCAAGATGACTACATCCATTTCACTTTGAATTTATTAAATATAACAAACATTGAGATAAATCAAATCTATCAAAATTCTAAAGATTACATTTCAATAAATTTAATCCTTTTACCAAATGATAATACAAATTTAATTTTTTTATCAGCCCATAATAAATTTATGGTTGTCACGATGACTATATCCATTTAACTTTGAAATTTATTAAATATTTTATAAATCAAATCTATTAAAATTTTAAAATTTATGTTTCTACAAATTTGATCTTTCTTGATAATTAAAATCACACGTTTCGATAGATCAAATCTATTTAGATTTTCATGTTTATATTTCTACAAATTTCATTATTTTTAATAATTAATAAGTTTGAAGTTAAAAATGTGAGAAAAATCAAGCTAGGAGACAAACAAATGTAACCAATCTTTGTACTATCTTGCTAGGGAGTTGCACTAATTTTCTATATTAGGATTGAATTTATAACCTGAATTAATACCTGGAACAAGTTTAAAATTTGAAGCACCATATTAACAATAATGTGATAGAAACCATTGTTATAATAATATCATTGAGTAACATAATTTTTTTAAACAAAAGCTTGTAATTTTTATTTATATAAAAAGACAAATGCAAAAAAGGAGTTACATAAGTAGATAATCCCTATGTACCTTGCCACCAAAAATGAGTTTCCTAAAACAAAAACAAAAAAAGTCATCTACTTATACAAGATAGCATAATGCTATACAAAAAAAGTATATTTGCTTTGCCAAATTGTTGGGGAAATTTAAAAAAAAATAGAAAATTGTTATATTCCTTTGTAGACATGTTTCAAACTGTTAAAAAAATTCTTTTTACCTATTAAGGTTGTTTATAGCAAGAGGAAGTGATAAAGAATAAATATAGAGGAATTGTACCAAAACAACCTCTCATTTTAAAGGTACCAAATCACTATCTATTTCTTTATTTACTAGGCATTCATGTTGGCATAATCAAACAATGTCTTTAACTTCAACATATGTCTCATGATTTGTAAGGGTTGAGGAAACACTATTGCAGTAAGTATGGTCTTTGCTTTTTTTAATAATATTTTTTCTTTCGATAGTCGTCAAAGAAACATTAGTTAGTGCATTATGCTATTGCATTAAGGGGTTTCTTTTGCAACATCTAGTGCAATTGCTAGTTTTAATTAGCTGAAATAATAAGATAATTAATAATTAATAATTAATTTAAATTATTTTTAATGAATTTAAATAATAAAATAATAAATTATTAGTTGAAATTATTTTGTTCAAATTATTTTTAATAGAGATATTTCTGTCTTCCTGAGAGGTCCTTTCAAACCGTTGGAGCTACATATTTTTTTACTTTTGGTTAGGTTCGCTTTTCTTATATGCATCTACGATTTCATTTAAAATTTTATGGAACCAAGTGATTTGTATTCCACCGAAGAATAAAGCAGAGGAATTGAAATATGTACTGCAAAATTGGTTTTAGTCTCCAACAATGCTATTGCATCTAAATCGTGAAATTTTATTAATAGTATCTAAATTGTCAAATTTCATCAATAGTATCTAAATTGTGAAATTTCAGTAACAGAAATTCAAGATTTTAGCAAATTGTAACCCTATTATATTGTGAAAATTTATCAAATGAAATTTAGGGTTTTATCAATTGAAATTTAGGATTTTATCAATTTGCGACCATATTTTGGAAACCGAATGGTTAAAAAGATATTCTTAGAAATTTTAAATATTTTTAAAGCTCCTTAAATTCAAATTATATCTGATTTTTCAAAATTTCGATAAAAATGTTAAATATTTTTTAAAATGATTAATATTATTATACAAATTTAAATTATATTTAATAATGAAAATATATTTAGAAAAAACATAGCAGTTAGTTTAAGCTATTTTAAAGAATATATTTTTTAGAATGGAAAAACTAAGAGTCTAAATTATAATCAACAGGAGAGTGCTACAAGGTGGCAAGTCCATGCCTACGACAATTAGCTGCCTTCGACATTGAGTTGAGTTCTTTACGAAAAAACGGTTAAGTTTGGTTTCTTGGTTGAGTATTTGTGATGAATATAAATAAATTATATTTGTAGTTAAAAATGTGAAATTCATTTCAAGTTGTACAGTATGAAGTTGTAAGACTTTTTACAATGCCTAAATACAGAGATGTGTACACAATTTCAAGAAAAGCTAAAAGAAACTTAACATCATAATTCTTGAAACCGTGAACTGTTGGCATAAAGTGAGGGTCCATAAAATTACAAGAAAATTTCCCATACCACAAAAGGTGTAAAGGCACTCATGTTGGTTCCCATACCACAAAAGGTGTAAAGGCACTCATGTTGGTATTGAATTCATAGCTCTTGCCCTTTCCCTTTATAATAAGGGTTTCTCCTTAATCTTCTTACACCACAGTTTTTTTTTTAGCCTTCCGAGAGAAAAGGACCTCATTGGGGCTCCTTCCAGCCAGTAATTCTAAAGAAGGGTCACAAAACAGGACTACAAAAAGAGGATACCAAAAAAAATGAAAATAAACATGAACCTTTCAATGAGGTGTTAAACTCCCCATTTGTATTTATGTATGCAATGTGCTTTTCATCAGAGATGCTTGGGCTCGAAGCAAGTGGTGTTCCCTTGGTGCCACACCAACAACTCTTGACTAAACACCTTCTTAGAAAGATAGACTAGAGTGAAGGTGCAATTGCACTATCTCTCACCCCTCTTGTCCGGAGTTGCCTATCCTCCCTATCTATTCTGTAGTGAACTGAAATGATATTGTTCCCTAAATGTATGGATCATCTAAAGAATGGTTTGTAAAGTAAATCCATGGCAACTAGCAACATGATTCAGTGGGATATATCATAGTAACCTTCTAGCATGAGGAGTATGTGGAAAATTCGCAAGATGTGGTTACATCCACCTAGCACGAGTCGTGATAACTCTCTAGGAATAGAAGCTGGACGCCACAGGGAGGCAGCAGCTGTTTCATCGAAGAAAATAATATACGTTCCAAGTTGATTTCGTCTCCTCTCGCTGTTGTTGAATCCTCTATTCCTCCTCTCCTCATTATGGGTTTCGAACTGAAACAACTTCATTGCAAAAATGGAGTGTTCTTCTTGGCAAAAATGGAGTGTTAGATTTTACCTAGTTGCTCAATAGTGGCTTCAGCACAAAGGAGCTGTTGTCACTGATATATATATGCTCCCCCATATTCTTCCAAATTATGGATTGTTTTTCTAGGAACAAGCTTATCTTTCTCAACAATTATGGATTGTTTTTCTAGGAACAAGTTTATCTTTCTCAACTTTAAATTTAATGTGTTGATTTTGTTGGAGTAATCACAACATTTCTATGGAATCAGTAATTTCTACCCTCTAGATCCTAGATACTTGTTTGGAAGTTTACCAAGACCTGCTGGTTTTGGTGTAACCACAAACCTTTTCATGGTATCAAAGCTGGCTAGATTCCCTCGAGCTGTGTTTGATAGGTGTGTTGATTCCCCCTAGCTGGATTTGAGAGAAAGTGTTGGAGTAATCACCCCACCTCTATAGAATCAATAATTCCCACCAGTTTAGAAATTTACCAAAACCTCCAGATTTTAATATAATGACAAACCTCTTGAAATTCATGTGCAAAAGTTGATACCAAACAACCTACCTGTTACTATAATCCCTGCTGCCTTATGGCAGGGACTAATAAAAGGGCATTCAATGGCGTGTGATGCTCATTTATGTTGTGGATGCTCTTCATGACTGGTGGAGTACATGATTCCGCGTACCATCTCAGTGAATCAATCCATGATGATGCGTGCTCACAGTGTCTCTTTGCCATATGGTGGACATTTAAACGCTTCTTACTTAATGGTTAGTTCACGTTATTTGTTATAGTTAATGGTTAGTTTAAAGTTATTTGTTACTGAGATTAGTGAGAGAGTTAATTATTAGTCCAAAGTTATTTTTGGAGCGGTGGAATACATTATTATGCGTGCTCACACTTTTCATATGCTTCAATGGCTTCTTACGAAGAGGTGGTGCACTGACGCTCTGAGTACATTTTGACATTCAATTTCTCCTCTCCTCTCCTCACTCGAGAAATATAAATAAATAACAATTGCCATGAAAATATCCCTCTATCTTCGAGAGACAAATCAATGTTTTTTTTGAAGTTATTTAACTTAGTGGCTCATTTTTATAAATTACATTGTAATTACGCAACATGCATTATCCTGTGTTTCCTCAACTATATATATTCAATTTCTATTTTTAATCTTTTCTAATGTCATAATTTTTTTTTTATTCACTTGCATAATTAATTCAAAAAAAATGTTGGTTAACTCAAAGTCTATAACTTATGGTGTCCATGCGATGTTACCAACATCATTCAATCTGCATATAGAATTTAAAAATATTAGTATTTATAATTTAGTTAAAACAATATTAATTAATTTTTTAATAATAATTATTAATATCTTTTTCTTCCTAATTTTAAGTTCAGTTTGTGTGATCTATCTAGTTTTTAAGAATACTTTGAGAAGTTGTTTCTAACTGACTACTATTCGTGTTGTTCAGTTCGTCAGACTATTTTTCTTTATATTAATTTTTTTAATTACATTTTAAAAATTAAAAAATATGATTATTTTACAAAATTTGATATAGGATTTTGTCTCGTGTTTTGAAGAATTAATAATGAAAAGAGTGTGTTGTAGTGCTTCAACGGTGTATTATGTGTTTTTCGTTATTTGTTATTTATGTTGTTGAGGCTTCTAGCTTTCATACTAGTGTGGATGCTCTTCATCAAGAGTGGTCAAGTTGATTATCATGTACATCCATAGTAGGATTAATATATTTAGTTCATGATTATGATTAATTAGCAAGCTCAGATTGTTGGCGTACCTTCTCTTTGCCACCGCCCTTCATATGGTCAACATTTAATTGCTTATACATATTCTTGGAAAAGATAAATTATTAATTATTAGATAAACGAATCTCATTTTTTAGACTAAAGAACAAAGCAATATTTGACATGAATAACTTGGACCCCTAAATTTTCAAAGTTTCAAGGCAGTATTAACCTTGAGAATAGTTATCAGTTTTCCCAAAGTTCTTCCAACTAATGGAGTTTGTATAATATGCATGCTAGGCAAGCACAATCACACCCTTTTCAAATATAGAAAACCATGGCATGCACAAACACCACTAGAGTTTGTTCACAAAGATATACGTTGCATCAATAAGCATTCATTAGTAAGTGTGGAGTGTATTTTCACCTTTATTGATGGTTTGTAGTTTTATTTGGGCCTATTTATTCCATAAAACTGAGTAATTCTTCTCAAATTTTCTAGCAATTTCAAGCATTATTTGATAAACAATGCATTTGGCCTATTAAGTGTTTAAAATAGGATAATTGTAGATAGTATGTGAATTAAGAATTTGAAGAATATCTTGTTCAATAATGTATCTCTTAATAGAGTTTTGTCCTTGATATTCTTTAATAGAATGGGATACTTGAAAGAAATAATAGGACTTTGGTTGAAATGGATTGATTCATATTGTAATCCATAGAGTTGTCTATTGAGTTTCAAGCTAAATCTATTTACTAGGTTAGTTTTCTCTTGATTCTAGTTTCAACTAGAGTTGTCAATTTTGTGACTCCATTCAAGAGAGAGTGTGGGGAGAAGCCATTAATTGACCATGTCATAACATTTAAATGCATTTCTTGGGAAAATATTTTCGATTACTGTAGGAAGAAACTAGATATAAAAATTCATCCTCCCATCTTGATGGAATACTCAGAAGAATCTAAACCCTATATAGTATTTGATCTTGTTAATCAACATATTATTATTACAAGAAGTGCCATATTTGATGATGAGCCCTTAGGCCTTAATTTTTTGAACTATGTTTTATGGGTTATTACACATTGATTCCTTCGATATTGTTGCAAACAATGAATCAACTTCTCTCTTTTTTAAGATTTCAACTAGTTAGTTGAACTATGTTCCCAACCCAATTGGTTGTTGTTGTACACCACATAAAACTCTCACTTATCCTGATTGATATTCTGGAATGCATGTTAGTTCACATGCTACTTGTTTACCTTGGAGGGATACTAATATACTTGAATTTTCTACACCTCATGTTGGTGATATCTCTTCATGCCAAAAAAATTATAGTTAGAAGTTTCGGGAAAGTGTTGCTTTGGTGGCTTATGTTCTTAAGACTTGTGATCTATATCAAACGATGATAAATAAGGAAAACCTAAATGGGATGAGAACATGTTGATTGTGATGGATTATATTTTAAAGAACTACACATGGGATTTAGTTCCTCAAACTTATGAGACCAAATTTAACACTACATCCACCATCGAGTAGCATAAAACTTCTTTGTTCATTAAAGAATCTTCTCAAAAAGGAGAAATCAAATCAAATGTAAACTAAAACCCTTCTTTTAGAAAAAAATATCTATATTCAACTAATTATTTCCCTTGATTCTCACTTTAGATAGTAGATGGACCAAATGGATGTTTAAAGTGATCTTATTCATGGTGACTTATCCAAATAAATTTATAGAAGCCAACCCATCGTATTTGTGATGGATTCCAATCATTTTGGTCAAACAAAAAATTATCTTTATGGTTTGAAGCAAAATCCTAGGGCCTGATATCCAAAGATTGACTGTTTCATTCTCAATATTGGATTCAAACCCTGTAAAATTGATCATGATATTTATGTATACATGTGAATGGTAATACATTAGTTGATATTGTTGTATATGTTGATGATTTAGTAATAATTGAAAATAATGTGGATCTAACTCTTGGATTTAAAATTCAAAATGTCAACACATTTGAAATGATAGTTCTCGGTCTTTTGCATTACCTTCTTAGTCTTCAAGTTTTACATTTTTCTGACTCTTTTTTCATCTCTCATTCTAAGTATGTAGTGGATTTGTTGAACTATTTTAATATGTACAACTATAATCCATTCAATATGCCTCTTTTGATGGGTCTTTATTTCACTAAAGAATGTCAATCCCTCAAAATCAACACCGCCCTCTATCGATAATTGCTTGGTATTATTACCTATCTAATTCTTAATTAACATGGAATTTCCTTTGGTGTTAGTATGGTTTCTTGATTCATGTAGCATCCCCATGAAACACATTGAAAATTTGTTATTTTTGATCTATTTTTGTTATATCCTTCTACTTCTTCAACATGGATGATTGATTTTGTACCTCCAACTTTCTTAGTGCTTGATTCTCCTACATAACCAAGACTAGTCTTGATAAGAGGATATATTTGAATACTTAAAATTTCTTCTAATTTTTTAGATCCTTTAAATTCCAATTCAGTTGAGCCTTGGTATTTTAAATTTCCTTTTTGTTGGGCAATATTTCTTCTTTTAGTCTCTCACATTATTTTTCTTTCTCTTTTGACTATTCTAGGAGAGTTTTTTCAACTATATTTGTTTCCTCTAACTTAGTCTTCATTATAACTATACATTTTCTTCAATCATCATCGTCAAGTTACTTGTCTTCATATTCTCGTAGCAATTCCCTCTCACTCTAATTTTGTGCTGTAAACTTTTAAATCTCCTACAGAGAAGAGATTAGTATTCTACTGAATGATATATATTCATCAATTTCTTGTTCATTTTCTAAATATAAAATCCCTTCTATATACATAAGAATTATTCCTTCTTCGTCACTACTAGAGATGCACCCATTATCTTCTTTAGATGAATAGTCACGTGCTCTTTTCTTATTTTCCTCATGAAGTGTTCTCTCAACTACTAATTACTCTTTATTACTGTTGTATTATAAAATTGCATTTAAAAAATTAAGACCAAAATGACCTCTTCTTTTACAATTATAACAGAATAATAGCTTACCTTAAAATCACTCCTTATTAGTACTTTCTTTACCTCCAACTTCATCGGATCATCAATTTGAGCATTTATGAAAAAATGATCTTTTTTAAGATTTGATTCATTAATTGAGTAGCCATGCTCTTTAATATTTATTAGTGCAATTTATTTTCCCCCTTCATATATATATATATATATATATATATATATATATATATATATATATATATATATATATTGTAGGTTATCTACATTTCCTTTGCAGTCTCACAACTCCTCACTTTATTAGAGTCTATATTTGATAGTCCTTTCAAGATAAACTCCTTTGCTTGTATATTATGTTTGTTCTTCTCTACATTCACTACAAATAACCATAAATGTAATCCACGAGCCATTAAAAAAACTTCCATGCTTATCTTCCAGAGTACATAATATGATCCATTCATGCTTACCTTCCAGAGTACATAACACGATCCATTAAAAAATGGTACTCTATCTGGGGTAAGCCAATCCTGGTTATCCATGGTCCTTGAAATATACATTCTAGTGGATAGAATATTCCTAAAGGAACCTACTTTTATACTAATTGTTGGAAAACAAGATAATAATAAGAGGGGCAAGTGAATCAATATTATGTCACAATTTAACAATTGTTACCAATATAAATTATTTCTATTAATTTAGAAATCAACCATGTAAACAACCCTTGAATCACATAACATCATCATAAAAAACATACAGATATGTAACACATAAATACACCAAATGTACGTGGAAACCCATAAGGGAGAAAACCACAAATATTATTTTGGTTCTTCATGCCAATGCAAGCTCCAAATTGTTGTTACATTATGTTTGCTGGCACCAACCCTAAATTTTTTTATAGCAACTAACCTGAAGGAAACACCAACTCCCTAATTTTCAAGCACCCACTTCCAAGAGGCATTGACACCTAAGTTGTATTATAGGAACCCACTTGAAAAATTCCTCATGTGCAAGAACCAACCTGTAGAATGTATCAGATCCCCCTTTCATAGAATTTTCAGACTCAGAGCTATAATAACTCTATCACTTTAAACATTATATTTGTATTTTGTTTCTTCACTGCTTCAACCCTCAATCAACTAGATATTTCATTGCACTACCAATATACTCAAGTTATCTATACTTCTAATTTTGACTTTATTTCTACTGTAGAGCTCCCCCCTTAGGCTTAAATCTGATCACAACTTTTCATTTATGCTCATACAACTCTTTCTCTATAGTTTGAGATATGATATCAACACTCAAATATACTTCTTTTACTAATCAATGAAATCTCTGATTTAAGATCTACATAAAAATATGTTCTAGGCTCTTCTTCCCAACTCAACCTTCTTCAACAATCTTCAAACTCTCCCGGCCCTTTCAATTCTTCATTTAGATAGTCAACCATCCTTCATTGATTTCCTTTTCTCTTATAACTATATCCATCATTTACCATGGGTATTAGTCCATGGTGTTTTCCTATGGTAATTTTCCATTTTACTGTATCAACAACTGGATCATTTGACTCAATCATGGCTATGGATTGGGTCTATATTTCATAGTGCTAGACCCGTGTAAAAATTTGAAACATTGTTCTACTCAAGAACAACAATATATTTAACACAAAGTTTCTCTTACATATATCTATTTTTTATGTTAAGTTAACTACTCTTATATACACATCGATAATTGTGCATTCTGTTGGAAATACTGAGAGAGGGGGGGTGGTGAATCAATATTTGTTTTCAATTGTTATTTTTACTAGTTAGAGCACTTATAATTATAACACAAAATGAGAAATAAGAATACATAAATTTATTAATTTCTTCTTTGCAATAAATTCAATATAGTAATGTGTAGGTCTCTAACCCTAGATGAAGTCACCAATCTTCAATCTACCGGACTCCAACTTGTAGTTTTCCAAGCACCAAATTGGACTTTCCATGGCTCTAGCCATGTCACTTTGAAGAACAAACCTCTAGTGCTCCAAACCTATCTCTGGTGCAAGCTCCAACTTGGTCTCTTGAGGAATCTTATTCTCTAGGGCTCCAAACCTATCTTCCAATGCACCAACCTTGTATTGGATGAGGTTCCAACCTCTAGAGCTCCAACCCTCAACCTCAATTCATCAAGATAAGTTTATGTTTCTTCAAGGATCCCAATATATTCTTCAAAAATACCTCCCAATCTCTTCACCTCGAGTAGTGCCTTCAAACAATCTCCAAAGAAATTATGTCATTAATGACAAGGTCTTCTCATCAAGGTGTCTACACTACTCTTAATGTCACCCAAACACTTTCTTGAAGGTCACGTCATGATTACTAATGCATCATGGTTTCCAATGTGTGCCTTTAAATTGTCTTCAAGAATTCTTTCCTAATATATCTTTATAATATCTTCACAATGTCTTCAACAAGCTTCTTGACGTTGGCTTTAAAGGATGTTTCCTTATACACTCTTTTAGAGGTCTTTACCTCAACAAGGCTACTGCTTCAATAATATACCTTGATATCAATAAAATATCTTCTATAAATGACTTTACAAGACTTGTTTCAAACTGTAATTCCAAGATCTGCTTTAGAAATTCTCCAAAATTTTCCAGTGACTAGTCTATCAAGGTCATCCTCAATATGGCTAGTAAGAGTCTCCAATGCTCTTCATTCCTATAAAAACAATATTCTTCAAATATTACTTCATAAGGGCTTCAATTGATACTTCAAATAGGCCTTTAATAGGCTCTTCAACGTAGATAAGAGACAACTCCAAAAGGTGTTTCTACAATCTTCAACAAGGCTTCTCCATGATGATTCTCCAAGGTTTGCGCAAAGTGTCTTAAAAAAAAACTTCCTCATTGGCCTCAACTCAGATCAAAGATCGTAACAAGTCTGCTTCAATAATTGTTTCCAGATTCAGCTTCAAATTTTCTACCAGTGTCCTTTTTCTTAATACATATCATAAGAAAATACACTCTTCACAAGCTCATCCTATGTAGTGAAATTAGGCTAAAAATAGAACTATGAATTTTTTCATATTCTTATAACTGAGAATGGAGTTTGTAACCCGTGATGACTTATAGATGAAAATCCTAGAAATAACTATGCCAAAAACTATTTATAGTGCTTTAATATGAGTCATAGATCTTTCAACATTGTTCAATTATTCATTGTATATTCAAGTGAAGTCTCACGTTTTTTACAAACCAATGACGATCCCTAAACAGTAAGGCCAAATACTGAAGTTATAGTCCGTTATTTGTCTATTCATTGCTCACAATTTTTTTTGCATAATCAGAACTCCTTAATGTCAAGCGAAACGCACCGTAAAGGATCAAAGGTTGAAACTGCTCTGAAAACATTTATCTCTAAAATTTTCACACTAACAATGCTCAAAAATTGTTGAGTGTTTTTTTTCTTCCTTTGTGTTTGAGTAATCACCACACCTCTATGGAATCCATAATTTCTACCTTGGGGATCCTAGTTACCGGTTTGGATGTTTACCAACACCTACGAGATTTGGTGTAATGAAAAACCTCTTCATGGTATCAGAGCCTCGACCCAGGTTCGATTCCCCTGAGCTATGTTTGAGGGGGGTGTTCATTACCCCGAGCTGCGTTTGAGGGGGGTTGTTGGAGTAATCACTGCATCTCTATGGAATCAGTAATTCCCACCCTGGGGATTGTAATTACTGGTTTGGTAGTTTACTAACACCTGCAAGGTTTGGTGTAATGAAAAACCACTTCACTTGGTCAAATTTCCTTTTCTACTCTCTTGTGGTTTTTTATTCACCTTGTTCTTTCACTTTAGGTTCATTTTTTCTCTTTTCCTTGGTTGAATACTCTCTTAAGCTCTACAAAATCTCACGTTCATTTGTGCTCCACACTTTCCAATATATATGTTTAGAGGGGGCCTTAATTTGGAGCCTACTTATAGTTGAACAATTATGTCTTTTGATGTAGAGCCGTCATGAGGGAAAAGTATGTATATATATTTAGTTTATTTTTATTTCTAGAAAAATGATATGATATGTTTCATTTAATTAATTATTTTTTCCAGTAGATAAGGTTTCATGGGTTTGGATTTTATTATGAATTTTATATTAGGTGAATTCTAAGAATCAAGTGAATTTAGGAATTAGGATTTTATGCTAGGTATTTCATTAGCTAAGGTTAATTGGTTTCATTATGATGTCAAATTTAGGGAAATTATGTAATTTGGATAAGTGATAATGCTTTTAGAATTTCATGTAATTTCTTAGGGTTACATTAGAAAAGGAAAATAGGAATTATTTTATTAGGACTAAGACATCATCAAGAAAAATAGTAAGGGTAGGAATAATGTGTGGTAGATTGGTTTTAGGGTTTAGGAAGTTGACTTAGAATTAGGGTTAGGGTTATAGGGTTTAATGATGTTAACATTAGTTAGGGTTTTGTCTTCTTCTAGGAATGTATGCTTCTACTAGTCTTTTCTTCAATTTTTATGATTAGGACTAGGGTTGAGGCTTCTTCATTAAATAGGAAACAAGGACATCATATGAGCTTCTTGAATGGGACTCTACTTGGCCTTCAAAAATTTTTCATGCCAACTTTAGAGATTCAAGGGTTCTTGATATTCATGAGGCATCTCGATTATGCACACATGACTAGCGTCTAGTCAAGTAGAAAAGGTTTAGATCTCCTAAGTTTGCATGAGGTTAGGGAAACATCACAAATATGTAATCATTGAAAGAATATTTTCCATATCAATAGTGCCATATTGACATCAATGAGAGCCTTGAAGAATAGTTTCCCCCCTTTTTCATTTATGGAAATTTTCTTTCCCTCTCAACATTATATCCCCCTTTGACATGAATCGCAATTGGGGTACCCAAGTGCTCCCTGTATGAAGTTACTTCTTGACATGTTGCTTCTTCGTATTTCCTTCATAAATGATAGTTATCCATGAAAGATATGTTTCTCCCCCTGCCATGGTTCACTTATCTAATGAACTTGCTACCCCTAAGCCTTTGCAAGCATTCATGGAAATGGATGAGGTAGATGATCAATCTACTCCCCCTTCCTGCATAATCTCATATAGCTCGTCTTTTTCCTTTAGACAAGAAATATTATTGGCTTGTGATCAAGTGGAAGACATCTTCAACAATGGTCCATCATATGAGTAAAGGATTATTTTCTTCAATGAAGTTTCTCCCGAGAGACGATCTATCAAAAGATGATTGTCCATGTGTGACTCATCAAGGATGTCATAGGAATCTTAACAAATAGCCTTTGTAAGAATAGTCAAGAATTACAAGCTCCCCCTAATTATATGCATGGTCTCATTTTTTACAGAGTTTCATCATAAAAAACATGGAATATCACACCTGCCAAAGATATCTTCATTAAATTAACAACATGCATTGTTGGCTTGAGTGTTTAAGAGAATTTCTGATCCAGCTTTCTTCCTTCTTCATAATTTCATAACTTTCTTTTCTGGCTTGATAGTCATGGTTTTAGATTTTTTAGGGTCCAAAGTCAAGCTACAATCACAAGACATATGTCTAATTTATGGAAATTGAAACACTCCATTTTTTTCATGAATTAGGAATCATGATTTCTTCTTGCAAAGTTGCTTCTAGGGAGCTGATAGGGACCATTATATTTGTCCTTGTGGTATGCCCTACAATCCTGTTCCATATGCCAAAACTCTGTACAAGAATAGAAATAACCAAAAAATATACTTTTGTACCTCGAGGATGGAGATTTCCTTGATGTACTTCGAAATTCAATTTGTCATGGGATTCTTTGATCAAATTTATTTCCTCTTGCATTTTTTACACCATCTCCATATCTTCTTGGAGTAGGTTTTCTTCTAATGCCATATCGACTCTTCTCCTTGTTTTTGCTGGAACTGGGGGCATCAACACTTCTTCCAGGCTTCTCCACATCCTTGTTGTTTGAATCATTAGGCTTTGAATTATTCTTGCTTGAGGGTTCACCTTCATAGCCAATACTTGATTTATCAAGGGGGGATCTTTGATGACTTAGGATGTCATTTAGGGTTTGTGATATCTTTAGACTCTTGTTCAAATGATCAACTTATTTTATTATGAGATAAATTTCTTCTTTCATCATCTTGCAATCTTAATACTTATTTTCTAGATGGATTTCCATTTATTCCTTCCTATTGGTTGCTTCACATGATTGGGCCTTAAGTGAGGTGATTTTTTATCTTAATTTGGTGATGTGATTATCCTTTTGTTCTAGTTGGCATGTCATGGTGTTGATTTTTTTTTCTTCTTCATAAAATTGTCCTTCTATGAGTGCCAAAGCTTCCATCCCCTTCTCACCTCCTTGTGCTTGTTTCTTTTCTTATTCTAGTTGAGATCTGAGGGAGGTGACCTCTTACTTGTACTGGACAATTTCTGCTTCAAGTTTGTTCAAGTCCTTATTACTTTGTTAAAGGAGTCTCAACAAAGTGTCTATGTTTTAATTTTCTTTATCCAATTGTTTTTCATGGATATGACTTCTTCATGATGTATTTTATTATTTTTATGACAACCTCTTTTAGCTTGGTGAGCTCCTTGTAGCTTTCTTGTACCTGAAGCTGAAATATATCAACTTCCATTATTTTCTTATCAAGGTTATGGTCACCATCTTTTGATTTCTTCTTAAGATGTTCATTTCAATTTTTCAGATTGTGCATCTCTTCTAGGGAAACTACAAGTTTTTTCCATGAGACCTTTTGTGAAGTCCTCTTCTTTTTCTTCATCTTCTAAGTTTTATTTGGTATTGATGGCTTATTTCTTATTTTCAACTTCATTAATGGGTTCCTGATATGCTTCTTGCATTCCATCATCTTCTTGACTAGAGGTCATGGTTAATGCATATTTTGAGTGAAGATCTTGAAGTTTGTCCCACATACCTTTTGCTAAAGAGCATTTTTCCACTTTGGCCTTTATAGGATCTGGTAGCCACTCAAGATTTCCTTCATTGCTTTTGAATTATATTCCTTGGATTATTATTCCAACGTGTTTTCAGTGACAATTCATTCCCAAACTTCAAAATATTGAGCCATTAAGAAATTACTCATTCTCACATTCCATATATATCAAAGTTTCCATTGAACAATCGAGCTTTCCAAATTAGATTATCTTTATTTTTCACGGTTGAAGAAGAGACATATTTAGAAGGATTGGAGGCTTTATTCCTTTGGTTTTCCATTTTTTTTATAAGGATCTACCTTTAATCTATTAGGATTTGAGTGAAGGTACTCTCTCTCATTCTAATTGTTGGAGATACTGAAAGGGGGGTGAATCCATATTTCTTTTCAATTGTTATTTTTACCAGTTAGACCACTTATAATTAGAACACAAAATGAAAAATAGGAATAAATAATTTTATTAATCTCTTCTTTACAATAAATTCAATACAATAATGTATATGGATCCAACCCTAGATGAAGACACCAATCTTCAATATCCTAGGCTCAAACATGTAGTTTTTCACGAACCCACTTGGACTTTCCAAGGATCCAACCTTATCACTTTGAGGCACCAACCTCTAGGGATTCAACCCTATCTTTGGTACATGCTCTAATCTTGTCTCTCTAGGACTCCTATCCTCTAGGGATCCAACCCTATCTTCCAAGGCACCAACCTCATATTTTATGATGCTCTAGCCTCTATAGGTCCAACCCTCAACTTCAATTCATTAAGATAAGTTTATGTTTATTCATGACTCTCAATATAGTGTTAAACAAGTCCCCTCAATCTCTTCACTTCTAGCAGTTCCTTCAAACCATCTCCAAAGCACTTAGCTCATCAATGACCAATTGGTCTTCTCATGATGGTGTCTCCACTGCTCTTCATGTGACCCAAACACTTCCTCTAAGGTCACCTCATGATGACTAATGCATCATGGTCTCCAAGGAGTGCCTTCAAATTGTATTCATGAATGATTTCCCAAGATGTATTTATAATATCTTCACAATGTCTTCAACAAGCTTCTTGATGATGGATTTAAAGGATGTTTCCTTATAATCTCTTTCCAAGGTATTTACCTCAACAAGGCTGCTTCTTCAATAATCACCCTTGACCTCAAAAAACTGGCTTCTATCAATTACTCTTCAAAACCTTTTTCAAACTGCAATTCCAAGATCTTCTTTAGAAATTCTCCAAAATGTTACATGGGCTAGTCCATCAAGCTCATCCTCTATTTGGCTAGTAAGAGTCTCCAATGCTCTTCATTTCTGTACAAACAATATTATTAAAAGATTACTTCATAGGGGATTCAATGCTACTTGAAATATATATTCAATAGGTTCTTCAACGATGATAAGAGACAACTCCAACAAGGCTTGAAGGTGTTTCTACAATATTCAACAAGGCTTGATCTCCATGATGATACTCCAAGGTCTGGGCAAATTTTCTTAAAAAAAAACTTCCGTAGTGGGCTCAAATCGGCTCAAAGATAGCAACAAGTCTGCCTCAATAATTAATTTCAAAATCAACCTCAAATTTGTTACCGATGTCCTTTATCTTAATACAAATCATAAGCAAATACACTCTTCACAAGCTCGTCCTCTATAGTGTAATTAAACTGAAAATCAAACTACGAATTTTGTCATATTTTTACAACTAACAATAGAGGCTAGAACCCGTGCTTACTTATAGATGAAAATCCTGGAACCAAATGTCAATAAATAATTATAGTGCTTTAATATGAGTCACGAAACTTTCAACGCTTTTTGAACATTAATTATGTATTGAGGTGAAGTATCACGTTTTTTACAAACCAACGACGATCCCTAAATAATCAAACCAATTACTGAACTTATAAAATGTTATTTGTCTGTTGATTGCTCACAACAATCTTTTCATAATTAGAACTCCTTAATGTCAAGAGAAACACACCATAAAGAATCAAATATTGAAACTTCTCTAAAAAAGTTTAACTTAGAATTTTTCACGCTAACAATGATCAGAAATGGAAACAATTGAGTGTTCTTTTGCTTGTTCGAATTGCTTTTTCTTCCGTCTTGCGGTTTTTTTCTTCACCTTGTTCTTTCAGTTCAGGTTCGTTTTTCCTCTTTTCCTTGGTCGAATACTCTCACATCTCTATGAAAGCTCATGCTAATTTAGATTCGACATGTATTTGAACAATTATGTCTTTTTATGGGGAGACAACATGAGGGAAAAGTATGTATATATATTTAATTTATTTTTATTGATGGAAAAATGATATGAGATGTTCTATTTATTTAATTTTTTTTTCCAATAGGTAAGGTGTTATGGGTTTGGATTTTATTATTAAATTTATATTAAGTGTATTTACGAATTAGGAATTTATGCTAGGGAATTCATTAGGTAGGGTTATTGGGTTTCATTAGGATTTTATGCTAGGGATTTCATTAGCTAAGGTTAATGGGTTTCATTGGGATGTCAAATTTAGGGACATGATGTAATTTGGATAAGTTAGAATTCATTTAGAATTTTATGTAATTTATTAGGGTTTCTTTATAAAAGGAAAATAGGACTTATTTTATTAGGACTAGGAAATCATCGAGAAAAATAGTAAGTGTAGGAATAATGTGTGGTATATTGGTTTTAGGGTTTAGAAAATTGACCTAGAATTAGGGTTGGGGTTATATTATTTAATCATGTTAACCTTAGTTAAGGTTTTTCCATATTCTAAGAATGTATTCTCTTTTTAGTCTTTGTTTCAATTTTTATTCTTAGGGCTAGGGTTGAGGCTTCTTCATTAAATAGGAAACAAGGACATCATATGAGATTCTTGTAAGTGGCCTTCAACAACTACTCATGCAAATGTTATATAGAGTCAAGGTTCCATGATATTCATGAGGTATCTAGGGTATGCACATATGATTAAGGTTGACTCAAGTAGATAGGGTTTAGATATCCTAGGGTTTGCATGAGGTTAGGGAAACATCACATAGGAGTAATAATTGCAAGAATATATTCCATCTCAATAGTTCCATATTGACATCAATGACAACATTGACCAACACATTCATCTAACAACCTTTAGTGTCTTAATTGAATTTGGTGCTTAATTGCCAAATTTTCATTTTAGCTTCCCCCAAAGACTTCGCCTCTCTAGCGCCTGTAACCAAGGTCCATGACTAATATCTTAATCATAGAAGGTTCTTAGCCTGTTAACTTGCGAAATTAACACTAAAAAAAATTAAACCACATATTGCTTCCATTGTTGCTCGCTTAATCACTGTTTTTCTCAATGGTTATTTTCATCCCAGTCCCCCCTGCATGCTCAAGGGTTAATGGAGGGGGGGCAGGGGGATTAAGGATTTTTTGTTTTGTGCATAGTGATTCCTATCATATATCACTATTCAAGTAGATCAAATGGTGGATATTTCTTAGGCCACCCTACCTATATGTCGTCTAATGAGGGGGGTGTCTAATTTTTATCAATTTTCCCCGAACGTGACGTGGTACCACATCAAATAGCCTTGGATTCCATGTCATGGTACCATGACATTTTTTACAGACATAATCCCATGTCACTCTTACACACATGTTGTTATGCCATGCTTCCACACACACTACCATGTCGCTGCCACATTGTTTTTTATGACACGTCATTTTCTATAAAACATCATCATGGTCCCAAATCTCTCTTCCTCTCCATGTCTTCTTGACATCATGCTGTCATCATAGTGACATCATCTTTCAACATGGAATCCTGTGGGTGGTTGCACATGTCACCCTGAAATAGTCCATTTGGCCACCCAAAAGGGCCAATTTATTAGTGGAATTTTGATGTCTAAAATGGGCCTCCTAAGGAAAATAATGAAATAACAGTAAAAATAATAAAATAAGAGTTATGAACTTTTAAAAGAAAACAAAGGAAACTATATTTTCTATTTTATATTTAATTTATCTATTTTTAGGATTACTTAAAGTTCAATTGTGTATAATCGTTGGATACAAAATTATATTCTTCATCCAACGTACACACTTGAAATTTGAGTAAACCTACTAGGAGAAAAATGAACATTATGACTAAAAAAAGTAATTTTATTCTTTTCCCTCCAATAATATTCTCCTTTGTGGATAACATCATGATATTAAATATTATTGGTTCTCCTAAAGTTAATTTTATTAGTACAAATTTCATTTTGAGGTCCATTTTTACCACAAAATTCACCTAATGCCACCTGCACGTGTCACGCAATTAGTGTGACATGTCATACACCTATCATATCATCACCACCCAATAATATATGTCATCCTACTTTTAATTCTATGTTAGATGGGGTCCAACCCCCATGCATGAGAAAATATGGCCTCCAGATATTTTGGAAAGTGGAAAAAATGCTACATTCTTAGAGTCCTCGATACCCAAATGCACTTCTCACTATGGAACCATGGTTTACCAAAAACTTGACCCTACTTACTTTTTACTTGAATATGGATCTAAAAATAATAATGAAACCCTCAGATACTTCACACTTTTGAGATAATTCTGAATGAATCCATTTATGAAATATAATGAAAAACCTAGATTCTTTGAACTTCTCAGAAAAGCGGATGAATATGGTTCTAGAAAAAAAATACAAACCTTAGATTGCTTAGATGTGCCTGGATATCTTGAATACTTATTAACAGGGAAATTTTTCATTGATAATTGTATGGAGATCTCCCTAGTACAAAGTCCCAATTAGACCGTATATTTTTTGTGATAGGAATCATATTCAACATATGGACCTAACTACCTCCTTATTTGTTTGAAAATTTGGTTTTGGAAAGAATGAGAAAAAGAGGAAATTAAAATTAAAATTCTGATAGAAAACAAGTTAGAACAATTTTATGAAATACCTTAAGAAATATGTATGAAGAATACAATAGCAGCTAAATAGATTAACATGATTATTAAAGAAATTTTTTAGCAAACTTTATTTAAGATACATGGATGGAGAAATAAATTTGTTACCAATTGTGAATTAGTTCTCAATCAATAATAATAATAAAAGAATAAATCATCAAAAATATTAAATAAGATGTAAGTTTCAAATTAACAAAATAGGGCATCATTTCTCAAGGCATATATAGCAATCACATACCATTATACCACCACAATAAAAGTCTTACAATTCTCAACAAAACATGAGTAAATTTATTTCCTTGGCCCAAAATAACTTCTGAAAATTAAGCTGAAATATCCAATGCACCATTACATATGATATCCAATAGTGGAAATGCTAATTTGTTACTTGACCTCTGAAAGGGATGTAAAAGTGTTCCTCTTATAAGGTGCTCAAAGGAATCCAAAACTGAAGGCCTGATTTAAATAGCTATGAGGGTATATTTATACAAAATGAGATGATTGTTCACCTCCCATGACCTTTCAACTTCCCTCATGAATATTCATTTTTTAAGTTACTTTTGATTTTCTCCATATCCTAATTATATTTTATTTCTAATTCTAACATTATATTATTTACAAATTACATGAAAATCGAAATAATGAAAACAAGGCCCTTTCATGGTACTAATTTAATAATGGCTAAGGAAGGAGCTTCAACTTGCAGCTCTTGAATTAGGTAGGAATCCATGCTTTGTATTTGGCTGCAATAGATTTGACGTTTTCGTGATGAGCTTGTTGAATATGATATCACACTCTATAGCATCGGTCACGAAGGTTCCCATATCCATTTGTACTCATTTAAAAAATGTTATGAGAATTGTGTGCAACTTAGTATATTCTACCACATGTTTTGCAATGGGTTCTTTTGTGGGTTCCAGATCCTTTTGAGCCACTACTTGTCTCATTACATCTATTATCTGCAAATTTTGTTACCATATTTCTTGTTCTAGTATCTCTATTCCTGGCACTCTTACGTATGTTATTTTATGGGATTTAGTAAGGGATTACAAAGCATTGTGGAGATAGAAATAAATTTTCAAGGTCCTTGCTACCTCTATCCCCAATTTTACTTGTGATTACATAGACATCCTCACTTCTACTTTGTCTCATTATTTTTCCATTCTTCTTTTTCTTAATAATTTAAGCAGGACATTAGGGTAATTTTTTCCTCATTCATGTATGAGATCTACTACATTTATGACAAATCTTAACAATGCACCTTTACCTTTAAGTTCATTTTGGATATCTGTTAATGTGGAAGCCATATCTTGAACAATGATCATTTCCATGTATAGTTTTTTCATGATATTATAGAACACTTTTATTTCTTCGAACACAACTACTTGAAAATCTTTGTTGTGGGAAATTAAGGTGGACATAGTCTACATTCCGATGAAAAAATTTCAATTCTATATTGGGATAGCCAACCTTCCCTTATTTCTTTCCTTTTATTTTATCAGATCAAGGGGGAGAATATATTTAAAGTGAATTCATCAAGTACTAAAAATGACATATTATTGTACAAGATTACACAGTACCACATACTTCATAGCATAATGGAGTGGTTGAAAGGAAGAAAATAAACCTAGTAGAAGTTGCACATAACATGTTAAAAGGTAAAAATATATCCAATTATTTTTGGGTTGAAGTTGTTAGCACTATTGTTTATTTGAAAAATAGAAGTCCAACTAAAAATTTAGATCATAAGATTCCTTTTCAAGTTGTTTATGGTTATAAACCAATAGTAATTCATTTAAGAATATTTGGATGCAAATAATTTTCTCATGTTTCGAAATAATATAGGAGAAAAATTGATGTAAAAGCTATCAAGTATAATGTCACTGGTTAATGTTATGATGATTAAGCATATAAGATGTTTGATCCCTACACACATAAAGTTGTTTCAAGCAAAGATGTGTTATTTCATGAGCATATAGATCAAGTGCATAAGGAGGATACTTAGGATGCATGGCACATTCCTTATGATTATGATCATTTCAAAGAGGAAGTATATGAGAAACAGGAACAAAAAGAGGAGGAAAAATACATTTACTTATCTAAGGGATTAAAAAAATTCTAAAATGTCAAAGTGCCCAAATTCTCCTGAAACCAGTGGAAAATCATAGATCTTTCCATTATAATTCCAACAACATAAGAATCGCCTCAATATGACACAATATGAGAAAGTTATCATGTTATAGAGTTTTTGGCACACAACGAAAAATTCAACTTGTAAGGTTGACTGGGTAGGTCATACAATGACGTGGCACTGACATTCGTGTGTGACTATGCAGTATGATTGTTAGAGGACCAATTAAGACATGGCAAGTGGAAAAATTTTATTGGTTGTGGTGATTATCGTTGGGCCAACCATAGGCCACCACGTGGCCCAATAAAAGTCTTCCACGTACCCTATGGGAGGCCGCTATGTGGCTTTTTGTTCTTGGATAAAAATTTTCTTAATAGGTTGACTAACCTTTGCGGGGTTCGAACCCACTACCACCCAATACATAATTTTTTGCCTTACTACTAAACCACATGATGTCACTTGTTATAAAACGTGGGAAAATTATATTTAAATTATAATTTTTTCGTGGTTTGGGGGTAGCCGAGCTAATGAAATCACCCAACTAGCCCAACCCTATGTCACATGGTATATAGTGTAACTATGGGAAGAGGAATAAGGGTTAGGGAGTTGGCCCCCATCCTCGATTTCATTGAATTTTCATATATCCAACGACAAATACCACAAGAGGGAAGGGCATGTGGCATTCTTCCAGTGCCCAGCTTGCGACCCTATCAACAAACATATGACCCAGAGTGGGGATCTGATGGGCGCGTGGCCTATTAGCCATCCCCTTGGTCACATTTCCCACATACAACTGACCTAGGGGGCGGAGGAATAAGGGTGCGACCCTATTGCCATACGTAACAGTTAGACAAAATGCACTTTTATCAGTGGAATTGTAGCCAAACCCACAAAAATTTGTCACTTAGAGGTTCTACAAAAGGTAGAATTTGTTGTGAGTTTTGACAAAGGGTCAATTTTGCAGAACACTTAACAAGGAAATGAAGAAGGAGGCCTAACTTGGACATTTTTCAGCCTTTTTGAGCTTAAGAAGAGCCTACACAAGGGTTTTTTATTGTTTTTGACACAATGGAAGTGTTATTTTTGTGATTTGATCATTTCATATTGATTTAATTGATATTTTAAGCATATAAATTAAAGTTCCAACATTTGAAGATGGACCCAGAGACGTATCCCAGGAGAGGTGAACTCTATCATCAAATTGTTGTTTTGTGATGTTGCTTCTTTTCTATTTTCACTGTTAATATCTGCAAAAATTAACAAAATTTACTAAGTTTATGTGATTTTTAAATTTCGATCCATTTCCCACAAGACATAAGCTATCTTGCAAAATTTTAAAAGAAACCTTCAATTTTTATTTTCATATCAGTTTGGTATCAGAGCATGGTTGTTTTGAATGTTTGAAAATTTTTGCAAGTGTTTTCTTGAATGATTACAAAGTCTAAATTGAGAAAAGGAGAAGGGGTGATTGAAGAACCAAACCATACAATTGGTTCAAGGAGGTTAAAAAATCCACAAAATCCACTACTCATGGCACATGAGGTAGGACAAGAGTTGATGCCTGAGGATGAGAGATATTTTAGAAAGGATTTCTATGATATATTTGAGATGTTTAAAGTGTTATACAATTAAAACAACAAGGTTGCAAGGAGAAATTTCAAATCATCCAAAAGGTAATGGTGGTAATGGGAGAAAGCCTCCACCCTCACCTCCTCCTTCACCTACATCCTAACCTCCTTCTTCACCCCCTTCATCTCATAGACCTACTCCTCCTCCTTCTCCAAAAGGACATGATGAGTCTCCTTTGATCAAGCTTGATTTCAAGTTTGAATTGGCTATAAACAATGGGGAAGTAAAAGTTGAAAAATTGAATAATTGGGTTCGTCAAATTCAATTATATTGTAGGATTCAAAACATTGTTTATGATGTTACAAATATAAAAATTTCTTCTCTACATTTATAAAGTGCAACCTTCATCTGGCGAGAGGCCAAAACTCAAGAAGATTTGAAGAAAAATCGTAAAATTATTTCTTCCTGGAATTATTTTATAGATGCATTAAGAATGCAATTTTATCAATTAACTTACATGCAAAAAGAAATTAATAATTGAAAAAATTGTAAACAAGCTAAATGCTAGAGTGTCCAAAGTTACACACAAGAATTTAGAAGAAGAGCTTTAATCTTGGGTGTTTATTTGTCTTCACAAGATGCCCTCCTTAAATACATAGGTGTATTACATAGATATTTGAGACATACTATAATTATGTTTAATCCCACCAATATAAATGAAGTATGTGTTCAGGTAACTCATTAAGAATCAAGATGCAAGAATGTTCCTCAAGGGACTAGCAAGAAACCTTCCAAATCTATAGACAAAGGAAAGGGGAAGTTTAAAGGCAAAGGAAAAATGAATGCTATTATCAAGAAAGAGGGAGAGAAAATTACCTTGAAACATTGTTCAAAAGAAGGCCATGATGACTACCATTGTTGGAAATTACATCCATAAATGATGCAAAAGAAGTTCAATAAAAAGGAGAAACAAAATAATGTTGCTACAACTCAACATGAATATCAAGGTTATAATTTAGGTGATGACACAAAATCACAGCCATGGGAATAAAATGTAAAGATTCTAATGCAAGTATCTGTTCTTCTAGTAATCATATTGAGTCTCAAAATTATAAATAAATAAGTGATATTTTTCATATTAGGTTCATTACAAAACACACCAAAGTTGATACATTGTTTGATAGTGGTTCCTAAGTCAATCTTATCTCTGAAGAAATTTTCAAGAAACTAGATATAGAAACTACACCTCATACTAAACCTTACCTTTTGGGTTGGGTATGTGATGATCCAAAATTAATAGTAACAAGAAAATGTAAACTCAAATTTTCCATCATTGAAAATTTTATGGATGAGGTAGAGCTTGATTTTGTACCACTTGATATTTGCGAAATTGTTTTAGCAAGTCACTACTTGCATGACCAAAAAGCTATATTCTATCATCATGAGAACAAATATCAAAATTTAAAATATGGATTTGAGTATATTGTTATACCACATCGCAGGAAGATGAACTTATCTCTTATAAGTGTTGGTCAGATGAAAAGGCTTGTGAATGCTAGTTAGAATTTTTTGTTGTTGATGATTAAAGCTAAAGATAATGTTGAATCTGAAGCTTTCACAGGATGTGGTTATAAACATGAGCATGAATTTGTTAAAGTTATTAACACTTATTAAAATATGTTTCATGAACCTAAAGGGTTTCCTCCTTAAAGAGGAATCCAACATGAAATTCATTTGCACCAGGCTTTACCACTTCCAAATATTGACATGTATAGAATGCCAGTTTTGAAGAATGCATAAATCAGTAAGAAAATTCAATAGTTTCTTGAAAAATGGGTCACTAGGACTAGCACAACTCCTTTTGGTTCTCCCATTGCTTTAGTTCCAAAGAAACATGGTACATGGTGCATGTGTGTGGATTTTAGAGCTTTGAACAAGATCACGGTAAAGAATCCTTATCCTCTTCCTCACATTGACGATTTTCTAGATCAGTAAAGGAAGATGCTTACTTTAATTTACCTTTAGTGTATTAATTGAATTTGGTGCTCAATTGCCAAATTTTCATTTTAGCTACCCCCAAAGACTCCACCTCTCTATCGCATGTAACCAAGGTCTCTTAACTTGTGAAATTAACATTAACCAACAATTAGAATAGATATTCCTTCCATTGGTGCTCTCTCAATCACTATTTTTATCAATGTTTATTTTCATCCCAAGCCCCCCCACGTGCCTGATGATTAATGGAGGGGGGGATTAAGGATTTTTGTTTTGTGCATAAGGGTGCCTATCAAATATGACTATTAAAGTAGATCAAATGGTGGATATTTATCTTAGGCCACCCTACCTTTTTGATGTTTAATGAGGGGGCGTCTTATTTTTATCAATTTCCCCTGAATGTGATGTGGTACCACATCATCTTGCCCCAAATTCCATGTCATGATACCATGATATTTTATCTAGACATTATCCCATGTCACTCTTCCACACAATTTTTTATGCCACTCTTCCACATGCACTACCATGTCACTGCCACATTGGTTGTTATGACATGCCATTTTCTATACAACATCATCACAGTCCCAAGTCTCTCTTCCTCTCCCTATCTTGCTGACATCATGTTTTCATCATAGTGACATCATCTTTCAACATGGCATCCTCTGGGTGGTTCCACATGTCACCTAGAGATAGGTCATTTGGCTACCAAAAAGGACCAATTCATTTGGGGAATTTTGTTCTCTAAATTGAAGCTCCTAAGGAAAATAATGAAATAACATTAAAAATAATAAAATAAGGGTTATGAGTTTTTAAAATAAAACAAAGGAAACTACATTTTTTATTTTATTTTTAATTATATATTTGTAGGATTATTCAAAGTTCAAGTCTATACATGCGTTGGATGCAGAATTAGATTCTTCATCCAACGAACACAATTGAAATTTGAGTAAACCTACAAAGTGAAAAATAAGTATTATGAATAAAAACGTAATTTTCTTCTTTTCCCTCCAAGAATATTCTCCTTGGGGATGACATCAGGATCTTAAATATTATTGGTTCTCTTGAAGTTAATTTTATTAGAAATTTTTTCATTTTGAGGATCATTTTTACCTCAAAAAACACCTTGCGCCACCTGTAGATGTCACGCAGTTAGTGTGCCATGTCATATACCTATCATATCATCACCACCTGATAATATATGTCATCCTACTTGTACTTCCATGCCAGCTGGGGTCCACTGCCTCTGAATGATAAAAGCTAACATCTAGATATTTTGGAAAGTGAAAAAATTGCTACATGCCTAGAGTCTTGGATACTCAAATGCACGTCTCACTACAGAACCATAGTTTAACAAACAAATGACCTACTAAATTTTCACTTGAATATGGTTCTAGAAAAAATAATGAAACCCTCAGATACTTCACACTTCCCTCATAATTATGAATGAATCCATTTTTGAAAAATAATGAAAACCCTAGATACTTTTCAATTGTTAGATAAGTGGATGAATATGGTTCTGTAAAAATAATATAAATCTCAGATTGCTTATATTTTCCTCAATATTGTGAATACCTATTGACAAGGAGAATTCACATTGACAATAGTAAGGGGATATCTCTGGTACAAAGTCCCAATTAGGCCTTATATTGTTTTTGATAGGAATCACATTCAATATATGGGCCTGGTTGCATCCTTGGATGTTTGAAAATTTTTGTTTTGGAAAGAATGAGTGAAAGAGGAAATTAAAATTAAAATTCTAATAGAAAACAAGTTAAAAACAAATTATGAAATGCTTTAGGAAAAATATATGAAGAATGTAATAGCAGCTAAACAGATGAACACGAATATTAAAGAAATTTGTTAGCAAACTATAGTTAAGATACATGGATGGAGAATTTTTTTTTTTACCAATTGTGAATTAGTTCTCAATCAATAATAATAATCAAAGAATAAATCATCAAAAAATATTAAATAATATGTAAGTTTTGAATTAAAAAAATAGGTCATCATTTCTAAATGCATATATAGCAATCACATACCATTATACCACCACAAGAATAGTCTTACAATGCTCAACAAAACATGGGTGAATTTATTTCCTTAGCCCAAAATAACTTCTCAAAATTAAGCTGAAATATCCAATACACCATTACATATGAGATCCAATAGTGGAAATGATAAATTGTTACTTGAACTCTGAAAGAGAAGTAAAGGTGTTCCTCTTATAAGGTGCTCAAAGAAATCCAAAACTAAAATCCCTATTTAACTAGCTATGAGGGTATATTTATACAAACTGAGATGATTCTTCAACTCCCATGACCTTTCAACTTCCCTCACGAGTCTTCATTTTTTAAATGAATTTTCATTTTCTTCATATTATAATTCTATCTTATTTGTAATTCTAACATTATTTTATATGCAAATTACATGAAAATCGAAATAATAAGAACAAGTCCCTTTCGTGGTACTAATTTCATAATGGTAAAGGAAGAAGCTTCAACTTGCAGCTCTTGAGTTAAGTAGGAATCCATGCTTGGTATTCGACTGCATTAGATTTGAATTTTTGGTGAAGATCCTATTGAATATGATCTCACATTCTACAACATCTGGCATTGAATTTTCTTATATCGATTTGTACTCATTTGAAAAGTGTTATGAGCATTGTCTGCAACTTTTTTGATTCTACCACATGTTTTTAAATGGCTTATTTTGTGGGTTCCAAATCCTTTTGAGCCACTTATTATCTCATTGCATCCATTATCTGCTAAATCTATTAACATATTTATTGTTCTATTATGTCTATTCCTGACACTCTTAAGTATGTTATTTAATGGTATTTAGTAAGGGATTACAAAGTTTTGTGAAGAAGCCAATAATTATTCAATGTCCTTGCTACCTCGATCCCCAAATTTTATTGTGATTATGTGGACATCCTCACTTCTAATTTGTCTCATTGTTTTTCCATTGTGTTTTTTCTTAATAATTTAAGCAGGACATCAGGGTATTTTGTTCCCCATTCATGTATGATATCGACTACATTTATAGCTTGTCTTAACAACGCACCTTTCCCTTTGAGTTAATTTTAGATATCTATTAATGTGGAAGCCATATCTTGAACAATCATCATTTCCATGTATAGTTGTTTCATGATATTCTCGAACACTTTTATTTCTTGCAACACAACTACCTGGAAATCTTCATTGTGGGATATTAAGGTGGAAATAGTCTATATTTCTATGTGTAACTTTCAATTATTTATTGGGATAGCGAGCCTTCCTTTATTTATTTCATTTTATTTTATAATAATATCCATCATTTACAAAGGGTATCAGTCCATGGTATTTTCCCTTGGTAATTTATGTATGACTATATCAATAGTGATATTATTAAATTATTTGACTTAATCAAGACAATGCAATGGGTTTGTATTCCACAGTGCTAGTTCCCTGTAAACACCTGGCAGGCTATTATACTTAGCTATAATAACATTTTTACATAAAGGTTATCTTACACACATATTTATTTTTACATTTTTGTAACTCCCCTTATATGCAACGATAAATGTGGCTTCATCCAACTACCTTTAGTTTTGTAACTTAATTTGGTGCTCAATCACCAAATTTTAATTTTAGTTACCCCCATGGGATTCACCTCTCTAGTGCATGTAACCGAGGGCCAGAACAAACATATTAATAATAGAAGAAAATTAGCCTCTCAAATTCCATAATTAACATTAACCAATAGTTAAATCACCTACATCTTCCATTGGTGCTTGCTCAATGACCATTTTATCAACTGTTGATATTCATCTCAACCCCTTCCCCTCTACATGCCCAATCATTAATGGAGAGGGGAGGGGTTGGGGGTTGTGATTTTTCATTTTTTTCCTGAGAAAAAAATCTTTCCATTCACACAAATTGCACAATAGACATTTATCTTTTGATGGTGCAGGAAATACCAGCATAAACGTTGGTAATACTCAAGATCCCCTCCTTGAGGTAAAATTGGCACCTAATAATGAATGATTGTATGAGAAATAAGTGATGTATTTCAATGTTTTAAAGAGCTCAAAAATATATTTGAAAAGAAAACGATAAAATACATCAATATCCTCTTATCATGTCAAGGGGGAGAATATAATTCAAGTGAATTCATCAAGTACTAAAAATCACATATAATTGTGCAACATTACACACTGCCACATACTTCATAGCATAATCAAGTGGTTGAATGGACAAAAACAACCCTAGTAGAATGTGCACATAGCATGTTAAAAGGTAAAAATATTTCCAATTCTTTTTGGGTTGAAGTTGTTAGCACTATTCTTTATTTGAAAAATAGAATTCCAACTAAAAATTTAGATCATAAGAATGCTTTTGAAGTTTTTTATGGTTATAAACTAGTAGTAATTCATTTAAGAATATTTGGATGCAAAGAATTTTCTCATGTTTTGAAAGAATATAGGAGAAAAATTAGATGCAAAATATATCAAGTATAATGTCATTGGTTAGTGTTATGATCACAAAGCGTATCAGATGTTTGATCCCTACACACTTAAAGTTTTTTCAAGAAAATATTTGTTATTTCATGAGCATATAGATGAAGGGCATAAGGAGGATAGTTATGATGCATGACACATTCATTATCATTATGATCATGTCAAAGAGGAAGTAGATGAGAATAATGAACAAAAAGAGGAGGAATAATACATTAACTCATCTAGGGGATTAAAAATATGCTAAAAAATCAAAGTGCTCAAATTCTATGAAAACCAGTGGAAAACAATAGATCTTGCCATTCTAATTCGAACGATGCATGAATTTCCTCAATCTAACACAATATGAGAAATTTATCACATTCTATAGTTTTTGGCAAACAACGAAAGAGTTAACTTGCAAGGTTGACTAAGCAGGTCGTACAATGGCGTGGCACTGACATCAATAGATGACTACCTATTATGATTGTTAGAGGACCAACTAGGACATTCCAAGTGGAAAATATTGATTGCTTGTGGTGATTATCATTGGGCCAAGCACAGGCCACCACGTGGCCCAATAAAAGGCTTCGACGTACCCTATGTGAGGCCGCTACGTGGCTCCGTGTTATTGGCTAAATGTTTTTTTAACAAACTCACTGACCTTGGCGGGGTTCGACCCCACTACCTCCCAATACATAATCGTTCACCTTACTGCTACACCACATGATGTCATTTGTTATATAATGTGGGAAAATTATATTTAAATTGTACTTTCCTGGTGGTTTTGGGGTGGCTGGGGTGGCGGGCTCGCCCGACTAGCCCAACCCTATGTCACATGGTATATGGTGTAACTATGGCCAGAGGTAGAAGGGGTAGGGAGTTTCCCCCCATCCCCAATCCCATTGAATTTTCACATAACTAATGACATATACCAAAATATGGGAGGGTATGTGGTACCCTTCCAATGCCTAACCTGCAACCCTATCAATCGGCATATGACCTAGAGTGGGGTGCCTGTGGGTGAATGCCATATTACCCAAGCCCTTTGTGACACTAGACACATACAACTGACTTGGGGGTGGAGGAATAAGGGCGCGACCCTATTGGTGCACATGACATTTAGACAAAATGCATTTTTATTAGTGGAATTGTAGCTGAATCCGCACAAATTTTTCACTTGGAGGTTCCACTAAAGGTAGAATTCATTGCCATTTTTTACAAAGGGTCAATTTTGCAGAACATTTAAGAAGGAAATGAAGAAGGAGGCCTAACTTGGAATTTTTCAGCCTTTTTGAGCTTAAGAAGAGCTAACACAAGGGTTTTTGGTTTTTATGGACACAATGGAAGTGTTTTTTTTGTGATTTGAGTATTGTAAGTTGATTTAATTGATATTTTGAGCATATAATTTAAAGTGCCAACATTGGAATCTGGACCCAGAGACGTATCCTAGGAGAGGTCAACTCTATCATCAAATTATTGTTTTCTGATGTTTCTTGTTTTCTATTTTTCACTGTTAATATTTGCAAAGCTTAATAAAATTTACTAAGTTATGTGCCTTTGCACTTTCTATCCGTTTCCCATAATACATGAGCTAGCTTGCAAAATTTTACAAGAAACCTTCAATTTGTAATTTCATATTATTTTAGTATCAGAGCATGGTTGTTTTGAATGTTTAACAGTTTTTGCAAGTGTTTTCTTGAATGATTATAAGGTCTAAATTGAGAAGAGGATAATGTGTGATTAAAGAAACAAACCCTCAAATTGGCTCAAGGAGGTCACAAACTCCAAAAAATCCACTACACATGGCACATGAAGAAGGACAAGAGTTGATGTATGAGGATGAGAGATATTTTATAAAGGCTTTCTATGGTATATTTGAGATGGTCAAAGTGTTATACAATTAAAACAACAAGGTTGCAAGGAGAAAGTTCAAATCATCAAAAAGGTAATGGTGGTAATGGGAGAAAGCCTCCACCCCCATCTCCTCCTTCACCTCCATCCTCATCTCCTTCTTCTCTTCCTTCATATCATAGACCTACTCCTCCTCCATCTCCAAAAGGATATAACGAGTCTCCTTTGATTAAGCTTGATTTCAAGTTTGAATTGGCTATAAACAATGGGGAAGTAAATGTTGAAAATTTGGATAATTGGGTTCTTGAAATTGAATTCTATTGTATGATTAAAAATATTTTTGATGATGTTACAAAGATCCAACTTGCTTCTCTTCATTTATAAAGTGCAACCCTCATATGGTGGGAGGCCGGAACTCAAGAAGATTTGAAGAAAAATAGTAAAATTATCTCTTCTTGGAATTACTTTATAGTTGCATTAAGAATGAAGCTTTATCCATTATCTTACATGAGAAAAGAAATTATCGATTGGAAAATTTTTATACAAGCTAAAGGTTAGAGTGTGCAAATTTACACAGAAGTGTAATATCCCTCGTGTAAGGCGTCGTAAAAAATATCGTAAAATGAGGGTTGTTGAATAATTAAATATTATTAAATCTTATATCGATATTACATCAAGAACATTCTTGTAATTATTAATTATAAAATCATTACAAAAATCATTCTTAATTATTTTATTTAGAAGAATTTATATTCTTCTATAAAAATAAATTATATTTCCAAGTTAGTATCATTTATGAGTTTTAGAAATAATGAGTAATAGTTTGGAAAAAACTATGGATAAGTGATATTTTTCTCATAAGGGAAAATAAAATCTACCTTGAAAAGAAAAGCATGAGAGATTTATGGAGTGATTTTGTGATTTAGGAAAAATCATATTTATGGATTGATTTATGGGTGATTTATCGAATGCTTTTAAGATTTAGAAAAACTATTCCATTTTCTTAATTCTATTTATTGTAAGTCTATGGGGAAAATAGGGGAACTAATGACATAATACATTGATAATGGAGCCAAGAGAGACAAAGAAGTGATTCAAAGCATGCATCAAAATATAAGTAACTATGTTCTTTGAAAATTATTTTGTTTACATATGAACAATGTAAACTTTGAAATGAGAACTATAAACTCAAAACAAAAACTCTAGGAAAAAAAACTCAAAAAAACATGAAAAGAAACCTAGAAACAAAAAATGTTGATGTTGGAATACTGGAATGCTGGATAACCTTAAAATTTTGACAAATTTTCTACCATGACATTATGGAAATTATTTTGACTAAAAATCTTTCAAAATGAACACCTAAAAGAAAGAGTTAGTATTCTAGTAGTAGTTTCTTTTTTAAATGTTAAAAATACGATGACTTTAAAATATTAACCTAAAACAACTTAACGCATTGCAACAAAAATTTAAAAGGATACCATCAAATTGACACACAATGTAGGAAAACTCTACCCATTAAAATGAAAACCTAAATATCAGCCATGAAATTGTCACATTGTGCGGGCGGACTCGATCTTTTACAATGAAAACTTTAAAATTAACAATCAAATTGACACATAATGGGATGGTGACACAATAGGAGAAGGAAGGAGGCATTAGAGCATATCCCCCTTAATGATAACTTTCCTAAAGTCTAAGCATAGATCGAATTTTTGTAAACTTTTCTTCTATTAGAGCCTTTGTAAAGATATCAACAACTTGATCATTGGTTGAACAATACTGCACTTCAAGAAAATGATCATGAATGGACTTTACGATGAAGTGTATGTGTAGCTAAATGTGTTTCATGCACTGATGCTGAACTGGATATTTGCATAGTTGAATGGCACTCTGATTATCACACCAAAGTGTAGTTGGAAGCTGCTGATGAAGAACAAATTCAGTCAGGATTTGATGAAGCCACAAGGCTTCCGTTCCAATTTAAACTGCACTACGATACTCTGCTTTTGATGAAGAAAGAGATATGGCACTTTTTTTCTTACAAGAGAATGTAATGGGTCTTGAACCAAGAGTGAATACATAGCCCGCAATAGATTTTCGGTCATCAAGGTCACTAGCCCAATCAGAATCAGTGAAACTAATCAACAATGGAGATGTTGATATATTTAGAAAGGCTCTCACAGAAGTGAAGTTTACCAAACTTCGATCTATGCTTGGAGTGTAGTAAAGTTACCATTAAGGGGGGATAGGCTCTAAGTCATCCTTCCTTCTCCTATTTTGTCACCTTTGTAAATCCTTTAATCCTATCCCAAGTTGTTCTTAAGGGGGGATAGGATATTTTGACAGATTGGAAATAGTTAAGTATAACTTGGTCTAGCGTAGAGTTATGTAAAGTGTGTTTCTTTACTATGTGAATTTGTAACTGATAATCCAACGATCAAAATATGTAGTGATCTGAAGGTTCACTCTCTCCTCGGTATTATTGACACTTGATCCATGGCTTAACACATGATTGGTCCATGATCTCTATTTAAATATCATGGAGGGTCATTTGTCCAGTAACCGTTTATGAGAGAGGCTTACGTAAATTTTATTTCTTTCTATTAATAAATTGCTTGAAGTGGTCGCATTGGCTCAGGCCGTGGATTTTTTCCCTCTTTGAGGGTTTTAACCATGTCAAATACTAGTGTATTGATCTGTGATTTGTTTGTGAGAGATGACCTTTGGTGTTTGATCTAAGGAACTTACCCTGTAAATTCCTACATGTTTCTCGGCTGCTAAGGTTTCCAATATTAATAAGACCAAGGTGTAAGATTTTTTCTTTTTCTCTTATCAAAGAATCACAAAATGCATCAAAAGAGGGGCACTTATAGGTTTTCCCTTGAGAAATAAGGGCTTCTATAATGGAATGGAAGGAGGAAACAAATACAGAGTATGCAGGGCCTAGCTTAGCAAGAATGGAATATAAAATACTAACAACTTCCTTTTTGACCTTACAACCTTTTAAAAGAAGTCTAAAGGTCTTCAATTTGGACAAAAAATCTTCAATGGAGGAGAAATTATTGGGGTCCAAAGTAAGAAAATAATTTTCAAGCAAGTGGGATCTAATTTCATTTTTAATGCCAAAAAAAGTATTCAACTTTTTCATAGCTTCAGTAAGGGATTCAATTTCTTGGATATGAACTCTAAGGTCTTTAGCAATGGGCATTCCTATCAACCCTCATGCTTGATCTTGTTTATTTTCCCATTTAGCTAATTTATATCCATTGGTAGGTTTAGATTCTTGTCCTGTAGCTATTAAAGTCCTTTACTTCTAAGTAAGTCTACCATGTAGGATAGCCATTGGAAATAATTGGTGTTGTTAAGAATAACCTAGCAGCCTAGCAGCATGTAGGATTTTACAAGGTAAGTTATTTAGATCAAACACCAAAGGTCACTGCTCAGAAACCAATCACAAGTCAGTACACCAGTATTTGACATGGTTAAAACCCTCGAAGTGGGAAAAATACCACGGCCTGAGCCAATCCAGCCACTTCAGGCAACTTATTAATATAAAGAAATAAAATTTACATAAGCTTCTCTCATAAACAATTACATACCGTACATGCTCTTTAAATAGAGATCATGGACCAATTAATTGTTAATCTACAAATCAAGTGTCGGTAATACCAAGGAGGGAGTGAACCGTCAGATCACTACATATTGTGACTGTCAAATTATAATTACAAATGTACATAGTAAAGAAACACACTTTATCTAACTCTACGCTAGACCAAGTTATATTTAACTATTTCCTATGTGTCGGAATATCCTAACAACTTGCTATTCGAGGATCGACACAGACCCGATATGAAAAAAGAAAAGAAAAAAATAATAAAAAAATATATAAAAATGAAAAATATGAAAGAAAACAAAAATTAAATCATCGAAAAAAACACGAAAAGTTTAAAAAATAATAATAAGTAAATAAAGCTCAAGGAATCTTGGATATAGGGTGATTGGGTGGGTTTTTAAAGCACTTTTTGATGTGAAGTCATTGGTTCAATTCCATGCACCTAATCAGAGTGATGTATTTGGACATGATGATGAAGATGTAGTCCTACTTAGCTTACAAAAAAAAGTAAATAAAAAAATATATTAAAACATGAAAAAATAAAAAATAAAAACATGACAAAAATATATATATTGAGAAAAATAAAAACAAAAAGAAAAACACAAAAAATAAAAATAAAATAAGAAGTAGATAATAATATATATTAGAACATAAAAATATATAAAAAAAAACATGGGAAAAAAAACAAATATAAAAACATGGAAAAAAAAACACAGATATATATATATATATATATATATATATATATATATATATATATATATATATATATATATATATATGAAAAATAAAATAAAAATCTAACATAAAAAGTAAAAAAAATTAAAATTAAAATGAAACATAAAAAAATATAAAATTATACATAGGAAATATATATTTTTTAATATGTACCAAAAAAAAAAAAAAAAAAAAACTTGAAAAAACAAAACAAAACTAAAAAGTTAAAAAACCATAAAAATCAAGAAAATATTTGAAAATAAGCATAATTAAAAAAATAAGAATAAAAAATTTAAAAATATATATAAAATTGTATATAAAAAGACAAAAAAAGAAAAAAAAAGAGTGTACCAAAAATAAAATCAATTTAAAAAAAAAAAACAAAACAAAACTGTAAAAAATAAATAAAAATGAAAAAAGAAAAAAAAATCGGAAAAAGTATAATTAAAAAAAAAATAGAAGATAAAAAAAACACACACAGAAATAGAAACATTTTAAAATAATTAAGAAAAAAAAACCATAAATGTTTTTTAAAAAAACATCAAAATGCCGTAGTCTAACTAGCCAGAGGAATCGCTCTGAAAATCATGAAAATTCCGATAAGATTTTCAGAAAATCTGACAGGAATTTTTCTAAATCCATGTTATAACTATCAAAGTTTAATATTTTGGGTGTCCTACCGGTTTTTGATGGCGCTGAATCCATTTGCAATGTCAAAATCAAGATTCAAACACTGTTTCTGCAAAAAAATTTAAATTTTTTTGGCCCGGATTCCGGCCAATTTTGACCGTCTGGGCAATTCCTCCGGCTCGTTAGACGACTCCAATCAAAATCGTATAAAAAACACAAAAAATAAAAATATTATAATAAATTTTAAAAACATTAAAAAAACAATTAAATTAAAAAAATAAGCATAGTTAAAAAAAATTTAAATATTTCAAAAAATTTTAAAAACAAAATCGAAATATATATATATTTTTTAAATTGATATAACCTAGTTGAAAAAAAAAAATTAAAAACCAATATGAAAGTTAAAATAATATATATATATATATATATATATATATATATATATATATATATATATATATATATATATATATATATATATATATATATATATATTTAAAGTTTACCCCACCTAGCCCAGCGACTAAGCGACTCTCCGGGATTCTCAACATCGTCCTGCCAGCCCATGGTCACTCGAGTGCTAGGCTGGGCGGTCGAGCGGCCAAGGGATGCAAGGTCGATTATGAGAATTGGTCTTGCAACATTTGGTTGTGTGGTCATCGGGTAGGGTAGCCATGGGATCCGTGCACGCAACTCCCATTGCCTCCCAACACCATGGCCGAGCAACCAAAGGATGCAAGGCCAATGAATCAGCCTTGTAGCCCTTGGTCACTCGACCGTCGAGCTAGGCAGCCATGGGAGCTGCATGACCATGGCCAGCTGCCTGACCCCGTGGTTTGGTCAGCCAACCATGGTGTTTTGGCTATCGAGCAACGCCCGAGCGGCCATGGCCAGTCGTCTGACCTCATGGGTTGGCCAGCTGGCCATGGCCACTCGGCCGTCAGGCTCGACAGTTGTGGGAGCTACGTGAGTGGCTCCCACGACTGCCCAGCCCAATCATCGAGTGGCCAAGGGCAACAAGGTCGATTCTCATAATCGTTCTTGCCACCCTTGGCCGCTCGGCCGCCATGCTAGGCGGCCATGGGAGCTGCGGGCTCGACGGGGTAATTTTAAAATTTTTTATTTTATTTTAATTTTAATAACAATTTTTTTTTTTTTTCAGATTTTTTTTTATTAGGTTATATCAATTTGAATTTATGTATTTATTTATGTTTTTTTTTAACTATTTATAATTTTTTTTTTTTGTAACTACGCTTAAGTTTCTTAATTTAATTGTTTTTTTATTTTTATGTTTTATGCTTTTTAATTTAATTTAATTTTAATGTTTTTTTTAATTATTTAAAAAATGCTTCTGTTTTTTATTTTTATGTTTTTATCCTCCATTTTTCTTTTCTTTTTTAATTATGCTTATTTTGAAATGTGTTTTTTTTTTTGGTAACCTTGGCACTACCTTTCATTTTCTCCATTTTTTTCTCTCTCTCTTTTTTTTTTTTAACTCCATCTTCATCAACATGTCTAGATACATCACCCCGATCGGGGAAGGGAATTGAACCTGTGATGAGTGCTATAACAACCCGCCTCATCACATTTAACCAAGGCCCTAGTGACATTTTGAAATGTGTTTTTTCATTTTTATTTATTTTTTGATAGTTTTTTTAACTTTTTAGTTTTGTTTTGTTTCTTTTTTTAAAGTTAATTTTATTTTTTGGTACATTTTTTAATGCTTTTTTGTGCTTTTATATTTATTTTTATAATTTTTTTTACACATTTTTATTGTTATTTATTTTTTTATTTTGCAAAAAAAAAAAAAAAATCATTATAAAAAGAACATTGCAAAAAAAAAAAAAACACATGTTTGGAGAACCCCTTAAAAAATAATATCCTATGACAAAAAACACTAAGACACATAAGAAAACTTGAAAATTTGTTAAATAATCAACATTTTAGAAATAAATGTTTATACTTTGGAAATAAGAACATTTAAAGCGTCAAAAATATTTAAAAATAAATAAATGTTAATGCTTTTCAAAACATGCTTGAAAATTATCAACATTTAAAATAAAATATCGACGTTTAATATATTAGAAAAATTAAAGTGTTAGAAAACAACTCTGTAAGAAATGAGGTCGATGCTGCATCAATACTTTTCAAAATCAGCATGAAAATCACTAACATTTAATATATCTATATATATATATATATATATATAAAGGAAAATTTAAAGTGTCAAAAATATACTACAAAAAAAAAATGTATTCTCAATGAACACCTTTTGAAACCAGACTAATTTTTTGCTACCTCAAAAAAGTGGGTACTCATTCCTGTTCCCGTTTTAAATTTTACATTGTTTGTGGTGCATGATGAAATAAGAGTTTAATTTATTTGCTTGGACATTTACATATGATCAAGAATCGAGATTATTTCTTGAGAAAACCTCTATGGAATTTCGTGAATAGAGGAATAATTGTTTTGTTCATTTAATTCTTAGAATATTTCATGTGCATTGAATTCCTACAAAATTTTTCATGGATAAATAATTATGTTAATTGCATGAGTTATTGCAAAATAGGTTCCATATTGTCCTTCATATCTCCAAAACCGTGATAGTATGTACGAAATGAAAGTAGTTTTTGTAAGTGAGCCCACTCTAGAAAAAATCCTCTGTCAGATTTGAAAAATTCATTTTCCATGCCTTGAAAACAATGTCCAAAATCAATGACAAAAATAGGAAATTCTTTCATATTTAAATCTAGAAAAATGGGCTTCAAATATTGATTCAAATATTAAAAGCCATGGTACCTATGTAAAAAATGAGAGAGGTTATTTTTAATGCACCTTTTCAAAACAAAAACCTCTTTTTGTTTTCAAAAAATAGTTTCCATATGTTCGGAAACCGTGTTGAAATTTGATGTACAAAACATGAAATTATTTAATATTTAATATGGAAAAGTGGGTTGCAAAGCTTCATTTGAATCTTCTAAACCATGAAACCTGTGTAAAATATGAGAGAGGTTTTTTGTAACGAGCCTGTCCTAAAAAACCACCTCTTTTGATTTTAAAAAATTAGTTTCCATATGTTCGAAAGAACTGCGTTCGAAGTTGATGACTAAAACAGAAAAAACTGAGTAAAATAGGGTGCTTGCATTTTATTTTTCCATGGGACAAGAGTAGTTATTTATGTACATATTGAGATATCTATTATGTTATTATTATTTAGAAGAAATAAATTAATTTTATGCAAAGACAAATACAACAATTATGTTCATATTTCTTGAAAAGAAATAAGTTATTCACATGTACAAAAATTGAACAATTATATTGATGATTCCTGGAAATGAATTAAGTTATTTTATTTAAAATATGACCAAGGATGATCTGAGGAGGCATGTGAATTAAATTTTTAAAGAGAAATATTGGACTCTTGAATAGAATATGTGCTTAGGTGCATAGGTATGATATCTAGTATATTTGATATACTAGAATTGAATATGTCATTTTACATGCATGGGGAGCTTGAGTCATGCAAAAAGAAATAAATACCATTTTTGAGAAAGAGTTCATAAAAAACCATTGAATAAAAGACACTTGGTTGTGTTAGTGTGTTAAATTCCTTGCACAATATATATATATATATATATATATATATATATATATATATATATATATATATATGTATGCAAGGAAACAATTGTTGTGTTAGAACTTTTTAAAAAGAATAGAAGTGAAAAACATGTCCTTGCATGCATTATTGAATTAGATTCTTGGAGAGGAAAACCAGTAATCACACTCTTTATCATGTTAATACTCTTTAGAGAAATGTATATGGTTGCATGCATGGAAAAGTATAGCTTTTGTATTAGATTTCTAGAGAAAAGGAAGGTGCAATCACATGATATTGATTGTGTTAGCCTTCTTTTGGGAAAAATAATTTTCGTTTTCACAACTAAAGGAATTAACTATGGTATCAGTTTTCTTTTAGGAGAAAATTATGTATAGTTATTGTGCTAGATATTTTGGTAAGATGAAAATGTTTCTTTGTATGTAAGAATAAAAATTATGCGTTTGATCCATTGGAAAATAAATGTGTTTATTTTTCCATGCAATATTTAGTTAGTTTCATTTGGAAAAGAAAACATGATATTAGGCACAAATAAAAGTACTTTTTGGGATAGTTATCTTGAAAAATTGTGATGCATTTGCATGAACAAGACTATTATCTAGTATGTTAGTTTTTTTTTGGAAAGAATATGCAAATGCATGCTAAATTTTGTTAGCATTGTTGGAAAGATGACACTTGATAGTGATTTATTTGTTACTAATGCATGTGAAATGATGTGAAAGAAGGAATTTCATAATAGTTTTTTTATGTTTTGTACATGAATACAAATAGTTGTTGAAGTGTCACAAATAAATATTGATTATTGGTGTATTAATATTTTATCTAATCATGATATCAAGTGTGTTGACGACAACAATGGTAGGAAATGATAGTCACTTGAGAAAATCATTCTTCATGTTTAACATTTTTTTAGATAAATATTTTTTATTCCATGAAGGTTTATGTCTTCCAACTGCAGGATCACCCACTGATGGAAACAGTTCGACCACAAAGACAAAGATTGAAGAGTTATGGGTTTATGATATCATGATGATTGTAATAGCTTAAAGCTAGTTATGTTGCATTTAAGAATAATTTTATGTGTAATATTTTATGACAATGGTCAAGGGATGGATTCCCTTATAACCATTGAGTGAGTGGTGAAAACCCTCACTATCATATATTAATAAAATTAAACGTTTTCTAGTTTTTACCCTACGGGGTTTCCAGGGTATATCAGTGTGTAATGATATGATTATTCATTCTGTCATTTTCATGATGTTAATTTATTTTATGATGTGATGTTTATATTATCAAGCAAGTTATACTAATTGAATTAAAATGATCATGCAATTGATGTATAGTTATAGTAGGAAATTTAAGTTAATATGCTACAACAAGGAAAGTTAATGGTTGTGTAACTCACTATGATTTTACTAAATATTTCTCTAGGTGATGGTGATGTTTATTCTAATGGTAAATGAAGGAATACAAAAAGTAATTTAGAAAGTTACACATTGGTAAATGTTGAAAAAATTTCCGTACTCCATGCACTTTCTTGCGAGGTCACTAGATTATGTTACAAATGGTATTAGAGAAAAATGTTGCAACACTGGTGCCTTTTGGTAATCCTTAAGAAAAAATTAAGTAGAGGTATGATGCTAGTGGATATTACCTCAAGTATGATTATAATTGAATTTGTAGTAGACTACAACTAACATAATATGTAGGATGCATGATTAATGACTGCATTAAAGAGTATAAAGTGATATTTTTTCTTTAATTGTGCTTATGATGATTAAATATGGATGCAAATAAAATATAATAAAACCTTTATTGCAGCTATGAAAAGTATTGAGCACTCACTGGTTATAATGCAGATTAATTACCAACTTTACATGCATACTATTACAACAACGATTATGGTACAAAAGAAAAAAATAAAGAAAAAGACATCACTAAAGTAACAATGCACTTCTTATAAATAATGAATGCATGTATGGTTTGTGTGATAACTAAATAAATTATAAGTTGGGTTTAACCCTTAAGAGGACAATGGAAAAAAAATTGAAAGAACCTCTTTAGGTGTTAAAAGTAAGTAATGAGTCAATTGTAACTCATATAATGAACTTTAAGTCAATGAAAAACTCATAGTAGCATAATTGTGGTATGTATTCCTTCATGTAGAGATGTAGATGAAAGTTTGTTTTCCATGTGTTTAGAAAAAGTGATAAATGAGATCCAAACTTTTGTTGTTTTAATTAATTGCATCCATGAGAGTTTTGGATCTGATTCATCTTAACATCAAGGGGTATTCATACCTTAAGGAAATGTGACCCCTATGTTGATCGCAAGAAAAAGTTATGTTCAGACATGGATCCATAATCTAGTCAAATTTTCTGATTTAATGCTCCTGTAGGGATTGGCGGTTGTGTTATTTTGCAGAAATTTTATTATTGATGATATTAATATGACTCATGCTATTTTGTAAAATGTAGTTTTACTATATCTATGATAGTTTAAACATATTTATGGAAAGGTATGTCATATCCGCTAACTAGTTGTTAAATTTCCTCAATGGTGGTAGATTGCATGCTTGCAAAATGTTGTAAAAAATATGTAGATTTCATGGTTAGAATTTGTATTTTAGAATGCCTAATTGGTTGTAGATTGCATGCTTGGAAACTATTTGATAAAAGGTTACAACGGTTTTAGATTGCATGATTGCAAATTTTTTTCCCAAAATTCCCCATGGGTTGTTGCTTACATGGTTTTCGCTCACATTTTGTTTCCTAGTGTTCAAAGGGACTATTATTTCTCTATAATATTGATGGTTGGTAAGGTGGGACCTGAAATAAAGTATAATTTTATGGTATGCAAGATATGTTAATTTATTTTTTCTAAGTCGCATGATTGTTTTTATGTGGAAATTTGGAATGTATACCACCTATATGACATGTGATGACTTGTTTTCAATGTACTTTGAAAAATTATGGGACCCATGCTGAGGGTTAAGTATAGATGCGTAGTGTACATAAATATTCCTTTTCTTCAATGATAATATGGAAATGAAAATTTATGTAAATTACAATGGATTAATAGAGATTGACTATTTTTAGACATTGAATTATTATTGGATTCAATGGTTATCGGAGCCATGATGGGGCTGATGTGATGATGTTAATGAATATATTGGTTGGGATATTTAGCAAATAATTCTATAGTTTTAGAAGACTTCTTTCCAATTTATTAAAATATGTTGGTGGTTAAGTCCAAAATGGAACTTCCCTAAAACTCTCCTAAATATCCCAGGAGACAATAATAAAGAGGAAAACATTAACATAATGGGAGAGAAAGATTATGCTAATCACTTAGTTGGAGATAAATACTAAGTGGGGTCAAATAAAGCACAACGAAGAGAAATACATGCTTTAAGGAAAAATAAAATAATCTTTTTCGAAAAAGCTAAAATAAAAATGGCTTAGGCAAAAGGTTGGCAAACCTTAAAGCAGGACACTGCTAAAAATCTGCTGGGAAGAAATTTATAAAATAAATCACCGGGGAATCAATGAGGTTGTTGATTCTAGTGGAAATTAGATCTTAGCTTGGTGGAAAACTATTGGATATAGTTCATGGTTGGGTGTAATATGCTCGGTTCCTAAATAATTCCCATAAATTAACTATGGTTAGATGAAATTATGTCTATGTTCTGTTATTGATTTCAAAATTATCTAAAGAAGTTGGATGTTACAATAGACTGTAAATTGCATGTCTCAAAATTGTTTCATCTATTATATTTATGCATGCATGATACATTAAATTATCTCAGTGAAAATTTTGATGAAATAGGTTGTGTTTGTAGGTTTTTATGAGCAAATGAACATGTTATAAATGACTTATTTATATGCATGCATAGAGGAAATAAATTGAAATATATATATGTGACCGAAATAATTCGTAGTGGATAAAATAATGAGTTATTGAACTCAAAATTCCTGTTAGACTAGAGGAAAAAGGTTGGAGATAAATTCCATGAGTTAAAATTTAATTTAAATTACCTTGGGAGAGAAACACACTAATTTGAAAACAACACTAGTGGGAAAGAAAGACTAGTGTAACTCCTCAATGAAATATTACATGCACTTGATATAGTTTTTCTTATCATTTTGATGATTATAGGGTAGTGCTCCTTGTTTTTTTATGGAAGTATTATGATTAAACTATTAGTTGAAATTGAATAAATATTTGGTAATGAAAAGTAAAGGTGAATGTTCCAACAAGAATATTCTTGTAATTATTAATTATAAAAATATTACAAGAATTAATTCTTAATTCTTTTATTTAGAAGAATTTGTATTCTTCTATATAAATAAATTATATTTCCAAGTTAGTATATTTTATGAGTTTTAGAAATAATGAGTAATATTTTTGGAAAAACTATGGATAAGTGATATTTTTCTCATAAGATAAAATCAAATCTACCTTGAAAAGAAAAGAAAGAGAGATTTATGGTGTGATTTTGTGATTTAGGAAAAATCATATTTATGGAATACTTTTAAGATTTAGAAAAGATATTCCATTTTATTAATTCTATTTATTGTAAGCCTATGGGTAAAATAGGGGAAATATTGAAATAATACATGGAGAGTGGAGCCAAGAGAGAGGAAGAAGGGATTCAAACCACGCATCAAAAGATAACTAACTATGTTCTTTAAAAATTATTTTGTTTACATATGGTGCATGATGAAATAAGAACTGAATTTATTTTCTTGGAAAATCTAATATGATCAAAAATCAAGATTATTTTTTGAGAAAGCCTCACTGGAATTTCGTGAATAGAGGAATATTTTTTTTGTTCATTGAATTCTTAGAAGATTTCATGTCCATTGAATTCTTGAAATTGTTTTCATGGCTAAATAATTTTGTGAATTCCATGAGTTATTGGAAAATAGGGTCCAGATATGTCTTTGTATTTTCCAAACCATGATACATCTGTACGAAATGAAAGAGGCTTTTGTAAATGTGCTCGTTCTAGAAAAACAACTCTTTCATATTTGAAAATTTTGTTTTCCATGTCTTGAAAACCGTGTCCAAAATTGATGACCATCTGAAAAAATGGGCTGCAAAGTTCCATTCGAATATTACAAACCATGATACCTGTGTAAAAACTAAGAGAGTTTTTTTTAATGAACCTATTCCAAACAAAAACCTATTTTTTTTTTCAAAAAATCATTTCCATATGTTTGGAAATCATTTCGAAATTTTATGTCCAAAAGAGAAAATTATTTAATATTTAAATATGGAAACATGGGCTACAAATATTCATTTCAATCTTCTAAACCATTACACCTGTGTAAAATATGAGAGGAGTTTTTTTTAATGATTCCGTTCCAAAGAAAACCTCTTTTGGTTTTAAAAAATTAGTTTCCATACATTTGGAAGCCACATCCCAAGTTGATGACTAAAACAGAAAAAAACAGAGTAAAATAGAGTGCTTCCATTTGATTGTTCCCAAATCACAAAATGACTCCATAAATCTCTCATGCTTTTCTTTTCATGGTAGATTTTCTTTATCCTTATGGGAAAAATATCACGTATCCATAGTTTTTCAAAAAATATTACTCATTATTTCTAAAACTCATAAAGGATACTAACTTGGAAATATAATTTAAATATATAGAAGAATATAAATTCATCAAAATAAAATAATTAAGAAATAATTATTGTAATATTTTTATAATTAATAATTACAAAAGTATTCTTGATGTAATATCGATATAAGAATCCATAATATTTAATTATTAAACAACCATCATTTTATGAGAGTTTTTAAGGTGCCTTACGCTAGGGATATTACATAGGGTATCAGAGTGAGGATTCGATCCTACGACCTGTGGGTTATGGGCCGACAACGCTTATTAATTATTAATTCTTTTATTTAGAAGAATTTATATTCTTTTATATAAATCAATTATATTTCCAGGTTAGTATATTTAATGAGTTTTAGAAATAATGAGTAATAGTTTTGGAAAAAGTATGGATACATGATATTTTTCTCATAAGGAAAAAACAAATCTACCTTGAAAAGAATATCATAAGAGATTTATGTAGTGATTTTGTGATTTAGGAAAAATATTATTTATGGAGTGATTTATGGAATGCTTTTAAGATTTAGAAAAACTATTTCATTTTCTTAATTCTATTTATTGTAAGATTATGGGAAAAATAGGGGAACTAATGAAAAAGTATATGGAGAATGGAGCCAAGAGAGAGGAAGAAGGTATTCCAAGCATGAATCAAAATATAAGTAACTATGTTATTTGAAAATTATTTTGTTTACATATGGTGCATGATGACATAAGTGTTGAATTTATTTGCTTGGAAAATCTCATATGGTCAAGAATTGAGATTATTTCTTGAGAAAGCCTCAGTGGAATTTCGTGAATAGAGGAATAATGGTTTTTTTCAGTGAATTCTTACAAGATTCCATGTGCATTGAATTCTTACAATGTTTTTCACGGCTAAATAATTCTATGAATTGCATAAGTTATTGGAAAATGGTCTTGAAAGATTCATTTGAATCTTCCAAACCCTGATACCTGTGTAAAAGCTAAGAGAGGTTTTTATAATGAACCTATTCCAAATAAAAAACTCTTCTCATTTTCAAAAACTCGTTTACATATGTTCAGAAACCGTGTCCAAATTTGATGTTAAAAACAGGAAATCATTTAATATTTAAATCTAGAAAAATGGGATGCAAAGATTCATTTTAATCTTATAAACCGTGACACATGTATAAAATATGACATAGGTTTTTTCTAATTAGCCCATTCCAAACAGAATATTGTTTTGTTTTTCAAAAATTAGTTTCCATATGTTTGAAAGCCGCGTCCAAAGTTGATGACTAAAACAGAAAAAACAGAGTAAAACTGAGTGCTTCCATTTGATTTTTCTGCCAAATAAGAATACTTATTTATGCACATATAGAGATAAATATTATGTCAATATTATAGAAAATAAATAAATTAATTGCATGCAAAAAAAATAGAACAATTATGTTCATATTTCTCGAAAAAATAAGTTATTCACATGCAAAAATATTGAACAATTATGTTGATAATCCTTGGAAATGAATTAAGTTATTTTATTTAAGATATTACCGAGGATGTTCTCAGGAGACATATGCATTAAAGTTTTAAAGAGAATTATTGGACTCTTGAAGAAAATATGTGCTTAGGTGCACGGTTATAATATCTACTATATTTGATCTACTAGAATTGAATATGTTATTTTACATGCATGGGGAGCTTGAATCATGCAAAATGAGATAAATAACATTTTTGAGAAAGAGTTCACATAAAACCTTTGCATAAAATATAGTTGATTGTGTTAGTGTGTTAAATTCATTGAAAAATAAATATATATATCTGTATGGAAGGAAGCAATTATTGTGTTAAAACTCTTCAAAATAATAGAAGTTAAAAACATGTGCTTGCATGCATTATTGAATTAGATTCTTGGAGAGAAAACTAGTAATCATATGATTTATTATGTTAATATTCTTTAGAGAAACATATATGGTTGCATGTATGGAAAAGTATAGTTTTTGTATTAGATTTCTAGAGAGAAGGAAGGTGCAATCACATGATATTGATTGTGTTAGCCTTCTTTTCAGAAAAATAATTTGTAGTTTCACACCTAAAGGAATTAACTATGGTTTTAGTTTTCTTTTAGGAGAATATTATGTATAGTTATTGGGCTAGATATTTTGGTAAGATGAAAATGTTCCTTTGCATGTAAGAATAAAATTTATGTGTTTGATCAATGGGAAAATAAATGTGTTTATTTTTTCATGCAAGATTTAGTTAGTTTCCTTTGGAAAAGAAAACATGATATTAGGCACAAATAATTTTTTTTGTTGGGATAGTTATCTTGAAAGCTTGTTATGCATTTTATGCACAATACTATTGTCGAATATGTTAGTTTTACTTTGGAAAGAATATGCAAGTGCATGCAAGATTTTGTTAGCATTGTTGGAAGGATGACGCTTGATAGTGATTTATTTGTTACTAATGCATGTGAAATAATGTGAAAGAAGACATTTCATGACAATCTGTTTATGTTTTATACATGCATACAAGTATTTTTTGAAGTGTCACAAATAAATATTGATTATTGATGTATTAATATTTTATCTAATCATGATATAAAGTGTGCCGACAAAAACAATGGTAGGAAAAGATAGTGACTTCAGAAAATAATTTTTTCATATTTAACATTGTGGTAGATAAGGATTTTTTATTCCTTGCAGGTTTAGGAGTTCCAATTGCAAGATCACCCACTGATGGAAACAGTCTGACCACAAAGAAAGAGATCAAATATTTATGGGTAAATGATATCATGATGATTGTAATAGATTACTACTGGTTATGTTGCATTTAAGATTATTTTTCTATGTAATATTTTATGACAATGGTCAAGGGATGGACTTCCTTTTAACCATTGAGTGAGGGGTGAAAATCCTCACGAACGTTTAATAATAAAATTTAACGTTTGCTAGTTTTCACCCTATGGGGTTTGAGGGTATATCGGTCTCTAATGATGTGATTATTCATTGTGTCAATTTAATGTTAATTTATTTCATGATGTGATGTTTATATTATCAAGTAGGTGATTTACTAATTGAATTAAAATGATAATGGAATTAATGGATAATTATAGCTGGAAATTTAAGTTAATATGCTACAACAAGGACAAATAATGGTTGTGTAATTCACTATGATTTTACTAAATATTTCTCTAGGTGATGGTGATGGTTATTCTAATGGTATATGAGGGAATACAAAAAGTAATTTAGAAATTTACACATTGGTAAATGTTGAAAACATTTCCTAACTCCATGCACTTTTCTGTAAGGTTACCAGGGTATGTTACAACAAGAATTTAGAAGAAGAGCTTTAATCTTGGGTGTTGACTTGTCTTCACAAGAGACACTCCTTAAATACATAGGTGTATTACATATTTATTTGATGCATACTCTAATTATGTTTAATCCCACAAATATAGATGAAGTATGTGTTAATGTAACTCATTTAGAATCGAGAGGCAAGAGTGTTCCTCAAGAGACTAGCAAGAAACCTTCCAAATATGGAGACAAAGGAAAGGGGAAGTTTAAAGGAAAAGAAAAAATGGATGCTATTATCAAGAAAGAGGGAGAGATACTTACCTTTAAACATTATTAAAAAGAAGGCCATGATCACTACCATTGTTGGAAATACATCCATAAATGAAACCAAATAAGTTCAATAAAAATGGGAAGCAAAAGATTGTTGCTACAACTCAACAAGATCTAGGATCTAATTCAGGTGATGAAACCAAAATCACAGCCATGGGAATAAAAGTAAAAGCTTCTATTGCAAGTATTAATTCTTCTAATAAGCCTATTGAGTCTCAAAATTATAAATAAATAAGTGATATTTATTAGGTTCATTGAAAAACATACCAAAGTTGATGCATTGTTTGATAGTGGTTCCCAAGTCAATCTTATCTCTGAAGAAATTTTCAAGAAACTAAATCTTGAAACTACACCTCATACTAAAACTTACCCTTTGGGTTGGGTATGTGATGATGCAAAATTAAAATTAAGAAGAAAATGTAAACTCAAATTCTTCATCACTGAAAATTTTATATATGAGGTGGAGCTTGATGTTGTATCACTTGATATTTGCGAAATTGTTTTAGGGAGTCCATACTTGCATGACCGAAAATCTATATTATACACATGCAACATAACCCCCAGGAGCCATCCAACGCAACTAGGTGACCAACCCTTGAGACAAAATAAAAATTTATTGCATTAAAGCCTCATTCGCTCCAATGACATGGGAATGCATGTGACTTTGACCCTCAAGTCCCTCCCAAAGTTAGGCATGCATGCGTCTCGAGACTTTTCCAGGTAGTTCTATGCCTGTGACTTTGTATTTTGTGCCACTTTTTCAGGACCATGACTCAAGCCACTGCCCAAATGATCTGGATTAATGCAGGAACACAAAAATACAAAGAAATAAACATAAAAATAGAGATGCAACAGAAATAACACTTCATTTCATTAATATCAAATAACAAAAATATGCTTACAGACATAATGGAAATAAACTAGCTAAGGCACTGGTAGCATATCTCTGAGAAGAGATGTGGCAGCTACAGGCCTCTAAACAGTGTTACAATGAGGCTCTAAGGCCTATTTATTGTTGAGAAATAATAGAAAACCCTAAAAATCCAAAAACCTAATCGCATGAGATGAAGCACCAAAGTTGTGTGCCCAGTTTGGGTAAATTGGTACATCAATCTTCCAAGTGACGTAACATACGATCCTTGTTTGAAGTGCTCAATACCTTGTTAGAAATATCTATCCAAGGGATAAAGAATTTGAGTGACAAACAACGATTCATGGAACCATGTTGCTTCCAGTTTTCCAAAAAAACGTTGTTTAAGGCCTCAAAACGGCTCCGGAAGATCAGGAATCAAAAAAATGCTAAAAATAGTAAGTTGTGATGAAACTGACAAACTGAAAGAACTGATGGTGGGGGTTGTTAACACTAGAAAATCGTACAGCAGAAGATGACATTAATTAATGTCAAGCATAAGGATTTACAGGGCATGAGCACATTATGGAATCAAGAAGTATTTAAAGTCTCTGAGGTTTTGAGAAAATCAGATTTGAACTAGTCTTAAATGCTAAACTGTGCGCTTAATCCTTCGAGAAGTGCGCCTTCTACACGCATTTTTGCCCGATAAGCGCGCATTCCTGGAAATGGAAAAATGTCACTTTTCAGGACCACACAAAGCAAAGGATGATTACTCCTTATATGAAGCCGCCTATGGACAGCCACCAACGCCTCCTTAGACACTATGTGAGCACACAAAGGAATATTTGGAGCACACAATGGAATCATACCTCTCCCTTGGGTCACCATCCATCATGTACCAAGGGAGGGAAGGAGGATTTGAAATACCCTATATAAAGCCACCAAGAGATGAAGAAAGGGTGATCACATTGTTATGCTGGCCAGAATTGCTTAAGCAATACCAGCAGTGTGGGACCTAGAGCTAGAGATAGAGGGGACTCAATTGTTGGCCACCCAACAATCCTAGTCCATCACAACTAAGAGAGAGGGAGACTGCATCAGAGGAAAAGCTTGGAAACCAACATCCTTGCATCGAGACCTAGAACCATTGTCTAGGGGCCCTTTGGCAAGTGGGTAAAATTTCTTCTCTATATCAAAATTTTAATAAGAAGAGGTCATTGAGCCATCGTTTGCATTATTATTGTTTTGACTCTCTTCAATAGCTTCTATATATTTGTGTTTTAGTTTTTAGTTTACTTTGAGCATACATTCACATATTTTTTCCTCTAGATTATATTCTTTTGAGCTCCACCACTTTCTGCCTGTGACCAATAGTTTATAGGGGTAGACAACACCCCTTAAACTGGTGTGACTTTTTACACCCATGCATCAAATACACCACCATAGGATTGGCAACTCCACTAACGATTTATAAGTTTATGTGGTTACGCCATCTCTTGCAGGAGAACTTTATCTACGCTAGGGAGTGGAGTTGACAGTCCTCTGATCCATCTCATAGTCCCTAGATTCACTTGGAGTGACAGACTGAAGAGGGAAGCTCCTGAAATTTTTACATGCAGGATTTTTGTGTGCAATTTTTTCTCATAGACGCGCAGTGAGCGTGTTCAGGACTGACCTGCGCATAGGAAAGCGCACTTGTCAGAGCCTTTTCTGCGCAAATTACAAGAATGAGATTTTTCACCCTATATTCCGCATTTTTCTGCTTATAAGTCTGTTGGGAAGCCCCTAATGTATCTGATAGCACTTGTGTTGATACCCCATAGCTTCTGAGAACTTACTTTTAGTTGCATTCTATAGGCTTAGAGTTAGTTTTCCTTTATGTTGGTTTTTTGCAAAAATCTTCACATAGTTTAAGTATGGGGAAAATTAACCATTGTATTCTGAACAATTTACGTTTTGAAAATTTTAGTATGCACACTTAGATTAACTAGTCCAAGTAAGTGGCCCAAGACCACACATGCATAAGCTAATTTCATTTTCTAGTGTATAAATTGTTTATTTTAGTTCAATTTATGCATTAGGGATTGCAGGACTAGGATTGATTTTTCGATTAGAGCAAGTAATCTCTACCACCTTTGCACCATTTGGTGATCCTAGGCAAGCATATGAATGCTCTATATTTACACTTCGCCATCTCCCTTTAGTTAGTCAGATAGATTAACTAGGAAAATTTGAAAGTGGCCCTTTATCCACAAATGTTTTCCATTTGAGCCAGGAACAACATCGCATAGTTTAACTAGGGGACTTTTGTAAAGGATCAACGATATCAATTTGTTCAAACTATGAGATTTTTCACCATATGCTCACAAACACTCACCCACTAAGCAAAGGAAGACACCTAAAACTAACTTAACCAAAATCACTAAATTCTCCCCACAGGGGCCACAAAAGAATTTATAGTTTAAGTTAGGATCAAGGGGGTAGGAATCCAATAAGGCGCTTTGATCATACTTCATATTGAAACATAGAATTTTTGTATTTAGGGAGCTTCAAATCCACCTATTAACCCATGGAAAAGAAAACCCGAGCGTGGTAGAGACCCAATTTAGAGGGGGTTAGGCTTAGGCGCAGTGTGTGCGGTATCAGTTGGGGCTACCTGACCAGGCTGATAGTCGATACTATTAGCTTACTAACAAGAAGCCCAAGACTCAAACGCTCATGTGGGATGGTGGTTCTCAGTGGCCAAAAACTATGGCATCCTTTACCCTATAGGTGACGGTGCAGGCAAGCGCCAAATCCTCTACCATTACCTTGGTGGATTCTCTTTGGCTGATTGGGGGCATCGCCAGCTCTTACGGGACGTTGTGCCAGCACTCGCAAGAAATATTCTCAAGGCCTAATTACTTTTGAGTGTGTGAGGAAACATAGGTCTTCTAGGATTTTGACTATCACGCGCAAACAAACAAAAAAACTTTTTTTTTGCTTGCTTGATCACATAGATTAAGCTAAAGGGTAGATTCATTTCATTTTCGCTTTATTTTATGTATGTGGCCATAAATTTTTCGTGATCATAGACTCTATCCTCTCAAAATTTTTCCAAAAACTAACATGTTCGACACCGTAACAGTCCCAATGGAGCCTCGTCGGTCCAAGCATATTTTGTACCTCCCCCTAATACAGGGAGGGGTTCCACGTCTTTCGCCATTCAGGCGTCAAATATGGAACACTGCCACCATAATTGGTTCATCCTTCATTGGAGCAACCATATTTGGGAACCCTAGCCAGTCTCCCAACACCACACCGCACACCACTCCCCCCTTGATCCCTAGGGGGTATGTTGAAAATGCAGCAAGATGATGGAGCTTAGTGAAATGAAGTCGCCTTCACTAAGTGGGCCCGCAGGCAAATTTTGGCGCAAAGTCTATTTTTAGACTATGTCTATTTTTAGACATATGGAGCATGGTCTAGGGGTTGCAGTATGTTATTCTTGGAGTATTGGTCATGTTGGTAAAAATAGATGGACCTCTATTTTTAGACATTTAGGTCGAAGTCTATTTTTAGACTGCTTATCCTAAAAATAGAAAAGTCAAATATTATTTACCCTTAATAATATTTGGACTCTAAACTTCAGTTTACTCTCTTGGAGCACTTCAGTTCGAGCTACAGAAGTGGCTCATGCATCTGAAAGAGGAATTACGCTATTCCTAGGGGTTTGGTGAGCTCATGCATGGTTGACTTCGGTTAGGACTTCAGTGGCAGAAGTTTGGTGGAGTTGATGAGACAGTTGGTGGAGTTGTGTTCGGTTTAACTTAGTTGAACTAGTTGAGATTAGTTTAACTAGCTAATCAACTAGTAATGAGTGGAGTGAATTAAATATTATTTAATTCATTAATTAGTAACTCATTATTCAACTCAAGAACACATCGGTTCACTACAGTGCATGGACAGTTCAGTGGAGACCAGTGAAAGAGGTAGATGAAAGGATGAGTACAACTATCAGTTGTGCATGAGATTTTCACCACACTTGGAGGAAATTTCCAATGATGATTGCGTTGTCAAGCCAAGGAGATTCAAACCTTGGATCTCTCATTAGGCCAGCAGTGATTGCGCAATAGAGGCAGGCAATTAGTGGATGTGTTTTGAACCTGTGACTTGTTCAAAACCAAGCTAGTTTGTGTGTAACTTCATGAGACAGTACTGAGTACTTGTGAGGAGTATTGTACTGAGTTGTTACATGTTTTCTCCATTATAATATACACATATATCTGCGGGGTTTTTAGCTATAAGCTTTCCCCATACATACTGTGTTAATGTGTGTGATTATTTGATGTGCGATCGCTTCTATTCTTTCTGCATGTGACAATTAATTGTAGAAGAGGTTATGTGTTATGCATGCAATTCGAAATTGATGTGTAATCGGGTTAATATCCATTGAATAAGTGATTTATTCAGAAAATTTCTACATGGTATCAGAGCAATATTAATTTTCGAGATCTATTACGGTGATTGCAAACTTATTTCCTCGGACAGAGTCTGCATACGGGCCAGGTAGCCTCCGGATTCATCTTTCTTTGGAAAGTGAAAGGTCTGGTAAACGCCCCTTGCAGTCAATCTCGGATTTGGAAATAATTTGTTCTCAAGTGTAGATCGGAAGCGATTGAACTTGGAGCTTGGAATTCGAATTTTGCAGCAGTTTTGTTTTCTTGGTGCCGGAGTTGAAAATGTCTTTCAAGGGTTTGCGACTCGAATATGCTCTTGAAGGCAGTTCAAATTATGTTGCATGGAAGGATTGCATGGAGGCAGTATTAGAAGATAATGGACTGAAGGAGTTCATGGATACGGATGTCCAAAAGCCCACTGATCCTGCTGAAGTCGAAGCATGGCAAAAGAAGATGGCGAAATGTCGAAGGATCCTGTTGGAGGGCGTCAAGGATCATATTGTATCCAGCCTGCATGGAAAGGCTTCTCCATATTTAATGTGGAAAGCTTTGACGGATCTATTCCAGAGTAAGAGCGACCAAAGGAAGCTGGCGCTCAAAGATAAGCTCGGGAACATCAAGATGGAGAAAGGCGACAGTATCGCCAAATACCTCACGAAGTTCACTCAATGCAGAGATGAGCTGGGAAGTGTGGGGGTGACTGTCGAAGATGAGGACATGGTGGACCTAGCTCTCCTTGGTCTTCTGAAGGCTTGGCATTCATATCAAGATAGTGTCAATGGTTGGGAGAAGTTGCCGGGATGGGAGCGCCTTTGGGCGGATCTCATGCAGGAGGAGATAAGGAGGACTACCAGGGACGGATCTTCATCAAAGGGAGCTGATGAAGAAAATTGCGCTTTGGCTGCCAAAGAAAAGAAGGGGAAGGGTAAGAAACCTTCTCATTCCGGTGCAAAGGGCAAGAAGTAGGATATGGCGAAAGTGAAGTGTTTTCACTGCCATGATCACGGACATTATGCTACCAATTGTCCGAAGAAGAAGAAAAACAAGCAAGCGAGAAGATCTGCAGATGGAGAAGCTTTGGCTTCGCAGTTCGAGCTTGAATTTTCACTGATCGCATGCTTGGTTTCAAGTGTGATGGGATCGGTGTGGTTCTTGGACAGCGGTGCGTCATTTCATATGACGGGAGATTGGGAGTTGTTCTCAGATCTGGAGGACAAAGATTTGGGTGTGCACATCGAGATGGGCGATGACGGTAGATACAGTGCGACTGGTATCGGTACCGTATCCTTTCAGAGGGAGTCTGGTAAACCCTTTGTCTTAAAGGATGTCATGCATGTGCCTGGATTGAAGAAGAACCTGATTTCAGTAGCGATGTTGGAGGATAAGGGTTATGATGTGGTCTTCAGCGAAGGAAAAGCTTTCCTGCGCAGTAAGACTACTGGAGAGACCCGGAAGATAGGGGTTCAAACTCAGAACCTTTATCAGTTGCAGGTAGATGACTGCGCATCTATGGCATGCAAGGCTGGAGATGTGGTGAGCCGGGATGATGAGGGCGAACTATGGCACAGGAGATTGGGCCATCTTCACCATGGAGCTTTGAAGATTCTGCAGCAGATTTCTACTGGACTTCCTAAGGGCACCCTTGCGCAGTCAGATCAGTGCAAGGGGTGTACTTTAGGGAAGTATGTGAAAGCCACCTTTCACGAAAAGGATAGTCGCGCCACGACGATCCTTGAGAGAGTTCACACAGACGTGTGTGGTCCTTTCTCTGTAGCTTCGACAGCAAAGCACAAGTACTACGTGATCTTTGTTGATGATTTCTCTCGAAAGTGCTGGATCTTCTTCATGCAGAAGAAGAGCGATACATTCACAAAGTTCTGTGAGTTTAAAGCACTGGTCGAGAAGGAGTCGGGGAAGAAGGTGATTGCTCTAAGGAGCGACAATGGTGGTGAATTCATCTCGGTTGAATTCAAGTAGTTCTGCAGCACAGAAAGGATTCGGAGAGAGCTCATCGCACCCCATAACGCACAGCAGAACGGGGTGGCTGAGCGAAAGAACAGAACGATCGTGGGTGCTGCACGGGCGATGTTGCATGATCAGGGCCTACCCCTTCACTTGTGGGCTGAGGCATGCAACACAACAGTGTATGTGTAGAACCGTTGTCCTCACAAGGTTCTTGGCATGAGTACACCAGAGGAGGCTTATTCTGGCAAGAGGCCTGACATTTCCCATTTGCGGATCTTTGGATCTTCTGTCTACATGCATGTGACGAAGGATGAAAGAAGGAAGCTAGATCCAACCGCTGAGGTTGGAATATTTGTGGGGTACACTGATACACCTCACAACTATCGGGTGTATGTGCTAGATAGTCGTGCGACGGGATATAAAATTTTAGGAGGAGAAAGCCATGCAGTGTTCGCTTGAGAGGGAGCCACACTTGCATGCAGATGAGGAGATGTTAGTTCCTAAGGAGGAGCTTTCGGATGTGGATCAGCCACAAGAGGAAGTTCAGGAGGTGGAAGAAACCACCCATGCAGCGCCAACCATCAGAGGGCACAAGCGCACTACAGAAGCTAAGCGACTGGCTCGAGATGCAGAGAAGGTTGTAGGACCACCTACAGCACAGCGCAGACAGAGACAGTCACCGGATCGGTACACTGGATACATGGCTCTTATGAGTCAATGTGTTGTGACAGAGCCATCCTCTTTTGAGGAATCTGTGGAGGAACCCGCATGGGTTGATGCCATGATCGAAGAATATGATTCGATCATCAGGAACAGTGCATGGGAGATTGTCCCAAGACCGGTTGGGAAATCAGTTGTAGGTTCGCGATGGATCTACAAAGTGAAGCAGGCGGCTGACGGGAGTGTGGAGAAGTACAAGGCGAGATTTGTCGCCCGTGGCTTCTCACAGATCGAGGGGATTGACTATGAGGAGACTTTTGCACCTGTCGCAAGGTACTCTTCCATACGGACGATCCTTGCTCTCTCAGCGCGGATGGGGTGGCACATTCATCAGATGGATGTGAAGACTGCGTTCCTCAATGGAGTTATTGAGGAGGAGGTGTACATAGAGCAGCCTGAAGGTTTTGAGATCTTCAGCAGTGAGTCGCATGTGTGCCGACTCAAGAGAGCACTGTACGGGCTGAAGCAAGAACCTCGTGCTTGGTACACTCGGATAGACAGCTACTTCACCGGGCTTGGATTCTCCAAGAGTGAGGCGGATCCTAACCTGTACCAGATTGTGGTGGAAGGGAAGCTGTTGATCATCGTACTGTATGTAGATGATCTGATTTTGATTGGCGATGAGCAGTTGATACTTTCATGCAAGGAGGATCTTGCACGAGAGTTTGAGATGAAGGACTTGGGCATCCTTCATTATTTCCTGGGATTGGAGATTTGGCAGTGCAGCGGAGGACTGTTTGTTTCTCAGGGCAAGTATGCCCTGGAGATTTTGGAGAGGTTCAACATGCAAGGCTGCAAGCCTGTTGACACTCCTCTTCCTGGTGGTTGGAGGAAGGAGGATGCTACTTCAGCGGAGGTAGTGGATGCCACTGTCTATCAACAATTGGTGGGGTCGTTGATGTATCTGGTCAATACACGACTCGATATATGCTATGCAGTTAACCAGCTTTCGCAAGCTATGGTTAAGCCTACCAAGCTCTTTTGGAAGGCAGGCAAGCATGTATTGCGTTATATTAGTGGCACATCGGGATATGGTCTATGGTACAGACAGGAGGATGGAGCGAAGCTTTCTGGCTTCACTGATGCAGATTGGGCAGGGAGCCCAACGGACCGGAAGAGCACATCCGGAGGAGTTTTCAGCATTGGGTCGACAGCAGTTTCCTGGTACAGCAGGAAGCAGAGATCCGTGGCACTCAGTTCAGCAGAGGCCGAGTACATGGCAGCTAGCTTGGCTGCATGCGAGGCTATTTGGATGAGGAAGATCCTCGTTGGATTGTTCGGGTTGCATTTGGAGCCTGCAGTGATTTACTGTGATAACCAGAGTTGCATTAAACTCTCGGCTAATCCAGTATTTCATGATAGATCCAAACACATCGACATCAGGTACCATCATATCAGAGATTGTGTTCAGCGGAGAATCATGATGCTTTCATATGTTCCCATGGAGGATCAGGATGCCGACATCCTGACGAAGGCGCTCACCAGGAGCAAGTTCGAATTCCATAGAGGCAGGATAGGGGTTGTAGATAATACATATCTTGCTGAGAGGGAGTGTTTAAAATGCAGCAAGATGATCGAGCTTAGTGAAATGAAGTCGCCTTCACTAAGTGGGCCCGCAGGCAAATTTTGGCGCAAAGTCTATTTTTAGACTGTCTATTTTTAGACATATGGAGCATGGTCCAGGGGTTGCAGTATGTTATTCTTGGATTATTGGTCATTTTGGTAAAAATAGATGGACCTCCATTTTTGGACCTATAGGTCAAAGTCTATTTTTAGACTGCCTATCCTAAAAGTAGAAAAGTCAAATATTATTTACCCTTAATAATATTTGGACTCTAAACATCAGTTTACTCTCTTGGAGCAATTCAGTTCGAGCTACAGAAGTGGCTCATGCATCTGATAGAGTAATTATGCTATTCCTAGGGGTTTGGTGAGCTCATGCATGGTTGACTTCAGTTAGGACTTTAGTGGTAGAAGTTTGGTGGAGTTGATGAGACAGTTGGTGGAGTTGTGTTCGGTTTAACTTAGTTGAACTAGTTGAGATTAGTTTAACTAGCTAATCAACTTGTAATGAGTGGAGTGAATTAAATAATATTTAATTCATTAATTAGTAACTCATTATTCAACTCAAGAACACATCAGTTCACTACAGTGCATGGACAGTTCAGTGGAGACCAATGGAAGAGGTAGATGAAAGGGTGAGTACAACTATCAATTGTGACATCAGTTGTGCATGAGATTTGCACCACAGTTGGAGGCAATTGCCAATGATGATTGCGCTGTCAAGCCAAGGAGATTCAAACCTTGGATCTCTCTTTAGGCCAGCAGTGATTGCGCAATAGAGGCAGGCAATTAGTGGATGTGTTTTGAACCTGTGACTTGTTCAAAACCAAGCTAGTTTGTGTGTAACTTCATGAGACAGTACTGAGTACTTGTGAGGAGTATTGTACTGAGTTGTTACATGTTTTCTCCATTATAATATACACATATAGCTGCGGGGTTTTTAGCTATAAGCTTTCCCCATACATACTGTGTTAATGTGTGTGATGATTTGATGTGCGATCGCTTCTATTCTTTCCACATGTGACAATTAATTGTAGAAGAGGTTATGTGTTATGCATGAAATTCGAAATTGATGTGTAATCGGGTTAATCTCCATTGAATAAGTGATTTATTCAAAAAATTTCTACAGGGTAGAGGAGCGTGTTCCATTCAGGAATCCAGCTGAACACACATTAGGGTACGTCACAAACTAACCCTCATTATAACCAGAACTTCATGTCTTCACACGTTACCATGGCATCAACCTCCCAGTCACCTTTCTTAGCTACGTTGAATATACCTGATTTAAACAGGCTCACAAATGACCCCATCGCACATGATCCTTCATGGCCTCCCATGCCCATGAAGCTCCCTTCGGATATACCAAAATTCGAAGGAAAGCAAGTGGAAGACCCAGGTAATCATGTAATGAAATTTCACTTGTGGTGATCATTGAATAGTATCATCGATGACACTATTCTATTGAGGCTATTTCAACGCACTCTTACAGGAGTAGTCGCAAAGTGGTACGTGGAGCGACCTCTTGCTTCACATGGAACCTTTAGCGCCCTCGCTACCACGTTCCTCACTTATTTTCAGTTACCCATTCACCATGATTCAAGAATAGAGTTACTGACTCATTTAGACAAACCCCAACCATCCATATCTCTGACCATCTTCATGAATGGAGGCGGAAACGCAGTTTATGTAAAGCTAAACTCGACAATCGGGTCCTCTTAGATTTATTCTTGAAAACTCTGACGGTGAAGATTTCAAAGGATGTGGCACAGCAATACCCCACCTTTGAAGAGGACGCAATCATTAAAGCTCAGAACCTTGAACTGATTTAGATGCAGTCATGATACATTTACAATATCCTACATAATGACCCATGCCTGCAAACTTACCAATAATTTCCAGGTGCATTGAACTCCGTAGACAGATTAATTGGATCAATGACCCAAGGCTACCTAGGCAGCGATAGTCAAAATCCTGGCTACACACATAATTCTACCTAGAACATGTCTTAACCTAGATTTCAAAGTCATCATATGCCTCAAGAAGATTTGACTAGTAGGGAAAAAGCGTATCACCAAGGAGGACCCTATCCTCTAGCTGAGGGGACCTACTACGTAGAAAGAAATACTGACAGAAGAGCTCCCCCCTAATGGTCAGGTTCAAATGAGGGACAACATTATGCTCGGTCCCAAGCACACGACACACCTACGCAAACCAATGCACAGGTGAACTTTGTGCAGCCGTCCCAAAATCAACCACACTAGTATAAACAGGAGAACTACCCTCCTAACGTGGTTAAGAAAAAATCAAAAAACAAGCCAAAAGAAAACCTTGGACAGAGGGGCAGCAACCAACAGTGCCCACCATGATCCCAGGTTGGAGGAAACTCTAGCAAAAATCAAAACCAGTAGCCAAGAAATGCCCAACGACAAGACAAAAGGCCACCTCTGTGAACAAACCATTTTTGTTCAATATGTGGTGAGTACGAGAACTATAGTCACCACTGTCCCCATTTCCCCAAGCTAAAAAATCTTTAGAGTAACCGAGGACAGGGAGGATATTCCCAACAACCCACTGTTATGCAAGAACCTTTCCCGCACCAAGGGATGGTCAACACTCAGCAACAAAAACCAGACGGTTCTGGGAAAAGCAACCATGAAATCTGCATGACTGCGGAAGAGATGTTTTTCCAAACACGGAATCATAGTTATGACACCCCACCAGACTCCACTACGTCGGGGGCTAGTACTAGTGCTCCGACTGCACCTTTGACCATTTCAAATATGCCTATAGAACCATTTCCAAAGATGACAAAGGGACCTAATAGGCATGCAAGTAACTACTCCAAAGCGACCCATAATTATAGCATCGTGGAAGATTTATCTCAATCACCCGCTGCTATGTCTGCGTTAGAAGTACTGCAGTCACGCCCAAAGCAACGAAAAGCCCTACTTTTCGCATTAGGCACTATCGACCCTGTCGATACATGCATGACGGCTTTTGATTTAGACAAAGCTACCCCTAGGCTTCCTTCCATGGTCGCCTTCTAGATACCAGTATCAGTCCAGAATATCATTATTCACCGATGTGTCATTGATGAGGGTGCATCGACATGCATCATGTCAAAAAATGTTTGGCAGAAGTTGAGTTCTATCGAGCTAAAACCCTTGGTCATAATGCTTCGAGCTTACGATGATCATCCCTCAACCCCCGTCAGCCTCTAACAAAATTTCCAGGTCTGTTTAGCCGGCAAGATAGTCCACATAGACATTGAAGTCTTGGACACTCACTTGGATTACAATATACTCCTCGGGTGGAGTTATATGTGCATCATGTCCGCCATAGTCTCCTCCGTCTTCCACATTATGATATTCCCCTACGAGGATCGAATCATTACTGTAGACCAACTGGCACATAGCAAGAAGCGTCCCCTAACCAACACGGCTGTAATTCTACCCTATTTAGATATAGCCACATATGATCTTCCATGGTACTAAGAATATGACCCAATTCAAACTATCGTCCGTCCTAGGGTCATTCCTAGGACATCGTCCCATTATCCCTGAGGCATCGCCCGATGCCACAAGGACCCCGATGTGCATGATGTCCACATCAAGCACCGAGTTTAGTCAGGACACGAACTCAATCCGTAATGACACTGAAGCATCGGCCACGATAGCCTCTTTAGCCTACGCTTCCTCCCAAACCCCTTTCCTCTACCCCCCAACTAGCTTCATAACCCAACAATTTTTGGCAACACTAGTGTTACCCAACATCTCATTAGCGTTCCCAGTTTGGTACCTCATTCCCCCTTTCGGAACAGGATCCACCAACGTTACTTCCACAAGGTTAAAGCCCGTCCGGAGGAGCCCCAACCTACCCAAGAAATGGTCGAAACCACCCCCGCAAAGGAATTTCCCATTGCAAAACTGTTAATCACGGCCAAGAAAACCACAAATAGAGGAAAGAAGATGGTGACCCTCGCCATTCAAAGGGAATCACTAGCCTGCCCCATATGTAATGTTATAAGCCACCCTACCCACATATGTTTGGAGTTAGATGAGTTAAAACCACTCCTCAGCTCCGAAGAAGACAGTTTGACATCTTGTTCCTATAAAAAGGAACCTACCACCAAAGGTAAAGGCAAACCGCTGCGTACTGATCATGCATGCGCTCTCCGTGGCACCTATGGGAACTATACCCACCATTGTCTAGAGATACCATGATATAGGGATGCCTTACATGCGATCGAGCGATCCTCTCAAGAGGATCCCTCCATCCAGTCTGTCAAGGACGAGCCTTGTACCATCCTGTACTTACAAGAGGAACATAGGATTGTAGAAAGGCCACCATTAATCCCCATTATACGTTTTACATTATGTGATGAACATGGCCACTACCTCGAAGAGTGCGCAACCATGGAGCTCATTCAAAAATGGTATCCAATCGAAAGGGTTTACTATGTGGGGCTATGGGTAGCACAATTCACATGCCCGTTATACGCCGACAATCACCTTTTGGAGGATTGTCACTACATTCCTCGCTTCTGGCTAGTCCTTGCTAGCCTCCGCCCAGCCATAGTCTGCCTTTCCCAAGAAGACGATATGGATGTCGAGTCTACCGGCAGCTCCATGACCCAAGCATATGAGATGAGCGGGTCCATCATGTTCTTGATAGCCAAAGAACGGCCCAACAGGGAACCCCTAGTTACCCCCAATGACACTTCACAGCAATAGCCAGCATGTACGTTATGCAAAAAGATGTACCATGCTGTCGTCCATTGCCCTAATTTAGAAGCCTTCCGGCGCTATTTCCCCATCAAACCTCGAACCGAACTAGACAGAACCTTCATATCAAGGATATTTTTCCTGATATGGCAGGGTAATCATTATGATCGACAATGTACTTATGCCTCGCAAATTCGTCCCACTATCAACATGATTAATGCCATAGAGAAGAGACAGGATGATCTCTGGGAATGGCATAAAAATTACATCGTCGGATCAATGTCCCCACCTCCGCAATGGTGTATCAAGCCTGAAAATATAGCACACCACCAAAGGGTAACCTCGGCCAAGCCTAGGATAACATGCGGCCTATGTGATCTAAACGATCACGGAGTCAACCAATGCAGAGAACTTAAGACCCTTGCGAATAGTCTCTGCATAGTCTCTTCTCTCCCTCAAAAACTTCTCTCCAATGAAGAGAAGATCACACGCACTTATTGCCAAATTTTCTCACACTTCCATCATACATTTAAGTATGTACATCTTCCCATGGTAAGAGCGGCACGAGCTGCGTTAAGTCTACACTCCACTACAAAGGAAGACACGTCTAGGCCAACAATATGGAAATGGAGACAGAAGACAACCTCTTCTATGACTAACCCTTTCCAAGCATCCACGTTAGGAACAATCAGTTGCATAGAATCACACACTATCTACTACGTTGGCTCAGTAATAGCATTCACCATCTGCACTGGCCTGAATCACACACCAGAGACATGCTTGCTAATGGAAACATTTAGGTACCTCTATTGTAGACACAATTTCCACCTACCGGAAATCGACTATCCTAATGAGGAACCTAACTTTGCACCCATACAAAATCCCATTACGGAGATTCTTCCCTTGCCAAACGTCGATGACACAATCCACCACATACGGTTGGTATATGCCCATATTGGCGATAGGATCACTGCCTCACCCTCATCCTAGGATTTCCATCATATTCCTATCACAAAAAACCAAGGTACCTTGCGGCTTTGTGCTGATTTCCTCAAGATCTCCAATTTATATGCTTCTATCGAACTCCTTAATGACAGTCAGCCTCTGGAGCAGTGCCTAGTACAACTAGAGCTTGTCAACAAAAATCGACGACAATCACTGCAGCATAACGAGGCCCATACGAAAAGGGTTAAAGCGTCATTTGACCGCCACATCACCCCTCGCTCGTTCACCAAGGGAGAATTAGTCCTCTGCTATGATGTCGCAAAAGAGGCTTTAGGGCCAGGAAAGTTTGAGACCTTCTGGAAAGGAACCTACATCATCAAACATTGCCTCCGACAGGGGGCATACATCTTGAAAAAAATGGACGGGACTTGCCTCACTAATCCCATCAACAGCCTTTACCTCAAGAATTTCTATCCATAAGGGCCCTAGCAACCCTTTTCCCTAGATTCAAAGTACACAAAAACGCACCCACTCAATTTTTTTTTTTGACCCAAAGAATTAGTTAAAAGTGCTCAAAGTATCAACATGGATCACAAAACAAACCATATTTCGGATTTGATGATAGAGCGTCAAGATGGTCTCAAAATTTAGCTGCAGTCGCCTAGGTCATTTATCGCCCTGACTGATCACCACTATGTTCAAATGGCATGTGTATCGGTTCAGCAACAAACAATCAGGAAGCATATGATGCCGTCATTGGACTTATGTGCGACACCCTCCATCAGCGCATTTGTTGTATGCATATCTACCTCGATTCCCAGTTAGTAGTATCGCAGCTAAACCAAATATTTGAGACCAAAGACACACACCTATTTAGAAAATATTTGCGTGCCAAAAGATTAAGCAGACAATTTGATTACATCACATTTTCACATGTATCAAGGAATCAAAACCAAGCAGTTGATCACATAGATAACAATATCGTAGACTGGAATGCATATCAAATAAACCATCATATATAAAAACCAAAAATATTGACATCCATCAGAATAACACAACACATAAACCGAAATAGGTGATACATCATGTACAACCGCAAAAACATCTTTCATATATATATCAAAAATATATGTATATGAGTACAAAAATAATGTCGCTAGCCCACTGGCCAACCCAAAGATACAAAATTCATCAAAAAAATAAGGGAAGCATCCTCATAACGGATGCTTCTGCAAAATACTTGTGCTGCGGCTCCATCAAGGAGCACCGACCCACCACCGCTCTCAAGTATCACCACCTGAAGCCATTGTCACCACCGCGATCGCCACCCGACGTAAAGTGGGTCGATAATCCCTCTCGCGGGCCATCACCATCTCGAACCAAACCTCCTTGAGTTCATCCATGAAATCTCAAGCAGGCATACCCTGGGTCAAGCGGTCCACTCGACCCCGGAAGTCCTCAAGAGAGACCACCTAAGCTGTCAGTACTACATTGCAAGCCTTAGTTGCATCAGCATGAGCTCGCTCGTCAGAAACCTCTGTTGCAGTCGAGTTGTTGCCCTCACCAGAAGGGCTAGCACCATCCCCACCCGATCCACCTACATCACCTCCCCGCTGACCACCTCGAGGTCATAGTGGAGGGTCGTGACCCACCAGTCGAGCCACGGGATGACATACCTCACCAACATCTGCACAAGTAACCGAAATAATGTCAATGTCAATAAAAAAACACATAAGTACATAAATACTCAAACAAATGCAGAAAAAATATAACACATACCTGTAGGTCCCAAAACATAACTGAAAGGGAGACCCATGTCTGGGTCAACCCGAAAGTCCATCCCCACATACGGGTATGGTAAGAACATCTGTGGATTGGCCTCAAACTGGGCCTCTATCGTGTCGTTCCAATAACGACCCACCATACCACCATTGCCTCACGACATCACTAGAGCCCACCTCCTCATGCGTGGCTCCCACAGCCCCCCAATAGGCACTGCCACCACTGGCCTCAGCAGCATCACCCTCTCGTACATCATGCTACATGAGATGCTAGCGTACACAAATGACTTAGATACATGTTGGACCTTGGTCAATTGTGACACCATGCCATCAAAACAAAAGCGGGCGAAATCGAAAAAATGTCTGCCCCTCAATCGGCGTAAAACTCCAACCTGCGGGCTAGATGACCGATGTGGAGCAACGGACCCTACTAGTCACACAATAATCCCCATAGCACACTGCTTGGCCACATCTGTCACTAATGCAATGTTGATGCACCCCTCGGTAAGAAGTGCATCACCGCAATGCCGCCTCCGGAATCTGTCGAGGTTCACCCTCCCAGTAGGGAGTGGGTACCTTAGAGCCTCACCCTAAGGTAGTAACTCAGTCACAAAGTAAATATCCATGTCAGGATGGATCACTAGGTTCGTCCCACGTAGCACGAACATGTTGCACTGCCTACGCCAATGCTGTATAATGTAATGTAACAAACGGTCCTGTGACTGCAGGAGCTCATTCTCAACAAATTTCAGTAGGCCCCATGCAGCCAACTGAAAACTCACCCCAGCATCAGAATCTAGAGCGATCCAGATCTCGGGCCAATCCCACTCTCTCCACACCAACCTGCTAGCAACACAGGTACCCATCAGTACAGAGAAAAAATAAAAAATAGACAAAAAATCAAATTGTTTTTGTCATCATGGCCTTTGCACGCATGTATTTTTAACAAGCACACCTTTGCACATAAAAATAAGGGAACATCACGCCCTCGCGCGCCTGTCCCTCAAAAATGCGTGCACAGGAAGCACTCTTTTTCCTAGATTGCCCGCGCAATCTACGACAAAAAGTTACTCAAAGGTCGTACAAACCTAATTTGTACGGCCCCCGTCACACTCAAACTGAAGAAATTACAATGCAGGACATCATGAAAGTTAACTCGGCATAATATCGCTAGTCCTTAGTACACGAGCTAACCGCAACAGCAAGAAAGGCTCTGCAATCACCTCTGATCTCCCAAAACTTAGCAAGTACAAATGAATAAGATTAGGGCCATAAACCCATATTTATCGCCCTTTTCCAGAACTTTAGAGGTCCATAACAGGAGATCAAAAGATCCATTCTGCAAATCGTAAGTTGCACCATCATCAGTATGTCATGATGAACGAAAGTGATGCCACACATTCGCTTTCCAAGAAAAATAATTTTCAGTGCTAACAAGTATGCACCCTCCCATCTTCCTTTTTTAAGCTCATGCCTATCAATAAATATTGATGAAAAGAAGATGCTTTCACTTGAGGTAGTTGTTTTTGTAGGAAGAACCCGCAAACTACTTACAACACCATCCACTGAAGCTTCTGGAGCAAGTATCATTCTACCCCCGACATGATAGAGTCCTAATAAAATTTTCATATCCTGACATAATTTCTCCATTAGAAATAAACCATAGGGTCCTCACACCCGACCGTGTTTATCATCACCTCACCCTGCACATGATAAACTTCCACGTTGGTTAGTAGAGCCTCCCCTCCATGGTGCTCGTCACCCAAATTAGACCATATATCACATCACAAGTGATGCCATGGCTATACCATTTCAGTTTGGGAAGCACCTCGTGCCCATCCATTCATCACGCATAAGGTCAAGTTTACCATTCAAACTCAAACCCCTTTCCTGGATGACCAGGTTGTACAAGTAGATTGAAATCGTACCTCCGCGCATCGCATTTGGCCCACCATACCTCCATCAACATAATCCCATTTGCGACACTTCTTCATCTACTTCATCAACCCTACACATGAGACCAACCAATGGGACCCCTACTCCCAGAAAAACACGATCCTCACACCTTTAGTGAGTGAACCCTTTTATGTTTTGGGGTACCCATCTCTGTGTTTTGTACAAACCAAACCTCATTATTTTATTCTTTTGGTAAGTGTACAAAGACTGCAAACGATGCACTTCGCCGCTTCACACTCATATTTCATCTTTTCCCCCATGGCAGCAGTCCCTCATTTCCATTGGTCAGAGTATTTCACCCCCACCTATGCACCATCACAACATTCATAGCCAGTTAACACCCGCCCTAGAGATCCTACCAACTCCAGGGATTTTCCCTTTAGAAATAACTATGACTGTCGCCAAGCTGCTGAAGTATACTCTGACCTCAAGCAACTAAATCCCCATCATCCATTTTGAGTCACCTCTCACCAACATGCCTATGTTAAACCCATCACATCTAGGTCCCCGACCCCTCAGGTCGGTGACCCATGGTTTAGTTAACACTTCCCTTCTGTCGACCTCGACACTTATTCTCCAAAAAGGAAGCGGTACCTTGGATCACCCCTCCCCATGCAAAGGGGTATCATCGGGTGGCACTGCAGGAGACATCATTGTCCACAGATTTCATTGATCCTCCTGACATTCGACTACGACAAAATATTTCATGTCAAGATGGTATCGTACCTCACAACCATTGCACTTTGATTAATATCCGTCGAAGACCCGTGCCTCCATAAGCGTCTCTGTCAACAATGCTTACATGGGAAGGTACCAGCCAGTACATATGCATACATTGCGCAGCTAGATGCCATACCAAGTTTACGCACATGGGTACCATAGTCCACCTATCGTCAAAGAAAAAATGCCCCTGAGGGCGTCAACAGTCATTGTCAACAACCACCAGCATCACTACCACAGTAGTGACGCAGACAACACATGTATCTGTCAATTTTGTTTAACTAGCCCTAGCATCACGAGCATGGGACATGCCCACCTTGTTGAAATTTTGTATATATGTTGTATATTTTGTTTTCTTACAAGAGTCCCTTAGGCCATGGTCATCTCAGAAACGGTGCAAGGTGTTGTCAATTCCAAGATTCAAGCAGGTCTCTCTCTCTCTCTCTGTGCACGATACAGAAAAGAAATTATAATGTATTTCGGCTATAGAGTCCTTCCTAGACCTCACACATTAGGGGGAAAATGTTAACACTAGAAAATCGTACAGTAGAATATGACATTAATTAATGTTAAGCCTAAGGATTTACAAGGCAGGAACACATTATGGAATCAAGAAGTATTTAAAATCTCTAAGGTTTTGAGAAAATTAGATTTGAACTAGTCTGAAATGCTAAATTGTGCTAATCCTTCTAGAAGTGCGCCTTCTGTGTGCCTTTTTTCCCGATAAGCATGTATTCCTGGAAATGGAAAAATGTCACTTTTCGGGACCACACAAAGCAAAGGATAGTTACTCCTTATATGAAGCCACCTAAGGACAGCCACCAACGCCTTCTTAGACACTATGTGAGCACACAAAGGAATATTTGGAGCACACAATGGAATCATACCTCTCCCTTGGGTCACCATCCATAATGTACCAAGGGAGGGAAGCAGGATTTGAAATTCCCTATATAAAGCCACCAAGAGATGAAGAAAGGGTGATCACATTGTTATGCAGGCCAAAATTTCCCAAGCAATACCAACAGTGTGTGACTCGGAGCTGGAGATAGAGGGGACTCGATTGTTGGCCACCCAAAAATCCTAGTCCATCACAACGGAGAGAGAGGGATACTGCGTCAGAGGCAGATCTTGGAAACCAACATCCTTGCATCGAGACCTAGAACCATTGTCTAGGGGCCCTTTGGTAACTGGGTAAGATTTCTTCTCCATATCAAACGTTTAATAAGAAGAGGTCGTTGAGCCATCATTTGCATTATTATCGTTTTGACTCTCTTAAATTTATTTTTCATATTTGTGTTTTAGTTTTTATTTTACTTTGAGCATACATTCACATATTTTTTCCTTTAGATTATATGATTTTTAGCTACACCACTTTCTTCCTGTGACCAATAGTTTATAGGGGTAGACCACACCCCTTAAAATGGTACGATTTCATACACCCGTGCGTCAAATCCACCACCACAGGGGTTAAAATGGAATAGGTGGGTGACCACCAATATCCAACTGGATCATTAGGTCCTCAAAACTGCTCCGAAAGTTCATGACTCGAAAAACTGCTAAAAATAGTAAGTTGTGCTGAAACTGAAAAATTGAAAGAATTGATGGTGTAGGTCCAAATGGAATATGTGGGTGGCCACCAATATCCACCTGGATCATTCCTTCCTCCTTAGGAAGCAATGGTCCCCATTGCATTAAGTTCCTCCATGAGAGGAAAATTCTCTTGATCTTGGTATTGGATTTGTCCAGGATGTTGTGGACCTGCTGGCAGATATGCTAGATGCGTTCAATAAATTTTCTTGCCTCAGACAGTACATCTTTGGATTCTTTATGTGTATTCGCATGAGGTATGGCAACATTAGGAAGAGGTGCGCTGGGGGTCAGATCAATGGAGTGCTTGTCCTGATAGTGTAGAGGAACCTTTGTGGGTGAGGAGAAAATATCCTCGTATTCCTCCATGACTTTTTCTATCTGTTGTAGTCATGTAGGGGAGCGTTGTTTCGCGGTTGTGGCCACAATGTTCTTTTTTCCCTGTGAGCGACTTGTAAGGAAAATAAATTTCATGGTTTAGGAAACAATCTTACTACGTTGTTTTGCAATAGTCAAGGAGATGGCATGAGGCAGCACTACCTCCGGTATCCTATAAAATTTATTTCCCAAAGTAATAAAAACAAAACGAGGCCTAGATTCATACACATCATGTCGTCTCCACAAGTATGTTTGGCCCAATAAATCAGCTACATAAATAGGAGAAACATCACACAATACCTCATTTATGAATGGCTTGACTTTGTACGGAAGGTGGCACTACTGGCAGATGTGGAGATCTCTCCCTGGGTGAAGCCACCCGATGGTATACTGCTGCAGGTTTTCTATGGTAGGTAGTCCAAGTCGCTTCATGAAATCTGCTGAAATGAGGTTCTTTTGGCTTCCGCTATTGACAAGAAATTACAGTGGAGAACCCTTCACCCACATCTGCAAATGTAAGAGGTGCTCCCCCTCCTCTGTATTCTCGAGATCCTTCTTCTTGATTTTGGCGGTGGCAAAAATGGCACTGGGGTCCACATCAATGATCTGCTTATCTTTTTCATATCCCTTTTATGGTTTTGTCTCGGGATCATAACATGCATCCGATTTGGGTGCCTTCAGTTTGACCACCAGCAACTGTTTGGCCTGACACTCGTTTGTTTTATGAGTGAGGCTGTTATGAAATTCACACCACTTCCCCGTGTCCTTATTTAGATTTGTGGTGGTGTTTTGAGTCACCCCTCTTTAGCTCTACCCCTTGCTCTGTGGTTCAGGGGTGCCTTTCCTTGGTTTCGGATTTGTAGATCCAAAGTATCACTTCTTCTGCTTAAATTTCTGGTTGATCTTAGCGGCATGGCAATATGCCATGACAAGCAAGGTAATGTAGAGGGATTCCATTTCCTCCTGAATTTGTCTGTGTAGACAAGCTGTGGTATTTTAGCACCAAATTTCCATCTGAATCTTTAATACTCAACTTTGTGCGCAGGGTATGGAACAAATTTGTTAGTTCATGCACATCTTGATCCTTTTGCTACCGCAGCATGGTCCAATGATGTACTTGTCCTCATAGCTCCCCACGAGGTAATATTGTTCCTTGATGCCATCTCGAAATGAATTCCAAATGGGTGCAACCGAGAATAGAGAGGGTTCCCTCTCGTCCTTTTGCTCACAGTAGGTTTACCACCAATCTTTGACATGGGCAACAGGTTTGAGGAGTGCAAAAATAATATTTTCTCTCTCGAAGAAATCATGGACTGAGAAATATTCTTCCAGCAAATTCAACCATTTATCTATTTCCTTTGCATCTATTTCGCCTTCAAAAGCAATAATTTCAAATTTTACCTGTACCTTGAAGGGAGTGTTGGCTCTAGGGAGGTTTTTGGATGCAGATGCGTAGTAGGTGGGCAACCATTGAAGGATTTGAGCAAAGTTATCCATCATCGCGTCCCTTTGTTTCTCGAGGGCCTCCTTGAGTAATATTTTGATAGGATCTTCTACTCCCTCGTCTTTCTTTCCTTCTGCCATGGGAGGTCATCGGGGTTTGTGAATCTGATCTTGCAGGGGTTCATCCATATCGAGCCCTAACTCCTTATACCTTGACCTCATTGGGGACATGCAAAGAAAAACAGAGAAAGAGAAGATCGATTTGATAACACTAATCCATATTCATGCATGAATGTAATAATGCAAATAAATAAACATAAAAATAGAGATGCAACGTAAATAACACTTCATTTCACTAATATCAAATAACATAAATATGCTTAGAGACATAATGGAAATAAACTAGCTAGGGCGTTAGTAACATATATTTGAGAAGAGATGTGGTGGCTAAAGGCCTCTAAACTATGTTACAATGAGGCTCAAAGGCGTATTTATTTTTCAGAAACAATAGAAAGCCCTAAAAATCCAAAAACCTAACCGTAGGAGATGAAGCGCCAAAACTGTGGGCCCTGTTTGGGTAAATTGGTACATCAATCTTCCCGGGGACGTAACTTTGGCATATGATCTTTGTTTTACCTGCTCAATACCTTGTTATAAAGATATATCTGAAGACTAAAAATTTTGAGTTAATATATTAGCCCATGGACCCATGTTGTTCCTAGATTTCCCAAAAAATGTCGTTTAGGGCCTTAAAATAACTCCAGAAGTTCAGGACCTGAAAAACTACTAAAAATAGTAAGTTGTGCTGAAACTGAAAAACTGAAAGAACTGATGGTGCAGGTTCAAATGGAATAGGTGGGTTGCCACCAATATCCAACTGGATCATTAGGTCCTCAAAACTACTTCGGAAGTTCATGACCCGAAAAACTGCTAAAAGTAGTAAGTTGTGATGAAACTGAAAAACTGAAAGAGTTGATGGTGCAATTCCAAATGGAATAGATGGGTGGCGACAAATATCCACCTGGATCACCAAAACTACATGAAACTTCTAGAAATGAAAAGTGACATCAAAACAATGAGACAAATGAAAATACTTAAACAAGGACTTAACTAGACCTTTACTAGCCATGACAGGAATATTGTCAAACATGTCACAAAGATGCATTCTATAGGTTTAAAAAACATATCTGAGCATAATGGTCTCACACTTATTTGATAATTACTAAGAATAATTGATTCCTCATCACAATAATTGCATTATCATATATTATTCCATATATACATTGTACATTCGGGGATTAATCAAAACATGATGAAAGCCATCCATTATCACTCTCATAAAACTCATTCATAAACAAAATATAACCAACATAAATATCAAGGATATAACAAGAATATAATCCACATATAAAAAAGTATATTTACCCATAAAATACCAAGTAGAAAGAGCTCTTATTGATGATTGCATAGGTCAACCACATATGGGACTTCCATGAACCACTCGACCATAGACTAGGTGGAACCAAATATTTCTTTCAGTTTGTCAATGCCAAGCATAAACATGGGATCTCATAAAATGAAAAAATCAAACCTAAACCAGGCTTCAAGAGGCCAACCACCTCAACCCTCAATAATTTATTCCACCTCACGATTGTACATCACTACCATCACCAGATTGGTCCCTACCCAAGTTTTCCAGGGCTCTAGAGCATTTGTTCCAACTTGGGCTTCCAGGACTAGTAACTCAACCCATAGCTGTTTCCGGGATTCCAGGGAGTTTTTACAACCAAGGCTTTCGGTACTAGTAACTTAACCCACCAAGGGCTTCTAGAGCATTTCTCGAAATAAGGCTTCTAAGACTAGTAACTCAACTCAAGTTGTTGCAGGGATTCTAGAGCATTTTTACAAATAAGGCTTCTAGGAACTAATAACTCAACCCACATCCAAAGGCATATGAAAACCAACCAGGAAACAAAAGTAAAACACACAACACTATGGCTATCTAGGAAATGGAAAGTCTAGGAAAAACCACTATCAATCCAAGAAATCCTCCATGCCAATGATAGATCATAACCAAATAACCACATGCATATTCCATGCATGCCAAAACTAGTAAAGAGATCATACATGAAAATCATTACCTACAAGAAAAATCCATTGTAGCTATTAATCTTGATGTCCTATTGTGCTTTCCTTCTTTTCCTTTGCCTTCTTGCTCCAAATCCTAGGTATACCACACTCCTCCAAGATTTCTCCTAGAAAAATCTAAATATCCAAGAGTATGAGAGAGAGAGAATATAATGATATCTGCAAAACCTAACTGACCAAAAACCATGAACTGATCCTCAAAAGCATTTTTATTAATGAGATCTCTATTTTCTTCAATTTTTCAATATTTACCTTCATTTTTCTCCTCACATGCAACTTGTGAGCTTTCACCTTCCTTTTCTCCTAATTTCCATTATTTTCATAAATAAATGCCGATATATGCCACTTTGCCTTTCGAAAACCTTTTCCATTTCCTTTTCCAATTTAGACAACCATAATAAACTATATGAATACCCACACTAGGATGTTTTTCCCAACATTCAACTTGGAATACGTGTCCCATGATAAAGGTCTTATTTTTCCTTTACTAACTTTTAGATGGAATTTTGACCAGGGCTATTCCATAACCCCCCCCACCCGCCCCCCTTGGGGGAACACCATCCTTAGTGTTAAATGACACCTATAGCCAACATGAATGTTGAAATAAAGCATTCTTCCCATAGAGCTTTATTACCTAGCTCATTGCAGTATTTATAATGACCAACCTTTTGAGATGAAAACAAACATAACAACATGTAAACCATAATGACATGAAACCATACCACTTATTGGATCTTTATAGCATAGATCATGGTTGTATATACATCCATATGTACATAAATAAAAACATCCCACCAAAACATATACTAAACATTCTCTGAATCATCGAATATAGAAGGATACATAGCTAACATCTGATATGCCATCTACCATGTAGTTTCATTGGGTCCAAATTATTTCCACTACACTTTAACCTACTTAAGTTCTCAGTTCGAGAGCATGAACTTTTTTCTCTGCAATATGCATTACAGTTCCGGCTGAAATTATCCTTCTAGATCCACCTACAATACAGACCAGTCAATGACATAATCAACATATTTAACATACTTCTTAAGCAATGACACATGGAAAACATCATGAAATTTCACAATCAGATGCAGTGCAAGTCGAAAGGCTGCTAGTCCAATCCTTTCAAGAATCTTTAAAGGTCCTAAAAACTGAGGTTCCATCTTGGCATATGATCCAATCCACAAGGAGATATTCCTGGGGTTGATGCGAAAGTACACATGTTCCCTAACCTGAAACTCCTTAAACAAACTATTCTCATCCACATATCTCTTTTGTATATCATGTGTTTCCTTTAGATTCTTCTCGATTACCTTTATTTCCAATTCCATCTCTGCCAACATTTATGGTCCTATCAATACCCTATTAACTACATCACTCCAACTAATGGGAGTATTAGAACTCCAACCATAGAGTGCCTCAAACAGACTCATCCTCAAAAACTTCTTATACCCATTGTTGTGAGAAAACTAAACGAATGGAAGGTATTCTTCCCACTTTCATTGTTGATGCCTCACATACATCCTCAACATGGCCTCTAAGATCGTGTTGACCCTCCCTGTTTGTCCATATGTATGTAGATGATAAGTTGTGATGAAGGAAAAATGTGTACCCAAACCTGTAAATAACACGTTCCAGAACCTAGAAGTAAACTTAACATCCTTGTCTGACATAATATTCTTTGGAATACCATGCAACCTCGGTATATCTCTGATGAAGACCTGTGCTACATCATTAGCCAAATATGTATACTTCACTGGAATGAAGTGTGCTACCTTCTTCAACCTGTCAAACACAACCATGGTCGAGTCATGCTGTCTATATGTCCTTAGAAAACATATGATCAATTCCATGGAAATTACCTTCCATTTCTTCTCTAGAATAAAAGCCGATTGTAGTAACCCACCTAGATGCTTACACTTTACCTTTACGTGTTGAAAATCCAATCATCTTTCCACAAACTCTACCATTTATTTCCTCATGTTCGATCAGTAGTAGAAATTCTTCACTGCTTTCAATGTCTTCTGATATCCTTGGTGACCTGAATACAATTTTACATTAAACTTCCTCAAGATAGTCTTATTAATCTCACTACTGTATAGAACATATATTCTATCCATAAATCTAACCAAGCCATATGTCGTGAGATGATAGTTCACATCCTGTGCACCTGTACCTGTACCTATACCTGTGTTTCTACCTATACTCTACTATAACCTGTGCCTAAGCTCCAGTTACCTATTGTCCTACTAACCTATCTGTAATATTTGATCATGTAAATTTGTCCCATAAGAACTCATAGTTTTTATGTAGTTTAATTGTATCTTCCTACTATGAGCATCTGCAACCCTATTCTATTTAATTTTAATGTACTTGATCTCAAATTTAAACTCACTAATCATGGCCAACCATCTAGCTTGACTGACATTCAAATTCGGTTGGTCAAAGAGATACCTCAATCCACTGTGATCGTTCATCAGTACAAACCTCTTGCCAAGAAGATAGTGCCTCCACATATTTAATGCATGGATGATATCTTCCAACTCAATATCATGTGTCAGATAATTATTCTCGTGCTTATTCATTTTATGTGACTCAAAACATAATACCTATCCTTATTGCATAAAAACTCCACCAATCCCTCTCTTGCAAGCACATGTACATACCACAAATTATTTTTCCGAATCTGCAATATTTAGCACTATGTCATTTGTCAATAATTTTTCAATTTCTCAAAACCTGCTGCACATTCCTCTATCCATTCAAACTTCTTACCTTTCCTTTGTAGTGACATAATGGAATATGCAATGCAAGAGAAGTTCATAATGAACCTATTGTAGTAACCTGTTAACCCCATAAATGATCTTACTTCATCCACATTCCTAGGAGCTTCCCACTCCATGATAGCCTTTATATTTTCTGGATCTACTGTTATTCCTTCCCTCGAAACAACATGTACCAAGTAATGTACCTCTATCAGAAAGAAACTGCATTTGATAAGCTTTTCATATAAATGATATTCTCTTAGCAATCTGAATACTCCTCCTAAATGTTCTGTATTATCTTCCTCTATATTAGAATATACCTATATATCAGGAATGAATACAATAATAAACTTGTCCAAATAAGGATACAACACGCTATTCATCAAGCACATAAAAGTAGATGGAGCATTAGTAAAAATGAAAGGAACTAGAAAAAAATAATAATTTCCTTACCTGATCTAGAAATTTGTCTTGTGAATGTTGTTGAGCAGTGGAAAAGGTATGAATTCACTATCAGTTTTCTCATTCTTTTACTTTAGAAATAATCCTTTTTACCCTAGAAAGATGATTTATTGCAAGAATTATGGTAGAATTGTAAATATTTATGTTTATTGTAAAAAAGATGACTAAATATTGCTTTTTGTTGCTAAAAGCAGGAATTAGGCGAGGTGAACAGCTATACCAGAGGTGAGGCTGAGATAAATGCAACTTTTGTTCCTCTAGCGTTATACCAAATCCTGCCAAAGACAAGGAAATCTAAATGCATCACTAAGAAAAGGCAGGGGACAGCTCGGCTTCGGTCAAAGTAAATCATGTGATATCTAAAAGAAGGGAAGCAAATCCCTCAGGATCCTTCGATCCTGAGGGATCGTTGTTCAAGCCTCATCTTATTCCTTGTCTTGTCCGTTAGAGTTTGATATATAAGGAAACGCCTTTAGTGATTAGAGGAGGGGGAGATCCTTGGATTCAAGACATTTCTTTTGTAATATTACGCTTTATTAACTCTCGGCTTTAGAGAGAAATCTCTGTAATACTCTATGCTCGATTAATATAAAGGCGCATTTCATTTCATCTTTCGAGTTCTGAGGTAACCCAACAGTGTTTCACTGGTGCTAAGGGCCCGGCCCTAGTGGAATTACTCTGCTATTTGTATTTCTATCCTTTGCTTATTGTCGTGTGATAATTGTCTTTAGATTCATTATGATTACAGAGTTGATTGATTGCTGTTGGATTGAATTCGGATTTGCTGCGAGTGTTCACGAATTGCACTGCTATTCTATCATTAGCAAGAATCGTATTTACTGTATTATTTATCTTGTTGTCTTTTATAAAGCTTTGTTGTTCTATACTTAATTCTAGTTACTATTCCATTGATTTATGGTTCATTCCGATTGACTGTTTCATAGTGTTGGTTGTCGATAGGGTTGAAGTATTAAGAAGATTAGTTGCCTGATTGCGTTAAGTTTAGAATTGTTGTTCAATTAATGTTTGTTGTTCCATTCTTGTTTATTGTTCATTTCTGATTCATAGGTTAAGATTAGCAGATAAATTGTTTTAGCTGTTGTGTATACATAGGGATTACAAGTTGTTGTTCCTTTCCAACTCTAGTTATTTAGAAGAAGTTCTTTTTAGTTATTTTCATCAGCAAGTAGTTCAAGTTTGATTTTATTTTGATTGATTAAAGAACAGGACCATCAACTATAGAGGACAGTGGTTACTACTTCCAAGTCCCCAGATTGACTGTCTTGCCTTAGTGTGATTTCAGTTGCATCAATTTCTAAGGGAATGAGTTATTGTTACTGTATCCCTGATTGATGTTTTGTAGGATGAGTAGTTAATATTTTAGAGTATTTCCATTCATGTTACTGTAATTAGATTTCTTTACAAGCATATGTTTACTCTTGTATCTAGCATACTGTACTACATCTTTCATAGCATTACTCTTAGTTAATTGCAGTCTCAGACAGAGTATACTCTTGAAATAAATATTTGCTCCCGGATTGACAATTAATGTGAGATAATTAGGTGTTTAAAAGGTACCTTTTTATGCCCCCACATTTTGGCACCGTTGTCGGGGAGATTGTATGCCATTTCAAAGGAGTGATGCACAATTTATTTTCTTCTGCTCGCGAAGAATTGGGTATTAAAGATGGAAGGTAAGAACCTATGCACTGGGCAAGGAACACACTTGCTCATAGCCCGCTTCATAGAAGAATTAGGTAAGCTTATTTCTTTAGGTAGGAATGAAGGCTTGTTTTCTTGAATGAATAAACCAGCTGAGCAAAACAAAATTCCTCCTAAACCTAAAAAACCTAAGGGACCGGTGACCCTTGGGCGAACAAATTTTATTGACGAAATCCTTAAAAATATTGAATCTCAGCCATCAGTAGGACCTAGGAAAGCTATCTCTAGATAGCCTACTAGTTCCCTTCAGGCCACGGAGTCACTATCCGAAGCCTTTGCTGAGATACATAGTCATACAGTGGGAATTGAGCAAGATTCCCAAGAAATTGAGAATCCCTGCCTAATTTCCCCTCAAGAAGGGAATTATAGTAATATCCGTGAAGGAGAAAGGGAAACAGGAGAAGTAGAAGAACCAAAATCTCCTCTTGAAATAGTCCAAACAGTAAGCAGTCCAGATAAGGGAAGTACTGTTAAACTCGTTCAAAACCAAGGTTCTGAATCCCCTCAAATAGTAGTTCAGCAAGGAATACTTATAGTTCCAGACTAGGGAAGTGTTTTCAAGGCCATTCCTACTCCTTCTAGTCAGCCTAGGAATTCCCTTGAAATCCCAGAAGGATATTGGCACATTTTTTACCAAATGGCCCAGAACCAAAATTAGAACCAGCAGACTCCCCAACAAACCTCTACACTGCAATATCCTATAGTAGATACTGCAGTTAATGCACCCATGAAATCCATTCCCCTTCAACATATTCCCACATTTCATGGCTTAACATCTGAAGATCCAGATGCGTTTCTATTCGAATTCGATGTGTTATGCAGGGGGTATGACTATACCACCGATCCCCAAAAATTAAAACTATTTCCTTCCACATTAAAAGGAGCAGCCTTACGATGGTTTATGGGGTTAGGTAGGGGTGTCATAACTAATTGGGATCAGATGAAAGCTGCGTTTTTAAAGAAATATCAAAATTATTGTAGGTGTCGGGAACTAAAAGATGAAATATTCCAAATGACAGCAAAACCAAATGAAACCGTGGAAGAATATGTGGAACGGTTTCAATACAATCTTCAGAGATCTCCTTATGCATCCTTACCCTTAACTGATAATATGTTGAAAACTACATTAATTAGGGGAATGAAAGATCAATGGGTTGAAACATTGAATATTATGGGAAAAGGTGATATATATTAGGAAATATATGCTAACATCATTGATTTGTGTATCAAGAGTTCGAGGGGAAACACAAGGCTAAAATCAGCCGAACATGATATGATTACAAGGGACAACAAGACCTCCAATGAAGGTGTAACTCGTGCAGAGAATGGAAACCTGCTGGAAGATTTAAAAACAGATATACTAGGGACTCTAACAACGCAGTTCGACATTATGCAAGCTAAACAAAAGCAAGCAAAAGCAGAGCAAAATTTGGCAATATTCTGTCCTAGATGCAGGAAGAAACACAGCCACAAAGAGTTCCCGCTGGATGTAATCAAGGTTTGTGCCATTTGCACAAAAGATAACCTCACAGAAGGATGCCCCTCGCTTCTTGGCTTAAAAACAGTTTATAAGGAGGCAGAAGAAGAATCAGAAGTGGTATGTCTACTTAATCAGCGCCGACAATGGCAGCCACAACAATCATGTATGCCAACTGATCCATTTTCTTCTTTTCAGCCTCCTCAATACAATGCTCAGCAATATAATGAAATGTGGAAAAATCAACCACCTTTCCCCAATTGGTCACAACAACCATTTACTACATCATCATGGCCAAATCAAACAAATCAAACTAATTGGCCAAATTTTCCTTTCTGCCCACCGTTTTGGCAAAACAATGCTTATTCAACACAATGGCCCACTCTACTTCGCAGAGTCATGCCTGGCAGTAAAACTGGAAAAGACCTACAAATCAACCAGCTGGAACAATTCCCCTCTCTCAACCTACACTACTAGCTCCCTATACAAACCCCCAGACCAATTTAAGACCACAACTCCCAACCCAGCCCAACCCAAACCCAAACAATAGGCCAGTTTAGTCTATCCAAATAATGGAACCCCTAGAATTAGAAACTGAACTGAGGGAGTGTAATGACCTTCAATTAAGGTCTGGGCATATAGTAGAAATAGAGAGAAACAAAAATGTTCATATTGAAGATCCGTTACCTGTAGAACAAACATTACAAAAAGAGAAGGAAGTTTAACAACAAAATCAACAAGAAGTAACAACCTCTTCTCCACCATTCCTAGAACAATTAATCATACCACGCCCATTAGAACATCCTGATTTTGATCTTCTGGGAGAATTAAAAAATTTGTGTACAAAAAACCCTCTCCTCCAAGCTATCCAAAACATTCCTATATATGCAAAAACCATTAAGGAACTGTGTATAAAGAAGCCAAAGAGGAGAACAACCACCAACCCAACTGTCCAAATAGTCAGTACTCTATCTGACTTATTATCAGGGATGGAAACACCTGTGAAATATGAAGACCCAAGAAATCCTATAGTGACAGTCCAAATCAATGGGAAATTGTTCCCAAATGCCATAGTTGATTTGGGAGCTGCAATAAATATCTTAACAACCAGCACTTGTCAAAAACTTGGCATTACACTGCTTGAACCAACAACAACCTTATTGGAATTGGACGACTGATCGGTAGTCAAACCAGAGGGTACACTACAAGATGTAATGGTATCTGTAGATTCCTGGGAATACCATGCCGACTTCTTGGTTATCAATCCAAAGAACTGGCTAGATGGACACCTGTTAATCCTAGGTAGACCTTGGTTGGCAACTGTCTATGCTTATATTGGATGCCGACAAGGCAACATGACAATAAAAAAGGGAAACTATGTAAAGAATATAGCTTTATATTCCCCAACCCAACCAAGCCTATCAATAATCAAAACAAGAAAACAACTTGTATCATATCTTATGGAAAATATGAGATCACCTCTAACTATAGAAGATGCCCTTGATTTTAAAGACCAAACAGAGGATGATATCATCAATAGTTTTATTAATAAACCACAAATTAGATCCCATCTACAATGTCACATGATCAAGGAAGCATTTGATAATAAAGAAGAAGAATATCCCCTGAAATACATTCCTGATCAAGTAATACCCACTACTTCTATGTATAATAACAAGATTGTAGAAATTGAGCCAGGAAAAACTCTAAACATTAACAAAAATCTGACTGCTGAACAAGAAGAGAAGTTGGTCCAATTACTATGGAAATACAAAGCAACCTTTGCATGGGATTACCCAGACATGAAGGGAATTGACCCCCAATTATGCACACACCACATCTATACTAAAAAATATGCAAGACCCATTCGCTAACCCCAAAGAAGACTAAACCCTCACCTTAAAGATATTGTGAAAGTTGAATTACAGAAACTATTGGATGTCAATTTCATCTACCCAATATCTGATAGCAAGTGGGTCTCTCCATTAGTAGTGGTACCAAAGAAGAACGGGAAGTGGAGAATATGTGTAGATTACCGTGAACTTAACAAGGCAACCCAGAAAGACCACTTTCCCCTTCCTTTTATTGGCCAGGTATTAGACACATTGGCAGGAAATAAATTCTTTTCTTTCCTCGATGGCTTCAATGGGTACAATAAAATCTAGATTGCCCCTGAAGACCAAGACAAAACTACTTTTACCTGTCCTTGGGGGACATTTTCCTACTGATTCTTACCCTTTGGCCTATGCAATGCCCCTGCTACATTTCAAAGGGCCATTCTCAGCATCTTTTCAGATTTAATAAATGAAGGGCTCAAAGTATATATGGATGACTTCACACCTTATGGAGATGATTTTGAGCCAACATTAGAAAATTTAGAAAAGGTGTTGCAAAGATGTATTCAATGAAACTAGATTTTTTTTAAGCCATGAAAAGTGTCATATGATGATGAACGAAGGCGTTATCTTAGGGCACTATATTTCAGCAGCTGGAATTTAGGTGGATCCAGCTCAAATTCAGATAATTTTGTTAATACCCACACCCACCGCAAAAATAGAGGTACATAGCTTTCTTGGATTTTCTGGTTATTATAGGAGATTTATAGAACATTATTCTCAAATAGCTGCACCTTTATATGCACTAACTGGAAATTTTGATTTTGTTTGGACAGATAAATGTGACAATGCCTTCAACGATCTGAAAAAGCTTGTCTCAACAGCCCCAGTGATGAGGGGCCCAAATTGGAATTTTCCATTCCACATTTCATTTGATGCCTCATACATAGCGATTGGAGCAGTGCTTGGGCAGGAGGAAGATAAAAAACCATATGCAATCTATTATATTAGCAAAACTCTATCTCCTGCTGAATTAAATTATACTGTGACTGAGAAGGAATTTTTAGTTGTAGTAGATGCTGTAAATAAGTTCAGACATTATATAACTGGGTATCCTGTGGTACTATATATTGATCACTCTGTCATTAAATTTTTAGCAAATAAACCTATTACAAATGGAAGAGTAACAAGATGGTTGATTTTATTGCAGGAATTCAACATTACAATTAAAGATTGACCTAGAAAAGAGAACCCTGTAGCTGATTTTCTGTCAAGAATGCCAAAGCCAACAAATACAAAAGCAGTTGAAGAACACTTCCCAGATGAACATTGATTCGTTGTTACTGTCAGAACCCCACGGTATGCTGATATAGCAAATTATTTGGCAATAGGTAAATTACCTAAAAATCTAACCTTTAATGAACGAAAGCAGATAATACAACGTAGTACTTGATTCTCTTGGATTGGGGGCTACCTATTTCATACAGGGTCAGATATGCAAATTAGGAGTTGCGTCCGGGAGGACGAAGCATTTGATATTTTTAAAGCATGCCATGATGAGCCATGTGGCGGACATTTTGCAAATCGTAGAACCGCCCATAAGGTTTTACGGACAGGCTATTATTGACCCACTATTTTTAAAGATGCCAAAAAAAATTTGCAGGCCTGTGATAGTTGCCAAAGGGCAGGTCACCCTGGGTAGTCTGAAAAAATGTCTTTGAACCCTCAACTAGCAATTGAACCATTTGAACGTTGGGTGCTTGATTTTGTTGGCCCTATTAGCCCCCCATCAAACTAAAAAACATATATCCTAGTTGAAAAATGGGTTGAAGCAGAGGCACTTTCAAAAGCTACAGAGGACTCTGTAATACAATTTCTTTTCCAAATATTTGTGCGATATGGCCTCCCAAGGGACATAATCACAGATGGAGGACCGCATTTTGTGGGTAATAAACTAGTTGAAACACTACAGAATTACCACATTCAGCACAAGATTACAACCCCATACCACCCACAGGAAAATGGCCAAGTAGAGAGCATGAAAAAAGTGATTAAATCCATATTGACAAAAAATGTTGCTTCACACAAGCGTGATTGGGCCTACAGATTTCCAGAAGCATTGTGGGCATACCGGACAACATGGAAAGCCACTATAGGATATTCACCATATCAATTGGTATTTGGAAAAGAGCCCATCTTTCCAATAGAGTTTGAAATTCAAACATTAAGGACAACCCAAAAGGTGGGTCTAGATTTAAATGAAGCCCAGGCCAAATGACTGCAGCAAATTAATGAGTTAGATGAAATTAGGCTCTCTGCACTTCAACACACAATGTTAATTCAGCAACAGAGAGCAAAATTTCATGATGCCCTTATCAAATAAAAGATCTTCCACGAAGGAGATTGGGCACTCCTATATGATTCTAAGTTTCAGGATTTTCCAAGGAAACTCCAGATACGATGGCTCGGACCTTATGAAATACAAAAAGTGCATGATAATGGCACTATTACATTAACCACCATTGATGGATCTGAACATTCCTTCAAAGTAAACGATCATTGAGTATGATTATATCATAAGCTGCTTACTCGAGAATCCTTCTACCAACAATTACGGAAATATTCTACCTTGAAAATTCTGGCTGAAGGGGATAACTCCTCCTTGGCACCCATTTATTAAATCATTTCTTTTCTTTAAAATTTCTACATAAATATTGCTCATTTATTTTGATTGTTTGTTTCATGGAATTCTATTTTTTTTTCAAAACTCTGCTTATTTCTTTTATTTTGAGTTTTGTTGTTCCTTTCTAAAGGAACAACATCTTTGTTGTTCCTTTTGAAAGGAACAATAGCTTTCCTGAGAGTGTTTTCAATGTTCCTTTTGAAAGGAACAGTAGTTGTGCTATTTATTTTCGCTTTTTTACAGATTGTTTTGTTGTTCCTTTCGAAAGGAACATCAGTTTTGCAGATTCTTTTTGTTGTTCCTTTCGAAAGGAACAACATTTCCGCAGATTGTTTCTATTGTTCCTTTCTAAAGGAACAACACCTTTTGAGTGGATAATTTTTTTGTTTTAGACCAGCATTTTGCTGATTTCTGATGACTCTTATAAAGGCAAAATCATACAAATTAAAGCTTACTGGAATCAGAAAATCAAAAGAAATCTTCATTTTTAAGAAGATTGTTTGGTAGTGATAAGAAAAAGGAAAAAGGGACATCATCAATAACATGACTTTGTTGTCTTACTATCACTAGAATTAATATGATCGATTATCCTTATCATGTTGGTTCTTTCCCAAATTTTATAACTTTCTTTGATTTTTACTTATGGAGTAGGAATAAGGGCATATTCTTTTCTATTGAGATGTTTAGACTTCTTCCACCATCCCTACTCTTAAGGAGTGCTGAGCCATCCTTTATATATAAGTAGGAAAGTGCTATATGAAAAAGAAAAAATATTTATATATTTCACTGATAATTTTATGATTTGGCATATGGAGGATAGGGGGTCTCATCAAGAGCTAGCCTACTATGATCATAAGGAGACAAGTGAAGTGGCATTCCCATCATGGCTACCACACCAGGGATATGGTCCAATGGACAATTGAAAGAAAAATTAAGAAGTCCTTGGAACAGGAGGTCTCATCACGAGCCGGCCTGCCCACTTTTCACTTCCTCCCGGTGAATGGCATTGTGATTTATATGGTCACCAAGCCAGCACAATGGCCTTCGTTATGACATTTAACAAAGCACTTCCTCGGCATAAATACAGGACAATGGTTCCAAGGGTGAGAAAGAAACTTTGTCAAGGTTATGGACACCTATGGGCAACAGAGCTCTGCTGATGGTATTGGAGTCACATTTGTACACATAAATAGTAATATTAATTCCTTTTCCTAAATCTCTATCTAAATATAAAATGAAAGTATGAATCCTTAACCCCTGATTTCGAACCTATTACACATGAAAATCATCATAAATCGATCACATTAGTTTGAGTGGGTAATAATGCATCTGTACTTATGTTCATCTTAAGATGTCCCTTCTCCTTATCTTTAATCATTACAAAACGTTTCTATATCTATTTACGATTTATCACATGCATCAATTTTAGTAAATTCCATAATTTGATTGATTGTATCATAACTATGCCTGCTTTTTCCTGTTGTATAACTGTTGCGCAGTACTTTTTTTTAACGGTCGAGGACGACCTATCATCCTTCAGGGGGGGGGGGGGCGCAGATGTCTCTTAATCACTGCATGCAGATCAAATTCCTATATTTTTTCACATGTATGCGAATCAAATCCCTACATTCTAGGGAATAACAAAAACTTAACGATATTATTCCAATTCACCGTGATGTGCTGTTCCATTACAATCACTGTGTTTTTTGAAAGAGGTAACAATGTGCATAGACAATGGGAGGGCGACCAATTCATAGTGAACCGCAAGTGCTAGTTGTCTCTAATGCTACACGAGAAATTATGGAAAAATTGGGATGGATTACATATTTCACGAGGCTGCAACAACCCTATGAAACAGTGGCTACTAAGTTTTTACAGAATTTGCAGGAAGGATACTCCATGGTTAGAGGAAGACAGATAGCCGTAACAGATGAAATAATTGCAGAGGTGTCTGGTCTACCAGCGCAAGGAACCATATGGACTCAGAAAAAGGTCAAGTTTCAGGAAGCCATGAAGATTTTCCAGGATGACAGTTAGACATTGGTCGTCAAAGGCAAAGGAGTTCAGCCGACATCATTGGGAGAACCATGGACAGAATTTGCCAAGATAGTGCATGCCTATATAACATGCAATGGAAGGAAAGACGTGGTAAGACCTCACCACCTTAAATTATTGGCAGTATTAAAGCAGAAATGCAATGTAAATTTTCCTGCATTTTTAAATTCCTTACTGCATGACACTTCCCTTAGTATAAGAAAAGCTCGGCACGTGGACATGGTGGTAAGCCACCATTTCCTAATCATATTATTAGTGATTCGTAGTCTCGCCCAACAACAGACCAGTTGGGAGGAGTTGATATTTTCGATTGATGATGGATTAGCCTTACGTGCCCCAAAATGGAAGAGAATGGCTAGCTTAGCAGCTGAGCCATCAATTCGTAGACAGTCCCTCCATTCAAAAAGAAGTAGGGGAATGATAGAAGGCCTTTCGGGTAGCAGTAGCCAGCCCTTGGAATTACCCAGCTCAGAGGATGAACAGCCTCCACAATTGGAAGGAGGAAGTCCTCGTACTAATAAAGAAGAGGAAATTGAAGGAGAAATTCGCTACTCGGATGAGGAAGAAATGAGCCACCACACCAGTGGTGAGAAACAAACCAGTGCAGAAGAAGAAAATAATGAAGAATAGAAAATTGAGGGAGAAATTCGTTACTCAGATGAAGAAGAAGGTAGTTACCATACCTGCAGAGAGGACGAAGATAATCACAACAGCGAAAGAGAAGGAATAGAGCCTCCCAAAAATACTACTGCAAGTTCACCATGAAGTCCTTTACAAGAAGACCAATTGGCCCAAATTCTGGCCAATATGAGTGACTATGTGCAGCCTCATAGCCCTCTGGACCTTAATATTGATATTAACCAATTGCAGGAGCACTCTGCTGAAGAAATGTTGTATGAAACAGCAAACCCTAACGAAGTGATTGAATCAGCTAGGGTTGCTTCCCCTAAGAAGCATGAACAAGAAAAGGAGAACACTGAGGCAGCATCCCAACCTGAAAATCCTTAGGGGATTGTAGAGTCAATTGAGGGTATAAATCCCGAATAATTTAGCCAAGGGCATATGAATATTGAAGAAGAACCCCAAGAAGAAAAAAGAGAAGCGAGCCTAACTGAAGGCACGACTGATGAGGACCAAAACCCTATTGAGCACATAGGTCCAGAAAAAGGAACAACCGTTCCATTAAGAAAAAGGAAGAAAGTAACTGAGATTGAAAAGCTTCGAAGGGAACGAATGAAGCTTCAGAGACTTGTGTAACAACTCAGGAAAACCATTAGGGTTCTTATAATGAAACAAATTCCCAAGCGAACCCCAAAGAAAATAAGCATAGCCACCAAGCGAGCTTCGAAAAAGAGGAAAGTGGCCATTAAATTGAACCCCCAAGTTGCAGAAGCTATGGTGGAGCCTAATCATGGAGATACGGAACAGCAAGCAGCTATTCAAGAAGGACCCACTGCAAGTGAAAATATGCAAGCTAGTAGTCAAAATACTTTTAGTGACCCTACATTAGCCAGACTCCAAGAGGAGTTGGCACAGGCTCGATTGGAAAGGGAAAAATTGGAAGAAGACATTGTCCCTAGGAAAAGATATCAGGAGTTATAGTAGTAGATGAATACCATCCATGAAGCAGAGGCTGAAGCCCACGAGAAGTGTCGAAAGGCAGAGGAGAAGGTTGAAATGGTAATGAATCAATTAAAATTAGCCCAAAATCGAATGGACACTCTCTGCTCATTGTACACCGATGTCTTAGCTTGTAGATGCCCTGCCAAGAATTATGCTTTATTTCTATTAGAAAGATATTTACAGCTAAATATTAAGGCAGTTACGGTAGGAAAATCTATAGAGCTAAAAACTATAGATGATTTTGTAACATGCTGCAAACTCTATGGGGTAAAGGTACAGTGCCTCTTGTGTGAGTTTTATTTGCATAATATCATATTGGAAAATGACAGTGAGACAAATCCTAGCCCTTTTGTGGGTGATATCCAATTCTAGGCATTTATTTCCTTTGCTGTTAATCAGTTAAAATGGCTTAAATCCTATAATGTTTTTCAAAGGAAGGAAAATGAATTAGATTTGTGGGTTAGGAGTGACCCTAAGGACCCATTACAAATATGGGCTAACCAAAAGAATTTGATGACAAAGGAAGGTGTTATCCTAGCATTGGGGCCTGTCCATAAATCAATTATCTTGAATGGGATAGATTGTTTCCTATCTATTAGAAACCAGGCTTACATAGCAGCTAAGGTCCGATGGGGGATTTCCAATCAGAATGTTACAAATAGAGAGCCATTTAACTATAAAAACTTTGGGCTAGCTACCGACCGCTTGGTCTTCTATAGTAATATCATTTTGAAAGAAGGACCATTATGGCTAGGGTGTAGGTTTCAAAGCCCCATTGCATGGTATCCTGCTATAGACTATAAAGCCATTTATGAACTACCCGAAGGACAGACAAAGCATGTCTTCGAAGCATTAGCTGCAATGCATGGTTTTAGGCCTTTTGATGAAAAACCTTATCCAGCTTATTCTTTAACTGCTTTGCATGTGAACTATAGTTTTCACGAGGACATGAAAAATGGTAAGAATGGGGGTATGTTGAGCAGTGGAAAGGGTATGAATTCACTATGAGTTTTCTCATTCTTTTACTTTAGATAGAATCCTTTTTACCCTAGAAAGATTATTTATTGCAAGAGTTATGGTAGAATTGTAAATATTTATGTTTATTGTAAAAATATGACTAAAGATTTCTTTTTGTTGCTAAAATCAGGAATTAGGTGAGGTGAACAGCTATACCAGAGGCGAGGCTGAGATAAATGCAACTGTTTTTCCTATAGTGTTAGACCAAATCCTGCCAAAGACAAGGAAATACGAACGCATCGCTAAGAAAAGGTAGGGGACAACTCAACTTCGGTCAAATTAAATCATGTGATATCTAAAAGAAGGGAAGCGAATCCCTCAGGATCCTTCGATCCTGAGGGATCATTGTTCAAGCCTCATCTTATTCCTTGTCTTGTCTGTCAGAGTCTGATATATAAGGAAACGCCTTTACTGATTAGAGGAGGGCGAGATCCTTGGATTCAAGACATTTCTTTTGTAATATTACGCTTTATTAACTCTCGGCTTTAGAGAGCAATATCTGTAATACTCTATGCTCGATTAATATAAAGGCGCATTTCATTTCATCTTTCGAGTTCTGAAGTAACCCAGCAGTGTTTCACTGGTGCTAAGGGCCCGGCCCTGGTGGAATTACTCTGTTGTCTGTATTTCTATCCTTTGCTTATTGTCGTGTGATAATTGTGTTTAGATTCATTACGATTATAGAGTTGATTGATTGTTGTTGGATTGAATTCAGATTTGCTGCGAGTGTTCACGAATTGCACTACTATTCTATCATTAGCAAGAATCGTATTTACTGTCTTATTTATCTTGCTATCTTTTATAAAGCTTTGTTGTTCTATACTTAATTCTAGTTTTTGTTCCATTGATTTATGGTTAATTTCGATTGAATGTTTCATAGTGTTGGCTGTCGATAGGGTTGAAGTATTAAGAAGATTAGTTGCCTGATTGCGTTAAGTTTAGAATTGTTGTTCAATTAATGTTTGTTGTTCCATTCCTATTTATTGTTCATTTCTGATTCGTAGGTTCAGATTAGCAGAGAAAGTGTTTCGGCTTCTGTGTATACATAGGGATTACAAGTTGTTGTTCCTTTCCAACTCTGGTTATTTAGAAGAAATTCTTTTCAGTTATTTTCATCAGCAAGTAGTTCAAGTTTGATTTCTTTTTTATTGCTTAAAGAATAGGACCATCAACTATAGAGGACAGTGGTTACTACTTTGAAGTCCCCAGATTGTCTGTCTTGCCTCAGTGTGATTTTTGTTGCATCGGTTTATAAGGGAATGAGTTATTATTACTGTATCCCTGATTGATGTTTTGTAGGATGAGTAGTTAAGATTTTAGAGTATTTCCATTCATGTTACTTTAATTAGATTTCTTTACAAGAATATTTTTAATCTTGTATCTAGCATATCGTACTACATCTTTCATAGAATTACTCTTAGTTAATTGCAGTCTCAGACAGAGTACACTGTTGAAATAAAAAGTTGCTCCCGGATTGACAATTAATGTGAGATAATTAGGTGTTTAAAAGGTACATTTTTATGCCCCAACAAATGTTATCTTCTTTAATGCATACCTGATAATATCCAGATCTCAGATAAATATTTGGGAACATTGTTTCTTCCTTCAACTAATCAAACAATCAATCAATCCTCGGTAATGGATACCTGTTATTAACAATCACCTTATTCACTTCTATTTAATCAATTCATAACTTAAGGGTACTATCCTTCTTCTTCAAAAATAATACAGGTGCACCCCATGGTAATACACTTAGCCTAATGTATCCTTTGTCAAGCATTTCATTCAACCGCAACTTCAACTTTACCAAATCTAGAGTGCCCATCTTCTATGGTGATTTTGATGTTACTGTTGCCCCTCGTACCAACTCAATAGAAAAGTACATGTCCTTGTGAGGTGGCAACTCTGAAATCTATGTGGGAAACACATTTTGAAATTTTTGTATAACTGGGTACCTGATCAAGACATTTGTATCCTCAACTTCCTTATCTTCGTCACTAGAAATATGCATTACAAATAACACATACCCTTTTCTGCGACTACACTTCACTATGCATAGTTGTTACCATTCTAACTGATGTTTCCTTCTTCTTACCATGCAAGAGTCTTTGTTCTCTATTTTCATCGAAGCACTCAATAGATTTTTCATAATATTCCATTTTGGTCCTATGGAGAGACAACCATTCCATACCAAAAAGTATAATATACAACCCAACGGAAATAAATTCAAATGTGGTAATTTAGACATACCATTCAACTCAAATGCACAAGATCTTATCCAATGATGAACTCACTTATTTCTACCTATAGCCAACTGCACTAACCAAGAGTCTGCACACACTTCTTTATTCAAACCGCACTTATCCACTAGGTAAGGATTAACATAACTATAATTATATCTAGGGTCAATCAAAATATAAACAAATTGATCACAAATCTTACCGTTCATCTCAATGATAAATGTATGATGATCTTTCTACCTATTATCCAACACTGCAAAGATCCGAGGAGCAATTTTTTCCAACATCCTCCATTGTTTGTGCTTCCTGAGCACTATAGATCTACAATCTACCACCCTGATGCTATGGACAATCTAACTTTCAATGATATTTGCCACAATTCCAACACTTTATAGGCTTCATGCCTACACCCTTTTTCTTCTCCTCAGACTTAAATCGAAACCCTTTGTCATATGCATTGAACTTCTTGTGCAGTGATGCATTCTCTTCTTACCCATGTCCTGAGGCCTTGCTCGCTTCTTATCCCATTTCCTTTTATTCTTATCATTAGCTTTTTAGTCATGCTTATTCTCATATCTACTCTATGATTTCTCATAACAATGCTTTAGCTTTTGGATAGCCTCCTCCAATTATATAGGCTCATCAAACTCAATCCTATCTTTGAATGCTACCATAAGCCCATTGATGTATCTCTGAATCTTGGTCCTCTCCTCGAGGTAAGTTGCATATCAAAAAAACTCTAGAAATCTGCTAGTGTACTCCTCACTAGTCTCCCGAATTCACTCCAAGTCAACTCCTCCTCATAAATATATCTAATTTTCTTTACATCTTCCCACCAGATATATTCTTTACCTTTAATACTGATTGTAGCTATTCTTACCTTCATGCTCTCTCAGTAATCATTAAATCTGAGGAATTTTTTCATTCCAAGCAATCATGCTTATGCATCCTATGATTTATTAATTTCCCCATTGAATGTAGTTGTATTTTATTTCGTAAACACATCTGGAATATATGCCCTATCTCTCCTCCTGTAAGCATGATATCGATGATGATCACAATATCTGTGGGAGCGAGCACTAGAATAAAACTTGTGTTCATCACCTCTCTTGTCTGAAGTATCTAAGAACCTTCCATCTCTAATCGTTTCATATCTATCTGACATGTTTCCACTAAGGTATCTATGCCATATGCCCCATTAATCATATCCTTCTTTCCATGGATGATCCAAAGCAATCCTATCTCTGCAATTCTGACAAACTCTGAAGAATTACTGCACTGACTTCTGCTTGTTTCTCCCATGCCTGCTTGATTCTGACATTATCTGCTTTTCAACTCTTTATTTCTTCCTTCAAACTCCTTAGTGTGTCTTATTTGTCAGAAAAGTTCCCAAAATCATGGTACTCGTCTGATTCATAGGGATAATCTTTGTAGTCTACCATCTTGCTAGTAATATTTGATGTCTTCTTCCTGCAAGGTATATTATGTCATGTAAACCAAATCATAAACAAACTAGTGTGAATTAGTATAGTTCGGAGAGGATATCTCATCTTCAAGACTAACAATATTAGCACAATACATATAAAAACACACTCATATCAACATATAATAATATTTTCAACCATTATCCAATTATCAATGCATGAATATGCTGACCACATATCATGAATTCATGCATAATGACCATCATCCAATTAATGTATGCATAAGAACATATAAATAGTAACACACATAACCAATGCACAAATGACGTACACTCACAAGAAATATATTCAGAAACAACACCACCATCTTTCACATGGTGAAAACACTACAATCGTGACCGACACCATGCATACATAATAAGAACATAGACCACAAACACAAGTACCTATATGCAACCGACATGTACATATGACGATACATTCATCCAAGGAGAATGGAAAGCAGAAATCACCTATGGAGAACAGAACGATGCTTTGATACCACTCTGTAACACCCTCCTCACACGTCTACCCAAGTAATCATCCAGCCAAGGTAAACATGTCTAGAAGAGTTACTATGATATGATTAAACAACCTATATATCATTTAAGGAAGTGGAGCCGACAGAACACAACCAACATGACCTTCTATGCATGCAATAGAACCCCGAGGAGACATCCAACCCATTGAGGTGACAAACTGCTAAGACAAAATTAAATTTTACTGCATTAAAGCCGCAGTCGATCCCATGACATGGGCATGCATGTGACCGGTACCCTCCATTCACTCCCACAACAAGGCATGCCTGCGAATGGGGAATTTTCCAGGTAGTTTTGTGCCAGAGACTATGAATTTTGTGCTTTTCGAGGGCCAGACTTCAGGCCACTGCCCAAAACTCCATGAAACTTCCAAAATTAAAAATTAACATCAAAACAATGATACAAATGAAAATATTTGAATAAGGACTTGACTGGACCCTTACTAGCCATGAAATACATTTTGTCAAACATGTCACAAATATGCATTCTACAGGTTTAAAAAAAAAATATGACCATAGGGGTCTCACACTTGTATGAGAATCACTAAGAAGGATTGATGCCTCATCGCAATAACTGCATCGCCATCTATTAAGCCATATATTCAGTCTAAATTTAGGTATTAATCAAAATATTAGGAGAGCCATACATTATCATTGTCATAAAACTCACTCATAACCAACATATAACAAATGTAAATATCAAGGATATAACAACCATGTAAGAAACATGTAAAGAAGTACATTTACCCATAAAATACTAAGGAGAAATAGGTCTTATCGATGATTGTATAGGCTGAATAGGTATGGAACTTCCATGAACCACCCGACCATAGACTAAGCTGAAACAAATATTTCTTTCAACCATTCACCCTCATTCCATATTCCAAGCATGAATGTGGGATATCATAAAAAAATCAATCAAAACAAAACCAGGGATTCTAAAGGCCAACCACCTCAACCCTCAACCATTTATTCCACCTCACAATTGCACACCTCTAACCATCACTACCTTTGTCTCTGCCCAAACTGTGGAGGGCTCCAGACCATTTATTCCAACCAGGAATTTCAAGACTAGTAACTCAACCCATAGCTACCATCGTGCTTCTAGAGTGTTTTTCCAACCATGGCTTCGAGGACTAGTAACTCAACTCACCAAGGGATTCTAGAGCATTTTTCCAACCAAGGCTTCTAGGAGTAGTAACTCAACTGAGCTTTTATAGGGATTCTAGGGTGTTTTTCCAACCAAGGCTTCCATGAACTAATAACTCAACCCAAAACCAAAGGCACATGAAAACAAAGTAGAAAACAAACATAAAACCCAGAACACCATGGCTATCTAAGAAATCGCAAGTCTAGGAAAAATCAATGTCAATCGAGGCAATCCTCCATGAAAATGATAGATCATAACCACGTACCCACATGTATATGCCATGCATGGAAAAAATAGTAAGGAAACCACACACAAAACTTGGTACATGTAAGAAAAACCTATTGTAACTTATTAATCTCGATGTTCTCTTACGCTTTCCTGCTTTTATTTTTCCTTCTTGCTCCAAATCCTAGGTATGCCACACTCATCCAAGAGAGATCCAAGAAAATTCTAAGCATCCAGGAGTATGAGAGAGAGATAATAGAATGAGAGCTCCGAAATTGAACATACCAAAAGCCATGGACTAGTCCTTAGAAACATTTTTGTTAATGTGACCTCTATTGTCTTCAATTTTCCATTATTTTCCTTCTTTTTCTTTGTCACATGCAACCAATTACCTTTCACCTTTATTTTCTCCTAATTTCCATTATTTTCATAAATAAATTCCAATAAATTCCATTTTTCCTTTCCAAAGCCTTTGCCATTTCCTTTTCAAATTTCCAGAAATATAATAAACAATCTGAACACCCACACTAGGATTTTTTTCCCAACATTCAACTTGGAATACGTGTCCCATGACCAAGGTCTTATTTTTCCTTTATTAACTTTTACATGGATTTTTTACTAGGGTTGTTACATTATATTTGAGCAGTGGTTATCATCATATAAGGATTGTTGAAGATGATATTTAGAAAATTGATTTCAAGACAAAGAATGGTTTGTTTGAATGATTAGTTATGAGTCTGGGATTTGCAATTCACCTACAACATTCATGAGAGTTATGAATGATGTGTTGAGACTATTCCTTCATGGGTTTTTCATAGCCTACCTAGATGATATTATGATTTTCAGTAATACTCATGAAGATCATGTCAAGCATGTGAAACAAGTTTTAAATGTCTTGAAAAGGAAAATTTATTTTTGAATATGATTAAGTGTGAATTTTGGAAAACATCTTTAGTTTTTTGGGTAAAATTGTAGGAGGGGCTGAATTCAAGATTGATCCCTCAAAATTTGAAGTTATAGTGAATTTTCCTAAACCCAACAATGTAACAAAATTTGAGATATTTTTGGGAGTAGCCCAATATTGGATAAAATTTATTTCTAACTTCTCACTCATTGCAACACCATTATATGATTTGAAAAGTGTGAAATGGGTCTTTTAGTGGGGAGGCAAGCAATAGAAAACCTTCGACACATTGAAAGGGAAAATTAGTAGTACACCATTTCTAGCACTTGTAGATCTGAAGCAGCCGTTTGAGATTCAAAACTATGCAAGCGACTATGCTATGGGAGACGTTTTGGTGGGGCATGGTAAGAAATTTTTTTATCATTCTGAAACCATTACCAATGCAGTAATTAAGTATCAAAATTATGATTAAACTTTGTATGCTTTTGGTAAAAAGTGTGAAGAAATGGAAGAATTATTTGATGGGTAAAGAAGTGAATATTCATACTGACCATCAACCTTTGTAATATTTACAATCGCAAACCAAGCTACAACAAGCTAGATATGTAAGGTGGATGAGATTCCTACAACAATTTCATTTTGTAACCAAGTATAAGAAAGTTATATACAACAAAGTTGAAAATATCTTATGAAGGCCTATTGTTAATTCATCTATTTCTCTTAAGCATAACCCAATCATGCATAAAAGTTATATTGAACAATATGATCAAGAATAATATTTTTAATTTTCTTGTGAAAATTTGAGTGAAGAAAATCTTGTTAAAGAGTTTGATTATCACGTTCATAAAAAGTTCTTGTATCATATTTTCAAGTTATGTGTTCGATAAGAGGAAATAATTCAATGTTATAAGGGAATCGCTCACTTATTTTATTTTTTATCACTTTGGTGTAGGAAAAACAAATTAATCAAATTCATAGGTATTGTTATTGGTCTCACATGAATGAAATTATTTTAAGATATGTAAAAGGATGTTCCATGTGTGCTACTAGAAATCCTAGAAATAGGAAATTGGGTTTTTATACTCCACTTCCTATTCCTTCTCATCCTTGGGAAAGTATTTCTATGGATTTTGTATGGGGACAACCAATGTCTAGGAGAGGTCATGATTATCTATATGTTATTGTGGATCATTTTAACAAAATGTGTGTGTTGATTCCATGTAAGAAATAATTTACAGCTGAACAAACTGTAAATATGTTCTTCCTGTTATCACTCTCCCCAACTTCCCAAGGCTGAAAATGGGATTGAAGAAAGGTAACCACAGACCAAGCTTTAGGTCAAGTAGCTAGCCCTACCAGGACCAGAGAGGGATCTCTCGTTGTCAATTTTGCAGTCAAATGAATGACTGAGTATCTAATGATCTTAGGCTAGATATTTAAGCTCAATAAATAGGATTCATTTAATGTTTTAAGTGTTGGATAGAAAGGTCAGTGAGAATACTGTTTGTAGGGTTTTTTAGGTCTGAATTATAAGGTCAATTTGCCGAGAATATGTGAGGCTGGATAGGTCATTTGAAAGAATTTTTAATAGGTCATTGATTATAGGATCAATTAGGAGAGTGATTGAATTAGAACTGAGGTAAATTCATTCATTTAAAAGAAAATAGACATAGTAATGTAAACCTTTCCTAAAATAAAGCATGAACAAACATGATTTATGCTTATAAACTTACAAGATAAAATATGGAAATATGTATCTAAAAGAAGAATATATATCATTTAGCATGAATAGATAAACATACATAATAAGTACAAATTCTCCAATGCATACCAGAAGATTCTCAACAGAAGTTTTGCAAATTTGTCATTGATTTCATTCCAAAATGTTGATTACAATAGCTCCACTACAAAATAAGACTATCCAAACCAAAAAAAGACTAAAGATAGTATACTTATAGAAAATATGGACTATGAAACCTCATTAGGTCGAAATTCCATCCAAAATGGATCATAAACACACAAGATGAGTCATTTCCTAGATTTTAGGGAGGTTAGAAACCATTCCCTGAACTTCAGCTATGACCTAGGAGTGTTTATCCCTTACATTAAATTACATATTCCCTCATGATAGGAGGAAAAAACCAACTAAATAACTATAATTCCAACTCATACGACAACAAAACCTTGAATTTGTGACATTTTTTTAGCTTGACAAGTGTCTTGAGGAATCAAATGTTGATTTGTAACATTTTTGACATAAGGGTAAAAGAAATTTGCACAAGTGTAATATAAGTTTGCAGACACTTTTGAGGAACGTTTAAGAGTCCAAATCCATTCCTGAAAGAATGGTCAACTAGCCCTATGTGTCTAGTTTCCAGAACATCTTGAATTGGAAAAATGACCATGGGAAGACCTCCAAAAATCCATTCTCCCAAGGTTACTCCAAAATCATAACAGAGGCTCCAAAATGGTGGAAAAAACAAGAAAAACGAGTGGATTTTCAGATTTTTATTAAAAATTAAAGCTTTTCATGCCAAGGGGGTTCCTAATTTGTGATGTACTTATCAAAATGCATCCATACATGCAAATAAATCATAATTTAGATGCCCCCAAAAATATGTGGAACAAAAGTTTGTTACCCTTCACTAAGAATTTCCAGAATTGTGCAAAGATCATAAAAGATACCAAAATTCTTCAAAATTTCTCAAAATTAGTTTTGTAGCACCTGCAAGTGATGGGATAAACAACCAGGGAAGCTTCAACCAAAAATTCCTAGCCATCCTTCTCTTTAAGCTTCATTTAAACTTCTTTTAGCCTTTTCTTCAAATGTTTTAGCCTTATTTGAGAAATTGTGTTCCTCGTGCGATAATTATTTTCCATATGTATTTGGAGTTTATTGTCCCTCTTAGCTCTCTTTAATAGCTTCTCCAAGTGTTAATTTACCCTTTCCAACCAAATCTCTTTGTCTTGATTGATATCCATGGCTATAATCTCATCAAAGGTAAATTCTTCAAGTGGATGAGTTGTCTATCTTTCTAGCTCCGACGCCCTTTTGAGGCCTATTGTTTTTGGCCTTCTTGTTTTTTTTTCAGACTCCATGTCCTGCATTTTGTCTTTCCCATGCCAAATCTTGTGGTGAATAATATTTTTAGTTGAAGATGATATCCTTCCCCATGAGCTTTTCACAGAATCTCAAACACTGAGCTCTAAAAACATCTTCTGGCCACTGGTGAGACATTAATTTCATGCATTGTGAAGGGTTCTATCCTGAAGTGGCACCCTCCCTTTAAGCTCTTCCTATCACTTTCCATTTTATTTGTCAATGGAATGATGAAAACCCTAGGGTGTTAATGAGATGAGTGAATGTATGGAAATCTGGAAAAACAAAGTGCAGGAAAGTGTGAGTTTAGTTTATAATATGAAGGACCATGAGGTTGAGAGAAATTATAGAAACAATTGAGTGGGTTTAGTTGCGTGTTAGCTTCAAGTTGTGGGGGGAATAAGGGAAAATTAGTGTTAAGAAGGTGTCAAAATGCGTAAAACACAGAAAATTCCCAATGTTGACTTGAAAATATATAATGTAAAAGTGTTTTAGGTTTATAAGGTGAAATGAGGGCCATGGAGCTAATAAACAATTCTAAGAAAACATCAGTGAATAGGATGGCATCTTAGCTCCACACTGAAAGTGGAATTATGATAAATGGATGAGTGTAGGGTGGAAAATTCTAGAAAACACAAGAAATTCCCAATGCTTTTTCACTGTGTAATATCTAAAACTTAGGGTTTACTTGTATTTAACATGTTAGAGGTAGTGTAGATGATAGGAATGTGGGGATAAGGTGTATGAAATGTGTGGGTTAGGGTTTAGATGCTATGTTTTAGGGTTTAGGTCAATGGGGTAGGTTAGGGTTTGTCAAATTAATTTTTTTTATATGTATGGACAAGTGACAATGTGAAGAAAAAGGAAATGAGCATGAAAATTTGTTAACACTCACTAATTTAGCCACAAGAGAGCATAAGAAATGATATCTTACCTTGTATGAGGGCTAAAAAAGGTAATGGATACAATTTTGGAGTGATTTGGAAGTCTTTGGAGCCCACATCCAAAATCTGCTTCTCCTCCAAAAGCGTAACACTGACCTCAGGAGTGTAACAATTGAGGGAAAAGCATAACACTAAGGCACAAAAGCATAACAACTTGCTGCATAGAACTTGTGCAGTGCACATAATTGTAACATCTATGTGTAGCACCTTCCAAAATCATAACAAGAGCGCCCATAAACATAACACTACTGCCCATAAACGTAACAATGCAGTCCAAAAGTGTAACAAGAGTTGTTAGAAGGGTAGAAAATGGGTTTTTAACTGATTTTGATGTTTGGATTTTGGATTTGGAAAACCTTTCGATGTAAAGTGAGGTAGAGAGCTTCTCTTCTACTCATAAAATGGTAAAAATGAATTAACATGTTTTTTCTTTTCCCTTTTATAAGCTTGAGATGACCCCTTTTTCTTTTGACACTTGATATGACTATTTTTTGAACATTTACATTTGGAAATGACCTTTTGCTCCTTCAAATGAGATAATAGGATAGAATTTACCTCTTTAAACTCTTTGAACTTGAAATGAATTTATGGAATTTTTAATGAGACAACAAGACACAATTGACCTTTTAATGAGTCAGGAAGACTGAATTTTTCTTTTCATGAGACAGTGAGAAAAAATTGAGTTGCTTTGAACTTTTTTGAAACTTAAACATTTGAAACAAGAAAAATTGTATTTATTTCATTTCCTAAACATGCTAGCTCCTTATTTATGGTTTTATGAGTGGGATGAAAGGTAGCTGCCTTGTTTTAAGTGACAAATTGAAAAAAATTCAAAGGTATAGATGACCTTAGATAGTGACCTATATAAGGTGGAATGTCATAACCCTGGACCCTTTATATATTTTAATGGATATGGTGACCTTGTAAATGATGATGATGGAGATTACCTTGATAATGATGGTGGTGATGAATGAAATGAAGGAGTAGCATACTTGACTAGACTTCTTCAGTGACTAAAATTATTTTCTGAAAACATGTTTGAAAAAGCAAAAAAAAATTGACCTATGACTTTTGGAAAACAACTGAAAGAGTTATTTTTGATCACTAACATACCAGATCTAACACCTCCAAAATGAATTGTTTCATTTTGGGTTACCCACTTCTATTATTTATGATCGATATTCTCGATTTGTTTGGAAATTTTGGTCAAGTTTATGGGAACTCATGGTCACAAAGTTGAAGAAGAGAACTACATTTCATCCAAAAACTAATGACTAGAAAAAAGTAGTGAACAAAGAAATAGTGCATCTCCTTCGAGCATATTGTGGTAAGAATCCTAAATTTTGGGATGAGAATTTGCATTACATTCAACATGCTTACAACCATGTCAATATTTCATCTATGTGAGTATCTCCATTTGAATATTGTTTGGGTCATTTGTCAAAGTATCCTTTGGATTTCATCTTTGGTAAAGATATTCCAATAGATGGAAATAATGATGTGGAAAAATCCAATCATTTTCAAAAATTCAACTAGTGCGTCAAAGGGTACAAGAACAACTTGAGAAAAGCAAAGGCAAGTACAAAGCAAGATATGGAAAGCATCGGGTTGATCATGATTTCCAAGTGGGAGTTAAATTTTGGTTATATATCAGTAAGGAAATACTTCAAGGTTAAGGTGAAAAGCTCAAGGCCATCATATATGGTCCTTTCAAAATATTGGAGAATATTGGTAGCAATTCTTTTCGATTAGAGTTTCCACCTTACATGAAAATTTATTCTATTGTGAATGTGGAAAATTTGAGATTGTAAGAGGCTCCAATGATTGATCATAATGAAGACAATGTTCAAATTCCATCTGTAGAATATTTTTCTCCTAAATATTTTTATGAGTTGCAGCAAGACTCAATTATTGACACAAAAATAACGACTTCACGCAAAGGCAATGTGGAGTATCTTCATGTGGGGGGGCTGAAATGTACCAATCCAAGTAAAGCAAGGTTGATTGAGATCAAGAAAGTGATGGAGTTATACCCTCACTTACTTTCTAATTAAAAACAGACTTTTGATGGTCCAAAAGATTCCAATGGGGAGGAATGATCTAAGGGGTCAAATATATGCTCAAAAATAAAAGTTCTCAAATTCTCTCACAACTAGTTCCAAATCGTAGATCTCATTGTTATGATTCTAACAACGCTTGAATCAACTCAATATGACACCATATGAGAAAGTTATTGTGTTCTAAAGTTTTTGTAAAATAGCTTAAAAGTGTACTTGTAGGATTGACTATAAAATTCATAGGATGATGTGGCATTGACATCGGCAGGTGACTATGCAATAAAGTTTTCAGGGGACCAATTAGGACATGAAAAGTGGTGAAGCTCGATTGTGGTGATTATGCTTAGGACAACCATAGTCCACCACGTAGCCCAATGAAAGTTTGCGACATGGCCCTATGGGAAACTACCATGTGGCTCTATGTTATTGGAAAAATGTTTTATTAAAAAACTGACCGACCTTTGTGGGTTTCAACCCCATAACCTCCCAACACATAATTATCCACTTTACTGCTAGACCACATGATTTTACTTATTATATAATTTGGGTCAGTTGTATTCAATTTGTAACTATTTGACAGTTTGGGCGAGGGTTGAGCTGGCATGCTCACCCAACCCCCACAGCCCGTGTCACATGGTATATGGTGTAACCATGGAAGAAGGCAGAAAGGGTGGGGAGTTGGTCCCCTGCCTTGGTCACATTGAATTTTCACATAACCAATGGCATATACCATGGGATGGGTGAGCGCATCACGCCCTTCTCACAACCCTATCAACCAACAAAACACCTAGATCAGGGAGCCTGCGGGCACACGTATATTGGTCCACGCCCCTACTCACATTACACACATACAACTAACCTAGTGGTGCAGGAATATGGGCACGACCCTATTGGAAAACTTAATAGTTCAACAAAATGCACTTTTATTGGATGAATTTTTGTCGAACCCATGCAAATTTGTCACTTGACAGTTCTGCAAAAGCCAACATTTGTTTCCAATTTTGAAAGAACATCGATTTTGTAGGACACTTAGCAAGGAAATGAAGAAGGGGGCCTAACTTAGCCTTTTTGAGCCCAAGAAGAGCCTACACAGGGGTTTTTGGCTGTTTTGGACATAATGGAAGTGCTATTTTTGTAATTTTAGCATTTTGTTGATGTAGTTGACATTTAGCTCATATAATTTAAAGGGAAAACATTGGAGGTTGGACCCAGAGACATATCCTAGGAGGGGTGAACTTCTTCATCAAATTGTTGTTTTGAAACACTACTTTTTTTCTATGTTCCATTGTTAAAATATGAAAAAATTAACAAAATTTACTGAGTTTATATGCTTTTAAAATTTTGTTCCTTTGTCTACATGACATAAACTAGCTTGCAAACTTTTGTAGGAAACCTTCAATTTCTAATTTCAGATCATTGACTTGGACACCTATCGTAGCAATAACACACCAAGAGGAAGAGAAAAATCACCACAAAGCAGGAGATGAAATTAAAGCGATGAAGCACCAAGAAGGTCATCCCATCAAACTCAACAACTAGTCAGATTTAAATAATATTCCTTAATGACTAAATTAATGTATGTCATAGAACCTTTGAATTTCAAACAATATAATAAGAATAAAGAATGGATAGATGCAATGAAGGAAGAATATGACTCCTTAATGAAAAATAATACTTGGAAAGTAGGAGAATTGTCTGAAAATAAAGTACCCATAGGATTCAAATGGTTTTTCAAACCCAAATTTAATGTTTATGGAAGTATAGATAAATATAAGGCTATTTTGGTTGCAAAAGTTTATTCATAGAAAGAGGGAATTGATTATGAATAGTTGGTTGCACGAGTGGCTAGTTAAACAAAATTAGATTCATGATTTCATTAGCTACAATGTATAAATAGAAACCACATTAGTTAGAATCTGTTAAATATTATTTTCTAAAAGGAGAACTAAAGGAAGAAGTATATATTGTTTGGCTAGAAGGTCTTGTTAAAAAAGTTCAAGAGCAACTTTTTTGTAAATTAAATAATGTTTTATATGGATTAAAGCAAGTGCCAAGTGTGAACATTTCTTAAACTTAAGAAACCCTACTATTAAATTCTTGATTTACTTCTCCTACTTACATAATTTATTAGTTTGAAAACTTCAAAATTAACATCGAATTAAATATAGCTAACAAGATACACATGCAAATCAAAATTGAATAAAATTGTCACATATAAAGTGACACACAAGGATTTTTTGGACAAATGTCCCCAGAAAACCCAATGCAAGAAAACCAATGCTGCTAGCTTCTGGAGGGTTTTTATTATTATGTAGATTCTAATGACAACAATCCTGGGCACCCAAAACTGGTTAGCCTGACAGAAAAGAAATTTGTAGCAATAACTCGATTCCGGAGACAAAAAAACTGACTGATTCACACCCTCAAAAATTATTTCTGGCCTCTAGAAACCCCACCACTACTCTGAAGCCCTCTATGTCATCCTTCATGGCTTGCGTCAAACTCTTCACTGCTCTGGAAGGGATCGCGTCACCCTTGCTAGGGTTATGCTGCCCCTGTGCTACCCTTTCTAGGCCTGTGTCAACCCTGCGTGGCTCCTGCTACCTCTACGCTCCCCCTTCTGGGCTCTCAACTGGACTGCGTAGTTACTGCCTTTGCGCTACTCTGGACTACTGATTCTTTGCCGTCATTGTACTCTTGGTCTGGGACTACACCATTTCCCTCGCCAATATTTCCCCTCGCTATAGTTGAAACACTTCTAAAATTATTAGCAAACCACACCCTAGAATTCTAGCATAGCTTCACTGCTCTGTGAGTGTGTGTGTGTTCTCCAACTGACCCCAAGCCCTTCTCTTATACTTTTCTTGTTTGTAAACCAACGGCCATGATATAATATCTAATCAATGGCTAATATTATAATTTTCTTGATCCATGTCACATAAGTCATTCTCATCACATGTTTAATTTAATTAACTTTAATATTTTATATTCCTAAGTTAGACTTAGGGTCCTTAATTAAAAATATTAATTAATTAAATATCTCTTAAATCAGATGGAATTTCTTCAAACACTTTCTGGGTCTTGGAGAACTTATGTACTCTAGTCCCTCCACAAAATTTTAAAGCTATATCACATCCGATGCTACCCCAACACCCAAAAATCTCCACACTCCCTCTTGGTGAGGAATGTGCTCTAGCAATGCATTTCACCCAGAAGTACTTCTATCATGTCCGGTGTTCGTCTCTCTGCTGATGATTGGCTTGATTCCCTTCATCATAGCATTATTGTTTCACTTTTGTACTATTGCCCATGATGATGCCACTGCCACTGCTACATCCGTACTGCAACTCCCTCTCAAATTGTTGCATCATGCTGCCCATAGAACTGCCACTGTTAACTGTTGCACTGCAACTCAGTTGTTGAGAGTAAGCAACTGAATGACCCCTTCCTAATGATAGACAATTCAATCGGGTTTAATCTCATCACTGAAGCTTCATAGGCTGTTGGTTTGCGTTGTCCTCCTGAAGTCACTACACTGCTACAGCTCTTGACTGCGTAAGTATACCTCCTCTATGATGGCTCTGTGCTGCCACCCTCTACACTGTTGCTGCATCTAGACTACACTACTCCCTCTCCAGTGTGTCAGCTTCTTCCTCTTCTTCTCTTGTGATATTTCCACTCACCGCTATATTCATTCCTTGTTATTGTCTAAAGGCTCCCATAGCACGTATGTGATCCAAGAGTTGGGCTACTCAAGAATCCTGCCATCACTTTGTAGCTACTCTACAGATCAATATCACCCCACTTTCGTGGTTCATGAGAGCTCATGGCTACGTCATCATCAGAGCCATCGTCTGTTATAGTAGCCTTGGAACTAGAAGGTTCCTTGTCCTTCTTTGTTTGAGGACAATTGTTGGTAAAGTGTTCAAGTTCGCCATATTGGAAACATTTGATATTTGATAGATCACAATTATTTTTCCCTTGATGATTCTTTGATGTGAGGGCTACATATTCCTCTTCCTCTTTCCTCACCTTGCTTCAATAGATGTTTTATTGTCTCTTGGTAATTACATGGATATCCTCTTGTCAGAGGATAACCCACATATTTTCCAAGTTAGGAAGGTCCACTCTGCCCAAAAGACTTTGGATAAATGTTTCCTAGTCCTCTATGAAAACATTTAGAGCTATCCTCACCATCACATCATCATCCACCTTCACTCGCATGCAAGTTATATGATCCTGGATCGATTGCAGTCTAGATAGGAAAGGATTGATTTCCTCTCCCTTGGACATCATGAATAACCTCAGGTGGTTCTCCATGAGCATCTTACTCTAGATGAACCTCCCTTGATACAATGTGGCTAGGGTTTCCCACATGTCATAAGCCATCGTCTTCTTGGCTATGTGTGGTACCACATGATCTTTGACCCTATCCATGATGAAGCGCTTAGCATGTGTCGTTGCTTCATTATGCTCTGTCAAGAGTTTCGCATCGATTGGTATAACCAAGACTTTCTCTGCATGCTCCATCAAGTCGTATGTCTCCAAGAATACCAATATTCTGGCCTTCCATATAGAAAAGTTGGATAGGCCATCCAACCTATCCTGATCACACAGTTCGTGTGGTGTCATCTACTCAGAAATTTCTAGAACAAATCCTCCTCTCTATGCTAGATACTTAGATCTAAGGTCCTTGTTGAGAAAGGAACCCTCTTCTCCCTCTGACAACTGACTTCCTCCCTTGGAAGTCCGCCAAACACAACGAATCATCTCTCTTCGATCACCCTACGATCGATCTTCAGAATTCTTTGGAAATGAAATATATTGAGTAGTTGCTCTCCTCCTGCTCTTTGTTAACTTATCATAGGTTTAATTCTACACCAGCAGAATCTTCACCCCACCAAAAACTGTTGAAGGTCTGCAACTTAGCTTCTGGTTCACGACACTTTTCACATAAATCAATTTTTGGACAACATCACCCTGGATGGCCTCTGCATGAGCAGACTAGCTCAGTGCAGAGACTGCACAGCGTAGGCTACTCCTACATCCCTCTGGAAGACTTACCGTTGTCTGTGTGTCACCCAGCTGAGACTGCGTAAGCCCTTGCATGGATATTGTTGCCTCTATGTCCTTATGGTGTTCCTCTACCCTTTCCAGTTTATCTGTTCTTGCTGCTTCTTTCTCTGGTGCTTTTTGCAACACATATCTCTTTAATCGTCTTGCTAGAGATCCAGCTTGATCTGCAATGGCTCTAATACCATGTGAAAATTTCTTTAACTTAAGAAACCATACAGTTAAATTATTGATTTACTTCTACTTAAGTTATTAATCTAAAAACTTCAACATTAAAATTCAAGTAAATACAGTTAACAACCTACACATGTATATGAAAACTAAATAAAATGCTCACAAATAGAGTGACACACAAGGATTTTCTGGACAAATGTACCTAGAAAAACCCAATGTGGGAAAACCAGTACTACAAAATTCTTGAGGTTTTTTATTATTATGCATATTCTAAGTACAACAATCCTAGGCACCCAAAACTGGTTAACGTGTCAAAGAAATAAAGTTTCTACAATACCTCTCTTCTGGAGACAGAAAAAACTGACTGATTCACACACTGAAATGGGATTTACAAAACTCAGCTATTTTCGGGCTCTAGAAACCCCAACGCTACGGTGAAGCCCTCTGTGTTATCCTTCCTTCCTACGTCAGCCTTTGCATTTCTCAGGAAGGGTCTGCGCCACCCTAGCTGGGGTTACGATGCCCTTGCACTTCCCTTTCTGGGCTTGCATCAGCCCTGCGTGGCTCATGTTGCCTCTGTGTTTCTCCTGGTAGGCTCTCGATTGGACTACATAGTTGCTACCTTTGTGCTTCTCTGGTCTTCTGCTTCTATACCCTCGTTGTACTCTTGGACCTAGAGTATACCACCCCCCTCTCCAATACTACTGCTTGCTACAACTAAAACACTTCTACAATTCTTAGCAAACCACGCCCTATAATTCTAGCTTAGCTTCAGTGCTCTGTGAGTGTGTGTGTGTTCTCCAACTGACCCCAAGCCCTTCTCTTATACTTTTATCATTAGTGAACCAATGACCATCATCTAATCTCTAATCAATGTCTAATATTATAATTTGCTTGATCTGTGTCACTTATGTCATTCTCATCACATATTTAATTTAATTAACTTTAATATCTTAATTTTCCTAAGTTAGAATTAGGTTTCTTAATTAAAAATATTAATTAATTAATTACCTCTTAAATCAGATGGCATGTTTTCAAACACTTTCTAGGTCTTGGAGATCTTATGTACTCCAGCACCTCCAAAAATTTTGGGAGCTGGAGCACATCCAATGTTACCCCATGTTAGGTCGCTATATTACTAGTTTAGCCCCTTATTGTTATTAGTGTAGCCCCCTTATTGTTATTATTGTAGCCCCCTCTAACCCCAATATTTTTATTATTATTCCCTTATATTGTTATTGTTAGGTTGGCTAGGATTACATTGTGGCCCCACTAGGATTACATTGTGGCCCCGTGGACTCCTATATATAGAAATGAGGTTTTATCATTTGTATCATCCAAGAATTTTTCATTCATGTAATGTATTGGAGGTTGCCCCCTCGAAGTGGATTATTTCTAAGGCGTTGATATATCTTTTCTTCTATTTTTGGAGCTGGTTTCTCAACATTTGGTATCAGAGCTTTGGATTCTAGGGTTTCACTACTCCAAACAGGTCATCGTGGAATTTTTGCTATAACTTTGCTTCTACGAAGGTTCAGAAGCTGAAATTTTTAGAGTACGAAGCTAAAATCCTAAAGAACATCGTCACAAAATTTTAGAGCTTTTTTCGCAACATTTTCGGAGATATGATCTGTGGAAGTTAGGTCTTTTTGCAGGCTCCTCAATTTAACCTAAACAGGTCATCGCAGAATTTTTGCTATAACGTTTTTTCTACGAAGGCTCAGAATTTGAAATTTTTAGCGTGTGAAGATGAAATCCTGAGGAAAATCATCGCAAAATTTCAGATCTTTGTTCACAATATTTTCGGAGATATGGTCTGTGGAAGTTAGGACTTTTTCAAGCTCCCGAATTTCATCTCAAAGAGGTGATCGTGGGAAAATATTCATAACTCTCTCTCTGAGCATCAGATTGGAATTCTGTAAAAAGTTGACGCAAGCACATAGAATGCAGTTTCCTATCTATCAATTTTAGAGCTGAAAGAGGAAGCAGTGACACATGGCAAGTCATACAACTTCGCTATACTGAACTAGTCCATAATTAGGTCATCGTAGGAGATTGGGCACAACTTTGTCTTCAAGAATCTAAATCAGGTCAAACTTGTGGCATTCGAAAGAGGATTCAGAGGGCTATCTTAGTACCAAATTTCAGATATTGAAGATCCGAAATCATAGAGATAATTCAGTTTCAATATCGCACTCCTCAAAAGCAAGAAAAAGGTGTGTATTTTTTTTCGAATTACATAAGTCTCGTTTGAAAAAAAAATTAGTTGGAATTTATTCCAAGCGCATATTGAAGAATAGATATCATTATTAGGTTATAAAATGGCCCCGAAGAAACACAACATGAGATATCAAAATTACAAGAGCAAGTGCACCAAATTTCGCTATCGCAAAGAGCAACAAAAAATGAAATGGAAGTTTTGAAGAAAGGCGTGGAAACTAAGATGGATGGTTTGAAGAAAGGCATGGAAGCTAAGATGAATGGTTTGGAAGCTAATATGGAAGGCATGGAAGTGGGCATGGAAGTTAATATGAATGGCATGGAAGCTAAGATCAATGAAAAAATGGAAAACATAAAAGTAGACATCGAATGTTTGACAAAGTTGATACAAGAAATGTTTCCTAATGGCGAAAAGTTAGTAGAGGAAACTCATGCTAAGAAAAAAATGAATGTTAATTATGATTTCATAAACTCTAATGTTGGACGAAAGAACCACCATATTCCAAAGATGGATATGAGGAAGTTTGATGGAAAGGATCCCGTAACATAGATACTACAAATGGAGAAATATTTTGATCTCAATAATGTGCAAAACACACAAAAGGTACGCATTGTAGCTTTACATTTAAAACAAAATACATTTGTATGGTATCGATGGCTTTGCTCCCGTAAAAAAATTGTCACTTGGTCAATTTTTACAGAAGAAATGATAGCACATTATGAGGATACAAAGAGCAACACCTTCTTTAGCCAATTGATAAATCTCAAACAAAAGGGTTTAGTGGGGCAGCACATTGAGGAATTCCAAAAAATTGAATATAAGGGTAACTGATATTCCAGAGGAACACAGGATCGATCTCTTCATAGGCACTTTAAAGGATAATATCCAACATGAAGTTCGCGTTTTGGAACCAGATTCATTGGAGAATGCATTCAGGTTGGCAAGAAAAGTTGAATGTAAAATAATGGCGACAAGGAAGCCTACCACTCAATTCTATAAAGAAGGAAGTGTTGCTACGCCTAGATTTCCACAACCTACAAGGTTGACACCACAAAATTTGGAAGAAAAAAGAGCAAAAGGGCTTTGCTACAGTTGTGATAGCAAATACACTAAAGGTCATAAGTGTGCTGAGAAGAAATTATTTTACATAGATTGTGAAGAGGAAGAAGAAAATCAACAAGAAGAGGATATACACCAGGAACCAGCCCCAGAAGAGGAAGAAATGAATCCAACCATATCGTGTAATGCACTGGCAGGAATTACCACTCCTCAAACTCTCAAGATAAAAGGACAAATCAAGAAGAGAAAGGTAATAGTGTTGATTGATTCAGGTAGCACCCATAATTTTATTCATTGTAAGGTAGCCAAGGAATTAAATTGTTTCCCATACCCAGCACCAGAATGTCAAGTGATGGTTGCAAATGGAGGAACTATAAATTTCTCTGGAAAATGCCATAATATCAAGCTAACCATGGGGGAATATGTATTGAATATTCCAATGCTTTCCATTCCTATGGGAGATGCTGATGTTGTACTAGGAGTAAAATGGTTACAATCTCTGGGGACGGTAGCTTTTAATTTTCAAGAACTTTTCTTGAAATTTTTTTTAGAAGGAAAGGAAGTAAAATTACGGGGTATCGCAGGGAAGCTAGGAAAGATAATAAGCTCTAATGTCATGACAAAGCTTCTGAAGAAAGAACAACGAGGCATAATTGCACAATTATGCTCACTAGAAGTTCCAACATCAAAATCATATATTTCTGTAGATCTCCAAAAAGTCTTGGACAATCATTCCAAGGTCTTTGAAACTCCCAAAGGACTCCCACCTATTCGTGATCATCTTTATGCTATCCATTTGATTCCAGGAAGTGTTCCTCCAAACATCAAGCCTTATAGATATCCTTATGTCCAAAAGAGTGAAATTGAACGTATGATTGTAGAAATATTAGAGGATGGTATAATTCAACCTAGTCAAAGTTCCTTCTTTGCTATAGTAGTATTGGTGCACAAGAAGGATGGATCATGGCGCATGTGTCTAGATTATCAGGAGCTCAATAAGCTCACCAATAAAGATAAATTTCCCATTCCTGTGATTGATGAATTATTGGATGAATTACATGGAGCAATTTATTTTACCAAGTTGGATCTTCGTTTAAGATATCATCAAATTAGAATGAAGACTGAAGATATTCCAAAAATAGCATTTCGAACTCATGAGGGTCATTATGAATTTTCGGTCATGCCTTTTGGCCTTACCAATGCACCTTCTACATTTCAAGGGTTGATGAATTCCATTTTCAAACCCTTCCTTAGAGAATTTGTGCTAGTATTTTTTGATGATATACTAATCTACAGTAGGTCTTGGAAGGATCATGTTGAACATGTTGACAGGGTGCTCAAACTATTGCAGGAGAAACAATTATATGCAAAATCATCCAAATGTTTCTTTGGAGTACAAGAGGTGGAATATCTGGGTCATATTGTATCTCACGAGGGTGTTAAAGTAGACCCTAACAAAATTAAAGCCATTAAGGAATGGAAAGTCCCCACAACCATAAAGCAGTTGCGAGGATTTCTCGAGTTAACAGGGTATTATCACAAGTTTGTTAAGAATTGTGGGAGAATAGCAACACCTCTAACAACATTATTGAAGAAAGATGCATTTTCATGGACTCCTGAAGCAACTAAGGCCTTTGAACATCTTAAAGAGGCAATGTGCCTAGCACCGGTCTTAGCTACGCCAGACTTCACAAAAGCCTTTATTGTGGAATGTGATGCCTCAGGAAATGGAATTGGTGCAGTTTTAATGCAGGAAGGAAGACCCATTGCTTTTGAAAGTCGTCCAATCAAAGGAAAGTATTTACAGAAACCTATTTATGAGAAGGAAATGTTAGCAATATTACATGCACTAAAGAAATGGAGAACTTACCTAATGGGAAGACACTTCAAGGTAAAAACTGATCATGATAGTCTTAAACACTTTTTGGAACAAAGACTATCTTCAGAAGAGCAACAAAAATGGGTCACAAAGATGTTGGGTTATGACTTTGAAATAATCTACAAAAAAGGGAAGCTAAATGTTGTTGCAGATGCACTCTCAAGAAAAAATGAAGAGGTGGAAGCATTGCTTTGTGCCATTTGTATTATCCAACCAGATTGGATAACCGAAGCAAGGGATGAATGGAAGAGGGATGAAGAAGTGTGGGCACTCATTCAAAAGTTGAAGCAAGATCCTAGTAAATCTTATACATTTATTTGGAAAAATGATTCCTTATGGTACAAAGATTGCTTACATCTTTATAAGAATTCCCAACTAAAACAAAATATTATTTTGGAATTTCACACTTCTCCTTTAGGAGAACACTCGGGATTTTTAAAACTTACCACAGGGTGAAGAAAGAATTTTTTTTGGGATGGCCTTAAATCTGATATTCAAAATTTGTGGCAGAATGTTTGGTTTTCCAGAAAAATAAAGTTGAGACAACTAAGACCCCAGGTCTTCTACAACCTTTATCCATTCCAAGTCAACGTTGGGAGGACATTTCAATGGATTTTATCACAAGTTTACCTAATTTCGAAGGAAATAGTGTCATCATGGTGGTAGTTGATATACTTAACAAGTATGCACACTTTTGTGCATTATCTCATCCATTTAAAGCAAGTACAGTTGCTACTACATTTATGGAAACAATTCAAAAGCTACATGGAAACCCAAAGGTTATTGTGAGCAATAGAGATCCAATTTTTACTGGAAATTTTTGGACGGAGTTATTTTCTTGTTTGGGTACTCAATTAGCTCATAGCTCATCTTATCATCCTCAATCCGATGGTCAAACTGAGATAGTGAATAAATGTTTGGAAGGATATCTTCGTTGTTTTATATCTGATAAAAAAACACAATGGGTCAAGTAGTTACTTGTCGCTGAATGGTGGTATAACACTTCCTTCCATACTGCAGCAAAAATGATCCCATTTATGGCACTTTATGGATATCATCCACCGTCCATCACATCATCTTTAAGAGAAAATTCTAAGGTTCAAGCAGTGGAAGAACACATTTAGCATCAACAATAAATTCTCCAACTCTTAAAGGATAACCAAATTTGGCACAAAATGGAATGAAACAACAGGCAGATCAACATCGCAGCGAGAGAAGTTTTGATGTAGGAGACTAGGTATTTTTATGGCTACAACCATACAAACAAATTTCCCTCAAGCAAGCTAAGAAGGATAATAAATTATCACCAAAGTACTTGGTCCTTACAAGGTGTTGAAAAATATTGGTACTATGGCATATAAATTGGAGCTTCCTACTTCTTCGCGAGTGGATCCAATTTTCCATGTTTCATGATTAAAGAAGGTTATAGGTGAAAATCTTCCAGTTCAAACAATATTGCCAGAACTTGATGAGGAAATAAAAATCATATTGGAACCTGAAGCGGTTACGGAAAAAGGAACTCGACAGCTATGAAATCGATCAATTTCAGAGTATCTCATCAAGTGGAAGAACTTACCCACTAAAGGTTCTACATGGGAGGATGAGAATTTTATACAGAAGCACCCAGAGCTACTCAAGCATTGAGGACAATACATTTTTTAAGGAGAGGGGCATGTTAGGTTGCTATATTAATAGTTTAGCCCCTTATAGTTATTAGTTTAGCCGCCTTATTGTTATTATTGTAGCCCCCTCTAACCCTAATATTGTTATTATTGTGCCCTTACATTGTTATTGTTAGGTCGGCTAGGATTACATTATGGCCCCACTAGGATTAAAATGTGGCCCCATGGACTCCTATATATAGAAAGGAGGTTTTTTCATTTGTATCATCCAAGAATTTTTCATTCATGTAATGTATTGGAGGTTTCCCCCTCGAAGTGGCTTATTTCTAAGGTTTTGATATATCTTTTCTTCTATTTTTGGAGCTGGCTATTTTTGGAGTTGGTTTCACAACACCCCAACACCCCAAAATCTCAACACCAAGATCTTGGTATGTGAAGATTGACTTTTTATTTCCTCACAAAGGTTTTAAGAAAAGCAAGAGTGGTTGCAACCTATATATCAAGTCAAGTCAAAAGGGGCATGTTATTATGATTTCCTTGTATGCATATGATCCTATTATAACAGTACATGCTTCTAATTTAATTGATGAAGTTAAAGGACAATTTCCACTATTATTTGAAATGAAAGACCATGGCCAATTTCAATATTTCTTAGGTTTTGAAATATGGAAAGAAGTTGGTTAGACATTGGCTACCCAAAATAAATATACTAGATATCTACTCAAAATATTCAAAATGATCCAACGTATGGTAGTATAAATACATTTAAAACATAATGCCAAACTCTATAGTGATGATGGGACAAGAGAGGTGGATGTTACAGTGTATTGTTAGTTGGTGGGAATTCTAAGGTATCTCACTATAAATAGGCCAAATGGTGCATATTCAATCAATATCTTGAGTCAGTTCATGGAAAAGCCTCTTGAAAGCCATTGGAAAGTAGTGAAGAGAGTTCTTCAGTACCTGAAAGGGACTATTAACTTTGGTATTAAATATACTATTGATTTTGATGTTTATTTGGTAGGTTATTTCCAATTAAATTGGGCCAGAAATATTGATTAAAAAGGATCAAATAGAGCATATGGATTCATTCTTGGATCCTATATTGGGGCATGGAGAAATAAGAAACAACCAACTCTTTATTCGTCATCAACTAAACCTAAGTACAAAACTTTGTGCAATGCTACTTGTGAAGGAGTATGGTTGATGTGAGTTCTTGAAGATGTGAGAGAAGTATAAAAAAATCCAACAATTATTAAATGTGATAATAAAAGCACCATTAAACGAGCTAGCAATCTTGTACACCATGTAAGATCTAAACATATTGAGGTTCATCATAATTTTATCGGGGAAAATATGTAGTGAAAGGAAATTGATTTAGTTTATTATAATACAAATGAAAATGTGGCTAACATATTTACAAATCCTCTAAGAAAGGAAAAATTTGAAGTATGTATGAATTAATTGGGTGTGGTGGAAAAAAATTATCCATCAAGGGTGGCTTTAGAATAATGAAGAAATCTAGAAGATTCCCCTATTTATAGGACTTGTTATGTTTATGTTTGGATGAATTGCCTAATTAGTACTCTAGGAATTTGTTCAACCATATTATAGTCCTATATATGCATCATATTTATGGCTTGGTGAACGCAAGTGTGACTGGTGCAACCTCTTGTGTGAGTGATTGTCTCACCAGTGAGTTGCAACACTTCGTTCAGTAAATTGTCTTCCATATTTTCTAATTATTTCTTATTGTGTAAAATACATTTTTGAATACATAAATATATTTTTTGCCATGAAATACCCCCGAGGCACTCAATCTTTGCATATGTTAACAAATAAAATCTAAATTAAGTTGATATTATAGGTTTGTTATAAAAGTAACTATTTTTATTAATTATAATACTTATTCAAACCATCAAAATCTTATTTTATCTATGTTTGCGTTTTAATTAAATATTAAATTGAAATATATATATATATATATATATATATATATATATATATATATATATACTTTTTTTATCATTTATTTACTTTTATTTACTTTTGTATTGCAAAAGTGAATTTAATACATTAAATATTTCTTTCATATACTTTTTACATTTTACACTTTAATTATAATTATATTATAAAATATTGGTTGGAAGCGTAACTGTTTATTATTTATTTATTTTTTTATTGCAAAAGTAAATTTAATACTTTGATTATTTCTTTCATAACAATATGAATGGAGAAACATGAGAGCTAGCTTTTATAACTTATTTTGGTTTTTCAGGGTTCAAAGTGATTTGTTGGGAAACATCAACAATATCAAGCAGAAAGAAATGAATTTTCTTTTATTTAGCAATTCAATTAAGAAAATGTTAATATCTAAATAATATTTGTGTTACTGTTGTGACACATTTTTCATGTTAGTTAAAGTAATCAGAGAGTAAATTGTTTATTCATATTATTATAGTGAGTTGAAGAAATAGTGAGAGAGATAATTATTAGTTCTAGTTGAAGTAGTAAATTGTTTATTCATATTATTATAGTGAGTTGAAGAAATAGTGAGAGAGATAATTATTAGTTCTAGTTGAAGTAGTGAGAGAGTTAATTGTTTATTTAAGTTATTATAGTCATGAGTAGTAAACAGTTAATTATTAGTTCAAATTATTTTAAAAGAAGACATTTTTATGTAATTTTTGAAAATCCTAAATAATTCTAAAATGTAATAAATTCTCAAAAATCCTAAATATTTTTAGAAAGTATTAATATTAAGAAAAACTAATTATATTAAAAAATTAATTAATAATGAAAACCAAACAATTGACCATTACTTTAAGTTATTTTTATTTATATCTACCATTTATTTAATAATGAAAAAAATTAACAATTTAATAATGAAAAACAAAGGAAGTTTAAATTATTCCTAATCAAAATGTTTTAAGAAATTCCAGGAAATTTATTTAATAAAAAAACAAAGAATGAGATGACTATTACTTATCAAAATATTTTAAGAAATTATAGGAAATTTATTTAATAATAAAAAAAAACAGTCTATGAACTCTTAATTTGAGTTAATTATAGTCAAGACAACAAATGCGAACTATTAATTTGAGTTAATTCTAGTCAAGACAACGAACTGTTAATTTGAGTTATTTCTAGTCAATAAAATGAATCGTTAATTTGAGTTATTTCAAGTTAAGATATTTTAGGAAATTCGGAAGCCTATCTTAATAAAAATTATTTACTAACGAAAAAGGGTTTCAGTAGGGTGTTGTGTCGCAAGGGTGTAGGTATTAAGAGTTTTCTATTGGAGTGTCTGGGCTATTATATTTCTGCACGAGGGTTAATCTAGTCTAGTCATCTTTTGTTACGCACCCTTTAGATGATGGACATTCAATTGCTCCACAGCAAGAGATGGAACCCTTGTGCGTTGACCATTCAAACAAGTCTCTTTCTCTCCTCTCCCCCCCCCCCCCTTGACTCTTTACGTGTCGATGTTCAAAATATGGTACTTCATGGCATCCATGTATTCTTAGATTCCAAGTGGACACATGGACGCCATTAAGCACCACATTGTGAGAACCAACCTATCCCACTCAATGACATGATTCTACGTATAGATGTCATCAATTAACACATTGTGAGCATCAAGCTGTGTTATTTTCACATTTCCAATGACACGTGCTTGGATATGATTCTTCCCAATCATCGAATTGTTGTTGAACCCACACGATTATGTCGCTTGGAAGTTCCACCAAAGGCATAATTATTCCCAATTTTGACAGAGGTTTATTTTTGTAGGACAATTAGTAGGGAAATGAAGAAGGAGGTTTAAATTAGTCATTTTTCAATCTTTTTCAAACCAAGAAGAACTTACATAAGGGTTTTTCGGTGTTCTCAACAGAATGGAAGCGATATTTTTGTAATTTGAGCATTGTATGTTGATGTAGTTGACATTTTGAGCATATAATTTAAAGGGCCAACATTGGAAGTTGGACCTAGAGACATATCCTAGGAAGGGTGAAATTCGTCATCAAAAAATATTTTCTCATGCTTCATGTTGTTTACTTTTCACTATTAAAATCTACAAAAATTAACAAAATTTTCTAATTTTATATGCTTTTGCAATTTCGTTCCATTGCTCAGAAGACATAAAGTATCTTTCAAACATTTACAAGGAACCTTTAATTTTTAATTTCAAACCATTGACATGGACACCTATAGTAGCAACAACACACCAAGAGGAAGAGATCACACAAATTAGGGGATGATATGCAAGCGATGAAGCACTAAGAAGGTCATCACATCAAACTAAACCACCGATAATATTTAAATATTATTCCTTAATGACTAAAGTAATGGATTCATAGAATCTTTGAATCAGTTCATAGAACCTTTGAGTCAGTTCCTTAATGACTAAATAGATGGATTCATATAACCTTTGAATCAGTGCATAGAACCTTTGAGTCAGTTCATGATCAAACCTCTTGAATGTCATCGTAAAACATTGAAGAGAGTTCTTCAATATTTGAAAGGGACCATTAACTTTGGTATTAAATATAATAATGATTTTGATGTGTATTTGGCACGGTATTTAAATTTGAATTGGGACAAAAATCATAATAATAGAGGATCAACTTGAGGATATGAATCCATCCTTAGATATGGGATTGTTCAATGGAGAAACAAGAAACAACCAAATCTTTATTTATCATCAACTAAAGATAAGTACAAATCTTTGTGTAGTGCTACTTGTGAAGAAGTATGGTTGATGTAAGTTCTTGAATATGTGGGAGAAGTATACAAAATGCTAACAATTATCAAATGTGATAATAAAATCACCATTAAACTAGAGAGCAATCTTGTACACCATTCATCATGTAAACATGTTGAGGCTCAGCATCATTTTTCCGGGGAAAATATGTAGTGTAAGGACATATATTTAGTTTATAGTGTACCAATGAAAATGTGGGTAACATATTCTTTACAAATCCTCTTGGAAAGGAAAAATTTGAAGTATGTAGGAATTAATTGGGTGTGGTAGGAAAAAATTCTCCGTAAAGGGTGGTATCAAATTAATGAAGAAATATAGAAGCTTCCCCTATTGATAGAACTTGTTATATTTCTATTTGCATATATTTCCTAATTAATACTTTTTAGTTTCCAGATCTTATATTCTAGGAATTTTTTAAACCATATTATAATCTTATATACTCAAGTGTGATTGGTGTAGTTTCTTGTGTGAGTGGTTGTCTCACCAGTGATTTGAAATCCTTTGTCCAATAGATTTTGTTCCATATTTACAATCGATCTGGGTCTGAAGGAATAGGTGCCTAACCCTATTGGCACACTTAACGTTTCGACAAAATTCACTTTGATCAACGAAATTGTTGTTGAAACTGCACAAATTTATCGCTTGACAGTTCCTCCAAAGGCATAACTCATTGCCAATTTTGACAGAGGGTCAATTTTGTAGGACAATTAGCAGGGATATTAAGAAGGATGCCTAACTTAGCCAATTTTTGGCCTTTTCGAGCCCAATAATAGCCTACACAGGTGTTTTTGGGTGTTCTTGACTCAATTAAAGTGTTATTTTTATAATTTGAGCATTGTATGTTGATATAGTTGATGTTTTGGGAATATAATTTAAAGGTCGAATATAGGAAGTTGATCCGAGAGACGTATTATAGAAGGGGTGAACTTCATCATTAAATTTGTAATAGCCCAGGTGACAATTGCATGTAATAGAGTTAAAATAATAACCACAGTTGATGGGACACTTATTCCAATATGAATTTTTGTAAAACAATACTAATGGGTGTTCATTTCGGTTTATTATAGCGAAAGGAAATCGGTAAAGGCAACAACTAAGGATTTAGAACAAAAAAGTGGCATTTATTGGCATTTATTTATGAAAATAATGGAAATTAGAAGAAAAGGGAGATGAAAGGTAAAATATTGCATGTGAGGAGGATAATAAATGAAACTAAAGGAAAATGAAGAAAATAGAGGTCTCATTAATAAAAAGGCTTCAGAGGATCACTTCGTAGGCTTTTGGTCAGCATCATTTTACAACTCTCATTTTCTCTCTTTGTATCTCTCTCATAATTTTTAGCACTTCAAGTATTCTTGGAGCCCTCTTTGAGAGTGTGACATATTTGAAGATTTTTATCAAGAAATAAAAGGAAGAACATGAAAGTGTGCAAGTACATTGGGATCAACATCTACAACAGGTTCTGAGTTCAAGTACCGAGTTGCATGTATGATTTCCTCACTATTTTTAGCGTGCATTGTGTATGCATGTGGATTTTCCTAGACTTTATATTTCCTGGATAACCATGGTATTGTGGGATTATTTGGTTATTTCCAATGACTTTTTTCTGGCTGGTTCTCATTGTTCCTTTAGTTGTGGGTTGAGTTATCACTTCTCAGAAGACTTAGTTGGAAAAATTCACCGGAAGCCCAATGAACAACTGTGGGTTGAGTTACTAGTCCTAGAAGCCTTTGTTGGAAAAATAATCTGGAAGCTCTAGGTGGGTTGAGTTACTAGTCCTGAAAGTGTTGGTTGGAAAAATGATTTGGAATCCCTGTAATAGTTGTGGTTTAGTTGCTAGTTCTGGAAGCCATCGTTTGAAAAAACACTTTGGATCCCTGGAACAACTTGAATAGAGACCAATCCGTGAGATTTTTGATGTATGATTGTGAGGTGGAATAACTAGTTGGGGGTTGAGGTGGTTTTTCCTTTGGAAGCCCTAGACTGATTGTGATTGATGTGTTTGATAAGATCCCACATTCATGCTTGGAATATGGCAGGGGGGTGATTGGATGAAGTGAGATTTGGCTCAGCCAATCTATGGTCAGGTGGAACATTGAAGTCCCATCTCCAGTTGGTTTTTAGATTTAGTAATGAAGAGCTCATTCCATTGGTATTTGGTATGCAAATGTACTCATTATTATGTGTACTCTATTGTTTCTATATCCATGGTATTTTTTTTTTAATATTCTTTTTATAAGCATGTATTTTATTAGTGGTGATGTATGGCTCTATCCATTTTTTTACTTGTAAATGAATGCACAATGTATATATGGTAAAATATATTTTATTTCACCTAATTATGTAAGGGAGAAATTCTTCTTATCGATTCTTAGATAAGTATGATACCCCTATGCTTAAATATGTTGTTTACACCTATAGATTCAATGTTTCTAACATGTTTGACAAAATTATTGTCATCACTAGGAGGGGTCCAAATGAGTGCTTGTTGATGTGATTGCTTTTGTATCATTATTCTACTGTTATTTATCATCCCCAAAGTTTTCATTAAATTTTGGGTACTGACAGGGGCTTTGAGGCTAAAAAGGTGGCTCAAATCCCGTACTTGCAGGCACAAAAATGGTCCTCTGGATCCCTAGCCATAAGAATGCAGTGTTGTGCCAGGGGCTATAACCTCCTGGTCTCATGCATGCAGTCTTATACATGTGGCTATGGCTCAAAAGGGTGAAATTATCAGTGTTACCCAGGAGTAAGAGGCTTGAAGGGCTCGGTTACCTCTTGTGGGTGTTGTTGATGATGTATGAGGTATTTTGATGTGTTTTTCACCGATTCCACTTCCTTAAGGTCACCTAGGAGGTTGAATAGCATTGTAGTTTCCTTGTGTCGCATGTTTTACCATGTTGGCCTATTACATGGGTAGATGTGGAAGGAGGGTGTTACATAGTGGTATCATATCATGGATCAACCCTCAAACTAGATGGGGAGTGTGTTGATCATGTATTTATGTTGGCTTAATATGTGTTTAGTATTCTTGTGTTCTATATGTTCTTGTTGCATCTTTCTTTGTTGGCCATGATGGTAGTCTTGTCTCCATGGAAGTGTTGATGGTGTTGTTCTCAACATGTTGTAATGTGTGTATGACTAGTTATATGTTGTTCATCATTGTGTATTTTTTGTACATGCTTTCTTACATATTGTTACATCTTGTACATGCATTTCCTGCTTTAAATTCTAGGGTTACAAATTGCTCATGCTTTGGTGTTATCTTTATATTCTTTCTTGTGTGATGTCATATGTTGAACATGCATTGGTTATTCATGATTGGTTATAGAGGTCGAGTGGGTGCATATGGTCAAGTGTGAATTGGTTTAATTGAAGGTTGTTGTGCATAAGGTCATTGTATGAAATTAGGTTGTCATGATGATATTGGTATGTTATGATGCTAATGTGTTAGCAAAGATAGAGTAGGAGATGCATACCATGAAAGTGAAGTTGCAACATTGGACCTCGAGGAAAGAGCATATTTTCATACAAGTTTGTATGTTTGGTATGTAGGTATGTGATTCATGGTTTTTTTAAGAATTTTGGTTAATTATATGTTTTTCATTCTATTATTATGATGGTTATATATGTGATAAATGATATGAACAGTGGAGTCATATGCATTATGGTTATGTGTATGTGTTTCATTCTATTGATTTCATGGTTACATACGTGATATATATTAGTTCATTAGTGTGATCATATATAAATGAGTTGGTTAGTTAATCATGGTATTAATTTGATCACTCTGTTATATGTTGTATGTTAACTTGTATTTAGCTCGATGATTATGTTATATGTTGTTGATGAGCATGTTATATGTTAACTTATTGTTGTTATATGTTAGTTAACTTAATGATTAGGGTTATAGAATTAATATCTTTATTTTATATGTATCATGCTAAATTGGGTTGGCCTATGAAAATGGTTAGGGTTATGACATTTAGGCATGATTCAACCTAATTATGATAGTGTGTTGTATTATATCTAAACTAACTGTGCATATGTGATTTTTATGCATGAATGACAATTGTTTATGAGTTTATGATATTAGCATGCTAGCTAGTTATTTTTATGGATATCATGACCTTATGTATGTTTGATTAGATGTCTTGAGAAGTTAGATCGTGCTAGTCTAATATTTTGAATAGCTGATATATTATTCACCGAGATTCTCCTGATCACACACTATTTTAACTTCATGCACAATACAAAATCTCTTCTACCATTGATCATTACATGCGGAAATAAAATCAATTGCATGCACACATTAAAACCATAAAAAATCACACATATGAACATAGTATTTCATGGGAAAGCTTAAAGCTAAAAACCCCCAACTATATGTATATTATATGTCATAGAGATCATGTAACAATCATTTTGCAAAGCTCCTCATAAGCTCTCAGCACAACCTCCAATTGTTACACACTAATCAAGCTAGATCTAGCAAAACACATGCTCCAATCTCTGCCACCTGATAGCCAGCCTCTATTGCGTAATCAATGTTGTAAAATGGCTCATAAATAACTTCGAACCACCTGGCTTGTACTGCGCGATCCTCATTGGATTATCCAATCACTGGTTGTTGCAAATATGTAACAGTATAGTCACAACTGATAGTTAACCTGCTCTTTCACCTATCTCTGCACTGGTCTCCACTGAAACTGTCCATGCATTGAAGTTAACTGATATATTCTTTAGTTGATTAATGAGTTTATAATTAGTGAATTAATTAATAATTAATTCACACCACTCTTCAATAGTGTATTAATCAGTTAGACTAAATACAACTAGTTCAACTATGTTTAGATTAGTTAAACTGAACACAACTCTATTAACTCCTCAATCAACTCCACCAAAATTTGTCACATGAGTTCTAACTGAATTATCCATGCAATAGCTCCACTTAACCCTTAGGAATATTGTAATTCCTTCTGTCAGCTCCTATGCCACATCTGTGCACTTAACTGAAGTGCTCCAAGAGAATAAGATAATGTTTATAGTCCAAATATTATTAAGAGCTAATAATATTCGGCATATCTATTTTTAGACTGGAAATCTATAAATAGATTCCGCCCAGTATGTCTAAAAATAGAAGTCCATATATTTTTCCAACTTGACCAACCATCCACAAATAGCATCCTGCAACTCATAGAATCATGATTGACATGTCTAAAAATAGACATAGTCTAAAAATAGACTTTGCGCCAAAAATATCCTGCCGGCCCACTTAGTGAAGGCAACTTATTTCCACTAAGCTCATCATCTTGTTGCAATATCAACACTCCCTATCAACAAGATAAGGATTATCTTCCACCCCTATCCTGCCTCTGTGGTATTCAAATTTGCTCCTGGTGAGCGCCTTCGTCAAGATATCAGCATCCTGATCCTCCGTGGGAATGTATGAAAGTAACATGATCTTCCGACGCACACAATCTCTGATATGATGATACCAGATGTCAATGTGTTTATATATATCATGAAATATTGGATTAACCAAGAGTTTGATGCAACTCTGATTATCACAATAAATCACAGTAGGATCTAAGTGTGAACCGAACAACCCGACCAGGATCTTCCTCATCCATATAGCCTCGCATGTAACCAAACTTGCTGCCATATACTCGGCCTCTGCTAAAATGAGTGCCACGGATATCTGCTTCCTGCTATACCAAGAAACTGTTGTTGACCCGATACTAAAAATCCCTCCAGATGTGCTCTTTCTACCCGTTGGGCTCCCTGCCCAATCTGCATCCATGAAGCCACATAGCCTCACTTCATCCGACTGTCTGTACCATAATCCATATCTCAATGTGCCTCTTAGATATCTCAATACATGCTTTCCTGCCTTCCAGTAGAGCTTGGTAGGCTTAACCATAGCTTGTGAAAGCTGGTTCACAGCATGGCATATGTCGGGTCGTGTATTGACCAGATACATAAGTGACCCCACCAACTGTCGATAAAAAATGGCATCCACTACCTCCGTCGAAGTAGCATCCTCCTTCATCCATCCACCAGGAAGAGGAGTATCAACAGGATTACAGCCATGCATGTTGAACTTCTCCAGTATCTCCCGAGCATACTTTCCTTGAGAAACAAACAGTCCGTCACTACGCTGCCAAATTTCCAATCCCAGGAAATAATGAAGGAGGCCCAAGTCCTTCATCTCAAACTCTTTTGCAAGATCAGCCTTGCATGAGTGTATCAACAATTCATCACCCATCAAAATCAAATCATCTACATAAATTACAATGATCAGCAACTTACCCTCCACCACAATTTGGTGTAGGTTCGGATCCGCCTCACTCTTGGAGAATCCAAGTCCGGTTAAATAATTGTCTATCCATGTGTACCAAGCAAGAGGTGCTTGTTTCAACCCATAAAACACTCTCTTGAGCCTGCACACATGAGACTCACTGCTGAAGATCTCAAAACCTTCGGGCTGCTCTATGTACACCTCCTCCTCAATCACCTTGTTGAGGAACACAGTCTTCACATCCATCTGATGAATGTGCCACCCCATCTGCACTAAGAGAGCAAGAATCATCCGTGCGGAAGAATACCTTGCGACAGGTGCAAAGGTTTCCTCATAATCGATCCCCTCAATCTGTGAAAAGCCTCGGGCAACAAATATTTCCTTGTACTTCTCCACACTCTCGTCAGCTGCCTGCTTCACTTTGTAGATCCATCTCGAACCCACCACTAATTTCCCTTCCGGCGTTGGGACAATCTCCCATGCATTGTTTCTAACAATCGAATCATACTCTTCCACCATGGCATCTAACCATGTGGGATCCTCCACAGCTTCCTCGAAAGAGGATGGCTCCGTCACGATACACTTGCTCTGCATATTGAGCCAGTCGCTCAGTTTCTGTAGTGCGCTTCTTCCCTCTGATGGTTGGCGCTGCATGAGTGGTCTCTTCCACTCCATGAACCTCCTCTTGTGACTGATCCACATCCTAAGGCTCATCCTTAGGAACTAATAGCTCCTCATCTGCATGCAAGTGTGGCTCCCTCTCAAGCGAACACTTCATGGCTTTCTCCTCATGAAATTTGATATCCCGTCGCACAACAATCTTGCGACTGTCTGACAAATACAAACGATAGTTGTGGGGTGTATCATTGTACCCCAAAAATATCCAAACCTCTGCAGTCGGCTCCAGCTTCTTCCTGGAATCCTTCGTCACATGAATGTAAACAAGTGAATGAAAAATCCTCAAATGGGAAATATCAGGCTTCTTACCAGAAAATGCCTCCTCGGGTGTACTCATGCCAAGTATCCTGTGAGGACAATGGTTCTGCACATATACTGCAGTATTGCATGCCTTAGCCCACAAGTGTATGGGAAGGCCCTGATCATGCAACATCGCCCGTTTCACACCCACGATCGTTATTTTCTTCTGCTCTGCAACCCCATTTTATTGTGGGTTATGAGGTGCTATGAGCTCTCTTCGAATTCCTTCTGCGCTGCAAAATTCCTTGAATTCGCCAGAGATGAATTCACCACCATTGTCGCTCCTAAGAGCCTTCACCTTCTTCCCCGATTCTTTCTCAACCAATGCCTTGAACTCACAGAAATTTGAGTATGTCTCGCTCTTATTCTGCATGAAGAAGATCCAGCACTTACGAGAAAAATCATCAAAAAATATCACATATTATCTGTGCTTTGTCGTCGAAGCTACTGAGAAATATCCAGACACGTCTGTGTGAATTCTCTCAAGGATCTTTGTGGCACAAATATCCTTCTCGTGAAAGGTGGCTTTCACAAATTTACCCAAGGTACATCCCTTGCACTGATCTGACTGCGCAAGAGTACCCTTAGGAAGCCCAGTAGAAATCTGTTGCAGTATCTTCAAAGCTCCATGGTGAAGGTGGCCCAATCTCTAGTGCCATAGCTCGCCATCGTCCCGACTCACCACTCCTTCTGCCTTGCCTGCCATTGCTGCGTAGCCATCTACCTGCAATTAATAAAGGTTCTTAACTCGAACCCCTATCCTCTGGGTCTCACCAGTTGCCTTACTGCGCAGGAAAGCCTTTCCCTCGCTAAAGACAACATCATATCCATTGTCTTATAACATGGCCACAGAGATCAGATTCTTCTTCAATCCTGGAACATGCATCACTTCAATACGAAGGGTTTACCAGACTCCCTCTCAAAGGAAATGGTACCGATACCAGTCACACTGTATCTACCATCATCGCCCATCTCGATGTGCACTCCAAGATCTTTCCCATCCAAATCAGTAAACAAATCTTTATCTCCTGTCATGTGAAAAGATGCACCACTGTCAAGAAACCACACTGAACCCATCACACTTGAGACCAAGCATGCGATCAGTGAAAAATACAGCTCAAAATAAGAGGCTAAGGCCTCTCCATCTACAGATCTAGCAGCCTGCTTATTTTTCTTCTTCTGTGGACAACTAGTGGCATAATGTCCGTGTTGGTGACAGTGAAAGCACTTCACCTTGGACATGTCCTTCTTCTTGCCTTTCACACTGGATTGAGACTCATGATTCTTTCTCTTCCCCTTCTTTACTTTGGCAGTCAAAGCACAATTTTCTTCATAAAAGTTCTTTGATGAAGATCCATCCCTGGTACATCGCCTTATCTCCTCTTGCACAAGATCCAACCAAAGTCGCTCCCATCCTGGCAATTTTTCCTGACCATTGACAGAGTCCTGATAAGAATGCCAACTCTTCGGAAACCCAAGGAGAGCCAAGCTCACCAATTCCTCATCATCAATAGTAACCCCCACACTTCCCAGCTCATCCTGCATTGGATGAACTTCGTGAGGTACTTGGGCATACAGTCGCCTTTCTCCATTTTTATGTTTCTGAGTTTATCCTTGAGCGCCAACTTCCTCCGGTCGCTCTTGCTTTGGAATAAATCTGTCAAATCTTTCCAGATCAAGAATGGAGAAGCCTTACCATGAAGGTTGGACACTATGTGATCCTTCACACCTTCCAACAAAATCCTTCGACACTTTGTTGTCTTCTTTTTCCATGCGTCAAGTACGGCAGCATCGCTAGAAGCAGGTTTTGGAATTTCTGCATCTATGAACTCCTTCAACCCATTGTCATCCAGCACCACCTCCATATTTTTGTTCCATGAAATATAATTTGAGCTGCCCTCAAGGGAATACTCCAATCGCAATCCGTTTAAAGACATCTCAACTTCGACACCAAGAAAACACTACTGCAAATTCGAATTCCACTAGCACAAAACTCAACCGCTTCAATGTTTTGCAATTGCTCCAATGATCAATATTGGCTCTGATACCATGTATAAATTTTTAATAACTGATATATTATTCACTGAGATTCTCCTGATCACACACTATTTTAACTTCATGCACAATACAGAATCTCTTCTACCATTGATCATTACATGCAGAAATAAAATCAATTGCATGTACACATTAAAACCATAAAAAATCACACATATGTATTTCATGGGAAAGATTAAAGCTTAAAACCCCCAACTATCTGTATATTATATGTCATAGAGATCATGTAACAATCATTGTACAAAGCTCCTCACAAGCTCTCAGCACAACCTCCAATTGCTACACACTAATCAAGCTAGATCTAGCAAAACACATGCTCCAATCTCTGCCACCTGATAGCGAACCTCTATTGCATAATAAATGTTGTAGAATGGCTCATAAATAACTTTGAACCACCTGGATTTTACTGCGCAATCCTCATTGGATTCTCCAATCACTGGTTGTTGCAAATATGCAACAGTATAGTCACAACTGATAGTTAACCTGCTCTTTCACCTATCTCTGCACTGGTCTCCACTGAAACTGTCCATGCACTGAAGTTAACTGATGTATTCTTTAGTTTATTAATGAGTTTATAATTAGTGAATTAATTAATAATTAATTCACACCACTCTTCACTAGTGTATTAATCAATTAGACTAAATACAACTATTTCAACTATGTTTAGATTAGTTAAACTGAACACAACTCCATTAACTCCTCAATCAACTCCACCAAACTCTGTCACATGAGTTCTAACTGAAGTATCCATGCAATAGCTCCACTTAACCCTTAGGAATAGAGTAATTCCTTCTGTCATCTCCTGTGCCACATCTGTGCACTTAATTGAAGTGCTCCAAGAGAATAAGATAATGTTTATAGTCCAAATATTATTAAGAGCTAATAATATTCGACATATCTATTTTTAGACTGGAAATCTAAAAATAGATTCCGCCCAGGATGTCTAAAAATAGAAGTCCATCTATTTTTCCAACTTGACCAACCATCCACAAATAGCATCCTGCAACTCATAGAATCATTATCGACATGTCTAAAAATAGACATAGTCTAAAAATAGATTTTGCGCCAAAAATAGCCTGCGGCCCCACTTAGTGAAGGCGACTTCTTTCCACTAAGCTCATCATCTTGTTGCAATCTCAACATAATATAAATTTTTTTTTTGGTACAAGAAATCATTTAAATGTCCAGTTGAGTGGTTTAAATTGACTGCGAGAACTAGCAGCATCAAAAACAAAAATTGGAACATGCAGTTGTATTCTAGTAAAGCACTTCAGGCGGAGGGCCATTATGGGACACTGGTACCCAATTATGTCCATTTATTTCCATGAGCATGCTATGACTATTATGATGGTTTTTAAGAAATTATATGCCTTGGTTTTTTAGCCTTATTATGTGAGGAAACCTTGCTAAGGGATGGACTGCCCAAGATGGGAGTTCCAACGCAACTTGGAAGGTGTGTGACTGCATAGAAGGGGGTGACCAGATTGCCCAAGGTAATTTGTAACAGAGAAGGGAATCTCATGGAATTTTTTTTTTTTGGTCATTAGCATTTTGATATGGAATCAAATGCACATTAGGACTGCGCCCTAAAACAAAGAGCCGATAACTATTCATTGAAAGGGAAAGTGGTGCACGATTGTTGTACTAGACATTGGATGCAACTTTGACTTTGGTAGTGAATTTTGGACTTCCTCAGAAGGAGGTTAACCTTGGTACTATTTTTGGTGTGGAGGTGTGAGCCTCCGAATCCACTTGTTATTGATATGGGCATCACATCCTTCTGGTTGAAGAAAATGTGTATGAGTATATATGTGGTTGTTATTTTAAATACCATAATGAGTTGTGTTATAAATATCTAGTACGCAGTATGATTGTCATGATGGTTTTTGCTTTTGAGTATGTATCTCATTGAAAATACTACAACGAGCTATGTTTTAAAGCTCCATAGGCAGTATGTTTTATTTTTAGTAGTTTATCGGTTTGTAGGTGACATTGAACACACAGGATTTTGTTCCCCCATGGGGATTGTTTTGTAACAACCCTGGTGAAAATTCCATGTAATAAAGTTAAAAAAATAACCACGGTTGCTGAGACACTTATTCCAAGTTGAATGTTGCAAAAAACATCCTAGCAAGTATTCATTTCACTTTATTATGGCTAACAGAAATTTCCAAAGACAATGACTAAGGCTTTATAAAGGAAAAGTGTTATTTATTTGCATTTATTTATTATTATAATGGAAATTTGGAGAAAAGGGAGATGAAATGTCATAGGTTGCATGTGAGTAGTAAAGTGAAGGAAAATAAAGAAAAATGAAAAAAATAGAGGCCTCATTAATAAAAAGTCTTATGATGATTAGAAAGTAGGATTTTGGTCAATGCACTTTTGGGGCTCTCATTTTATCTCTCTCTCTCTCTCTCTCTCTCTCTCTCTCTCTCTCATACTATTGAGCACTTAGAGTACTCTTGGAGCACTCTTGGAGAGTGCGGCATATTTAGAGATTTGGATCAAGAAAGAAAAGGAATATTAGGAAAGCGAGAGAGGGAATCGGGAACAAAATCTACAACATGTTCTCAGTGAGGGTACTGAGTTGGATGTATGATTTCCACACTAGTTTTGGCATGCATGTTGTATACATGTGGATTTTCCTTGCCTTGGAATTTCCTAGATAACCATGGTGTTGATGGATTATTTCCATTTATTGTTTTTCGGTTGGTTATCATGATTCCTTTTGTTATGGGTTGAGTTATTTGTTCTTGGAAGCCTTGGTTGGACGAATGTTGTATAATCCTAGTGGAAAACTATGGGTTGAGTTACTAGTCCTGGAAGACTTGGTTGGAAAAATTCTTTGGAAGTCCTATGTGGGTTGATTCAATAGTCCTGGAAGCCCTAGTTGGAGAAATGCTCTGGATGCCCTGTAAAAGTTGGGGTTGAGCTACTACAGTAGAAAATTTGGCGCAATTTCTGACGGCCAAATCGTCGCTATTCCAACACACAGTCGTCGCAGGAGCGACAATTCGAGGCCGGGAAAAGCGTGGTTTGTCGTGCGGTCACAATTCCGACGCCTTTACAAAGTGTCGCACTACCGACACTTCTCCGTCGCTTCCAAACACGCGTCGCTCTTCCGATGTTTCCCAAACTAAAATTTGTAAAGTGTCGCCATTCCGACGAAATTTGGTTCGACGTCTGTAAAGTCTTGCCATTCCGACGAAATTTCGTCCGACGTTTTGAACGTCACTCTTCTGACGTCTTTATATTGTCGCTCTTCCGACGTGTCTAAACTGTCGCATTTTCGATGCCGTACAAAAGTGTTAGAAGACCGACGTATTGCAAAAGTGTCACAAGACCGACGCTTTCCAGAAGCGTCACAATATTGACGCCAGGGAGAACTGTCGCAATTCCGACAAAATGTGGTCCGAAATTTTGAACGTTGCCCTTTCGACCTCTTTTTTCAGTTGCTCTTCCGATGTTTCTAGAACTGTCGCAATATCAACGGACGTCACAAGACCGACGAAAATGGAAATCGTTCAAAACGTCAGAAGAGCGACGCTTACAAGGCGTTGGTATACCGACAGCGGTTTCAATTTAAAAAAAAAAATTGAAACTTTAAAACAGGACAATAAATCTCCAATGTTTGTTATCACAATAAGAAATCAATGATCAGTGATCACGTCAAATTTTCCTCGTAGCGTGACGCGTCTAATAAATTTTATTGTAAAGGTTGCTGGCCAGTGACAACTGGCGCAGCATTGAAGGAAATGCATTAAAGAAAATTAATTATGCTGCGAACTCCAAGCCAACTGGAAACAACCCTGATAATTTTCCTTACCAACTTCCAAGTTGTGACTCGGGCTTCAGACTCCAAAGCTAAGAATTTTCTTTTCATCGTGTTGGAGAAGAGAACTGCAACCTGCAACAAAAGAGCAATTCCTCAGTCTCACTGCTCAGGACTCGTAGTCATTCCTTGCTAACACGGTATGTGGAAATTTTGATAAGATAACTTTCTTCACCCTCATTTTTACTAAATTTATTCTTTTGAAAAGGGCCTGGTTCCATTTCAGAAATTTTCAACTTTCAACTTCTAGAATTTGTACATATGATTTTTGGACTGAGGTTTTGTTATTAATGAGGAGATAGTGTCTTGGTTCTATCTGTATAAAATAATTGCCTCTTTTTTTTCTTCATGTTCAGGGTTTTTGATTTTATCAAAACCTATCTCTCTTTTAAGCATGCTTGCAAATTAATATATTCCAGGAATGTACACAATTCCAGGCTTCATGTACAACGTATTGTATCAACTCTATTTTAACAAGTGAGCTGCATGCCCATATAGTGTTACAGATTACAGGGCTTCATTTGGAGAATAAATGATAAGCCTGGCAGCACTAAATCCAAGTAATTCCCCTCATCCCTTAAAAGACACCTCTAAATATAACTATAAATTTCAAATAGTTAGTAAAGGAAAAGTACAAAGATATAACAGATATGTGTACTTGAGCCAAAAACCTGTGCATTCACAACAAAACTGGGATGGATAAAACTTAAAAACAATTATGGACTTTGACAAAAAATCGTCTTATGCTTACAAAATGAAAGAAGCATTGGCATACTACTATGTTTACAAATTTAAGGACAGGCAGAGTGAGTCTCCGGGCAACACAGTTTCATGTGGAGACCCTAGATCCTTGTACCCACAATATCTAGTGACTTAAAAAATGATTGCCAAAACAATGCCTTTGCTATGCATGTAAGAACACCACCTGTATAATGAGGGAGATGTAATATTGTCCAAGAAGAAGATTTATACAGAGTGGTCCAAGATTGTGTATTTATGGAAGATACAACTGATTTTGGCATGAAACTTATATCCAAGATTTCAATGTGGCCTTATTTTAGAGCCCATTGATGATTTACTATGAAACCTAAACTTTCAAAACAAACACATTGAAATCACAGGATCTCCATCACGAATATCATAAATATTAACTGTCTTTTGGGCACTGGCGGTAGATACCATAAGAGGCCCACATGGCCTGTACCACCAATGTTGATTCTCTGGCACAAAATTTGCAAAGCCAAAATTTCTCCCCGAGACATCCCTCTCTGCCAAAACTGGAGAGATGGTACTGGACGTTGAAGTGAAGGCCTCTGATTCAGTATGGAATGCCATAATTTCTTTATTATAAAAGTCCCATGAATAGAAACCTGAGTCCAATGTACAACCTGCAGATGCTGCCACAACATATTTACCAGAGTGACCATCTGAACCAGCTGCTCTGATCAACCAGCAATCACCCCAGATGTTTGGGGTAAGCCCATATGGAGCTTTATATTCAACCTTCTCCTGGAGATTGGAAAATAACAATACTGATTATTACTCATACATCGACTGCCCTTTATGTTAAGGGAAAATTTAAAGAGTGCATAAATATTCTTGAAATCCCAATCATAGTTTCTAGAAAATTTCGACAGTCTTTGAAATGAACTACATCCTATTTAAACTACATCAAATATTTAGGAAAATTATTTTTTTAAATAGAAATTGGTGAATTTTATTTCAAATATAGAAATTTAAACCATGAGAATAATCTAACCCCTAGGCTTTTCCCTATTTCTAATAGAAAATCCCAAAATGTATAAATTATAACACCCATAAACCCCAAAATTAAGTACAATAATTAAAACCTCCACACCTCTGAATTTGCTATAACGTGAAAAGAGCATCATCCATCATCATGGGAAAGCAAAACCGATTCTCCTTCTGATACAAACCAGCCTGAAGTAGATGTCTTATGGCTGAGTTGATTCAATCGATCACAAGAAACCTCTTCAGTTTCTTCAATATTGCCAAAATGCTCTGGCTTGTTTTCCTGATCATCATCAAAGTCCATATTTTCATCACATTGAATTAGTTGGGATTCATTACGATCAGGTCCAATGCCTATTGCAGAGCTCCGGACATCCAATCCAATATTGGAACTACCATACCCGTTCCCATTAGAGATTGTAAATCCTGCTTCTGGCTTTAATTTGGTAAGTTCAAGAGCACTAGAACTGGATTCAGTCGATTTAGACTTGGTATAGTTGTCCTCTAATTTGTATTTCGATACAACACTATACTTGTGCTTCAACGCAGACAGAAATTATACAGCAATGGGATCTTCATCTATTGGGATTATGGATCTGCCCTCAAAAGCATCCCGAATATCTGATTCATTTTCATTCAACTGATCATGCAAATCCACCCTCGTCTTCAGCACAGCAAGCTGAACTGAAGGCCGGTTTTTCAGCAATTTATGGTGGGGGTAAAGCCTGTCTTCCAGATCTTGACTATTTGAGTGTTTAATTGGTTTTTTTAGAGACCTGGCCATAGAATCAAATGAATCCTGCGAATCTTGCGAAATAATAAACAATAGTAAGGGCATTATTTATTGGTTTGAAATAATAAACAACATGCAACAAACCCGCATAATTAGTAAATTATTTAAAGACAATGTTGGCAATATGTTTCCTGTATCCTATTATATCATTGTCTTTGATGGCAAGCTCTGTATTTAATGGAGAACCGATATAAATAAGGACGAGTTAATTCATGTGTGAACATATGTATGCATCCTGATGAAGGATAATTGACATCCGTAAGAAACCCTGTGCTCTATACGTTAATCGAGGAACCGATGTTAATACGGTTGAAAGTGTATCCAAACTGGTAGACAGTGGAGTTATATATATTCGTTAAATATATGATGGAAGGGTCTATTCTATTAGTAAGGAGCTGATTGGCTTTCATGGAGAAAGGAACGAGGAGCGAGAGCAAACCAGTTATAACGCGAAAGAACTAAAACAGAGTATTTGGCATTGAACTTTCGGTGGAACACGGACTAACCCTTTGGAATCATGAACGGAACCTGGAAAGAAAGAGGTGGAACATAACAAACGGAAGCGCGACGGAACCCTGCGTGGAAGAGCGGAACCGTGACCGAGAAAACAGTAAAGGTGGTTTGTGGTTTCTATCGCACCACCTTCGACGGGCAAGAAGTTTTCAAGAGGTATGGGAGCGATTCCATAGAACGCGCGACACGCGTCCTTGTATGACTCCACAAAACCACTTGTCACTGCACGCCATCACACGTTATTGCTCGACCCAGGATGCCCAGCGATATTGATAAGCACCGTTGATCTGGGAAGGGGTCATCGGACGGTGTTCATTCGCTATAGATGCGCGAAAGTTACCCAAGGTACGGCGCGCCATCGCGCGTTATCATCCGTGCATCATCAACGAACGATATCCGTCGGATCATCTGATGCTGAGCGATGTGTTCTCTGCCGTCGGATGGAAACGATCGTAAGCGATGGGCCCCAGTTTATTAATATTGATTGGGCCGTCGATTATGTATGTGGGGCCGGAACCAAAGGTCTATTTAAAAGCCTTTTGATAAAATCGTTGGTTATTACTATAAATTTCGATTATATATTTAATTGCCAAAGGTTGTGAATAATATTTATTTATCAAATTCCACGAATTTGATAAATAAAAGAAAGGAAACCATCAGCAACACGCTATTGGTACTTTACCTTGGTTATAGTATTATTTGGCGGAGATAGAGATTACCTTTGGGAAAATTCGAGCATGGAACAAAAAAGATCGGGATTTCAATTTGGATTGGTTCGACTTTTAATAATACCATTAGCAATTGAATGGTTTTGACCCATGGTTTCAATAAAGACGAAAACTATATAAGGTGATGAGAATCATAGTACGAGGTGTGCATGCAGAGGCATTGTAAATAAAAATCTCTTTATGAGATCTGCATGATCGAACTCTGTTGTCTAATAACGTTGAATCCATGATGCACCTATGGAGTTGATCGAGGAAATGAAAAAGCTCTAGGAAGATCAGCAAAGAAATAATAAAGATCTTATGCAAGTCTGATCAAGAAATTGAAGAAATTCGGTGGATCTGAGGGTTGAAGTCTTCTACATAGAAGTGGAAGCTTTCTGCCAATTCAAGCTGGTGTTAAATCAGGGGGTCGAAGCTCCCTTCCAGGAGAGGCTGGAGAACGAGAGAAGGTTGAAGCCTTCTGCAGGTTGGTGCCTGCGTGCTGGTATGAGTCTGCGCCAGCACAAAATTGTAAGATGTTTTCTTTATAATAAATATTGAAGACTGAGACGACAGTAGCGGTGGTTTTCTCCCAAATTGGGTTTCCACCTTAAATAATGGTGTTCATATGTGTTCCTTTTGTGTAATGGCTTATTCTATTATTTATTTTCACATGTTTACTAAAAGAATGATGCAATAATCCAAGTAAAGAATTAACAGCATAATAAGATCTCTGGTGAAAAGTTTTCAGTCAGCCCTAAATACTGATTCACCCCCCCTCTCAGTATTTTTCCCAACAGACAATAATTCTTACATATTAAAATATAAATTTATAACATACCAGCTCATACTCGAACATAACATCTGTATCAATATTCTTCTGTATCTTCTTGATCTTCATCCAACTGATCAACATCTATATCAACATCTGATTCAGAAACGGTGTTGAAATGATCGACCATGTCATCATCATCATCAATTATGTCATTTTCAATAATATCCTCATTGACATCATCATCAATAATTTTTGCCTCATCTCCTATGCCTGGTTCATCTTCTAAGATATCTTCTTCGTCTGTCCATGCATCTTCCTCCTCATCTGCCACTGCATCATCTTCTTCTTGATCAATATCATCTTCTTCCTCTACAGTATACTCTACTGGCCTTCCTCTTGGATCATATCTAATAGCAAATGACCATTCCTTCTCACCTGGAACCTCTGAGTAAAAGACTTGTTCGCATTGGCTTGGAAAAACATAGCGATATTTTCCTTCTTTAAACTGCGATGTTTTAACCATTGGAAATCCATTTTCATGTTGAATAAGTGTTCTATCATCATCACGTACATTCATTCGTAGCCTATACCATTTGTCATCGAACAAAATTATTTTGAAGGAATTAAAGTCACACTCAACCATATCATCTAAGAACCCATAATATATATCTTCAGATTCTCGAGGATGTCTATCACTCCTGGAGGAAACATTAGTGACCTGGAATACTGCAGTTATCCCACTATCAGAAGTTTTCCTGTTATCATCCAACTGTTTAACGCGAAATTGATGACCATTGCACCACATATCCTTGTGGTGTTTCAACTACAATATGCCAAACATGAAAAAGATGCATTCTCAATTAATAATTAAACATATAATTTACACAGCATGAAAATTAACTGAAAAATCAAAATTCTTGTCACATTATAAATAGGTGAATTAATTTCTTACCTTTCTATCTTTCAAACCATATGCTAAATCGATTTCCCTGTCTGTAACGTTCCCATCACCACTACGATACACTTCTCTAATCAATTCAGACAGTATTTGCCATGATAACCTACCGGCGTTACGTGCTTTACATGTTTCAATCCATTCACTCATCCACTCAAGATTGTTTGCAATGTATAAAAGTAGTGCCTCATAATCTTGAGCACCTGAATAAAAAAACAATAATTCACCAATATTAATAAATATTACTTATAACCATGGTAAATTATATTAATTAATAAATTATGAAAGAATAAGACCTAAATGAATATAATGATCATATACATGATGTAAAAAAATGAAACATTATATGTATTATACATAATAAATCTTTTACCTCTCACTTTCTTCATTCTACCTTTTCCCAACAGGTGCTCCACTTCAGATTTTTTGATGGAGTTCACATCCCAAATGCAATCCACCGCCTTCATGGCTGGCACAGCTAATTTAGGAAGATAATGACTAATATACACCATGGATTGATATACCACATATCCCTCCACCATAGAACCCTCAGGTCGTGCTCTTTGTTTAACCATAGCCTTCAAGGATTTCAGGTGCCTCTCGACCATCCACATTGACCTTGTGTGTATTGGTCCACACATTTCAATCTCATCAACTTGGTGTATCAAGTAGTGTTCTTGTGCATTGAAAAACGTTGGAGGTAGATACTTTTGCATTTCACACATTAACCGAGGAATTTCTCTCTTCCAATACTTTATTTCATCTTGATGGATTTATTTTAATGACAACCATCTGCAAATTATTACGCAAGGTTATTTCAATCAAAAATAATATATATTTCATTACAAGTAAATTAATACATCATTTCATCAAGTACAAAAATAAATTGTAGCAATTAGATTTTGCGTATAAATCAAAACTACTTACCTCTCATGTATTTACTAAGACCATATATAACTTGTTTGACATTTTTGTTGAAGTCGTTTGGGAGAGATACAGGTAGAACATACTATAACAATAAAAAATGAATCGCTATTGGTTTCCAAATTAAACAAAAAAAAGGAGAATTTAAAATATGTATTCAAGAAATAACAAAAAAAACGTATACCAAAAAAATTACCTTAACAAAGGTATGCCAATCATGTGTTTTCACCCCACTGAAGTCACCTTTCTTCATTAAGATATTATTTATGTTTGAAGCAAAACCTATTGGAAATTTAATTCTTCTAACGACCTCTTTTACATCATTGCTTTGTTGTTTTGTTAATAACCATGGAATATTATTATAATTTCGACCTCCATTGTTATTTGATCCGTCGATCACACTTTTCATTGCATGATTTGATTTCTCAATGTCAGCAAAAATTTTGTCAATTTTATCTCTATCATGTGCACCATCTATGGTTCGCCATAACATTTCTGTCACATTCTTCTCGACATGCATTGTATCAAACAAATGAGCTATTTTTAGGTCCTCATAGTAGGGCAACCTCGCGAATTGAGAAGGATAACATTTCATTCCAGGTGGAAGTACAATATTAGTACCTTCACGGCAATGATGACCTTGATATCAAAGAATAAAATAAATCAGAACAATATTAATTATAAAATACAATAAAATAAATTCATTAGTTAAAATAAAAATTCCAAACATTACATAAAAAATAATATATATATATATACACAAATTACGTACCAGCTGCTTGACGATTATTAATTCTGTTATATTCCAACATCCACAACTGAGGTGTCATTCTTCGTGGTTTTAATCCAGTTTCTTCTTTATCATTGAAAAGATGTTTTTCAGTAGTACGATACTTATGGTTCCTAGGGAGGAAGTGCCTAAACTCATCAAACACCATCTTTTTTAAGTCTGGTGAATGACGATACTTCATCGTAGGGCCACAAACTGGACATGAAAATCTACCCTTTGTTTGAAGACCTGCAATAGATGGATCAATAACAAATTAATATACTATGAGATCATTTTTAAAACATGCAATATGGTATATCTAATTTAGATAATTATGTATCATATTAAAGTGCAATGAAATATTACATACCACAAACATGTGTTAGTCCTGGGGCATCATGAATTATCCATACAAGCATTCCACGACATTGAAATCTCTTCTGCTTGATTGGTTTAGTGATGTCATACATAGTGATGCCATTCCATAACTGTATTAGCTCATCAATAAGAGGCTCAATATATACATTCATATCTTTGACTTGGTACTTACCTAATTGTTCAAAATTATGGTACATAATAATTACTCCCATGATATATGTATATATAAGTAAGTAAATAAATAAAATATATATTTATTCAAACAACGAGAGAAATGAAAATGTTACATTCAAAGAAATAATGTATCAAATACCTGGAATAATCATAGTCAACATTATGTGCTCCCTCTTTATTGACATCCACGGAGGAATGCTATTGTTGATAACGAAAATAGGCCACACTGAGTAAGTACATCTAAGCTCTCCGAATGGATTAACACCATCAGCTGCCAATGAAAGCCTGACATTACGAGGTTCATTTTAAAATCTACATATTTTTCCTCGATTTCTATAAATGCAGAACCATCTACAGGCATTCGAAGAACACCATATCCACTTCTATTCTTTGCATGGTAATCCATAAACTGTGCTATGCTGTTACACCTGAACATTCGCTGCAAACGTGGAATTATGGAAATATGACGAAGAACCTTTTGAGGCACCTTTTTGGTTAGTTGATCTGTTCGATATCTACTGGTACCACATTTCGGACATTCTGTTTTCAACGCATGTTCTCCATAATATATAATATGATCTTTAGGACATGCATCTATAGTGTTATATTCCATTCCAAAGTGTTTCATAATAGCACGTATATCTCGATATGTTCGAGGTAAAGTATTTGGCGATGGTAACAAATATTCACCCAACAATCTACAACATAAACAAAAAGTAGTGTCTTGTAAAGATTATTAATCACACACACACACACACACACACACACACACACACACACATATATATATATATATATAATAGTTATTAAAACCGGAACCGGTGACCGGATCGGTGGAGCTAATGAACCGGGTTTCAAACCAGAACCGGTCTAACCGGTAGCGATCAGATCTCAATGAACCGGTTTTAAAAAAAATACATTAAATAATTATTTTTTAATAAAATGAAAAATAAATAAATAAATAAAAACTATTTTTAAGATTTGCAACCATGATTCCAAGACAATAGAGACAAAATATGAAAAGTTTGCTCATTTATATACCATGCAAAGGTGAATATATCAAAATGGCAGCAAATGCAATACATATCATCGAAAAATACATAAGCAAACTTGTTGAAGTAATGTATCAGGTTTCTCTTATATTATTAATTGTGTTTTATTGCTGAGTTAATATTATAATATACAATCTGTCCCTACTCAGATATGTTGTCAATTCATTGTATTAGCCTTAAAGACAATTTTGGGTTCAGTATATATATATATATATATATATATATATATATATATATATATCAGACCAGCATTTTGAAGATCTTGTATTCTTCATTATCTATGTTTGCTTGGTAATAAATTTCTAGAAAAACATCTACAACACTTAGAGGTATTGAATTGGTTTATGAAACCCACTATTAGTGCTATTTGTAACAAGTTGAGAGAGCATTACAACTTCAACAGTCTGCTCACAATGTGTTTGACAAAATTTATCACTAAAAAGATTCATTAAAACCTAGAAAACTCAGTAGCCAGTTTAGTGCATTTCCAAGCGGGAATTTTCTAGTGGTCAATTTATTATTGCCAGTCACATTTTCATTAGGTTGTATGTTTTTGTCCCTTGAGTGGCGTCAGACCATTTGCATCAGTCTTGATGCCATGATCAAATTGCTTGTATGCTGTGTGAAAGGTTTTGTATTTATGTTGCTGCTATGTGTGAGCAGAGAGAGAGGGTCTGACAGTTCCTAGATGAGTGTGAAATAAGGTTGCTACTGATTGTTTTGAGAACAGAAATTGTCATCAAGTACACTTGATGAGTTGCATGCTGCCAGGGATTTTATGCTAGCCAGCCTTGTATTTATCAGTCATCATGTGTATTTTTGCTACTATAAGGTGTTGAGTATGAGTTATTAGACAAGTTTGTTGCTAGTATAATAGAGGAATTTGCAGCTCATGGAGGAGACACTGAGGAATTTGCAACTCATGGAGGAGCACCTAACCGGCCGGTTAAGTACGGAACTGACCGGTTTATGCATAAACTGGTCGGTTCCTTACTTAACCGGCCGGTTAGGTCTGGTTAATCGGCCAAAACAGGTGAGAATAGGCTATTGACCGGGTTGCAAGACCGGTTCCAACCGGCCGCTGTCCTGACTGGCCGGTTTTGATAACTATGATATATATATATATAAGTTATTATTTTACACATTTATTACAATTAAAAAAAAGGGAAAATAATCAAAATTTACATATATGTGATCATATATACATATTGCATACCTTAGGAGTTGTGTCATACATCTGTTCGACAAATTATTCATAACCTTTAAGTTCACCAGCTCTCTGCTATTGTTGCTGGTGAACTTAAAGGTTATGAATAATTTGTCGAACAGATGTATGACATAACTCCTAAGGTATGCAATATGTATATATGATCACATATATGTAAATGTTGATTATTTTCCCTTTTTTTAGTTGTAATAAATGTGTAAAATAATAACTTATATATAAGTTATTATTTTACACATTTATTACAACTAAAAAAGGGAAAATAATCAACATTTACATATGTGTGATCATATATACATATTGCATACCTTAGGAGTTGTGTCATACATCTGTTCGACAAATTATTCATAACCTTTAAGTTCACCAGCAACAATGTAGCAGAGAGAAGAGTTGCATTTGAGTGTTCAAAAGTCGTTCACTTGACCTTTCAATCAGAGGTACATCATAAATACCGTCACTGCTATCTCCACCATCATCATCTGACTCACCATACAAGTCTTGGAGCATTTGATTTGTCCCATCATTAATGTGAACTATCTCATTACTGTCATCATGATCTACCTCCATGGGATCATTAAAATTACCTTCATCATTCGCTTCATGTTCTTCACCTTGTACAACATCATTTCCAATACTAATAGTTGCTGCAATATTCTCTTGTACTGGTGCAACATCATCTAATATACTACTATTTTGCTGTGGAAGCTGGTTGATCATCTGCAAAAAGTTGGGGGGCAACTGTGCCTTTATGAAAATTAAAAACATTAATAATTAAACATTAGTGCGCATATAAAAAATATTAAAATAATATAAAATTTTACGATATAATCAAAATGAAGATAGATAATTAATTACCACGAGACGATAGTCATTTGATCCACCATCAATGTGCCCATATTTCCTACAATGCACTATTGCTATTGCTATTAAAACTCTAGCATTATTTCTCATACAACATTTTTTACAAGGGCAATAAACTCTGCCATCACCCCTTTCACCCTTTTGAATTTTTTTTCCAGCTCCAATGTTTTCTTCCATTGATTCAAATTATCCTATAAAGAAAACAATAAATCTCTCTCAATGGTGTAGAAAACCAAAGACTTGTTGAACTCAATGGGAGCTCAATATATAAGCAAAAAGAAAATAAAAGTGGGCATTTTACAAATTGTGAGCTTTTTACAAAATGTGGGATTTTTACAAAATTGTGCGCTTTTTACAAATTGTGGGATTTTTTTATTCTTAATGCATTTTCTGTAGAGTACTAAACATATTTGTCCAAAATTTTAGATGCAAACTGTAGTCTCTACTACATTTGGAAAATTGGAGGTTTATAAAAGATAAACTGCGAACAGAATTGTACCACTATGATAAGAAGCTGTCAGAAGCATTCCTTCTGCTTCACAAACATGGAACTACCTTAAGAATGCTTATGGTTGATATAAATATTAGAGCATGGCAGTTAAATGTAGTAGTTATGTTAAAATACTGAATAATATCTTGAGAGTGCTCTTTAGATACTGTACGAATGCACCAAATTAAGGTTATACCATTACTAAAGATAAATGGCCAAAAATAGTCAATTTTGATATCGTGAAGTTATGTCTTTCTCGGTAGCAAACTGGGGATAGGATGGAAAATATGAGAGAACTAAGTTCCAAGGACTAAAAAACCAAGGCCAACATAGTTCTGCCTTGAATCAGAGACAAAACAAAGCTGCCCAAAAAAGTGTTTGAGAGCACCCATTGAAGCTCCTTTATATAGCAGAGTCAAAATTTTCCTATTGAACAATTTTGTATAGTCAAAGCCACAGCAAGATCAGATAGCCACGATCCTAAATGAGAACCAGAGCCAAAGCTAAGACAGATCCACGTTTAGCAGAACAAGACAGCCATAGCAAAGGATTTGACCACAGAACCAGATCATGAGAGATATCAAGATTCTTGCTTCCACTGTGGAAATGTAGAAACTGTACAAGGGCTTTGCTTCCAACAGATTTCATTGTGACAGTAATTGCTATGGTGTTGTAAGCGCTCATTAGTAGAATCTTAAAGCCATTCCGGAATTCTTTTAACCTGGAGAGGGTTTTCTGTGGTTATAAATCCTCATGTTCAAATTCCATTGTCGATTGGTTGTGTTTGATATTATGTTTTTATTGTCCGCAGTTGAATTTTCGCACAGAAAATTATCAGTCTAAAGTGGAGCAATTTTGCGATGTTTCTTTTGCTTCCTATTGTGAAGTATTTCGCTCAGAACTCTACTCGTTGTAACAGAGGTCTTGGGCATAGAACAGGGGACTTGGGTTTTTTGGAATCAAATTTCAGGTTAAGATGCTCATCTGAAGAATGGCACAGTGAGCCTTAGCATGGAGTTGGGAGTACCAATTTGAAGTGCAGGTAGGGAATTTTACAATAGACCAGTTATATTTCTGGACCCTAATACAAAATTTTCTTCTTCTTTCAAAACGTGTTTCTCCTTTTCTATAACCAATGTGGGTCCTTTTCTTGTTTCAATTGGGGATGGATGAGCATTTTTTATTGCTCCATATGATCATACTCTGGGTAGCCCTGGAGGCTATTTGGGGGTGATGAGTCCAATAGGTCTCAATGAACTGTTGCCCTCGCTGGGGAATACTATTGCAGTGGAATTTGATACTATTTTGGATGTTTAATTCCACGATCCTAATGGAAACCAGTACCTTCAACTCCAATACCTGTTCACAAAAGAGGGTGCCATAGTCATTCATGCGTGCAAAGAGGTTGAATTGTAGGCATTGCAACAGGAGGTGTTGTTGTTGTTGCATTGGCCACTAGATTGTTTGTCTGGTTCTGTTACAAGCGCAAAGTATTCAAAAGGACAAACAAATTTAGTTCAGATATTGTGAAATTGCCTCGGAAATTCACCTACAAAGAGCTCAGCAATGCTACGAAAGACTTTTTTTGAATGTGATTGATAATCGATAATTGCAAGCAAGGGTAATCCCCTAGTGAAACCCAAATTTCTGAGCATTTTCTAAAACCTGATGACGGATTCATTGTAATGAACAAGCGCCTAGGTCCATATTACGTCCAAATCTACCAAGCACCAAGATCTATAAAAAAAAATCCACAGTATCTGCGAACTAAGAAGAAGAGGCATAAAATGTATTCTGCTTACCTGTTCGAATAGTGGTTGGGGTTTACCACGACAAAAATTTGACAGAGCCCATGTACCATTTTGTATCATTGAAATTCTGGCAGTATCATTCAACTGGGCAAGCACCTACCTCGGAGCTCCATGACTGAGGGCAAGATCCCTAAATGATGCAGAGTCTCCAACAATATTTCCCAAAGCCCAAATAGCCTTACACGAACACCAGTTGAACTCAAAGTTGGGTACTAGTTTTTAAAATCAAATTCCAAAATTACAGACATATAAAGATAGTTGGGAAGAATAATTTTATGCCTCTAAAATAAACGTGCTACCTTTTCTCGAACATTATCATTCCCAGAGGTAAGAAGTTCCACAAATATAGGCAGTGTCCCGTAATCAATCACAACCTTTGTATTCTCAGAGGCTCCAAAAAAACCCAAATAGGGTCAACCCTACTACAGGAGGAAGGGCCTGCAGTAAGAACTTACCATTTTGCAAGAACTGAGGGCGAATGCTGTTCTGCAAGAGCTAAGGGAGATTGCTGAGGGTGAATGCTGAGGACGAATGTTATTCTGCAAGAGCTGAGGGCGAATGCACGCATGATATCAGACGTTAATGTAGTTTTTAAAAAAATCATTTTTATGTAGCGCGCATTTGAATTTTAGCATTTCAAATCATTTTTATTTACATTTGATTTTTGTATTTCTAATACAAGTGACAAACAAATTTCTACAAGAGGTTGAAATTTTTACTAGATAGCCATGAAAGACTAATTAAAATGGCTTAAAATGCAAGTGGAACTTCAAAATAAATGTAATTGAAGGTTCTCTCCACTAAAATTTTGCAAAAGTGCTTACATTATTTAAGTTATCTAGGATATTTTTTTGTATTACACAATCAAAATTAAATAATGAAATAGTTGGGTAGTCTTATTGTTTCAAATTAGAACACAATTTTCAAATGGTGATGAAGTTTCATGTGATGATTAACTGACAATATTCTCCTTTCCTATCCTTGAAAAACTATACAAGGTTCCCTATTGCCACATGAAACCCTAACTCATGTAGTAGCATAGGACCAGTCCTCCATTTTTCCCGTCATAAGGCATTTTGCACATATTTGACGACCAGAATTTGCGGATTCCCGTTTTCCATGAGGTGCTAGGAAGGATAGAAGACTTAATTTTGACGTTTGAAATTTTTTCAAAAACGTTCTTACGCCCTTTAATTTCCACTTACCAATAATTTTGCAACACTAGTCCTCTTCGCAATTGCAAGGCTGTACTCAAAAAGTAAGGAAAGTTACTTTTTTGGCTCACTCAATGATCCAAGTGGACACTGGTGGCCACCGGCCTATTCCACTTGGGGCCCCACCATTGTCTCTTTCATTTTTTCAGTTTCGGCACAACTTACTATTTTTAGCAGTTTTTCGGGTCCGAACTTCTGGAGCCGTTTTGAGGCCCTAAACGACGTTTTTTGGGCATCGCGCCTCTAGCGAATATCATTATGTATCATTCTATTCCAGAATTATATTCGTGGAAAAAGTTTTAGTCCTCGGATAGATCTTTCTAATGATGTATCATGTGCGTCAAATAGAGATAGTATGCCAAAGTTACGTCCATGGGAAGTTGAAACACCAATTTACCCAAACGAGGCCCATAGTTTTGGCACTTCATCTCCTAGGGTTTGGTTTTTGGATGTTTAGGGTTCTCCATTGTTTCTTAATAATAAATAGGCCCTTGAGCCTCATTGTAACTCAGTTCAGAGGCCTGTAGCTTCCTCATCTCTCCTCAGAGATAGCTACCAGCGCCCTAGCTAGTTTTATTTCCATTTTGTCTATAAGCAAATTTCAGTTCTTTGATATTAATAAAATGAAGTGTTATTTCCACTGCATCTCTGTATTTATGGTTATGTGTTTATTCTGTTGCATTCCTGCATAAATCCGGATCAGTGGTATCAGAGCGGTCTGCTTTTTCTTGATCCCTCTTTGCATGTCCCCAACGAGGTCGGGGTATAAGGAGTTAGGGCTCAATCTGGTGGAACCTTTGCAAGATCAGCCTCGCAAACCCCGATGGACGCCCAAGGGGGAAGAAAAGAAAGATGAGCGAGCAAGAGATCCTATCAAAATATTGCTCAAGGAGGTCAAAACAAAGGAACGCGATGATGGATAACTTTGCCCAGATCCTTCAACGACTGCCCACTGGTGGCGCATCTGCATCTAGCAGCCACTCTGGAGGCGCAACTCCATTTAAGGTACAAGTAAAATTTGACATTCCCATATTTGAGGGTCAAATAGATGCAGATGTCATAGATAGATGGTTGAATCTATTAGAATGATATTTCTCGGTTCATGACTTTTCCGACCAAGAGAAGATTATTTTTACACTCCTCAAAGCTACCCCCCATGTTAAGGATTGGTGGGAAACCTACTGTGAGAAAAAGGATGAGACAAAACCCTCTTTGTTCTCAGCTGTACCCACTTGGAATTCTTTTCGAGATGCTGAAAGGGAACAATACTATCCCGTGGGGAGCTATGAGGACAAGTACATACAATGGACCACGTTGCGGCAACAAAGGGATCAAGATGTGCATGAGCTGACGAATCTGTTCCATACCCTGCGCACCAAGTTGGGTATCAAAGATTCAGAGAAACATCTGGTGCTAAAGTATCGTAGTTGTCTGCACAGATACATTCAGGAGGAAATGGAGTTCCTCGACATCTCCTCGCTTGGTACAGCATATCGGTATGCTGCCAAGATTGAGCAGAAATTCAAACAGAAGAAGCGAGACTTTGGATCTGCGAATCAAAAGCAAGGGAAAGGTGCTCCCAAACCACAGAACAAAGGACAGAGCCAAGGCACGGTGACTCAAGACAACCTGTCGAAGCCACAAGAAAATAACAACACCGCAAATCCAAAGAAGGACACGGGAAACTGGTGTGAGTTCCATAAGAGCTCCACTCGCAACACAAGTGAGTGTCGGGCCAAGCAGTCGTTGGTGGCCGAGATGTGGGCTTATGAGTCAGATGCATGCTCTTACTCTGAATCAGAACCTAAAAAGGGGAATGACAAAGGGAAACAGATTATTGATGCGGAGCCCAATGCCACTGTTGCCACTACAAAGATCCAGAAGGAGGAACATCTCTTCCACTCCCAGATGTGGGTAAAGGGCTCCCCGGTACAGTTCATTGTCCACAATGGGAGCCAAAAGAACCTCATTTCAACATATGTCGTGAAGCAGCTGGGCTTGCCGACCACATCTCACCCACATCCATACACCATCGAGTGGCTTCAATTTCCCAAACCAGAAAATTCGTTTTCCTAATGATCCGCCCCCAGGGCAAGAAGAAGACTGTGGCCACGACCTCCAGACAGGGCCCCTCTGCACGACAACAACAAATGGATAAGGTCGTGGAGGAGCACGGGGACATCTTCACCTCACCCACAGGGGTTCCTCTGCACTGCCAGGTCAAGCACCCGATTGATCTGACCCCAGGTGCGCCACTACCCAATGGACCGATCTATCGACGTTCTGTTCTGGAAAATGATGAAATCAAGAGGCAGATTCAGGAGTTGTTGCAGAAAGGTCACATCAGACCAAGTTCATCGCCCTGTGGGAGCCCGATCGTGTTGGTACAGAAGAAGGATGGGACGTGGAGACTCTGTATTGACTATCGGGCGCTGAACAAGATCACTGTCCGTAATAGGTACCCAATCCCACGGATTGATGACCTTCTGGACCAACTCCAAGGTGCAAAATATTTCAGTAAGATCGACCTGAAGTCTGGGTATCACCAGGTACCAATTGAACCCTCTGATGTGTGGAAGACTGCCTTCAAAGCTAAGGAAGGCCTTTTTGAATGGCCGGTCATGCCTTTCGGGTTGACGAATGCTCCCGCAACCTTCATGAGGATGATGGACGACATCTTGCGGCCATTCACCAACTCATTCGTAGTGGTGTACTTGGATGACATTCTGATCTTCGGCAAGACTTGGGAAGAGCACCTTCATCACATCCGACAAGTCCTCCAAACACTGCGGCAACACAAGTTGTGTGCCAATTTGGAGAAGTGCACGTTTGGCATGACCCAGGTTCAATATCCGGGATACATTATTGATGAAAAGGGGGTGCATGTGGATCCAGCCAATATCCAAGTCATTCGGGATTGGCCAGCCCCGACTACTATAACAGAGCTTCGCAGCTTTCTGGGTCTTGCTAATTTCTACCGTAGATTCGTGTTGGGATTCTCTCATATCACTTGGCCCTTGAGTCAAGTCACCAAAGGGGGAGCGAGAGCAAAATTCTTTTGGTCGGAACCTCAACAGAAGGCGTTCAAAGAATTGAAAAATCGCCTCTGTTCTGCCCCAGTGCTCACCTTACCAGACTTGCAGCAGCCATTTGAGATCGAGACAGATGCCTCCGACTATGCTATTGGGGCAGTTCTTACTCAACAGGGACATCCAGTGGCATATCACAGTGAGACATTGTCTGAGACAGTTCGCAAGTATCCCACCTATGACAAAGAAATGTATTCCATTGTGCAAGCCTGTCGACAATGGAAGCATTACATTTTTGGGAAGGAAACAATCATCCACACAGACCACCGGCCCCTGCAGTTCATACAGACACAAGGGAAGTTGCAGAATGATCGCCATCAGAAGTGGTCCACATATCTGCAACAGTTTCATTTGAACATCAATTACAAGAAGGGTAGCACCAATAATGTTGCAGACTGCCTCAGCCGACCACCGATCGTGGCGCTCACCACCGTGCTCAACTCTTGTGGGCACGAGACTTCTGATTGGCCGCTTCTCTATGAGAGTGACCTAGATTTCGGCCACACTTACAAGGCACTCTTGGGGGGCACGCAAGTTCCAAAATTTCACCTCCAAGATGTACTTTTATGTCACCTGGGACACCTTTGTGTTCCTTCAAGCGAGCGTGCCAAGATGATATGGGAAGCACACTACAGTCGAGTCGCTGGGCATTTCGGGGTCGAGAAAACAGTAGCAATACTACAGAAGTATTTCTATTGGTCGAACCTTCGAAAGGATGTCGAGAAGCACATCAGATCCTGCACTGCTTGTGCCATTGCCAAACCGACCATCAAGAAGCAAGGCCTATATACTCCACTACCTACCCCTAGTCGATCGTGGGAATCCATCTCCATGGATTACATGTCGGGCCTGCCTTCTACTAAGAATGGCAATGACTGTGTTTTCGTGGTCGTTGACAGATTCTCGAAGATGGCCATTATGGCGGCCTGTAAGAAGAATATCACAGCAGAAGCTACCGCTAAACTCTTCTTTGAACGAGTATGGGTACACTTTGGGATCCCACAGTCTATCATATCAGATCGAGATAGCAGGTTCCTCAGCACATTTTGGTCCAGCCTCTGGTCAATGTTGGACACAAAGCTCACCAAGTCCACAAATTTCCATCCCCAAACAGATGGCCAGACAGAGGTCGTCAACAGAATGATTGTACACATTCTGCGCATGTACAATTCAAAGCATCCACGCACATGGGACGAGAGCCTCCCCTATGTACAACATAGTTATAACAGGGCTCTCCACAGTTCAATTGGCCATAGCCCCTTTCAGGTGGGCTTAGGATTCCAGCCACTATGTCCCATTGACGTAGCCATGCCATTTGCAGCTGCTCAGGCCGATTCAGCGCACGTCCAGTCTGAAGTTGACAAAGCAAGTAGCTTCATCGAGCGCATTCAACACATCCGCCAACAGGTTCATGATATATTGGACAGAGCCAATGCGAAGTACAAGCAGCGCCATGATCAACACCGGGTGCCACACCACTTCCAGGTGGGCGACAAAGTATGGCTACATTTGCAGAAGGAGCGCCTCACCGGACCTCACCGCAAGCTTCGCCCACTCCGATACGGGCCGTACACCATCACCAAGGCTGTAGGTAACAATGCCTTCGAGCTTAGTATTCCACCATTCCTTGGTCTGCACCCAGTCTTCAATGTGGATCGCCTTCGTCCTTACTTTCCACCTCTACTGGACACCTCGGACATTGCAGAACAACTCACACCAACAGAATTAAACCCAGACTGCATGGAACAGGCCACCACAGATTGTATCATGGACATGCAAATCAAGAACACTCGTCAACAGCAGATCCAACTGTATCGGGTTGTCAAAGCTGGCCAACTCCCGCACCAAGGAAAGTGGTTCACCAGGGACCAAGTTCAGCAGAAATTTCCTCATCTCATGGAGGAACTTAACGCAATGGGGACCATTGCTTCCTAAGGGGGGAGGAATGATCCAGGTGGATATTGGTGGCCACCCACCTATTCCACTCGGCCCCCCACCATTGTCTCTTTCAGTTTTTCAGTTTCGGCATAACTTACTATTTTTAGCAGTTTTTCGGGTCCTGAACTTCCGGAGCCGTTTTGAGGCCCTAAACGACGTTTTTTGGGTATCAAAGCACCAACGAAATTTGTTCATCAAATTCGTCCCGAAAGCTGTAGTCCTCGGATAGAGCTTTCTAATGATGTATCATGTGCGTCAAACGGAGATAGTATGCCAAAGTTACGTCCCTGGGAAGTTGAAACACCAATTTACCCAAACGGGGCCCATAGTTTTGGCGCTTCATCTCCTAGGGTTAGGTTTTTGGGATGTTTAGGGTTCTCCATTGTTTCTCAATAATAAATAGGCCCTCGAGCCTCATTGTAACGCAGTTTAGAGGCTTGTAGCCGCCACATCTCTTCTCAGAGATAGCTACCAGTGCCCTAGCTAGTTTTATTTCCATTCTGTCTGTAAGCAAATTTCAGTTCTTTGATATTAATGAAATGAAGTGTTATTTCCGCTGCATCTCTGTATTTTTGGTTATGTGTTTATTCTGTTGCGTTCCTGCATAAATCCGGATCATGAGAAGTACATATAACTAAGGGTTCTTAATTGCCCTTAGTTTTACTTCTCCTTCTAAATCCTTAATGTCCATTTCATTTCATCCACCAAACCCAAGATCCACTGGCCAAGTTAGATTTTCCCTTTGATATCCCATATCCATTGATTGAGCTTCTTATAACTTCTTCTTGACTCCATTGCCCAATGGCTCTAATATTTCCCCTTTCTATCTATGCTTCCTAGATCATTCATGTCCAACCAACAAAACCCAAACAAACAAACTTTTACTTAATAACTAGCCTAAAATCAACCCTTAAAAGCAAACAAGACATATCTTTGCACGCATTGAGAGATCCCTCTCTCAGACTAGGAGGGATAGATCCTAGAGCTCTAAAGCTTGGTTCGTATGTTGTCTTGTCATTTGGTATGCCAATATGCCAAATCACGGGACCCCAACATAACTTACGTTCAGACTTTGTTAATTGAATTTCCAGGTCTTCAATCTGCCTCTTCAGCCTCCTATTAGTAGCCCTTAATTTAACATTTATCATTCTCACAAATCTAGCCTCTTTGATTGCAGGAACAGTCCAGGTAAAATACTGAGCTTCACTGCTGACTATTTCAGGTTTTGAAACTCTTTCAACCTCCCAAAGAGCCTTTATTTTGTTGAAATTTGTCTTCTCAGCAACATGTCTTCTTTCTTTCCTCTTGAGCTTAGCAATTTTAAAATTAGCTAATCTCAACTTCTCTTCAATTTCTTCATGACTGCTCTTTTCTCTTTGATGATGAAAAACTCTGTTTTTGTCATCTTCAGGCATTTGTGATGATAGGTCTATATGTTCTTCATAAACATTGGAAACTTTCCCTATTGTCTCTAACTCCATATCCAGACCTTGCAACTTTTTTGATTGCATGGCTAAACGCTTTCTAGGCTTGAATACAAACTCTGAAATCTCATCATCAAAATCCAACTTTCTAGAAGATTTCATCTTCTTAAATTTCCCTTCATCCAATTTTATGAAGTCTGCCTGAACCAAAGGAGATTCTTCAATATCAATAGCCTGTAACATATCATTCAAATCACCCTTTAAACCTAGACTTTCTCCTGAAACCATTGTTTTACCCTTTTCCTTTGCTATTTCACTTCTAGTCAATCTTTTCTGGACTGATTTGCTAGTTGATTGTTCCTGTATTGTTTCCTTAACTTTAGTTGTCTTCTTTTGTGCAGGTTGAGGAGTCTCTCGAATAATCACTGATGTTTTAATTTCTGGCTCTTTCACTTGCTTTCTGGGTTTCAACTTGACAAATCTTTTTGATCTTATCTCTGCAGGATCACTAGTTTCTGATGGTGATTTTTCTTTGGCCTTAGGGCTAATACCTGTTTCTTGTGTTTCCACCCCAAATCCACACAAAAAAAAAAATGAAGACCATTCTCTGTTTATCCTCTGAAGTTCATGTAAAACTATCAATTTAACTAGACCATGACGGAAAAGTGAATTTTCACATCCTTGAGTTTTCATTTGCACTTTATTTGCCATCTTAGCTAAACTTCGAAACAAGAAGAAAGACAAATCCAAAGAAATCATTCCAGTAAAATGAAACAGGAGTTTGAAATGATAAGAATACACTTTATGGTATCTTTCCTCACAACTGAAATACCTTTGAATGTTGAAGAGCATATTGGCATAGGTGTTCTTGATATAACTTCTTGGCACTTCTTTAGTTAAGTCTGTCTCTGCAAACTCTGGCTTCAGAAATATTTTACAAGGTTCCATCTCAAACCTGAAATTTTTGAACCATCTTTCTTCTCCCCTTGGAATCTTTGTCACTAATGATATGATCTCAGGTGAAATTGGCAAGTTTAAGACTCCAAATTTTGTATTTGAACCGGTGAAATGAAGAGAAAACTCTTTTGTCACTTGGTTATGACCTCCTTGTAATTTTTCGCAGAATTTCCAACATCCTGTCTTCTTGGAGGCCTCCTCAACTAATTTGTCCTTGGTTAGAGCCTCTATGCTTTCAGGCTCCGTCCTTAAACAGTGGCCTGACCTGTGGTTCTTTCTTTCTTATGTCATCTTTCCCTTGAAATTCCTGTGTGTTTCTTGAAACTTGTAATATCAGCCTCGCTTGATTTCAGAATAAGCTGCCTCGCTTGATTTAGGAATTTAGCCTCGCTTGATTAGGAATTCAACCTCGCTTGATAAATGAGAGAAGCTTTGGTCTCTGCTTACCGTGAGCTTACCATTCGAAACAAGGGCATGCATGAGGTGTTTCTTGCATAAGAAAATAAAACTAGGTACCAGCCCTTTTCAAATTTGAAAATGACTAACATAAATGACCTCTAACGAATGTCAAGATGGTTATGAATGATGGCATGTATGAGAAAAGACTCCTAGCTGACACCTAATCATGAAAGATTAACGGAATTTGATGGATTTGATAACTTGACAAGACATGCTACGAATCCCCGATTTTGTAGCGCACCTAATGTAATTTAAGGGTTTTGCGCTACGAAAAGAGTAGCGTTTTTGTAGCACAAAAGCAGTTTTTAACACTGTCTGCGCTACGAAAACGTGGTTTCGTGGCTTAATCAAACTTTTTTTTTAAATGGTTAAAAACTGGATTTTCTAAACATGATATGAGACACTCAAGGTATGACATAAGGTTGTTGGACTTTATTTTGTAATGAAAATGAGACTCTAATGCTATCACTTAACCCCTAAAAACTTAAAATGACTTAACACCTATCTAAGACCATGACTAAAACAAGGTAAATGTCCAAGTTTTAGAAAAAACTTTTATGGTGATAACACCTCCCTCTCTCTTCCTCCATCTCTCTCTCTCTCTCTCTCTTCCCTAAAATTCTCTCACTATCTCCCTCCCTCACTCCTCTCTCCCCCACCTCCATCTTTATGTCTCCCTCTCCCTCTCCCTCTCTTACCCTTCTCTACCTCTCTCACTCCTCTCCCTCTCCCTCTCTTCATTCCTCCTCTCCATCTTTATGTCTCCCTCTCCCTCTCCCTCTCTTGCCCTTCTCTACCACTCTCACTCCTCTCTCCTCTCCCTCTCTTTCATTCCTCCCTCCAATATATATCTAGAGTGAATATATATATCATGATATATTAATATATGTTGTAATATAACAAATTTAATATTGTATTAATCTAAAGTTATTAAATTTAATAATATTAATATATTTAGTAATAATAATAATAATACTTATATTTATATTATATTTAATAATAATAATAATAATAATAATAATCTTTTAATATTAATATTTGAGTTATTTAAATTTAAATTATTAAATATCTAAATTATATATGTAAGTGTGTGTTATAATATATATAGTAAAAATAATAAATATTTTATCAATATTAATTTTAATTTAATTTAAATGATTTTATTAAATATTAGGTTTCCAATCGAAATACGAAATGATATAAATATTAATATAAATACAATTAAACAATTATAAAAATATAAATTAAAAATAACTATATAAACGCAAATTTATATCATACAAATCTAATAAAATTATTCAAACAAAATCAATTAAGTAATACAATCAAATATATATCAATCATACAAATACATAATACCATAAATAAACATAAAATCATTAAGCATAAAATTTTATCAATGTGTGTGTGTGTGTGTGTGTGTAAAATTGAGCTCTAATGCTTGTATGTGTGTATTTACATAGAGAGCTTCTCTTAGCTTCAAGAATTATAAATTCTCTACTAATGAGGCCAACCACGTGAAGGTGAAAGCTCATCTGGCCTCCCCCCTCACTTCTAGCCTATAATTACACTACACTCATCACTCCCCAAACCCCACCTTTTATTTTAAATTACATACGATGTGTCATCACAGTCATTCTAGATACATAGATATAAAGGAAAACCACATGCTAAACATTATACACAATCATCAATGCACATCAAATTTCCATTAATACATGATTACATATCAAATTTTGCAAACATAAAAAAATTACACATAAAATTTTGATTATTACAGAAAAATAAGCATCAAAGTTTTAATGATTGCAAGGAAAGAAATTGTAAATACACAAACCCCCAAAAATTGTCAAACACACAAACTTTACATGCCAAACACAAAAAATGTTGTAAATGCATAAACATACAAGCCTATGTAGACGTGATGTAGACATTACGCATTGGCAAAAAATTTCACACACACTTTAAAGTACAAGTCATACAATATGACTGTAAATCCTATGCAAATCAAACTCAAAATACAAGCATACACAAACATACAAAAATCCCATATCAATTACACCCTAAAAATATTGTAAATGCATAAGATACAAGCGCATGGAGATACTAAGCATTGCCAAATGAAATTTCACACACATATTCCAAAGTACATATCCAAATGTGATACCCAATCACTGTAAATACACAACGATACAAATGAAGCTAAACCACAAGCATTGTTACAATCAGGAATACACATCAAAATACAAGAATACACAAACATAGAAACATCACATATCATTTACACCCTAAAAATATTGTAAATGCATAAGATACAAGCACATGGAGATACTAAGCATTTCCAAATGAAATTTCGCACACATTTCAAAGTACATATCCAAATGTCATACACAATCATTGTAAATGCACAACCATACAAATGAAACTAAAACCACAAACATTGCTACAATTATGAATGCACATCAAGATACAAGCATATACAAACATAGAAACATCACATATCAATTACACCCTAAAAATATTGTAAATGCATAAGATACAAACACATGGAGATACTAAGCATTGCCAAATAAAATTTCACACACATTCCAAAGTACATATCCAAATGTCATACACAATCATTTTAAATACACAACCACACAATTGAAACCTAAACCACAAACTTTGCTACACTCATGAACACACATCCAAATACAAGAATACACAAACATAGAAACATCAAATTTTTGCACACTAAAAATATTGTAAATGCATAAGATACAAGCACATGGAGATTCTAAGTGTTTCCAAATGAAATTTCGCACACATTCAAAAGCACATATCCAAATGTCATACAAAATCATTGTAAATAAACAACCATACAAATGAAATTAAAACCAAGAATATTGCTACAATCATGAATGCACATCAAATCTTGATCACCATACACAAATAATATTGTAAATACAAAAACATAAAAATATCACCCATCAAATTTTGAGCACCACACATAAAATATTGCAAATATACACATACCGCACATCAAAGTTTAATCATCACAAAAAAACATGTTGTAAATAGTCATTGCTAAAGGACACACACACATTTAAAAATACATATCAACATGCCATACATATCCATTCTAAATACAGCCATTAAAACTCAAACAACAAAAATTATCATAGACAATCATAAACACAATTCAAAATGTCATTAGTCATCAAACACTACATTAAAATAACATGAATACACAAACAAAAACCGTTTTAATGCATTTAAGAAATTTAAATGTGCAATAGCATAGATTAACAATTAACAAGTTGATTTTGGATTTCAAATTTCAAGTATGTTCCATAATGTAGATTGATGTATCATTAAAAATTATTAGCTTAAAATCTATGATGCTAACTACTATTAAACATCACCAAAGAGGAAAAGTAAAAACTAAGAAGTGGAAAACGAGAGAGGATACACAAACCCTTAAGAACGACTATGGTTCATTCTTAAGGGCATTGAGAAGGGGCTTTTTAGCCCCTTCAAACAAAAAAATAAGTTTTTTATTATGAGTTTTGCAAGAGTAATTACACAATGAATAAATAAATAAATGTTAATTTCTTTTGAATGCGATTAATGTCATAATCATTTCATGTCTTCTGTCATGAACATGATGGACAAGTAAATGCTTCGTATGTCATGGCCAAGCACGTATATTCCAATCATTCTCTGCAAAAATAATATATTTAAAATTCAGAGAAAATCCATACTTTCTATATAGTGGAACAAAAAATGCATAAATTGATTTATCATTTTAAAAAGTGACTAACATAATTTGATGATTGAAATCATCTTCTTAATATAACTTGACTAAAGAGAAACTTTGCTACATATTGGACATTAGTGTTGGAGCATGTACTTTGACTTAAAAAAAAAGAAAATCATTTAGATGAAAATAAGTTTGAAAATTAAATAGTCTCGACTCTACTATAATAATGAGATTAAAAAAGTACTTATTCTATGAAATTGGCTCATTTAGTAGCCTTTATTGTGGTTTATGAAGAAAGGAAAATGCAAATGTTGGAACATGAACATATTTAAAAATTTAAGGAGATGAAGAAGTTGAGTTTTAAGAAGGTGAAGAATTTGGGGCTTAAGAATGTGCATTATTTGGGGAAGGCTTTGGTAGCTAGATGCATATGGAGGCTCATATCAAATAAGGGTCTATGAAGCCAAGTTATCCTCTAAAAATATATTGAACCTAAATTAATAGAAGACCTTCCAAGAATACTCGTAATATAATTTGTTGATATGTCGGAAGTCCATTGTCCAAGCCTTCCCTCTTGTGCAGAATTGACTACTGTGGGAAGTTGGTAATGGAGAAAGAGTAAAGGCAACAGCTAATCCTTCCTAGGGTTGGAAGTGGAGAAGATTATAAAGTCCTTGAAAACAACTATAACTTAGATTAGGCAACCTCCATAAAATTCTAATGTATATGGCATCAAGAGTGGAAGAAAACAAACTTCTTAGGTTTAGATGGTATTGAAGGAGATGTATGGAAGGCCTATACAAGAAAACTGAAAATGAGACATGTTAGAATTAAAAAGATAGAGAATGAATTGGTTTGGTCAAATAATCTAGCTTAGGGACTATTTTTTTGAACCGTTTTAATGTTCAAAACAAGACTGTGACTTTCTATTTGACAATTTTCTTCTGCAACCGTTAAGATTTAATATTTATGATTTATCTACTGATTTTTTTTCTGAAGATAACTATAATGGAAAAAACACCAACAAAAAAGAGAGAATAATGGTGAGCACCTATGTATCCTGAAGTCCATGCAGTTGTTTGCTCCCTGCGTCCCATTCTTGCTTGCTGAGAGCCCACCACACAGCTGAAAATGAATCCCACAACAATGAAATCCAATTACTTACTGAAACACATAAAATTCATTGAGTTATCTTAATTTCTGTCTATAAATTACATGAAAAATAAAATACATACCCATGGATGAGTTGATCCAGTGGACTGGCGCTGGGAAGAATATGAAAAACACACAGTAGGCAGACATTATTTTGATTTGTGAATCTGATGCCTGAAGCTGCTGCTCTGCTCGCTGAACATGCCTGTAAATTCATGCACTAGGTCCCACTGAACATGCTTGTAAATCCACGCACTAGGTCCCACTGGCACAGGGATCCACCTCCTTCACGCTGCTCATGTTGTCCATATAACCCTGCGGGTGGATCGGTGGCAGGTCATCCACCTTCAAAACAAATAAGCAGCACTATAAAAGGTTCAGATGTTGACTATTTAACCTATTGGAATATCTAAAAGAAAACCGTCATTTCATTACATGGAATACCAATCGATCACAAATAATACAGAAAAAGCATCCCTCTATTTCTAAAAAGATTCATACCTGTCTGTGCTGGTTGAATAAGACTGGCATCTTGCAGCACAGTCACTGTTTTTGAAGGAGCATTTTGCGCAGAGGCTGAACAAGTCTCTCTGTCAGAGACGCCTCCCAAAGACAGAAAATTCCCGCCCGAGATGTTTAAAGTGGTTGGAAATCTCAACTCAGCTGAGATGTTGGGAATCTGAGTGGTTTTACTCAACTCCACTGAGATCTGTTTGGGAATTAGGTGATTCCTTGAATCGCGAGGGCAGTTAGGTGATTCCCAACAACCTCTGCACGAGCTCTCTCTCAAGGACACCTTCGTATACTGTACAACTACAAAAATGTGATTCAAAACATTTAGGTGATTACATGTAGGCAAAACATTTAGGTGATTACAGTTTTAAGGAGGATTCTAGTATTTGTATCACAGATTTGGAATTCCCATTGTCCGGGAAAAGTAAGGCTGATTTACCTTGTCGTAACATTGAAAATCGCCAGGATCTGAGGGATACCTCAGCTCCTCACAAGGCCCCATTCCAACTTGAATTTCCTGTGCCTGTATGAAAAACTTGCATTCTTAGGAAGGAAACAAACAGAGCCTATTCAGATCAATCTAAGACTTAAAATGGAAATCTATGTTTCAATTAATGGGAATGGGAGAGAGAATTAGATGGGCATAACGTATCTCTGAAACTTCTCATATAATCTGTGTATACCTGAATCAGCGTTCTTCCCTTGAGCAGAGGACGAGGGAGGGTGTCGCACCCTAATGAGATATACTCTCTGTTTCTCCTTCCAGCCTTATCGGTGTATACCAAATCTGGATTTCTCTGGACTTCTTCCAAAGCCCAACGAGGTAAGGGAATGCTACATCCACAACAGTAGCAACAAAAGAACAATGATGGCCTTATCATCTAGAATTGCATATAAAACAGAAAGCAGAGCTACTTGTGCATTTAACAAAATTGAATTACACTGCCTATAAAACAGAGAGCAGAGCTACTTGTATGCATTTAACAACAAAATTGATAGTAGAGAGCTACTTGTATGCATTTAACAAAGTTGAATTAAACACAGAAACAAAGAGACTATACAGAATTTTGACCATATCAGATGAACCTTAACAACAAAAGAAGACAGAGAAAGTTGAAACAAAGAAACTATACAGATTTTACTAGAAGATTCAAGAGAGGAAGATGGGGACGTGGGTGTGGGAGGATTGAATAACACACCTCCGTAATTCCGTGCCAATCAGGGGCAGGGCTTGTGAAGTAGTTTGCAGCAGTCACAGGATGCAATACTCCTATGGCGCCAAACCAAGACAAGACAGGGGTAGTCTCTGTTTGCCATAGCTTATGCAGCACCGCCCTGTTAAGAGCTTGAAAAGGGCCAGACGAACGATCCTCATAGATCCCAAATCAAATTACTTCCTACTAGTCCCACGCATTGGGCTGATCATGTATATTTGAATCTATAACTCGAAAAAGAAGAAAAACAGAGACTCGATGCAAAGAAATTTACCTAATCCCATGTAAATATGAATTGATATAAACTCGATGCAAAGAAATTTACCTAATCCCATGTAAATATGAATTGATATAAATATGTTTAGCTTAGAAATTTCTATGCATTCAAAAACTGAAGCAGGGTAGCTACCAATTCATATTTAGGCAATTTCTGTGGATTCAAAAACTGAAGCAGGTGCCCATTCATATTTACGCGTTTAGCCTAGCAATTCAATATATGCTAGAACAGAGCTAATTGCATGAAATAATTACAGATTCATATTAATTCTAATTCTTGCAGTTTATGCCAGCTACTAAGCCAATCTAACATCTGTGGGAAGGTTTCAATGCATGAAAATTACAAATTCATATTAAGAATGATCCGTGTGAAGGTTTAAAAAAAATTCAATGCAGGAAATTACAAAATTCATATTAGTTCTAATTCTTGCAGTGTCAAGGTATGCTAATTACTAAGCCACTCAATCTACGATCTGTGTAAAGGTTACATGTACAGAAATTTGCATTTGCATACCTGGGATTGAGAAGGATACGGTGGATATCTCCTCATTCATATGCCTCTCGCTCCTGCTGATTTAAAATTGAATTGATGTAATCATTGTCTACCTTCACCTCCGGGTACCACGCAACACAACAACACACAAACCAGACCATACCATACCAGACAACAACAAGAAAACCATACGAGACTACCAGAGTAGACAAAACTTATACAGAGACTACCAGACTCATACAAACATACATGACATGGAGCTCCAAGACAAGACTCGTACACATACAGTGCAGCGCAGTAGCCATTGGAGGAGGAGTAGCTTCGTAAAATGCAGAGTCTGGGACGAGGTTCGGAAACAAATACGGGTTGGATTCAACGGTCCTGCTTTTCTTGAGTGCCACCTCTGTTCAAATTAAACTTTTCTGGACTGCCAGCTCTACACAAAAAAGCACTTTGTGGGGACATGTGGAAAAAGCATCTTGGATAATTTTTGTGATGAAGATAATTTTGTTGCCAATAGAAGTATATGTTAGAATTCAATGGTTGTAAATCTAAGGGTAACCTAAAAATGAATGATTATTTATTATGAAAAAGAATGGTTATTTATTATTAAATAATGAAAAAAGAAATTGAATATTTACTTGAAAATGAATGATTATCTATTATGAAATTGAATAAGTTTAGGTTAGAAATTTATGTGCATTCAAAACCCTTTTCCCATTCAATGCTTCTATATCCATCCATGTATCCGAGGAGAATGAGTAGCTTTCCCAACATCTGAGAAGAATGAGTAGCTTTCCCAACACACAATCAACATTGGCGAGGCGGTGATACATCCATCATCGTATTTGAAGAGAATGAGTAGCTTTCCCAACACACAATCAAGATTGGCTAGGCACTTCACCGCCTATAATGATCTGCCTAAATGTTTTTATATCCATCAACGTATCTGAAAAGAATGAGAATGAGTAGCTTTCTCAACACACAATCACCATGGACGAGGCACCCCATATTTATTTAGATGGATAGAAAGATAGAATAGTTTTTGTAAATGGTTTATTTCACCTAGTTCCAGACCCATATTACAGAGCAAGTACTAAGAAATCTATATATGAATGTTTTGCACTCTGCCCATACTCTAGTAAGAAACCTCATCTTTGTTTAGATGGATAAAAAGATAAAAGAGTTTCTGTAAATGGTTTATTTCACCTAGTTCTAGACCCATATGGCAGAGCAAGTACTAAGAAATCTACATATGAATGTTTTACCGTCTACCCTAAAACTAAGACTCTGCCCATACTCCATCCTGCAATTCCATTCAATATCCCATCAACTCCCTATTGGTGTAGTATGTATGAATGAAATTTGTCATATTTTGAATCCTCTTCCAAATGTATAGAATCATTTTTGTTGGGATCTGAACTTCGCTGGGATAATCAAATCTGAAATGCTGACCAACATTAAAAAATAACAAAATGCAATAAGATAATGGTACCGTGGTGGATACTGAAATGAAAAACTTCAAAGAAAAGGCTAAATAAATAAAATAATAAACTCAACACAAACTTTTGTAGGATAATGAAAGGATACATAAATGTACTAAAATAATAAAATCAACACAACAAATTAAATTAAATTTAGAGACAAAAATAACAGAGGTAACATGGCATTCAATTAACATATCCATTTTGAATGACTGACAAATATGTAGACACACCTTGCTATGTAATATGTTTATTTAAAAAAAAGCACAAAAACATTCATAACTATCTGGAAAGTCAGAAATGGCATAACACATTCATTATAACATTATAACATTAGCAAAAATGCTACACCGTCTAAAATCTACAAACCAAAAACTAAAAATTGCATCATGTGGATCACATAAAATTGAAATGTGATTTCCTTTATTTAAACACACTACAACGTCCCATTTTTCCTTTCAAAAAGCTACAAGCTTCCCAGTCTTACAGTAGTAATGTCATTATATATCCATTAGAAAATCACCCGACCCTATCAATATGGTAATGCCGATGCCCATGAAAAACATAGTGCGTATGTTCTGGAGGTTGTTGTTCTCACACTACTTATGCCTGTCGGCATTGCTGTTTAGGGAAGTCCCAATAGTTGTGGTCGTTGCTCCTCCCACATATTCAATCTTCAGCTGAAAGAGCAGCAGCAGGAGTGTGTCCTCCCAAATCTCAATCTGGCAACCATGTTCCAACTCCACCTGGATGTTGCAGTGGAGCGTTAGTTCAAAAGTGATGACACCTTTCACAGGAATTTAATTTCCTTCTGAAACAACATCTGTCCGACACCACAATTCTAGTTCTACATATATAACCATCGCCGTCCGAAGTCCTTATTGATACAAAGTTTAGTGTAGCGTTGTGTGAATGATTTTGTCGACTCATCGCTCGTCATTCCCACCATCTGCTAGTAAAACGCAGGTATGACTCCACAGCGTGTTATCCCACATCGTTAAACAGAGATATTTCATACAACTTTATAAACAATCACATCCTAGAGGCTGCCACGTGTCAATCATCCAACGGCCAGATCAGAGGGCCTAGAGGCTGTGATGTGTCAATCATCCAATGCCCAAATCCGAGGGACTAGAGACTGTCGCATGTCAACCATCCAACGGCTAGATTGAAGGGCCTAGAGGCTGCCGCGTGTCAATCATCAATGCCAGATCCGAGGGCTTAGAAGCTGCCCCGTGTCAATCATCCAATGGCCAGATTCGAAGGACTAGAGGCTGCCGCATGTCAATCATCCAACGGCCAGATTCAAGGGCCTAGAGGCTGAAACGTGTCAATCATCCAACGACCAGATCCGAGGGCAGGAGTGGCTGCCACATGGCGGTCATCCAATGGCCAGATCTGAGGGTCGAGAAGGTGCCGCGTGTCAATCATCCACGCCCAAGATCCGAGGGCCGAGAAGGTGCCAAGTGTCAATCATCCACACCCGAGATCTGAGGGACTAGACACTGAGGCGTGTCATCCATCCAACAGCCAGATCGGACGGTCTAGAGGCTGTAGCGTGTCAAATATCCAACACCCATATCCGAGGACCTAGAGGCTGCCACGTGTCAATCATTCAATGCGCAGATCCGAGGGCCTAGAGGCTGCCCCGTGTCAATCATCCAATGGCTAGATCTGAGGGACTAGAAGCTGTCACATGGCAATCATCCAACGACCAGATTCGAGGGCATAGAGGCCAACACGTTTCATCATCCAACGGCCAGATCCGAGGGTCGAGAAGGTACCACGTGTCAATCATCCACGGCCCGAGTCTGAGCGCCGAGAAGGTGCCAAGTGTCAATCATCCACGCCCGAGATCCGAGGGCCGAGAATATGCCATGTTTCAATCATCCCATGCCCTAGATCCGAGGGCTAAGAATGTGCCATGTGTCAATCATCCAACACCCAAATCCAAGGCCAAGAGCTTGCCGTGTGTCAATCATCCAACGCCCGATCTGAGGGTCGAGAAGCTGCGACGTGTCAATCATCCAATGCCCAGATCCGAGGGCCGAGAGGTTGCCGCGTGTCAATCATCCACCCAGATCCGAGGGCTGAGATGCTGCCACGTTTCAATCAGCCAACTCCGAGATCTGAGGGCTTAGACGCTGCCACGTGTCGATTATCCAACGCGCAGATCCGAGGGCCGAGAGGTTGCCGCGTGTCAATCATCCAATGCCTAGATCCGATGGCTGAGACCCTGCCATGTGTCTATTATCCAACGCGCAGATCTGACCGCTGAGAGACTACCGAGTGTCAATCATCCAATGTCCAGATCTGAGGGCTGAGACGCTGCCATGTGTCATTCAACAACTCCGAGATCTAAGCGCCGAGATGCTGCCATGTGTCAATCATCCAACCCCCGGATCCGAGGGGTAGAGAGGTTGCCATGTGGAGTCATATCAGTATTAACAATGTGGTATAATACCATGTGGACTGGTTTATCGACCAATGGTGGGAATGACAAACAATGATCAACCAGTTTATTGAAACAGTCTGCACCTGAACTTTCGATCAGTGTAGCGCCATTGCTGTGGATCAATGAACACTTCACACAACAATCACGACTTCATAACGGTCGGTTCCTGCTGGGTTGGTAGTCTACTAATTTAATTTTTCACTAGGCTTTATTCCGTTCACTCACACTTTATGTCATGTCATTCTGTTGTGCTGCTCCCTTCCAGAAACCAATCCTACGTCCAGGGAATTAGTTCATTGTAGTCGTTCTATATATAACCTGAATTAATTTCACCTATTAAACTATAACTTTAAGTATATCTTATTTTCACCTATTAAACTATAACTTCAATATATTTTATTTTTAAAATTTATAATTAAATTATGAATATTTTTATAGTTATAATAATTTAATATAATTTTATTATGCAACCCATTAAACTATAACTTTGATATATTTTATTTTTAAAATTTATGATTAAATTAGGAACATTTTTATAGTTATAATAATTTAATATAATTTTAATATCAAACCTATTCTTTGTACTAAATATGAACACTCAAATTCTATAATTTCGTTATAGAAATAGCCTTGTTCAACTTGGGATATATTAGCAACCTACAAACCCTTTCTATATTATTAGATGACAGTATATGACTTAATTTGCTCTGACATATGGAAGACCTTCCCCTAACATCGTCAAGTGATAGGTGAAGCAGCCAACGCGCCAATGCCTCATTTGTGACACTAACAATACAATGACGTGTCATTAGAATCTCAGCGGGAAGGCAAGTGGTCCGTTAATTAATTATAATCTTTCATTTAATTTCGTGGATTCTATAATGTCTTTTGTAAAAATTCCAAGAGAATGGAAATAGATAACAAAACTTGAAAGCATTAATCCCAATAAATTAATGTGCCGTGCTATTACTTGGTGCCCTGCTTTTTATACTATTCTACCATTTCTCCATGAACACTCCACTAATTAGCTTCGTTTTAGAACTGTGTGGTTTTGTTTTGAACACATCTTGTAGAACTTGGAGGGTTAATATATAGTTCACATTTTATAAAATTTCTCAAAGATAATTTAATGTAAATATTTTATGGACAGTTTTATTTTGAAAATTTCTAATTTATATATTGAAAACCATTCTGATGTGAACCATTTTTCTATAATTTGTTCTATTTTTCAATGTTTTGTTAGAATTTTTAAACATAATTGGTTTTTGAAAAGTATTTTGATGAATATCTAGTTAAATTTACAATTTCTAAATTGATTTTATTTTTTATAAATATTTTGAAAATAGTTGTTGAAATCGTATTTTATTAGTCCCTGCCCAAAGGGCTTACAAGGATTCTTGTAATCCAACTGTTTTAGAATATGAACAGGTTAAACTTGAAACTATCCTAAGTTTTTTACATGTTTTTGTTCACTTTTTAAACAACTTATTAAACATTGATAAGGGTTTTAGTGCGAGAATCATAACCTTCAAAATCTTTGAGGTCTTATTTGGCCTTTTTTCTAGACCGTAATAAGCACTGTGTAATAAAAACTTTGTTTTAAAAGTTTGTTGTCAAGCTCATTTTCTGATATTGAAGTAATGGTACTTTTGAAATCTTTAACATTATATATTTGCATAAATATTTGCCCTGAGCATCAAAAACATTTTACATTAAAATTAAAGAATTTTAAAATGCATTTTACAATTAAATGTCTCCGCTTCTTTGCTTTTGTTCTTTGTTGTTATACTCCTAAGTGGCCACTTTACATTTTACATTAAAATTAAAGAATTTTAAAATGCATTTTACAATTAAATGTTTCTTGGCTTCTTTGCTTTTGTTCTTTGTTGTTGTACTGTTAATTGGTGTATTTCTAAGTGGTGACCTTTCCCACTGCAAGTTTCCCACTGCTTCATAATGCCTTATATAATAGTCTGCTACTAAATTTTTTTTGGCAGGTTTTTCTGGCCGCTTAATAATATGTATGACAGTACTCTGCATGACAGCCACCACTTCAAAATATTCTGTATGACAACCTTCCAGTGGTCACACTTCATTGGAGTTTTGTGGAATTTGGAACCCCCTAATGATCACTCAGGGCAACTAATCATGTTGTTTTCCTGCAACTTGAATAAAACGATACAACTCTTTGTTAGAAATTTTCATTCAAAATGTGACAGCTACATTATTGCTAACTAGTTAAGTAATTTTATTGTTTTGGTTAATGGAAAAACTGAGACAATTAATGTTATTTAATTAAAAAAAAAAAATAATAATAAAAAAAAATAAAAAAAAAAAATTGTTATGAGAAATAATTGGATAAGAAAAGTAAAAAGTTGATTGTAAAATGTTTCCAAGAACTGAAAAGAGGTTGGGGACAGTTGGAAAACAATTACCTACTCCTCTGAGGATAAAGGACTGATCCCGGGGAGGAGTAGGGGTTTTGTATCTGGAAGAAGGAAAGAGTGAGAGATTCTTGAGCTGGTTGTAACCAGTGGAATTGCACTCAGAAATTTCCTGAAGTTTCTGGTACTGACTGGACTGGATGTCCTGAGGTCACATCAGAAAGAAATTCCACTGTTAACCTGTACAGTTTGGAGCACGGGGGCAAGGAGGATGTAAATGCCTCACTTGATGGTTGGGACGACCAAAGCTGAATCATTTAAATTTCAGATAAGTATACATGAAGTTCTTTAACTGCTAGTCTATGTTATTTATACTTTTTAAAATACTTTTATAAGAATGGAATGTACAGTGGTATAATATGTTTTGTGCTTTAATTGATTTCTGCTAAGAATTTTACATATCACTGTTAGAAACGAATTTACATCCATAGCCAAATGATGTAAATATTTCCTAAAATATTATTATGGAAGAATGATGGATTATGGAAAAACATCTAGCAATATTTCATGGAAACATAAACTAGAAAAGAAAAAATGAATTTGTGCAAAGATTAGACTGTATTTACGTTTCAAAGAAATACGACATAACAATAGAATCAAATTAATCTTAAGGGAATTGAGTATCAGACAACACAAAACTAATCCGTACAAAACCCTTTTATAACTTCACAACTATTTTATACAATGTTGACAAGATATGCTATTGACTAGGAAAATAAAGAGTAATGATTTTAATCATCTCAAAGTTGTATAACATTAAGATCTCAGAGAATCGTAAAACAAATAATAACACCCAAGAGATCGGTCAGTGAGGGTTAAGGTAAAAACCCAAACCTAAACCTAGTCGTCTTTGGGTACAAATTCCCACACTGACGGTGGGGAAAACGGTGGTCCGGTCACTCGCCGATTTAGAGGTAGAAATTTTATTACGTAATTCAATACCGGAAAGTATTCCGTAAGAGACAATTCATATTAATAGCCATAGCGCAAGTCAAGAATACTTAACAATCTTGCCGAGAAAACACTTAAAAACATATACAACAACAAATAGTCATTGTAATATTTATTCCTCAACAATAAACACAAAATGATAAACCTTAAACTCGTCAAAATTGCCATTTTTTCCTTGCTACCGTATAAAACATACATTACGTTGAACCCATGGTCAAAATCAACATGGTAAGAAATCATACTTCGCGGAACTAAACGTTTTGTTTATATATACATTAGAAATCGAAACTATAAAGAAAATATAGTTCGAAGGAACCAAATATTGTGCTACATAAAATCCGTCGATTATAATCAAAAGGGTTAACCCTAAAATGTTATAAAAGATAAATCGTCATAAACGATTCAAGTTTGAATCTTAAAATAAAACCCTTTTAAAAGAAAACTTTATAGGGTTTCCAAATAAGAAATACACGCGTTAAACCCTTAAATCATGCAACTATAACGCTCTCTCGCGGAATGGAAAACTCCTTAAGGGGAATTATAGACCGGGAGTCGAAGACTCGTTCATATAAATCAACACCTATGCCGCGAGGCCAATCTCTCGAGCATACTTGGAGAATTTCCGAGCGGATTAGGAAGGAACTTTCCTAGCAAATTGAGGGTTGCCACGAGACTACGAGGGCATACCTGTCAAACAATACAAACATGCAAAAATGAGTAATGCGGAAAAAGGAAATTATGACTTAAGATAAAGATAAAAACTTAAAACCCAGAACTTGTATTTACCTGAGAAGGTCATCAATGGAGAAATGGATGTCGCCTTCACCATATTTATACTCGACAGAGAAGTGGTGATTAATACTCTAATTCATAATCTAAATACAGTTATTCAAATACGTTGGTAGGCTGAAGGCCTAAGTGAAGAATAAAAACTGTGAAGAAGAATAGTAATCCTACGAAATGATAGAACAAAGATTTGACACAAGTAATGAGAGGAAGCTTGGTAGCAAAGCTGGTTTTAACCACAAAATTAACTTCTGAGCTGGCTCGGCGTCCTCATGGACAGCCATGGTCTTCACTGCATCAGAGAGTTTTGAACCCCAGTGGGAGCAAACTTCGGAGAACCAACATTTCGCACAAAGGAAAAAGAAAACAACATGAAAAGTAATGTAGTGGAGCAGATCCAGGGCTTGGCGGGGTTGCCTAGGCAAGGCTCCCACCTAAGCCTCAACCATCAATTTCCCAAAAAGCCAGATCAACAGCGTAGATCCAAGTGGTAGTACAATGAGATCTCTGTCAACTGTGTAAAACTTACAGCTGTCGCTGGAAAATCCGAGCTTGGAATTGAACATAAATGCACCAATACAGTCCAACTGTAACCTCATTAAAATCAAGTGGAAAAGTGTTACGAAGATTTGGCAAGAGTTACGGAGGTGCTATAAATTCATAGCAAGAATATTTTATGAATCAGATAATCCATATTTATTCCATATATATATATATATATATATATATATATATATATTTGTTTTAATAAGTTGTTTTATGATTAATTGTTTTGATTAGTTGCAAAATGTAATTATTAATGTAATTATTTACATTTGAAATCTTATCCAAGGTAGAAAACTCATGAAGAAGTATATGTTATAATTACCTTAAGGTAAGGTAAAAGATTTTTTTATATATTGTGTACTAGTGTATGTTACAAGTGGTATCAAAGCAGCGTTCATACGTTGGGACCCTAAGGGTCAACTAACGATGAAGCTGTGTGTTAATGATGCACAGAGAGAGAATTTAGCAATATAGCAGGAACATCATGAGAAGAGGAACCCCGTAGCAGCCCCCTCAAGGCACAGGGGAACCCCATGTACAGCCAGTGATGAACCCATAAATGTGGGTCCAACTAAGTGTTGAACAGCAACATAAAACTAGTAGGCTATTAGAAGAACAACATCACCAAACCAGTTTCATGTTAAATACGGTTCAACAACTGCAGGAGGAAATGGTGTGTATTTGAAAAGATAAGGAGAAATTACTGCAAGATCAGGAGAAAATATTAAAAACTCCGTCATGCAAACAAAACCAGGAAGTGGAACATCCAAGTACTGACAGAGGTATGCAAGAAGAAGAAGAGCAACAAATGAAAAATAACATTACAGACAGATTGGAAAGAAGCCCGTCTCAGCGAAGTAAGAATAAAAATTATAATGAGGCAGAATCTAGCAACTTGTCAGATCAACAAGAGGTCAAAAGACAGAAAGTAGAACTTCAAGGGGAATTTCATAAAATTAAACCACCAACTTTTGATGGTGAGGCTGAGGAGGTGGTAGAAGCGTGGTTAATAAATATGAACAAGTATTTTCAGGTGTATGAATATAATAGCAACCTGAAGGCAACTAGCTATATATCAGCTAAGGGAGAAAGCCACTTTGTGGTGGAAGTAAGTGAAGAATGTACGTAGTATTGAAGAACAAGACGTCACTTGGGAATCGTTCCAGCAATATTTCAAGGACAAGTACTTAACAGAAAGATTTTATGATGAAAAGGCTAAAGAATTTCGTGATTTAAGGCTGGGACAGAGGACCATGGATGATTACATCACTAAGTTTACATCCCTGTTACGATATGTCCCATATCTTCTAGAGGAAAAGGCCAAGGTGCAGAAGTTTTTGAGTAGTTTACCAACACACATGAAGGAGAAAATAGAATTTGTAAACCCCTGGACCATGGATGAAGCCATTCGTAAAGCACGAATGTGTTATCAGCAGTCCAAGGCCAAAGGGGAGGTTGGTAAAATTTGACAGCCAAAGAAAGGTCAAAAAAGTAATTCCAATTTCAAAGGCAACAAAAGTGGTAACTTTAAAAGTTCAACACGAAATCCTACTAGCAAAAAATTTGGTAGGAATCACCAAAGAACCAAATGGCCAGCAGAATAAAAGCCTACGGAAGCATCCAGTAAACTTGAGCAAGGTCAGATTACTAAACCACCTCTACAGTGCTGGGGATGTGGGGAGGCACACTATTACAAAAATTGTCCACAACGAATCAGAAATGATACAGTGGCAAATTTACAGGAAGCCTCTACAGTAGGTGATGTAGTGCGGAACATACCTCGTATCAATGCAGCTTTGGAAGACCGACAGGCCGATTATCAGCCCACAATGATTGAACTAGAAGGTAAATTACTAACTAAACCTATTTCTATTTTGGTAGACCCTGGAGCAAGTCTGAGCTATGTTAGTCCCAAAATAATGGAAATGTGTAATTTGAAAGAACATAAATTTAAGAGTTCATGGTTATTACAGCTAGCTACCAAAGCAAAACGAAAAGTAACTGTCAATATTCCAAATTGTATTCTGGACATTTCAGAACAACAACTACAAGTAGATCTGAATGTCCTACCATTGGGGTCCTATGATGTGTTGCTAGGCATGGATTGGTTAGAAAAGCATTGGACCTTGGTAGACTGTAGGGAAAATATTATCTACTACAGAATGCAGGATGGCACACGTAAAGAGATTCAAGGAATCAAAAAGCCATTGCAGATATGCCCAATTACAGCATCCCAAATGAGTAAATGCATAAGAAAAGGATGTCAGGTGTATGCAATTCAGGTAGGGTATGCAGATTCAAAGGAAAAGTTGCCCTTAATGGAAGATATACCAGTGGTACAGGAATTTCTGGATGTTTTTCCAGAAAATATTCCTGGATTACCACCAAAAATGGACATTGACTTTACTATAGAGTTAATTCCTAGAGCTCCTCTCGTGTCAAGGGCTCCTTATAGAATGAGTGTGCCAGAATTAACAGAGTTGAAGATGCAATTACAGGAATTGTTGGATAAGGGTTATATTCGCCCAAGTGTGTCACCTTGGGGAGCACCAGTTCTGTTCGTGAAAAATAAAGATGGGACCATGCGTATGTGCATGGATTATAGGTAGCTCAACAAATTAACAGTAAAAAAAAAACCCTTTACCAAGGATTGATGATCTATTTGATCAAGTAAAAGGGGCCACGGTGTTTTCCAAGATAGATTAAGATCTGGATATCACCAGATTCGAATCAAGGAGGAAGACATTTGCAAGACAACATTTCATACAAGATATGGTCATTATGAATTTGTGGTATTACCCTTTGGGTTAACAAACGCACCAACAACTTTCATAAGGCTAATGCATGGGGTCTTCCATCCTTTCCTGGATAATTTTTTACTTATTTTTATAGACAATATTTTGATCTATTCTAAAAATCAAGAAGAGCATAAGGATCATTTGAGGATTGTGCTGGGAATTCTAAGAAAAAACCAGTTGTACGCAAAATTCAGCAAGTGTGATTTCTTCAAAACAAAAATCCAGTATCTAGGACACGTTATTTCCGCTAAGGGGATCACTGTTGATCCAAAAAATATTAAAACAATCATGGAATGGCGAGTAACCCAAAACGTGGCAGCTATTAGATCCTTTATGGGACTAGCTGGGTACTACCGCAGATTTATTGAAGGATTTTCCAGAATTTTTTTTCCTATTACTTCCTTGCAAAGGAAAGGAAAAGTTTTCAAATGGACCACGGAATGTCAAAACAGTTTTGAAAAACTTAAACAACTTTTGACCATTGCTCCTGTGTTAAGGGTGGCTGATCTCAACAAAGAATTTGAAGTATGTATGACACAAGTAAAGAAGGTGTTGGGGCAATCTTGTCTTAGGAAGGCAAAGTGGTAGCATATGAATCTAGGAAATTGAAGGATCATGAACAAAGATATTCCGCGTATGATTTAGAGTTGACAACAGTAGTTCATGCGCTCCAGGTATGGAGACACTACTTTCCGGGCAAAAAGTTTGTGTTAAAAATAGATCATAGCAACTTGACGAGTTACTTCAAGCAAGCAGATTTAAACTCAAGACAGACAAGATGGAATTCTTTCCTAAGTGAGTTTGACATGGACATTCAACATTTAAAAGGAAAGGAAAATTGAGTAGCTGATGCATTAAGTAGAAAATTACATGGTATATATGAGATATATTATAATCAGTTGGAAAGTAAATTTTCAGAGCAAGTAAAGGAAGAAGCACAAAAAGATCCCGAGTACCAATTTTTGTGGCAAAAAATGGAAGAAAGAAGAAAGCATGGAGGTGCATCTGAGTATGGAATAAATGAAGATCAAATGTTAACCTTCAGAGGTAAAGTATACGTACCTAACAGGTTGGATATGAAAGAGCTGATAATGAATGAATATCATAGCAGCTATTATGCAGGACATCCAGGATACCAGAAAATGTTGACTGTAATTAGGAAGATATTCTTCTAGCCTGGTATGCGGAAAAACCTTGCTGAAGTAAGTGTTTGGAGTGTCAGCAGGTGAAAGTAGAGCATCAACATCCTGCAGGATTATTGCAGCCTATACCTACACCTGAATGGAAGTGGGAGGTCATATCCCTAGAATTCATTACAAGTTTACCGCGGAAAAAAAGACAAAATGATTCCATAATGTTGGTGGTGGTGGACAGATTGAGTAAATTTGCACATTTTATACCAGTACAATCTACTTACAAGACTGTACAAATAGCTGAAATATTCATGAAGGAAATTTTTAGGCTACATGGAATTCCAAAGACTGTTATTTCAGATCGAGACGTTAAGTTTACTTCTGCTTTTTGGAAGACCTTGTTTTTAGGATTGGGAATGCAGATAAACTTCAGTACCGCTTATCACCCCCAGACCGACGGTAAAACGGAGCGAGTAAACCAAGTACTGGAAGACATGCTGTACATGTATGTGATGCAGTAGCCAAATAAATGGGAAGATTACCTGCACCTTGTTGAATTTGCTTACAACAACGGTTATTAGGAATCTCTAAAAATGAGACCTTTCAAGGCCTTGTATGGGAGGCAGTGTTGCACGCCCATAAATTGGAGAAGCCCCGAGACAAAACTAATGTTAGGACCCGAAATGCTTGCTGAAATGGAAGCAGAGGTAAGGAAAATAAGAAAAAATCTGAAGGCTGCACAAGATCGACAGAAGATCTATGCAGATAAGAAAAGGTCCTATCGAGAGTTCGCAGTAGGAGATCATGTGTACGTAAGGATCAAGTCAAAAAGGAGTACCTTGTGGTGGGCCTCTTGTGCCAAATTGGCTCCCAGATTTTGTGGACCCTTTGAAATTTTGGAGAGGGTAGGACCTGTAGCCTATAGGCTAGCCTTACCTAGCCATATTCGAGTACACAATGTATTTCATGTGTCCCTTCTGAAGCTTTACGTGCATGATTCAAAGCACGTAATTCATTAGCAACACATAGAGGTAGGATAGCACTGCAATCCTAACTTATAAGGTGAATTATTTTGTGAGAAATTGACAAGAAAATTGTTTATTGTTGCAGGTAGAACAGAACAGAGAGTTTTTGGTCGAGCTGCAATGCATACTCGATTGAAGGGAAATCATGCTCCGAAAGTGAGTTATCACTGAGGTTAAAGTCCAATGGAAGCACTTCAGTCCAGATGAGCCTACTTGAGAGGATGAAGGGTTCATATGGAAGGCTTACCCAAAACTCTTTTCAGAGCTAGAGTGAAACACCGAGGACGGTGTTACTTCTAGGGGGGAAGTTGTGAAAGCTACATTATTGCTAACTAGTTGATTAACTAGTTAAGTAATTTTATTGTAAAGGTTAATGGAAAAACTAAGACAATTAATGTTATTTAATTAAAAAAAAAAAACTGTTATGAGAAAAATTGGATAAGAAAAGTAAAAAGCTAATGGTAAAATGTTTCCAAGATCTGAAAAGAGGTTGGGGACAGTTGGAAAACATTTACCTACTCCTCTGAGGATAAAGGACTGATCCCGGGGAGGAGTAGGGGTTATGTCTTTGGAATAAGGAAAGAGTGAGAGATTCTTGAGCTGGTTGTAATCAGTGGAATTGCACTCAGAAATTTCCTGAAGTTTTTGGTACTGACTAGACTGGATGTCTTGAGGTCACATCAGAAAGAAATTCCACTGTTAACCCGTACTGTTCAGTTTGGAGCACGGGGGAAAGGAGGACCTAATTGCCTCACTTGATGGTTGGGAGGACCACAGCTGAATCATTTAAATTTCAGATAAGTATACATGCAGTTCTTTAGATGCTAGTCTATGTTATTTATACTTTTTAAAATACTGTTATAAGAATAGAATGTATAGTGGTACAATATGTTCTATGCTTTAACTGATTTCAGTTAAGAATTTTACATATCACTGTTAGCAACGAATTTACATCTAGAGCTAAATGCTGTAAATATTTCCTAAAATATTATTATGGAAGAATGATGGATTTTGGAAAAACATCTAGTAGTATTTCATGGAAACAGAAACTAGAAAACAGAAAAATGAATTTGTGCAAAGATTAGACTGTATTTACTTTTCAAAGAAATACGACAGAACAATAGAATCAAATTAACCTTAAGGGAATGAGTATTTCATAACACATAAAACTGTTAATCTGTACAAACCCTTTTATAACTTCACAACTATTTTATACAATGTTGACAGTATATGCTATTGACTGGGAAAATAAAGAGTAATGATTTTAATCATCTCAAAGCTGTAAGAATATCATTAAGATCTATATAAATGTAAAAACAAATAATAACACCCAGTAGACTGTCGGGTGAGGGTTAAGGTAAAAACCCAGACCTAAACCTAGTTGTCTTTTGGGTACAAATTCTACACACTCAGATGGTGGGGAAAAACGGTGGTTTGGTCACCAGTAGATTTAGAGGTATAAATTTTACACAATAATTCAATACTGGAAAGTATTCAGAAGAGACAATTCATATTAATAGTCGTAGCGCAAGTCAATAATACCAGAACAATCTTGCCAGAGAAAACACTTTACAAACATATAAAACAACAAACAGTTGGCTGGAATATATCTTCCCTAGCAATAAAACAAAGAATGATAAACCCATAAAACTGTCGAAATTGCCATTTTTTCCTTGCTACCGTATAAAACAAACATTACAGTGAACCCATGGTAAAAATCAACATAGTAAGAAATCATACTGCGGAAATCCAACGTTATGTTTATATATACATTAGAAATCGAAACTATAAAGAAAAATATAGTTCGGAGGAACCAATACTGTGCTACATAAAATCCGTCGATTATAATCAAAAGGGTTAAACCCAGAAAAATGTTATAAAAGATAAACTGTCATAAACGATTCAAATTTGAATCTTTAAACCAAACCATTTTAAAGAAAACTTTATAGGGTTTCCAAATAAGAAATACACGGTTAAACCCTTAAATCATGCTACTATAATGCTCTCTGTGGAATGGCAAACCCCGTAAGGGAATTCTAGACCAGAGGTCGAGACTTGTTCATATAAATCAACACCTAAGCTGCGTGGCCAATCTCTAGAGCATACTTGGAGAATTTCCAAGCGGATTAAGAAGGAACTTGCCTAGCAAATCGAGGGTTTTCTGTAGATGAGGATTTCCACGAGACTACGAGGGCATACCTGTCAAACAATACAAACATGCGAAAATGAGTAATGCGGAAAAAGGAAATTATGACTTAAGATAAAGATAAAACTTAAAACCCAGAACTTGTATTTACCTGAGAAGGTCATCAATGGAGAAATGGATGCCGCCTTCACCATATTTTTGCTCGGCAGAGAAGTGGTGATTAATGCTCTACTTCATAATCTAAATACAATTATTCAAATACGTTGGTAGGCTGAAGGCCTAAGTGAAGAATAAAAACTGTGAAGAAGAATAGTAATCCTACGAAATGATAGAATGAAGATTTGATGCAAGTAATGAGAGGAAGCTTGGTAGCAAAGCTGGTTTTAACCACAAAATTACCTTCTGAGCTGGCTCGGCATCCTCATGGACAGCCATGGTCTTCACTGCATCAGAGATTTTCGAACCCCGGTGGGAGCAAACTTCGGAGAACCATCATTGTGTACAGAGGAAAAAGAAAACAACATGAAAATTAGTGCAGTAGAGTAGATCTAGGGATTGGCGGGGTTGCCTAGGCAAGGCTCCCGCCTAAGCCTCAACCATCGATTTCCCAAAAATCCAGATCAAGAGCGTAGATCCAAGTGGTAGCACAATGAGATCTCTGTCAACTGTGTAAACCTTACAGCTGTCGCTGGAAAATCCGAGTTTGGAATGGAACATAAATGCACCAGTACATTCTAACTGTAACTTCATTAAAATCAAGTGGAAAAGTGTTACGGAGAGTTGGCAAGAGTTACGGAGGTGCTATAAATTCATAGCAAAAATATTTTATGAATCGGATAATCCATATTTATTCCATAAATCTATATATATATATATATATATATTTGTTTTAATAAGTGGTTTTATGATTAATTGTTTTGATTAGCTGCAGAAAGTAATTATTAATGTAATTATTTACATTTGAAATCTTATGCAAGGTAGAAAACTCATGAAGAAGTATATGTTATAATTACCTTAAGGTAAGGTAAAAGAATTTTTTTATTATATTGTGTACTAGTGTTACTGTGAGAATAATGCAGAAATAGAATTAGTTTTGAGTGGTTGAACGAGAGTGTGTATTTAGAAATCAGTTCCATCTATTCAGGTTTGTTTCCTCTTCTTCAGGAAGATTAGGTGAGTGCAGTTTCCTATATAAATGTGATGTAATTGAGCAATTGAAATTCATTAAGTTGAGTGAGCTTTGTCTCGCGTTTCTATGGTGATTCTGCTATGCTTAGTTTTAATGTGGTATCAGAGCGACTGTGTTTGGGTATTGGATTGAGCTTTGGCTCATCCGCTTTCAAAACCCATCGAGAGGTGCTGTTTGTGCCTCCCTTCCAGCGCGTAGAGGTGTTGTTCGTGCTGTTTCCTGCATTATTAAATTGGTGCGCGGCATAACATTTTGTGGAGTTTGCAAAGCTTGCAAACGTTGCTTGCTGCTATCGCTCTGTTCGTAGAGCACGTGGAGCGCGTGGAGTGTGAGCCATCCGGCGTTCAAGAGTGTGAGCCATCCGGCGTTCAAATGATTTCGATTTTTTTTTATTACTATTTCAACTGCAGTTCAACAGTTCAATGCACATAGCCCCGTGTTAAAAGGCTGCTTTAATGTGTTGAAAGACTGCTTTCAACGGATATCTGTTCATAACAGTGCGTGGAGGGTGCACAGGTTCATGCGTAGCGCCGGATTTGTCTTCGCACCGGATCTGTCTTCCACTCTTTCAGTGTTCGTGCATCTGCCGGAGAGAAGTGTTGGTTTGGGCACGGAATTGACCAGACTTTCCAGCGCGTGAAACGACCAGACTTTCCATAGTGTGTGGTTGGTTTTGCCTCTGCGCCATTTAATAACAGTAAGGTGAACTGCTTTACATTTGTTTAATTTGGAGATCAGATTTAAAGGCAGGCTGTGCGTTTTTTTTTTTTTAAATCGGTTTTTTGGTATTTAAGCTTTGGAAGAGACCGTAAGCTTAGTTGGTTAGGCCGTAAGCTTTGGAAGGGCTGTAAGCTTAGTTGGAGGGCCGTAAGCCGGTTTTTTGAAACGTTTTTTGTGAGTTGAACAAATTTATATTTGTTCTTGTCATTTTTTTTTTAACAAAAGGGAGCAAGTTTTTGTTTGAAGTTTTTTTTGTTAAAAAAAAAAAAATCAATCTAAAGGGAGTGTGCAATAAAATTGCAACCTAGATCTTTTGAATATTTAGATCTTCACAACAATGGCTAATCCTCTTGCTGATTCATACTTAAATGAATCTACAAAACTTGATGGAGAAAATTATGTAAACTGGAAATTTAAGCTCATAACAGTACTGGAGGCATACAATCTCTGGACGATTGTCAAAGGTGACGAGCCCAAGCCTCAACCTCCTGCTGCCACTCAAGATTGGGAGAAGCGAGAAATGAAAGCAAAGGTGCTGCTACGCATGTCAGTGAAGGACAATATTATTCCTCACATTCGGGACTGTGAAACTTCCAAGGCGACATGGGACACTCTCAAAGGTTTGTATGAAACTACTAATGCAAACCGTATTTTACTTTTAAAAACAAAGCTGCTATCTATCAAAATGGAAGCCAATGAAAGTATAAGCAACTTTGTTTCCCGAATTAAAGACTTGAGTGATAAGCTTGGTGATATTGGTGAAAAAGTGTCTAGTACCGACTTGGTAACTGTTGCTTTAAAGGGGTTAGTCCCAGACTATAAAGTCTTTATTTCAACACTCTCAGCTAGACCAACACCTCCTACATTTGAAGAATTGGCTGGAATTCTTCTTCAAGAAGAAGAGCGAATGAAAAATTTTGAACTGGAGTCAAATGGTTCTGATTTGGCTTTGACTGCAAGAGGCAAAAGACCATTCCGAGGGAGACCATGGGACAGGAACAGAGGCCGTTTTCAAGCAAAGCAGAAAGGTATGGCACCTCTTGATTCTTATGTTAAGAGGAACATTGAATGTGATTATTGTGGAAAACCTGGACATCTGGCTAAAGATTGCTATAGGAGAAAGAATAATGAATCAAATCAAAGACATAGAAGGCATAATGGAAATTACATAAACAGAGACACCTCAGTGAATGATGGATTTAAAAATCTTAAGTTGTTTCTTTCTGATGCTGCATTGTCTGCTGAAACTGATGATGAGAATGCTTGGTTCATAGATTCTGGTGCATCAACACACATGACTTGTAATAAAGAATGGTATGATAAATATTATGAGAAATCTGATGGCACACACATTTACCTAGGAGATGACAGGTCACTTAAAGTTCAAGGCTATGGCATAATAAATGTGTACTTACCTAATGGACAAATGCGACGGATTCATAATGTGATGTATGTACCTGCTGTCAAAAAGAATTTGATATCTGTTTCTATTATCACTGATAATCATTTAAAAGTGGAATTTGGTAAATTGGGGTGTATTGTGAAAGATGTTCAGGACCACTACAGGGTTGTTTCAACAGGTACCAGAGTTGGAGGATTATACAGATTTGATGTGACAGTGAAGCGCCATGTTGCATTGACATCCAAAGAGACATCGACAACAAAATTATGGCATCACAGGTATGGGCACCTAAATTACAATGATTTATCATTGTTGCAAAGGAAATCAATGGTTGAAGGTCTTCCTGTTATGAAGTGTGAACATTTACCATGTGAAGCTTGTGCACTTGGTAAGCAGCATAGAGAAGAGTTTCTGGTTCATACTGAGAAACGACAGTATGATATACTTGAATTAATTCACACTGATGTATGTGGACCTATGCAAACTAGGTCTCTTGGTGGTGCTTCATACTTTGTTATTTTTATTGATGATAGATCTAGGTATACCTGGGTCTATTTCATTCAAAGGAAAAGTGACATATTTGAGTATTTTAAAGAGTTTCGAACTATGGTTGAAAAACAAACAGGTAAGTACATTAAAATACTCAGATCTGATCAAGGGGGTGAATATAAGTCAAAAGCATTTAACACCTATTGTAAATCTAATGGAATTCAACAACAGTTCACAGTACCACATACCCCTCAGCAAAATGGTGTTGCTAAGCGATGGAATAGAACCTTGGTGGAATCTGCTCGTAGTATGCTGCAAGGTAAGAACATCTCTAATGGTTTCTGGGCAGAAGCCATTAACACTGCTGTTTATCTGAAGAATCGATGTCCCACTAAGCAATTAGTTTTTCAAACTCCTTTTGAGGTTCTTCATGGTTATAAACCTGATGTGAGTCATTTCAGAGTCTTTGGATGTACTGCTTTTACTCATATTCCTAAGGCTAACAGAAGAAAACTTGATGCCAAGTCAATCAAGTGTGTTTTTATTGGATATTGTGCGGATCAGAAAGCCTATAAATTGTTTGATCCAAGTTCCCATAAACTATTTGCAAGTCGTGATGTGTTGTTTCATGAGCAGGCTGATAAAAGTAATAGAAAGAATGATGCATGGCATATATCTAATGATGCTCATGTCAAACTTGATACTTTAATTAAGCAGGAGCAGGAATAGGTACAGGTACAGGTACAGGATCAGGATGAGAGCAATATGAGCACATCCAGCAGCAGTGAGTCGTCACGAGAGGGTGATTCACCTCAAAGCCGAAGAATCATGGATGGAACACCCACAGGCATTGAAGCACCAAGAAGGTCAACCAGACAAACTCAGCTTCCTGCAAGGTATAGAGATTATGCCTTAATGTCTAATATAATGAATGTTGAAGAACCAATTGACTATGAGCAAGCTAAACAACATGAACAATGGATTAATGCTATGAATGATGAGTGTGCTTCTCTTATGAAAAATCAAACATGGGAATTAGTGGAACTTCCTGAAAATAAAGTTCCAATTGGAAGCAAATGTTTGTACAAATCGAAATTTAAAGCAGATGGTACAATTGATAAATTTAAGGCAAGATTAGTAGCACAAGGATATGCTCAAAAGGAGGGAATTGATTATGAAGACACTTTTGCACCAGTAGCTAAGTTGAATACAATTAGATTACTGATTGCCTTAGCCACAAAAAATAATTGGAATATACATCAATTGGATGTCAAATCTGCTTTTCTAAATGGTGATTTAAAGGAAGAAGTTTATTTGGTTCAACCTGAAGGGTTTGTCAAACAGGGACAGGAGCATCTAGTCTGCGGGTTAAGAAAGGCATTATATGGTTTGAAACAGGCGCTGAGATCATGGTATGTAAAGATTGATACCTTCTTTCTTCAGAATGGATTTGTGAAAAGCAAAAATGATCCTAACTTGTATGTTAAGAAAGATGGAAAAGGAAATGTTACTTTAATATCTTTGTATGTGGATGATCTCATTATCACAGGCAGTGCTCACAAGTTAATTGAAGAAATTAAAGTTCAGTTGTCGCAGGAATTTGAAATGAAATATTTGGGTGAATTGCATTACTGTTTAGGAATTGAGGTATGGAGAGAGCCTGGTAAAACATTGATCACTCAAAGAAAATATACAAAGGAAATTCTTAAAAAGTTCAATATGAGTGATTGCAAAGCTATGTCAACTCCCTTAGAACAGAATGCAAAGTTGTACAAAGAATATGGAACTAAAGAGGCAGATGGTACATTATATCGTCAGTTGGTGGGAAGTTTGAACTATCTCACCACTACCAGACCAGACATTGCATACTCAGTCAGTATCCTTAGTCAATTCATGGCTAAGCCTTCAGGAAATCACTGGAATGCTGCAAAGAAAGTTCTCTGATACTTAAAGGGAACAATGAATTTAGGTATTATGTATACTGATGAATCTGATGTTGCACTGACAGGTTTTTCTGATTCAGATTGGGCAGGAAATCCAGATGACATACGATCTACCTCTGGCTATGCATTTCATATTGGATCAGGGGTCATATCTTGGAGTAGTAAGAAACAGCCAACTATTTCTTTATCATCAACAGAATCAGAGTACAAAGCTTTGACCAATGCCACCTGTGAAGCTATTTGGTTGCGGAGAATTCTTGCAGATCTTGAAGAGGCGCAAAGTGGTTCAACATGTATCAATTGTAATAATCAGAGTGCTATCAAATTAGCACATAATCCAATTTACCATGCTAGAACAAAACACGTTGAGTTACAGTACCACTTTGTACGTGAGAAAATTGAGTCGAATGAAATTGAATTGATATTTTGTAATACCAAGGATAATGTGGCTGATATATTTACTAATCCCCTTGGTAAAATCAAATTTGAAGTTTTTAGAAGTCAGTTAGGTATTGTAGAAAATCCATTTCTCCATTAAGGGAGGATGTGAGAATAATGCAGAAATATAATTAGTTTTGAGTGGTTGAACGAGAGTGTGTATTTAGAAATCAGTTCCATCTATTCAGGTTTGTTTCCTCTTCTTCAGGAAGATTAGGTGAGTGCAGTTTCCTATATAAATGTGATGTAATTGAGCAATTGAAATTCATTGAGTTGAGTGAGCTTTGTCTCACGTTTCTATGGTGATTCTGCTGTGCTTAGTTTTAATGGTTACACAAAACTTCTTGCTGTCGAAAAAAAATCAAATTACTATTAGTATTACTATTACTCTCAATTATTATTATTAGTATTACTATTACTCTGTATTATTGGATTGATTATTACTGTTATTCTGGAATCTGGATTATTATTGTTATTCTAGAATCTGGATTATTATTGTTGCGCTAGATTATTATTTTTACTCTCAGTATTACTATTACTGTGAATTATTACTGTATGAAAACTAGACATGAATCAATTTGATTTAAATGGATTAATGGATTGATTAGTATTGTTATTATGGAATCTGGATTATTATTTTTATTCTAGAATCAGGATTATTATTGTTACTATCAGTATTACTATTACTGTGAATTATTACTGTATGAAAACTAGACAAGAATCATGCCTTACCAGTAACAAAAATTCTCTAGGATAAAGCTTAGGCCTGAAATTCAATTATTACTATATGAAAACTAGATAAGAATCAATTTGATTTAAATGCCTTACCAGTAACAAAAATTCTCTAGGATAAGGTTTAGGCCTGAAGGTCAATTAGCCTAATAGCCTAATTAGCTTAGTATAAAATAAGAAAACTTCAAATCACTGAGATTATAAGTTGTGGAAAGACATCATATATGCAATTGAAAAATCCAAATTAAGTTATTAGTAATCCTCTCCATTTCGTGATGGAGTGAGGAGAACAGTTTGCCTAACTAAGATTATAAGTTGTGGAAAGACATCATATATGCAACTAAAAAATCCAAATTAAGTTATTAGTCATCCTCTCTATTTCGTAATGGAATGAGGAGAACAATTTATATTTTTAATTGGGTAGAAAAAACCATTTTGTAATGGAGTGAGGAGAACAATTTATATTTTTAATTGGGTCGAAAAAACCAAATTAAAAAAACACAATACTAGAAGTTAAAAGAATCACAATTCGTAACAAAAATATCAAAATTTCATATTACCTTTGGAATTTTGGGGTTTTAGTTCCAACTAAGGGTTTCAGAATTAATTACCCATAAGCATTGATCATGGTGGAAAAGGGAATAAGAATTTTCAGCGTTGATCATGGTGAAAAAGGGTGTAAGAATTTTCATTCAATCCGTGAGGAGAATAATTTTTACTTTTAACTGCTTAAAAAAAAACCAAATTAAAAGAAACATATTACAAGAAGTTAAAACAATCACAGTTCAAGAAGGATAACAAAAATATCAAAATTTCATTTTACATTTGGAATTTGGGGGTTTTAGTTCCAGCCAAAGGTTTCAAAATTAATCATGGTGAAAAAAGCCGTAATAATTTTCATTCAATCCCAGCTAATAAACAACATTCAACATCTTTATATCAGCATTGGGGATCCTCAATAACCAGAAGGCCTTCTAGAAAAAAAAAAAAGTAAATAAGTAGAAACACATAAACCCCAAAATCCCAAAAAAAAAAAAAAAAATAGAAATATAAACTACATTCCAAAAATGTCAAAAAATGAACTTTTCTTTCTTTCTTTCTTTCTGATTTATGGTGCCTACTTGAGGTTCAAATTCTTCTAAAATTTGGAAAAAGTGCATATTTCGATGTCCATGAGATGTATACATAAGTATTAGACATAGCTCTTATGATATTTTTCGTTGGATATTTTGAAGTGCCGAATTGTATTAGAATTCATAGCCAGATTCAGCCTAGGATTTCCATCCAACATCAATTCATCATGAATATTTATCATCATGAATCTTTAGGAATAGATTTTATTCGGAACTTATCACAGTGCAATAACGAAAACAAAACATAGAACATTAGGAGTTGGTTTTATGCGTAATTTTTATGTTTATTATAGATTTCAAGAATATTTAAAAATATTTAAAAATTTAATGAATTTGAACAAAACCATTTCTTTTTTACATTGTCCATCAAATTTCAAAATTGAAAATATTACTAAAATCTACACTCCAGTTAATTCAAAATTTAAACCATTCCCATTTACAGGTTAGTATTTTTGGCAGATATTTTCTTAAGTCTATAAGAATTTATGAGATATTTGAAGAGCTTTGTGCTAATTATATATTTAATGTGATATTTATAAATACCTAAAAGAAAATCTCTATGCCTTAGACATACCTAAATTAAGTCTCAAAAGATTTATAAATACCTAATGGAAAGGCTCTCTGTGTAATTACTGTTAAGGATTCTCAAAAATTTTGTAAATACCTAGAGGAAAGGTTCTCTGTCTTAAAGATACATGTTTTGACATTTGTGTTGTTTTATTTCTTTTGTGTTTTTCATACATAAAGTAGCTATCCCAATTTAGATATAGTATATGATAAAATGAGATGTTTGAATTGATAAAATAAAACCCATTGGTCAGCTCTACGAAAGAGTCTGAACTAGGAGAGTATGGCTCTACAGAATGCTCTACAATCTCAGTACACTTCAAGAATTATATAGCATACAAGGTTTTAGGGAAGTTATAACCATATCCTAAGAAATAGAAACTAATTCCTATCCTAAGGTCTTGTGAACCAACTCACACTAATATAAGATTATCCATTATCTTCAACACTCCCCCTTAATGGAGAATGGGTTCACAAATATGCCTAACATCTCCCTAAACATTTCAAACTTAATTTTTCCAAGAGGATTGGTGAAAATGTCAGCAACATTATCACACATTTTACAATATACAAGATGGATTTCTTTTGATTGAACTTTCTCCCTGACAAAGTGGAATTGTGTATCAATGTGTTTAGTGTTCTTGTGAAACAGCATATTATTAGCAAGTTTGATTGAACTCTAGTTGTCGCATCTGATTTTTGTTGCATCTCTCTGTTCTTCCTTGACATCCTGGAGAAGTCTCCACAACCAAACTGCCTCACATGTTGCTGCACACATAGCTTGATACTTTGCTTCCACTAAAGACAAGGAAACTTTGTTCTGTTTCATATTGCTCCATGTAATCACCCCAGATCCAACGCTGAATGCATAACCTATTATGGATCTTCGGTCATCTACATTTCTAGCCCAGTCAAAATCTGTAAATCCTGTCAATCTAACATCAGAAGAATCAGTATAAATAATACCATAATCTACAATTCCTTATAGATACCTTAAAGCACCTTTCACTACATTCTAATGACTCTCAAGTGGTTTGGGCATGTATTGACTTAGCACAATGACTGCATAAGCCAAATCTGGTCTAGTAGTGGTTAGGTAGATTAAACTCCCAACCAGTTGTCTATAAAGTGTCGCATATGCCTCTTTAGAGCCATCCTCACTCTGAAGTTTAATGTTCTGCTGTAGTGGTACTACTGCAGCCTTACACTAATCCATCTTGAATCTTTCCAATAGACCTCTGACATACTTACCCCGGGACATAAAAGTTTGTCCTGAATCTCTCCAGATCTCGAGACCCAAACAATATCTTAGTTCACCAAGGTCTTTCATTTCGAGCACTTGTGGCATTTGCTACTTTATTTCTTTGATTAGATCAACAACATCACCTGTAATAATTAGATCATCCACATACAAAGAAATCAACACTATGTGCCCCTTTTCATCTTTCACATTATACATATTAGGGTCATTTTTACTTCTGTTGTAACTGTGTTGCAGAAAAAATGAATCAATATTTTCATACCATGACTTGGGTGCTTGTTTCAGCCCATACAAAGCTTTCTTAATCTGCAAAATAAATGTTCTTTCCCTTTCTGGACAAACTCCTCAGGTTGTTCTAGGTACACTTCCTCTTTTAATTCCCCATTTAAAAATGTATATTTTACATCTAGTTGGTGAATCATCCAAGTTTCTTAGTAGCTAAAGAAATCAACATTCTGATAGTATTTAGTTTAGCTATGTGGGCGAAGCTTTCTTCATAGTCAATGTCTTCTTTTTGTGAATACCTGTTTGCTACCAATATAGCTTTTAATTTATCTATGGTTCCATCTGCATTAATATTGGGTTTATACAACCATTTACATCCTATGGTTTTTTTCCCTTCGGGAATTTCAACCAGCTCCCAAGTGTTATTTTTGAGAATAGATTCATATTCCTTTTCCATAGTTGTTTTCCATTCACTACATTGATTTTCTTCTTTATAAATAGAAGGTTCAAAAACATTCATCATATTAGTTATAAAGGAATTTTCCCTGTATCTAGCGGGCAATTGAATCTTCCTACCTGATCTTCTGAGCGTTGATGTAGCTTCCAAACCATTCTAAATTCCTTTTACGGACTCGACTTGATTGTTGTATCTGAATTCTCTGCTTCTGCCTTTTTCTGCTGATCATGGATGTTACTTGTTTCTTCACTTCCTTCCACCAAGAACGGAATATCCCATTCCTAATTGCGCTTATTAGATTCATCATGAACTTGCTCATGGAACATGACATCTCTACTAACAAAAATCTTGTGAGTAGAGGGTTTAAATAATCTATAATCTTTAAATTGTGAACAATACCCTACAAAGGTACATATGATGGCTTTTGAATCTAGTTTTCTTATGTCCTTCTTTGGAATGTGGGCAAATGATTTAGACCCAAATACTCTTAAATGTTTTACTACAGGCTTGAATCCATATAATGCTTCAAAAAGAGTTTTAAACTCAAGACTTCTTGTAGGACTCCTATTTTTTAAATAAACTGCAGTATTCAATGCTTCAGCCCAAAAACCATTCAAAAGATCCTTACGTTTCAACATGCTCCTAGCACACTCCAGCAATGTTTTGTTCTTTCTTTCTGCTACTCCGTTTTGCTGCGAATTATGGGGTACTGTGAATTGTTGTAATATTCCATGGTCTTTACAATACTTGGTAAGTTCCTCCTTCCTGTATTCTCCCCCTTGATCAGAGCGGAGAATATTTATGTGCTTCCATGTTTGCTTTTCAATCATATATTTGAACTGCTTAAAGTATTCAAATGTGCAACTTTTCTTACTCATGAAATATACCCAATAAAACTTTGTGCAGTCATCAACAAACAGTAGAAAATACAGTGCACCTCCTAATAACTTTGCTTGCATGGGTCCACATAGGTCTGTGTGCACTAATTCAAGTATGTCTCTCTTTTTCTTTTCTACTCGAACAAGAAATTATTCTCTATGCATCTTTCCTAATGCACAAACATCACAATCATTATGCACTTGTTTTAATAGAGGAATATATCTTACCATTTCCTTTTTCTAAAGTAACAACAAATTGTTGTAGTTGATATGACCAAGTCTCTGGTGCCATAGCTCTTCTGTAGTCAAACTCGATGCTGTCAAAGCTCGATCTGGTGTTGTTATTACATCCAATTTGTACAGACCTCTTGTTCGAATTCCTGAAGCAATAGTCTTCATGCCATCCAACATATCTTTAATATAACCGTTATATTTAAAAAATTCTACATTGAGATCCTGATCTGTAATCATGGATATAGATATCAGATTCTTTGTCACTCTGGGTACATACATTACATTATGAATATATCTGGCATTACCATTAGGTAAAATAACAGAAATTTTCCCACACCCTTTGATTTGATGACTTCTATCATCACCAAGGTAGATTTGTGCTCCTTTTTTTATTTCTTTAAAATCTTCGAACTATTGCCTCTTCCCCGTCATATGTGTGGATGATCCCCAATCTACATACCAGATGTCTGCATCGACATTCTCATCAAAGTCTGCCATGAACAATCTGAAGTCCTAAACCTGGTCATCATTTGCGAAATGACCTGCATGCCTTTTATGCCTCTGTTGTTCTTCATGAAATTTCTTCTTCCTGCACTCCTAAGCCATATGACTGAGTTTTCCACAATAAAAACATTTAATTACAGAGTCATTTTTATTCGGATACATACCTTGAGTTTGATTCAGTCTTTTCTTTGGATTTCCTCCATTTTGCTGTGATGGATTTCCTTTTCCTTTGAAGAATTTATTCTTTTCCATTAGCGCAAGATCTGCACTTTGGGGTTTTAGAGTCAATCTTCTTTCTTCTTCTTGCATTAATATTCTTGTTAGTTCTTCAAACTTTGGGATTTTCTCTCTCGCACTTATCACAGTGATAAACATTTGGTAATCGTCAGTCATACCATTCATGGTAATCGTGACCAAATCTGCATCTGCAACAATCTCACTGATATCTGCCAATATGTTCTTCAGATCCTTGATCTGCGATATGAAAGAAGAAACTATTTCAATCTTCTCCATCTTTATGGATAGAATCTTTCTCTTCAATAACAGAAGACGATTTTTATTCCTGATCTCATACAAATCCTTCAATATTGTCTAGATTTTGCTTACTAATTTGCATTCTCTGATATGCAGTATGATGCAGTCTTTCACTGACATCTTCAGCAACGTCTTTTATCTACCTTCTCTCTTATCCCAATCTGGAACCGATGTTGCTCCCGCTGCTGGCTTCGGTTCATCCCCATTTGCAATCGTCCAAGCACTCTACGCTTCTAGCACAGTCTGCATCTTGAATTTCCAATTTGAGTAATTGGAGCCATCAAGTTTGTTACTCTCATTCAAGTATGCTTCGATTATTTGATTATTCATTTTGATGATTCAAATAAAATACTTGACAGGAAAAAAAAAATGATAAATCTACCCCAAATATTTATATAAATAAATGTTACAATACAGATCTACCTAATCTACGATCAATCCAACAGGTTGTTTTTCACGCTGTGTGACAGGATTTTGAATCCTCTACACCAGCAAGATCTGCTTCAGATATCGTCCTTCATCGGTGAATTTTCACCGGATCCCTTCATCGATGACCTTTCACCAGATTTCCTCCTTCGTCAGTGGTGTCCACTAGCTTCGATCTATCTTAGATCTCTTCGATGCTTTAAAATATTACCTTTCTTCTTAAGCGGATCAACAATTATCCTTTTTTTATAAAAAAAAAAATTCAAATTTTTTTTTTAAGAACCTTTAAAAAGCTCCACTCACAAAAGAAACCATTAAAAAAATTCCCTTTAAAAAAAACCATTAAAAAATTTCCTCTTAAAAAGAATGTTTGAAAAAAAATTCCCTTTAAAGAATTAAATCATGTGCTCTTTTCCAAAAAGTGCATGTATGAAAAATTCCTTTAAAGAAGATCCCTCTTAATTCAAAATGTTTCATGTAAGGGATGTAATGTATGAGCCCTCAAATTACGTAAGGGAAGAGCCATCAAATCACTCGTATAAATTTTCAAACGAAAATTATCAACCATTAAAAATTTAATACGAGTTGACTAATGCAGCCTTTGTTCAATACGACAGCGTGCTAACACAACCCATGTTAAATTCTCCTGCGTTATTGCCTTAATGCATCACACAAGCGTGCTAATGCAACCCATGTTAAATGATCTTGCGTTATTGCCTTAATGCATCACAAAATCAGATCTGTCCGCGTGTCTACAAAAACCGGTAACTCTTTGATGATTAACTCAATTCTCTGCAGTGGGGACCCGCGTTATAACGCTCTGTATCTTACCACAAGATGCGTTATAGTGGAAATAAGCCGGAAAAATAAAATCCACTTAGTCATCAGGGGCTTCTTCTCTACGGCCTGGATACTCGAAGGAAACACAACCCCTTAGCTATGAATCATCCCTGGAGCTCGGATACCATGATAAAATGAGATGTTTAAATTGACAAAATAAAACCCACTTGTTAACTATACAAAAGAGAGTCTGAACCAGGGGATTCTGGCTCTGCAGAACACTCTACATTCTCAATACACTTCAAGCATTATATAACATACAAGGTTTTAGGGAAGTTAGAACCATATCCTAAGAAATAGAAACTAATTCCTATCCTAAGGTCTCATGAACCAACTCACACTAATATAGGATTCTCTGTTATCTTCAACAATATACTCTAGAATATAAATTTGAAATGCCTAGAATAGAATGTTTGGTTTATAATAATTGGTTGATTTTTTTTTGGTTCATTTACAACGTTCATTACTCTGGGCATTACTTTTCCATTGGAAGTAATTACAAATACTAGTAAAAGTTTTACATTACAAAACCTAGCTTCACGTCTTCCTTGAATTTCCAAGTAAATGTACTTGAATTTTGAATTTCCAAGTAAATGTACAAAGATTCATTCATTCATATATATATAATGATTCCATTTTTATTTTGCATATTTCCTATAAAAATAAGGCATTTTCATAGTATTTTTCTCTTAAGGTTTGAACATTTTCATTTTGAAATTAATTCACTGTTGGGTTAGATTTCGTTATTTTGTTTAGTATTCTATAGATTTTCACCCATTTAGTTATTGCATCATTTTCCAATTGGGTTTTAGTTTTCCCTTGCTTATGGCTTACTGTAAGCATATATAGGCCCCTCCTTTACTCTGTTTACACAGGTGAATTTATTGGGTTACACGCATAACACAGATATTGCGTATTGTTCACTTGGCTTTGATTCTATCAACAATATTTGTAATTTTCTCCACCATATTTGTAGTTTGTAGTCTCTCTTCAATGCCTTGAAATTTATATGCTTCATTTTCTTACCAGCCTAATTTTTTTTAATAGAGAAATATCATTTTGTTCTTTTAACTTGTTTTTTAACTTTTTCATTAGATATTTACAACAATAAAGGGAAATTTTACTCTCTCCATATATTTTTACATATGTTTTCTTTGTTTATTTACATTAAGTATTGAAAGTATTTGTACACAACAACTTTGTGAGCAACTATCTATGCTCAAATATATGTAATCTCTATCTATTTTTGTTAAATTTAATTAAATTTGATTTTTTTTTATTGATTTTTTTTTAATCCTATGCATTGAAGTGATTTTTACAAAATATTGTATTATACTAAAGTATTTACAAAGGATTTTTTTTTTCCTTTAATCTAATAATACTATGTATATTATTTACTTATTTTGTTCTATTTCATTTCTTATTGCTATCTATTATGTACACCAAAAAATATTTTTCTAGTTTTACATAAAAATAATCTCATAGTTTTTTTTGCTTCTTCAACACAATAATGATTTGTTTTTCACTAGATCGAACACCTTGTTCAGCTCATGATTTCCATATTTATCTTTTTGTATAATTTTTTAATTATATTGAAGAGATTACAGTTCCATATTTTGGAAAGTGTCATTTTTAGACCATGTTTTTGTATCTGTACAATTCTATGATATACATTTTGAACATAACATTTTAATAGTCAAATTTTCCTTGACCCGACTTCTATGTAGCAGTTCTTGTATATATAAAATTTCATATATAAGCTATAAGTATATTTATTTGGTTGTTAAGCAAATGATAGCTTCTATTGTATGTGAACATATGATTAATATTTTTATGCTAGTGGATACTAACATCTTAAGTAAATTAATATTTAATATTCTGAGTTCTAACTCCTAGAATATTGGACTGAAAGATGGTCATATGTTATCTTGTATTCAATAAATTGTATTTCTGTTCTAGAACACGATTTGTCTTCAATTTTTAGCATCTGTAGTTTTTTCAAACTCTGTGAAGCAGGAAAATTTGCAATCCCTTATAACTGTATTTATATATATTTGTGTTAGCATATTTTTCCATTGTAACCGATTTATATGCAAAGAATGGCAACCTTAGATTTATATACTAATAAATCATATTTTCTGGTTTTTCATGTCTTTTTACTAAAACAACTCTCTAGACACTTGTTGAAGAATCGTTGGCGCGGGTGACTAGACGTTGACACTTGCAATTTGACAGGTACACAATATAATTGCTAACATTTACAATTGTATTGACATAATAAACATCGTCATGTGTACATCATCTCAAAAACACAAATTGACATTTTCCTTAGAAAAGAATAACTTGTTTCAGTTAAAGAATTTTTCATATGTGATTGGAGATTGTTTGTTTAATAGTTTACAACTTTTATTGCATTGTACATATACAACGATAGAATTAAGAATAGGAACGGTGAATTATTTTAGAAAATGTTTAGCAGAAAAGGATGAAGAAGAAATTATGTCATATCAAATGAGCTCCATGAAGAGTCATTAACATAAATGCATAATATCAATAATCACAACTTGTATTTAGTAAAAATGTCTAAATCAACTTCAATTGATATACGTCTAGAATCTCGAGGACTATGGGGAGACATTTTTTGTATACATTGGTTATCAAATTGGTTGAAAATTCCAATTAGAATTGGGTCCAAAACGAAAATGAAAATGTATTTTCACTTTAATTCAACAATTTCAACAAACACTTATGATATACTATTTCATGATGAAGATCCTATAAATGGACAATTTGAACCATTGCTTGAAAAAAAAAACGCAATCATGGATTATTCCTTCTGCCAACAAACCAACATTGCATATGAACAAATTGACTTATCCATATTTGAACATAAAAAATTTAGAGCCATGACCAACCTCGTTAGGGTGCCCATGTTCAATAGCATATGTGGTGAAAGTGCATTTGAAACCATTTTTTATCTTCTAGCTAATGAATATAGTGTGCCATGCCTTCGAATTATCATTGCACAAACATTTTGCAATGTAGTTGTTCAAAATGACCCATTTGCAATTAGATGTATAACATAATATATATACTTTAGTTGTATAGAAAAGTACAAAACAATAACTACTTGGAAAGAATACATTAAAAAATTAGCATTGCCATATAACAAAGGAAATATTAAAGGTGTTGTATTTGTCTTTGCTTGGTTAAGCAAAATTATAAACATACATCTCGTCATTTATTCTGTAGTTACAATGTCCATATTGAAGAAAATATGTAATTCAAAAACAATTCTTAGAAATTTGAACATATTGAAATTTGAAATAAGTATAGGTCATGTCCACTATAAACCCTTGCAACAAATAGGCGAAATTGAAATTCAAACAATAGGTGAACTTGGTGTAACCGAATATAAAAAAACACATGTGAGGCAATAACTAATATTGGTGCAACTCCATTCAAAGCATCTTGTAGCTTAAACAAGCACAACAAAAGTTTATCTTTGTGTGTCGTTAAATACATTATTCGAATGAAGTTAAAAACACAAAAATTAAAACTTGTCTACAACAGAACGACAATGAAACAACAAGTAGTGCTAGAAGATTTAGATCATTAGTTTAGAAACATTGAGAATAATTTCATCTCTGAACCAATGTAGTGTTTGAAACCTAATGCTACAAAAAAGTTTGAATCAACATATCAACAAGGTGAATGCAAATTCAAACTGTCTTTTCCCTTAGACAAGCAGAAGAAAAACTGTTCCTTTTATTTGCTTAAAGATGCTATTCGAATAAACTTGAAAAAACATACAAAAAAGGTTACATATGACAGAACAAAAATGAAACAACAAACTGTATTAGAATATTTGTGCCAGTCAAGGTCAAGAAAAAGATCCCAAAACGAGTCAACAGAATCATCAATGTCCGAAAAGAAATATTGAGCACAAATAAATGATACCCCTATTGTTCATTGTTCAACATGTGAAAGAAATTTCTTTAGAAAATATGTTTTACCGTTGAAACAACTGAATAAAAAAACATGCAAAGAACATTAGCAAACCACTAAAATTCTCCCATGGAATTGAAAAACCTAGCTTTGAAAATGTAAAAAATAACAATTTCTTCATTTGTAGGCTTTTCAAAAAAGCATTTTCCAATAACACAATTCCTAAGTATGCAGTTCCTTAAAAAATAAGAAGAATAAAGGCACTTGAACACTCAGCCAACTTACTGATCTAGAAGAAATACTAGTGGCATTATGATTGCCCTTTTTGCAAATAAAGGAAATGGCACATCAACATAGAAAACCACAACTAGATTTAACTGTATGAGTCATTAATGTGCCACCCAACATATGTAGAATTCAATCTGCATTTCCTCGAAGCATAAAAGACACTAACACAGTGGCATTTGTGCTAAAAATACATTCAAAATTCAAAAGTTCTTATGCATTTGGTCAAGTTCGAGTCCACATAGAAATGAAAGAATTAAAATAACTATGAAAAACAACTCTTTACAAATTAGAAAATGCCAACATAGACAACAATTGGAAACAAGTGTTCATAGAAAACCAAGAAGCATACGACAATACATCTAAAATTGAAAATAATGAAAATGATAATCAAGATATTGATGAACCGATCAAAAAAACATTGGTTCATGGTTTCACTGATCCACCTACTATCTACGACCTTGTAAATAAGAAAATTAATATTGCACCTGCTGCAGGCTATGTACCATTAGGAATTTTCCAAGACAAATACTCAGAAGAAATGAGTTTTTCAACATTATTCTATAGAAACAAACGACCAACTGATCTATTGAAAAAATTTACATATCCAAAAATATGTCAATGGGAAGTGCTACATAAAAATAATGAATTTTCTTACCACATAAAGAATCTATTTTATAAATCAATTCGCATAATCATAAATCATGTGTTGAACTTTATCTAGATTAGAATTAGAAAAGTTCAATTGAAAGGAAGAAAAATCCTTGCAAAAGATGTCAAAAACAAGTTAAATTTAGATTTCATTTTGAAATCTGACATTGGCTACATGGACTTAAAGACAATCCACACTTCACCCAAATACCATCAACAAGTACGTAAAAAACTATATGCAATGATTCAACAACTAGGTCCACCTACTTTCTTCATCTCCTTTAGTAGCGCAGAGCCTCTTTGGGAGCCTTTGATGAGTGCATTAAAACACATAAGATAAAACACAACAAGACCAAACAAAAATGATTTAGAGAAGAATGAGCCACACTCATTACTAAGAAATGATCATGTGACTTGTGAACGTTTCTATAGATCTAGGAAGGATTCTTTGCATCAATTAATAACTCATGATTTGATCTGAAATAGAACTATTGTAACGCTATGCAAAGTACCCATTCTGATATAATTTAGTGTGCAAAGTGTTCTCCATGACCTGCAGGTTAAACAAAGTAGTTTTGGTTTGTTTCTGAGTTTTATGTGTGAGGATTTGTCAATTAAATTTACTATTTAACATATCACAACATAAATACACAGCAAGTAAAATTCACCATCACATAACACAACAAATTGTTGAGGCAATTCACCCCTCCTGGGCCACATCTTCCGGTCCAAGGCTCCCCAATGGCATGTCCTTGCTCTATTAATTTGCTCAAAATTGTTACAAAGGTAAAAATATGCCTCAATAGGAAAAACCAACTACAAATTCAACTTCAAAATATATAAAATAGCTATAAGTGGCTTTTGTTTCACCTTAAACAGTGAAATACAACCCAATACAGTGCCTTCTCCATGATGTCCTTAATGGCTCCTTCATCTTCCCTGAAGAAAAAGCTATTGTAGATCACCTCTGTTCGCTTTGAAACCTATCCCAAACTGCTCAGAATGCTGAAGAAACCCAAAATTGACTAAAATTTCACGTTGTTTGGTCGAATATTGAGGAAGTTATGACTTCTGCAAAAAAAATGCCCAATGTCCCCCAAAAACCCCACTAAAAGTGGGAGAACTCAAGTAAATGCTCCAAAATAGGCGGACAGGTTGAACTGGTGGAATCACGCTCTAGATTAGCGGAGGCATTAAATGCTGACAATTTGTGGTTGGGCGCGTTCACATGTGCATATTTCGGAAATGGTCAATTCGCTAGCGGATTAGGATTAGCCGTGCCTTTGGTCACAGTGAAGGGTCCTATGCATAGGGGCTAGCCCTGTGGGGCTTATCCCTTTTATTCTGCCAGTTAAAAAATGTGTTATTGCCATGGTTCTTGGGAGTAGGTCGTATGCTGTTGGGGCTTAGACCCAAGTTCTAAACTTTCCGCCTGTTAACATTTCATTCCGCCAGGGTTCCAATGGTGAGGTCGCATGACAACGGGGCTGGCCCTGAGGGGCTAGCCCCCCAACCTTCTCCTCCCATTCAACGAACCGACTATATGTGCAACCACCCGACTTCGTTCAATTGATAACCATAGGCGGGCCAGTCGGGTCGACCCTGCCTGAACTATTGAGTCAGGGTTCAAATCCCTTTAACTTCAACATTTTTCATATGCCATTCAACCTTGATCCTGGGGCCACGTGGCACCCTCTGATAGGCTGTCAAAAACCTTATAAAAAATAATTTTTTTTGACAAAATTTTTCACATAAGGTCAAACTGAATCAAAGGTCATGTTTTGGAGTTTATTAGATGATTTCAAACCTCAGTAACTTTCACATACGACCTCGGTTTTGAGAACCGCTCACGACGCCAAAATTGCAGCGACGAGACCTTTTCGATCGTTCAGATTGCAACGATTTTTGAGCACTTTTATTTTTGAGAAATTTTCTTAACTTGGACATGATCTCCTGATCATGATTACAAGTATTATGGAGAAATCAATGACTAATTTTACGTCACAGAATTCCAAATAGAGGGAGTGAGCATGAACATGGCTTATTATGGATAAAATCTGCACCAATCTATGGTAAGTATAAAAACATTGATGTTGAAAATTTTGTTGATAAATACTTGTCAACTGATTCATCGGTTCTAACTAAAGAGCTTAGAACCGTCTAGCATCATTTTCACACAAGAACCTATAGGAAAAATAAAAATTGTAATTGTAGATTTAATTTCCCAATGCCTCCAATGAAAACAATAAAAATACTTGAACCTTTTGAATTTAATAATGCTAAAACAAAAACAAATGCAAAGCTAATCTTTGACACAATAAACAATGTAAATTATGATCAAAATGATACATTTTATATTTTATTGAATAGCATTGGATTAACAAATGATGAATATATACATGCTATCCAATGTACACTAAATCGCACAATTTTACTGCTGCAAAGAAAGCTAGCTGACACCTAGACAAATAACTTTTCTTGACATATTTCATCAGTATGAATTGCAAACACTGACTCTCAATTTGTCCTCGATTCATATGCTATTGCAATGTACTGCAACTCCTATATGAAAAAAGAAGATAAAATACTTACATCGATGTTCAAGAACATACGCGATAATCATCTTAAAACAAAATTGGACATCATGAACACTATCAATTATCTAGTAAAGGATTTAGTAAACATGCAAAAAATGCCTACACAACAAGCAGTGCACATTGTGTTATCGCTTCCATTAAATACTAGTTCACGAAAATGTATTTTCATAAACACATCTCCTATAGAGGAATGCACATTTGTTTTGAAAAGAAAAAAAATACTTGCAAAAGGAAACATATGACTCTGAGGACATAATGTGTCCATCAATTATTGACTATTATATTCTACGACCTATAGCTATTAATGCTATATGTTTAGTAGAGTCTGCATCTAGTTACACAAACAAAGGGAAAAAATGCAAACAAGCAAGTAAGCCATGTGTCATAAGGTGCGTTATATATAACAAACACAAATACATTGTAAATTATTATAGAGAACAATTAATATTATACTATCCGTATCAAGTCAATGAAACTATGATCAAACAACATCACCCAACCATGGAAATATGCATATGTTGCATTTGAAAAAAAAATTAGGCAAAATGAATAAAAATTTAGATATGTTACAGAACCTGCATGGGGCGACATAGATGATGTAATCAATGCAATAGAAACACATATAGAACAATTGGTTGACATAGATAGTCTAAAAGCAAATGAAACATAGAACACACCATTTGATGAATGCATCAATGAAAAATATGAAACCTATGGTTTCCAAAGTGATTTGCAACATTTTCAACATATAAAGAACCTTACTCTACTATCTACAAGGCTATATGAAATTTTCAAACAACCAAATATGCTACAAGACATAGAGTATTACAAGTTAATGTGACAATTAAACCCTGAACAAGTAAAATTAGTCGTTGACATGGTAGCAAGAAAACTCTATAAGCCAGATGAGCCAATTCATTTGTTTTTGACAGGAGGTGCAGGAAGAGGAAAAGCATTTACAACACTAGCAATTTTCCAATCCTTAGTATGCATACATAATGGAAAATTGGCTTATAATCCATCACAGCTAAAAGGAATAATCACTACGCATACATGTAAAGCTACATTCAATGTAGGCGGTGTCACATTGCATTCTGCATTCTATTTACCCTTTAATAACAGTGATTGTTCTTCTCTAAACAATGAAAATTTAGATACATTACCAATCACTTCGAACAACTTCGTGTAGTTCTTATAAATGAGGCATCACTTGTTGGTGCAACAACGCTTTATCAAATTGATAAGCGACTCCGTCAAATTCTCCATACACCAACTTCATACTTTGCTAATGTTGACATGATATTTTTTGGTGATTTGTACCAAGTAAGCCCTGTAAGAGACTCTCTTATATTTGAAAATCCAAGAATCAACAAAAACATAATTTCATATGACTTTTGGACAAAGAAGATAAAATGTTATCAATTATATACATCGATGAGTCAAAAAAACCTGATCTTCATCAATGTCCTAAATAGGATGAGATTAAACATGAAAAATGATAAAGATATTGCATACATTAATGACAATTTCCATAAGCCAACACCTTTAAATCCAATTTTCCCATACATTTTCTACTGAAACAAGGATGTTGATAATCACAATACAAAAATTCTTTCACTAGCACATGATCAAAAAATAACACTAAATGTTATTGATGCGCATGAAATTTTTGGATCAAACTATTTTTCTTTTGAGAAGATAATAGCATTTCCATCAATAATAATAGTCAAACAAAACATGTTGGTTGAATTATATGCAGGAAACTACAATACCAATGATGAATTGGCCAACTATGTCGAAGGCATTCTAAGATCCTACTCGTCCAATAACAATGGAACTAACATTGTTTAGATATAATTTTCAGATGTTAACATTAGAAAGCATCAAAGAAACAAATTCAAAGAACTTTATGACATAAACATCTTGCCAACTTGGACACCAATTTTTAGAATTGCAAAATCATTATCAATGTCTCACAACAAATCACAAATCACAATACGAAAACAATTCCCAATATAATTAGCTTGTGCACACACAATACACCACACATAAGGACTAACATTGGATCAAGTTGCATTTGACCCAACTGGTGTCACCAAACATGGACTAGTGTACACTGCACTATCACGCGTTAAAACCATTGACTTGTTATACTTGATTAACAAATTAACACCTCAAAACTTTCATGTACAAAACAAGATATTGGATGAAATGAAACGACTAGAAACAACAGCTTCATGGAAACTGGAATTTACCAAAAAAATTCCTAGCAACCCAAATTTTTTATCAGTTGCAACTTTAAATACACGTAGTCTATAGGAAAATATTGCTAACGTTGTCTATGACACATATTTATTCGACAATATGATTCTATGTTTCCAAGAAACATACTTGTAAATTCCACCCAAAAACAAACAATTACTATCGTTCAACTTTGCCATGGAAAATTACATTCATGGCATACGTACTTGTGTAAGCAAGAAGATATTGATCAAAGCAACAAAATCTTTTTGCAACAACAATATTGAACTAATGCTAATTGACATTTAATTCCAACAACCAATTTTCTTAATCAACATTTATGCAACACCATTTGAACATGTTTCTACAATAATAACAATGATTAGAAAATAAAAATCCCAAACTACACATGTTAATTGTGTCTTTTTAATCATCGGTGATTTTAATATTGGTATTCAATTAGAAATAGCTCGCAGTTGAGCTCTTACAGAATATATGAAAACTAAAAACTTGCAAGAAATAACAAGCAAGTTATGTCCACGATAAAAAGCAACAATATATCATATCTAGACAAATATTCCTATTGAACAATGTGAAATCAATCATGCAAATGCATACTGGTCAGATCATAGCATCATTTATGCTTTGCTACAACTCTAATCAAAACATGGCATACATATTATTGTAATTCTGATCAAAACATATTTTCCTATTGAGCAATGTGAAATCAATCTTGCAAATGCATATTTGTCAGATCATAGCATCATTATTGCATTTCTTATCAGAATAAAACCTAAACTTGTCTACATCCTCATTTGCAACAATTCGGGTACAATAATTTGTTTTTTGTTTTCCGATTCTATAGCTTCGTACTTTCATTGGAAAATTTGTTGTGCCAGAATTGAAATATGTTTAAGCTACATGGCTAGTGTTTGAAACATCTAACTCTTGTGTTTTCTATTTGCATTTTCATAGGTCTACCAATAAAAAAAATCTCAATTGCTAAAGAAAATAGTGCAATAAGAAGAAATGAATCCAATGATAAAGTAGATAATGCAACAAGCAGGAACGAATCGAGCCATTATGAAAAACGATTTGGTCTTTTTCCTTTAACAATCAACAACAAGTCAACTAGTCTTTGTACTTGTACATAATTTAATTTTTACTTTTGATTTTTCCATCTTAGTCTCTGTAGTATTCATATTTATACACTAATTAATTTTTCTTTTTCCTTTTTCCATTTTAATTTTTCTAAAAAAAGAAAAGAAAAAATAGAAAAGCAAGAAATAGTTCCATCGTCCATAATGAACATTTGCATGGGAAGTATAACAAAATTTTTTGAAGGTGACGTGTTAGTGTTATATGGCCCTGCTTCTAATCCAGCAGCCTCCTCACCACCAAATATGCAAGTTGTACATGTCGACCTTGTTGATGTCCATGGCCAACTTACAGTAATCATCAATATAAGTGATAAACTAATCTCTAATTTTGTCTCATTTTTCTCTGTTGGAAAAAGCGTCTGCATCATAGTATTCAACGTGACCAAAAAAATCAAATATGAAAGAGGTGATGCTATCCATTACATCTCACTGAATTCAACATCTATAGTTGACGAAATGCCAATAATTTGTTCTGAACGTAGACTTACTCCAGACACTACAATTGTGATTCTTTTAGAATCAAATACAAATTATGTAGTTGGAAGCTTCGCAACACTTGTCACAAGTTGCTAGCAAAAAAATTGCCAATTGGAAATATATGTCAAAGACTGTGAAACAAACAACGCCTGTGCCAGTTTATGTTTTTATGTTTTCTTTGTTACAACTAATCAAAATTTTAACCCTTTTTTTTCAGGTGTTTTTTGTCGAACAACACAGAAAAAAATTTGTTGAGTTGCAACAAGATATACTAAAGGGAAAAACAATCTTGCTAATTTTCAAAAAAATGGTTCGAAATGGACCAAGAGAATCCCATAGCATACAAACGTGCTTATCAAGCTTCTTTGAGCCATTTAACGATGAACTCAAAAAATATTATCTACAAAATCTTTCCAAAACAAAGCTGCAGGCAGGTTTTCAATTGCATTTCAACTTTTTCTTATTTATAGAAAATTTGAATAAAACTAATCAAAATGTGTGTATTCTTTTGTATTCTCAATCGAGCTACTGCAAATTATTGGCATTCTTAAACCAGTTGATCTGTTCTGTCCACCATACAAGTTGTTTTGCAACAACTGCAAACAACTAATTAGAACAACAGACTGCTCGACTGATAACATGCTATATTGCACAAACTGCATTGACAAAAATCTATTCTCTTATGAACTGTACAGTTTATAATGTACAATGAAAGATGCAAATGGAAAGCTAGAGTACATCCTCTCAAAAGGCCTCCTTCAAAACTTATTTCCAAGTCTTTTGCAAATACCGTTTGTAAGATATAAAAAAACATCTCCACAATTGTTTTTATGCTACATGCATTTTCATTAAAAGGAACCTTTACAGTTTCCATGGACAATATCATTGTCGATTTCATACAAAGTTGATATCTTCAATCATTTTTCTAGTTCTGAGTTTGTAATATTTTGATATCTTAAATCTCACTTTTGTACATGTCCTCCTCAAATTTTTGTTGTCCAATGAAAAAGAATAGTTATATTAAGTCTCAAATTTGTGACATGGAGCTTCTTAACAGAGTTTGTTGTACGTTGTTCTATATATTCATACATTTTGATACATTTTGAGCATTTCTCTAATAATACTATAGATCACTTATATCAAACATATTAGAGCTGTTGTCCATAGGCTTTATGAAAATTTGAAAGTCAAAATTAGAACTTCAGCAGGAATTTCAGAAAGTTTTATAAGTGACATCAAATTCAAGCAAGGTTTCCCTTTATCCCCTACCCCTTTTCGTTTATGTATTGACAAACTGGAAGAGTGGCTAAATTTGAAAGGTGGGGATGGTATTCGATTGGGGGAGTTTGTGAAAAAAGATTCTTCTATATGCCGATGATCTTGTGCTGCTTGCTAAATCGGCCCATGGATTACAGATGCACCTATATGCCCTTGAGCATTTTTGTAAAGTAGTGGGGATGCAAGTCAATACTAGTAAGACCAAAATAATTATTTTCTCTAATAAAAGGAAGCAAAGCCAGCATACGTTCTTCTTTGAAGGCAACATTCTTGAAGAAGTAAATGAATACAAGTACCTCAAGATCGATTTCAACAACAAGCTTAATTGTGAGGACTGCATGAAGAAAATAATTTTAGGAGGGTGGAAAACATTATATGCACTTCAAAATAGATGTAGAGAGGCACAGTTATGGGATTGGAACAAGATCAAAGTACTTTTTGGACTCCTAGTCCGCCCAGTGCTATTTATATGGGTGTGAATTGTGGGCTAGCAACATCCCTGTTTCAAAATGGAAACAAATTGAAAAAATTCAAAAATGCTTGATCATGAGCAAATTAAAAATAAAAAGTTTGGTTCCCTATGAGATAATGTTGAGTGAAATAGGGGCCACTCCCATCGAAGCAATTTCCATGATGCGTCTTATAAGGTATCTAAAAATAATTGAGCAAATGGGAGGAGGTAGATGACCGGATGTTATCTTCAATGAAGGTATAAGTGAAAGAAAGAAATCATGGATGAGACAAAACAACAAATGGATGCAAAAATGGAACTTACCTTAATACATGTCCCACAAATAGAAAGGAGTTAAATAATTTTGCGCTGGAGAAGTTCCATAAGGGTATATGGGAAAAGAGTTGGGTAGAAAGAAGAAGTATTATGTTTAGGAATTCAACCCCACTTGTAATATCCAACAAAAAGAGCACATTGGAGCTAGCATTCCATGGAGGGCAAAGGTTCTTATTGATCAATTAAGAACTAAATCACATCAACTTCAGCGTGAAATGAGATGGTGGAAGAGACCTAAATAAGCTTGGGAAGAAAGGGTATGTACTTTTTGCACTTCTGGGGTAGTGGAATCAGAAAAATATTTCATTTTGGAATGTGATGCTTTCAGAGACATCAGGGACAGTTACAGCAGTATGTTAGCATCAATTTCGTGGCATTGTATTTTTAGTGAGGAAACTGTTAGAAGGTTGAGTCAGCTCATCATTAATTTGAGTAAGAAAAGGATTGAATTACAGAAGGCAAAAAACAAGGAAGCGAGCAGTCCCATAGACTATTTTCAGTCTCGTGGACATTAAAATATCATTCATTCATTAATTCATTAATAATAATAATAAAAATAATGCCTCATAAAAAGCTAAAGTCCTCTCCATAAAAAAAACCTAGTCCTTTCAATCATTATTCCTACTCTACCATGCCTACAAGTCAACAACAAAACTATATGGCAGGGACTTGCTCCTTCTCAGCCTGACAAAACTATATGGCAGACACTTGCTCCTTCTCAGCTCGTCTTGTTTTGAAGTTAATTTTTGATAGATTACATATACTTCAATTATTTCCATTATGTGTAGTGTATTTATTCTTTGTAGTGTATGTTGGCGCTAAGGAAATTACACATAGGGTTGTTTGGATTATAAATAGACCCTCAGCCTTTGTGACACACGTTCTACCCATATGGCTTGCAAATTTAATAGCAAAACCCGTTTTGTTTGTACCCAATAAATAGTTGACTATAATTAGTCATTCTCTCTATAAGTGAGCCTTATTTCCTGGGCTATCCTCCATTTAATGCTGTGTGGCATATACTGCCCACGGTTAGATTTAAACGAATTTAAATCTAACGATGAGTAGTATATGCCACATCTCATTAAATGGGGAATAGCCCAAAAAATAAGCTTTTCCCTCTCTATATGCTAAGAGTTCTCTTCTTCCGTGTAGAATAAAGTAAGTGTTTGGTAAAGCAAGTAAATAATATTTTATTTTACTTTATGAATGTGCAATGTATTTTAATTTATAAATTTTTAAATTATAATAAATAAACTAAAGTTTTATTTTAATTTAAAAATATTTTTAAATTTATACTTATTTTTATTATAATAATTTATAATTACTTTTAATATAATACAAATTATAGTTATTTTTAATATAATAATAATTATAATTATTTTTAATATAATAATAATAATATTCTTGATGTAGATTTGCACATCATATTGAAGTAGTTTTTATAGAATTTTTCTTTTGTTTTTATGATCATTTAAGTTTATTTCATTTTTTCCAAATTTTTTACCAATTTTTTTTATTTTTGTTGTTTAATATTTAATATCATTACTTACCTTAATTATTTTATTTTTGTTGTTTAATATTTAATATCATTACTTACCTTAATTATCATAACAATTGTGAATAAATATTATTAGTTATTATTAATTATTATATGTTATTTTATTATTTTCTATTTAAAATAAATTATATATAAATTAATAAGTGATAATTTTTTATTTTATATCAGAGTTTTTAAGTTACATAATATTAAAAAAAAACTAATATTTTTTATAACTAAAATTATATACTTTATTAAAATATTTTTTTTTTCTAAAATTATATATTTTGTCAAAATATAGTAAGATTATATATTTTATAAAAAATTAGTTTTAATGAGACTAAATATGATTTCTTATTATAATTTGATTTTTTAAAACTAATACAAGTTATATATATATATATATATATTATTAATCAAACAAAATTTTATTTCATGTTTTTTATTTTCTAAGTCATGTGAGTCTTAAAATGATTGAATACTTGAGTTTTGGCTTAACAAATGATTACATAAGGGTATTTAGGTGGTCAAAATTACCCAAACTACTACACAAACTTTTAACATGGCTAGATTTTTATCTTAAAGATTTTGAACTAGTGACCTTCAAAATTATGTTTATTATAAATAACATTTCTTTCTTAAATAAAAATTATTGATCAAAAATTAAAAATACATGTATAATTTAAATATAAATTAAGTATAATAATAAAAGGCAAACAATCTCAATAAAGTAGATCAATATAGTTTTGTATTAAAGTGGGATAAAATGAGTTATTGGTTGATTATAATAAAAGTAATATATATTTTTCTTGCTTATTTTCCAAATGTAATATACTTGTTATAATATCAACATGTTGAATTAACTTAAATAGGAGGATATGAAAATTTCTCTAAACAATCCATAATATAATTTCTATAATTCCAATTAAAATAAGGTTATAATTATTAAATTAAAAAAATGATATTTTAAATTGGCATTATCCCAAAATGTAAATTAAATAATATATAAACATAAGATGAATAATGAATATAACACATAATATAAATATCATTTCTTAATTAAATTACCATTATTTGGGTTTCAATTAATGCAATAAAAAAACTATTTTTTTTAGAAAAACTATATTAAAAACTATTCTCAGTAGTAGTTTGTTAGAGAGTTGATTAATGAACATTTATTTATCGATTTTTTTAATTTTAAGTATGTAAAATTAGACTAGTAAATAATTTTTCAATTGTCTAATTCTACTAAATTAATGAATTATTTGAAATTAATTAATTTGTTAAAATTAATTTATACCATTTTCAAATATTTAATGAAATTGTTCTATTACTATTCTTTTAAATTCTAAATGTATAACTATTAGTTAAACTAATATTGTTAAATATTTAATGAAATTCTTATATTAACTATTCTTTTAAGCTCTTGATGTATAACTATTACGTCAGTTAATATTACATGTGTTTTATTAATTAGAATATTAAAAAAATAACATTTTCCTAATTTATTTTCTATTTCACAATATTTTTCTATTTCTAACTTTATTATAATTTTTAAGCAACGTTCATACGTCTTTTTATTAATTCTGTATGTTTCCTTGGTTGAAGCACACAAAAACTTTGTTCTCATTAACATCTAGTATGGTTTCAACAATTTTCTCTTTTGCAGTTATAAACCACGATATTTTGTTTTTCAAAGTTTTTTCAATTATGGGTATTATTTATTTATTTCCTCCTCTCCGTAATTTTTTTTGATTGCATTCATGTACCCTATGTCATTTCTATGTCATTTCATTATAATTTTAATAGTGATCTTTATTTACTTTATCTTATTGGTTTTACTGGGAAGTGCACGAATCATATTATCATATAGGCCTAACTATAAGACTTGTTCGAATGGTTTGATAATCAATTAAGTTAATTATTTTTATTTTTATTTTTAATTATTTTTTAAAATGAATAATAATAATATGAAACCTTAATTATGGTGTAAGCGTTTTTTTTTATAAATAATTCTTCCAATTGTCATTTGTATCATTGTGCACCATTGATTTTGATGTTAGATGATTGAAAGAGTTTCTACCTTAAGATTAAATACAGTTATTAATAAGTTACATAAATAATTGAATTAGAGAAATCATGGCAAGTTAAAGTTGAAACAAAGGGCAAGAAAAAAGACAAGTATCGTGCTCAGAATGTTGAGGTACAGACTACCATGTCAGTGGGAGGAGTGGCCGCAGTCGTGGGCGCTGTAACGGCTGCAATGACGCGTTGTCAAGATAATGGGGGACAGTCGAATACGAGCATGTTTGTGCATCGACTGCAACCCTCGTTGCAACACAGTGCGTTGAGAAGGCGGTGTCCATGGGAGCTGATCGCCAGCAACTGGATTCTCTTCTTACTTTTGTTGTTAATGTCAAAACCCCTAAAGATATCGTCACTTTGATAGTCAGAGCAGCCACAGGTACTGCAACTGGTCCTGGTTTTTGTGTACATAAAAAACGGCCAGGTAAGCAAGCTATCGTTTTCGGAAAAATACCCCAACCATTGTTCTCTAAAAAATTCCCACATTCATTTTTTGCATCTGTAATAGTTGCTTGATGTTATGCAAGTGTTGTTGAAACTTAAGAGCAAGCACATCGGTGGTACCCTTAAAAAGAAGAAAAAGCATAAGCAGACTTGTGTTTTTCTACAATCTTCTTGTGTTTTTTTTTACCTTCTCTTTAAAAGTATCACCCTTGGTGATATGTCACGCATTGTGCATAATGTTTACCAAGATGTGTGTTATAGGACAAAAATCCTTTTCATCAGCTCAAAGGAGAAGACAAATATGGAAGGAATACAAATACCTAAACTAAACCTATTTCTACCAAGGTAACACACCACTATAAAATCAAGAGAGCGTTATAACGCATTTGATCAATGAAAAGATCACGTTAGTGGCTAGGGCAACGCTCTATTTACACTAGAGGGCAGCGTTACCCGTGTTTTGATTTTGAAACAGGAAAAACCCGCGGAGAATGATTTGAATTTCCAGCTTTTTCTCACAAGAGAGTTAATAAAAAATGGAAACTGCAAAGCACTAGTCTTTTATTGGGCCTTGCCATAAAAAGCTGAACTCTCAAGGAAGGAAAAAGCATGGCAAGTTGAGGAAACATCTTGGTTGTTTCTATTTAGAACTAGTGGAAGGAGAAAGGCAATGATTGCTCTCTCCATCTCCTATAAAATGGAGTTGAAGGCTCTTGGTTCAAGGTCGAAGGATTGTCAAAGTTTTGAATACTTGTGAAGCAAAGCATTATTGTTGTAGTGTGAGGGTCAAAGGTCAAAGAGGTTCATTGAGAACTTGTTGATCAAGACATCACCACATTGAGAGATAGAGAGATTGGAACGCTGAGGAGGGCTTGGTACAACCGACGGTTGTAATCCTCCTTTTCATAAATCAATAGAACTGTATTTGTTTTGTCCATTCTATGCATTGATATTGTTATTGTTTTCCAACTACTTGTATAGCATGAGATGAATGGCCTAGATGTGCATTGTTTAATGTTTGTAATATATTAACTTAATGGATAGGAATGTGTATTGTGATAGAGATTACACGGGTGCTTTGATTGATCACAGGGTCAAGATTTGGAGCTGGTGAAGGAGGAACCCTGCTTCACTGCTTAGCGCTCTCCAAGGGACTTCAAGATCATAGAAGAGGTAATCTTCCATCTTATTCCATCAAGTTGCTTTAAGTTGATATGAACATCTATGCATCTTCTTTGTGAAGTATACAGCTAATATTACTATCTGCCTCGGGCACCGGAAAGCCCTGAGAGGGATATTCGATAACCAACAACCCAAGCATTTTACCCTATAGCAGAATTTGCGACTTCGCTAGGGATTTCCCCATAGTTTCTGGACTATCTCTTTCCCCCTTTCTTCTTTCCTCTGTTCATAGACCCTTCTGACTAGTATTTATGCCCAATAGACATTTCAAAAGCTCACAGAGTTCAATCCTGTTTCTGTTTGACCATCTGAAGGACTTTACCCTGGCTAACACTACTTTTGTTAGTGTTCCAATGCGTTATAACGCGGGCTCTGCTTAAAGATAGTGCATTAGTCTCTGGATTAACGTTGTATTTACTCAGAGACAGTGCGTTACTCAGCCAAAATTTGTTGTTCACCCCTGTGATTGTGTTCTTGGTTGCAGAGTTTTTTGGCCATCAGTATCCCTCCTTAACTGAATCCCTGTGCTTTTTTACTAAGCTGGCCTTTCTGTTTATTTTCTCTTGTTTGAAAAGTTAGTGTCAAAAACATTTACTTTTTAGAGAAGAATTTTTTTTTAGTTTTTTTGCATCTAGCTGAATTAATTCTGAAGATTTTAGTTAAAATACTATTAAGATGAGGTAAATAGATGTTTGAATCTTTAAGATTGAACTTTACTATTTGAATGTTAGTGCATGGATATTGAAAAGAAACCTCTCCTTGTAGAAATACTCTTCATCGAATTGAATATTTAGAGCATATTTTTGCATGGTTTCTTGAGTCAGAGTCTCATTACATTTCATACGTCCACTCCCCCTTCACAAGAATAATAATCAAGTACACTAAGAATCAAGCGATAAACAAAATCAATCACATTAATTTTTTTTTGAGCTCACACAAACAGTAGTTCAGGCTAGGATCTTGGGTTAGGAAAAGTGAGAAAATCACCCAAGATCTCAAAACTTGAGATTAGAGTCATTAACAAGCGAAATCCTACTGCACTCTTATTATCAGGATCGTTCCTTTACCGGAGCTCAGCGCGAGACAATGCTTGGGTGCACAAGAAGGTAGCCCAACTTCGACTGCATCCGGTGGGTATAATATATATTGGGGTTCTCTTCGGGGATGTCGAAATTAGATCGGGGATCTAGGTGTTTTGCCCATGTAGCATGCTGTCCTAGACCGTGGACCCCCCCGATGATGTCTGTGATTTGAGGTAACTTTAGTGGCCATAATTTTTAGGGACTTACACAAGGTGACTAGGACGGGCTGTCTTCATACCTGAAACAGACGGACCCACTCTTTCTTCGGTCTTTAGGAGGGTACTCGTCTTCACGAGAGTGCTTACACCTATCGTCTGAGGTTTGGGTGAAGCTATAGAGTGACCGTAACTATAATTTCGACCAACCCTCTCTGTATACTATTGTGATACTGGATTTCATCACCAGCAAAAGGTAGTACTCAGACAGGGCACCCTATTCTGGCTGCTTGCTGATTGATTTTAGAGAGTCCTTTTTTCTTTTTTTTCCTTTTTAGGTGTGTGGTTACTGTCATTGAGACTTTATAATACATCACAATTTATTAAAATTTGTTAAAAATAAATAGGTCACCGTGGCGTCATCCGACCCACGCCGTCTGCCTCGACGAAAAAAAGGTCTACCTCCTCTGACTCTTGAGGAACAACTGAACCTTGGTGAACCCATGCCTTCTATGGAAGAGCAGTTTCCATTGACAAACCTTGATTTTTACATCACCTCATATCATACGAAATTTCCAGAGGACCCTTTCACGGAAGGTGTCGTACCTCATTACAATCCTCTACTCACTGATCCGTTGGGGCCTATGATAGTTCAGATTCCACCACGCCAAGACATGTCTTTAGCTGCACAAACATCCATTTCACAACCGGCATCCACAGGGTCGATACTAATGGCAACCATCCCAGGTTCGCCACCATCCTCCCCGCCAGTTGTCAGTTCTATGCCATCACTTGGTAACCCCAGTAGTCAACATATACCTAGTCCCAACCCTACGGTCATCACAACTGTGAGTAACTCGTCGAGTCCTTCGGGATCTACTCCTACCGTGGCCACATCGGAACCTACGGTTCCTCCTCCCATGAGTGGGACTATTTCGGTTCCTTTTAGCAACCCTTTCGGTTGGAACCCTTTCTGAGTTCAAATCCCTTGGCCACCATACCAGGGGGAAATGTCACCAGCATGCAGATAACAGGGAAAATTTCACTTCCCCTGAAATCCTTAGGAAAAACTAGACAACCTATTGTTAACACTATTCCCTTAAGTGGTTTAAATATCGGTGTAGGGTCTATGCCGTTGCCGAACTATGCAAGTAGTAGTATGCCTCCGGGAAACTCTATTGCATCCATATGGACTAACCCACCCCAACCTCCATCTGTAATGGGAGGGAACTTTTATACTGGGGTAACCAACCATTCGCCCCACAATACAATATGCCCTATGGACAACAACCATATATCCTTACCCCTTCACCTATACGAAACTTTTATCAAAGTCCTACTTATCCTCCTGGTAACACATTGATGGGCGGACCCTATGGTCTAAATAGTCAGCCAATACTTCCTTGGTTAGATTCGGGGGCAAACCTGCAGTTGCCATTTTTGGCAGCTCTAGACATCCCCAACATCCATAAACTGACTAATGACCCCATCAATCACAACCCGCTCTGGCCTCCAGTACCACACAATATTCCATCTGACATCCCAAAGTTTGATGGGAAACAAGGGGAAGACCTAGCCGCACACATCACCACCTTTCGTTTATGGTCTATATCTAATTCCATGGTGGATGATAGTGTCCGGCTTCGACTGTTCCCCTGCACCCTTACAGGAAATGTCACCAAGTGGTATATTGAATTTCCACGCGCCGCCATAAACAATTTTGGCGCTTTAGCGATGGAGTTTCCAAAGAACTTCCAATTACCAATCAGATTTGAAACCGGAACAGAACTGTTAACCTCATTGCGCCAAGACACCGCCACCCACATCTCCGATCATATTCATGAATGGAGACGTAGGAGGAGGCTGGTGAAAGCGCCAATCCCAAATCATTTGTTGTCTAATTGGTTTTGTAAGTATCTCTTACCCCACATCTCTAAAGACATTGGCCTATCTGGTGTGGTCATAGAAGATAAATGCATTCGTCGTGCCCAAAATTTGGATTTAATCTATTCACAATCTGGCATGCTATATGATCTGCTCCCCAATGCCCCTGGTAACCTAAATCCTCCCGCTACTCAGAAAATCGGAGCCCTTTTCGATGGTCTCGTTGGCACAATCTCTAGCATAGCCACAAAACAGTCTTGAGGGAAAACCTCCCAGCCATCCTTGGCTACCACCACCCCTAACCAAATGACTACTCTTCCTATCGCTGAGGTAAATTCTGTGCAAACTTCACAAAAACCTAGTGGTAAGAATAAGAACAACAAGAAAAAGAAATCTTCTTCGGAGGAGCAGTCGGACAATTAGAATAATCCTAATCAGAAAAATGCTGCCAAAAACGACAAAGGGAAGGATAAACCCATGAAATTTCCTTGCAAAATCTGTGCGGAGGACCACTTGACATACAAATGTATTCGGCTATAGGAATGCACCGATTTTATCGCAAACAAGGATTATGGGTGAACACCTGTCGTTCTTCATAATCCTTTCCCTAATCAACAGCAACAACACATGGTTGAAAACCCGCCACAACCCCAAAAACGGGGCAATGGTGGTTCACATCCTTCTGGTGAAGGATCATCTGCCATTTATGGTATTGAAAGTGTTGAACTTCAAACACAAGCCGAGCTTTATGGAAATCCTACCATATATGCTCAAGAACCTGGTACTATTTCAACTCCACTGCCGCCTAACGATCTGCATATCGAACGGCCTATTGCTGACCCCGTGATTCGTCCCCCCAAAGGGACACGTCGACGCACGACTCATAACACCTCTGCACGTGCAACCCAAAACTACAACATTGTAGAAGATTTGGCGCAGGCACCGTCAGCTATGTCTGCTTTCGAAGTATTCCAAACCTGTCCAGCACAAAGGAAAGCCTTGATTTCGGCCATTAGTGGAATAGACCCCCAGGATTCCATGCTAGCTATCTTTGATATGGAAAAATCTTAGACTTGCCTCTCACACCAACTCGCATTCTAGGTGCAGGTTGTGTCGAAAGGGAGACCAATCCATCGCATTGTCATAGACGAAGGTGCTTCGACCTGCGTTATGTCACAAGCTTATTGGTTCGCTTTAGGTTATTCTACCTTGTCACCCCCATAGAATTCCCTCAAAGCTTTCGATGGCCACATGTTCCTCCCCAAAGGTTATATTGCTAGCTTTCCCATCACTTTGAGTGGGAAAACGATAATCGTGGACGTTGAAGTCATAGATCGCCATGTAGACTATAATCTATTGCTCGGTCGCAGTTGATCTTATGCCATAACCGCCATTGTTTCTTCGGTATTCCGACTCGTCCTATTTCCATTGGATGGGAAAATAGTCAAAGTGGATCAGTTATCCTTTTTCACCCCTGATTATTCCACATTACCAAGTAGCATTGTACCCCTAATAGGAGGCTTTCCTGACTCTTATGTCAGTATCAATACTAGTCTTCTAAAGGCATCTTCTCTACTGGGTTTTTTTCCTCTGCCGCTGCCAGAGATCTCAAATACGGTTGCAATGATATCCACCACTTTGGTTGGCTCGATCGACCCATGGATCCTCCCGACACCTTCAGACATTGATTCCTACAGAGATCAGATGTCGCTCTCACCAGCCGAGTTGGCATACCAAGCCATCCAAATTACATCTGAACCCTCCACTACTATGGTTTTGACCATAGGTACAAACCTCTTGCCCACCATAGTTCTCTCTAAGGATCTCCTCAATGAAGTCTTGCCTACAGACGAAGCTATTCGAGAGATCATGTCTCTAGAAGAACGACCTTGGGGAGAGTTTCACCATTGCACTTCGATGATCGATTCGGATGTGATAAATACTGAAATCCCATCCTTTGACCCATCTGAGATGGTTCCCTCCACTTACAAAATTATTCAAACTATCGATTCAAAAGGGAACATGGGTAATCTTTCTAAGACAATGCTCATTGATATCTCGGTCAAAACGGGTATCGTGGAAAATATTCATATTGGAGCAGTTTGCAATACTGAGGAAATTGCACGCTTCACATCCCTTTTCAAGGAATTCCGCGATGTGTTTGCTTGGTCTTATGACGAAATGCCCAGCATAGATCCGTATATAGTTGAGCATGAAATCAAAATTTATGACAATTCCAAACCAATTCGACAGCGACTCAGGCCTGTCCACCCGCACAAGCAAAATGCGCCATTTAACCGAGGTAGAAAGTTTAAAGAGTTTAAAATGATTGTTTCATCTATCCCATTCTTTGACAATGGGTTTCCCATCCCATCTGATAAAAACAAGGCACCATCTGAGTTTGTGTTGACTATCATGATCTTAACGCTGCTTGTCCAAAAGACAGTTATCCTATGCCGTTCATAGATCATATTCCCGACAATTGTGCAGGATGCGAATCTTTTTCCTTCATGGATGGATTCTTGGGCTATAACCAGATTGCGATTAAAAAATAAGACCAGCATAAAACTGCCTTCATCTGTCCTTGGAGCACATTTTCATATCGTAAACTCCCATTCGGTCTAAATAATGCTGGAGCAAATTTTTAGCGGGCTATGGAATACGCTTTCCATGACATTCGACATATTGTACAGGCGTACTTGGACGACCTTCCAGCCCATTCCAAGAAACGACCTGATCACCTTGCTCATCTGAAAGAAATTTTTGCGAGGTAGAGATTCTACAATATACGTCTGAATCCTCACAAGTACGTATTCATGTTCGAGTTGAGGCGTCTGTTAGGTTTCGTTGTCTCCAAGCACGGGATTAGGGTTGATCCTGATAAGGTTAAAGCAATTGTTGAATTGTCAGCACCACAATACATCCTCCAACTCCAACGTTTGCAAGGGAAGGAAATTTTTTTACGTCGATTCATTGTTAACTATGTCGAGATGATGAAAGGATTCATGTGATTATTGAAGAAGGGAACACTGTATTTGTGGGATGACCAAGCTCAATGGTCATTTGATGCTTTAAAACATGCACTTGTTTCAGCCCCACTCCTTAGTGCCCCCGACTACTCACGCGACTTTCTCCTCTACCTGGCAGCCTCACCATCCTCACTTGGAATGGTTCTGGTTCAATTTCACAACGAAGACAGTGAACATGTGATATACTACTTGTCAAAATGTCTAATCAGACCCAAACTACGTTATTCACATGTGGAGAAACTATCTCTGGCGGTAGTCTTTGCCGTCATCCGACTCCGACACTATATATTGTTGTGACAGACTACTGTTATTGCTTTGGAGAACCCCACGGCAACACATCTTGTCTTGACAAATTATTGGAGGAAAATATTCCAAATGGATCATAATCCTCCAACAATTTGATTTGGTCTTCACAGCTGCCAAAGCAAAGAAATCTCTAGTCGTCGTCGAATTACTATTGGACCTTCCCAGAATCGACCCAGGAGAAGTAGCTCATGATCCATTTCTTGATGAATCTATATACTTGGTTGATTCTTCGGACCCATGGTATGGAGACATTCTGGTCTACCCACAAACCCAACGCTTTCACCCAACTCTCACGTCTGACGACCATCGTCGTATTCGCCACCATGCAAAGCACTACCTCGTGCTGAATTATACGCTATATCGTCGTGGTGTCGATACTATCCTCTAGAGTTGTCTCACTTTCGATGAAGCAGAACGTGTTTTGAATGACTACCATGTAGGGGCGTGCGGCGATCATCTTTCGGGCATAGCTACTGCCCAAAAAATCCTGTGCGCTGGTTATTATTGGCCCACTTTGTTTTCACGAAGAAAATGTCAAATTTCAATTTTTCACGAAGAAAATGTGTGCTCATCCCGCCCTCCTTCATCTGGTTATCTCCATTGGTCCTTTCGCCAAATGGGGAATTGACTTCGTCACCTACAATCCCATTTCAGAAAATGGACACAATTACATCGTGGTCGCAGTCGACTATTTTACGAAATGGGCGGAAGCCATTCCCACTTTTAAGGCTGATGGAAAAACTACCGCTCTCTTCCTGTTCAATCAGGTAATCTGCTGGTTCGACACACCCCTATCTATTGTCACAGATTATAGATCCCACTTTCATAATCATATGATGACCGAATTAACATCCATGTTAGGTTTTCATCAGTATCAATCTTCGTCTTACTATCCTTAAGCTAATGGTCAAGTCGAAGCCATAAATGGCATCCTCAAAACCATGATTCGTCGATTAGTCGGAAATCATAAAACCACATGGCATCGGAAGTTGTATTCTACGTTATGGGCATACCGAACATCAGTCAAAATTGCCACAGGCTTCACGCCATTTCAACTTTCATTTGGCCTGGAGGCAGTACTTCCAATTGAGTGTGAAATTCCATCACTCAAACTAGTTGTTGAACTCCTACCCGACACCACTGCCACAGAAGAGCGCTTGCTCTCGCTCGATCATTTGGACGAAACTCATCGAGATGATACACTAGCACTCGAAGCTCACCAGAGCCGATTCAAAGCTCAATACGACAAATCTATCAAGCATCGTTCTTTCCAAGAGGGTGATCTTGTTCTACTCTATGATCAGAAACATGACCTCTTGGGGGCAGGAACACTCCAACCATTATGGCCTAGTCCTTTCATCATCACTAAATTCTTCTCAAAAGGGGCTTACGAACTTCAGTACTGTAATGGAATTCCACTGGCAAAGCCCCACAACGGGCTCCATCTGAAGAAATACTTTGCCTAGTTTCGTGCTAGGCAAATGCTTTGTAATTTTATGTATATAAGTTTTGCCTATTGTTTTTATGTCTATGGATATTTTTTGGTTTTTGAGGTGTTTTTTCTCATCTACAATCTTTTTTCACACAGATGTCGTCATCCTCCTTATCATATGTCGGATACGCGGACGGTGCTAGTTGTCACAATAGACACATTGTTTCAGCTACTTAGGTTCTCTACACTCCTGAGTCAGAACTTCTTGGTTCTGGGGGAATCTTCCTAGGAAGCACCACCAATAACGTTTACGAGTACATGTCAGTGATCCAACTCCTCACGGAGGTAGCATCTCGTGACATCTCCAATTTAGTGGTCAGGTTAGATTCCCAACTCGTCATTATGCAGTTAAACAATCATTACCGTGTCCGTCATCCAGTCTTGTTACGTTATTTTTTAAGGGTGCGACTTTTAGAACGTCAATTTCAAACTATCACATTTGAGCACGTTCCTAGAGAATTTAATGCATTAGCCAATTCTTTGGCAAACTATGTGTTAGATTGGCATTTGTCACATTTTTTATAAAAAATCTACGCATGTTTATATATATTTTTTATTCCATAGAAAATACATAAAAATTAAAAAACACAAAAAATCGCCAAAAAAGTATGTATATATATATGTCGTGTCGAGTACAATATTTACATCAAAAAATCTTCCAAAACTTGGGTGTTTTACAAAAATTTGGCTATACTAAGCCATGCTCTGACACTTATACATCCTCTCCACCAGCTAGGCCTGATGTTCAAAATAACATACAACTGCCCTGGCTATCCTCCTCAGAGGCACCGGGTATCTCTCTGGCACACCTACAGTATGCCGCTGCAGACAAACTGGAACCTCCCACATAAGAAGAGGTGGTACACCCATACTCAAACCCTCCAAGTTCTTGGAGAGTTCATGTAGGATCTGGGCATCATCATCTTCAGCAGCTTTTGCATCCTCAGCTGGTGCGCCAGCCCCGGGTAGCTGCAGTCCTCGCCGTGCATAGCGAGGGGCCCCAACTGGGTGGACAAGTGCCACATCTGTGTCAAGCAAACAAGCTTCATGTCAAAACATAATTTTCACCCTTTTCAAACAAAAAAATTTCATAAACATTCAAAAGAAAAAAACAACGTACTTCCTAAAAACACACTGATCATTTCTTTCTTGCCATCGAGCCCCTACTGGGTGCCAGGGGGCAACACTAACTCCATATCGCCGGTGAAGTTCATCCCTGCATAGGGATAATCCTCAATCATAATGATCTGCGAGTCCAGCCAATAAAAAAACCCATCATCAAAGCAGTGAAGGATTGGACCCTCTCTAGTCCGCGAAATCAGAGCTGCCCACCGAGCCTGTCTTGGCTCACGTGGGCCCAACGACGTTGTAATGATCTTGGGCCTCATCAATGGCACCTGCTCCAGTATGAACGAAACGATCAATGTGCCATACCCAAACTCTCTTTGGGTACGGGTCTTGCATGCTGTGAGCTCTGCTCGGACCTGAGGCTGCATACAATCCAAGGCTAGTAGCATTTGGGCCTTGGTGGCCACATGCTGACTCTTGGCTGCTGCCAAGCAAACAATCATCCATAGTATAGACCTCAATGGTCTCAAAGCCACCCGTGCAATAGGTACCCGATTCCTCACAACCTCTGTGTTGCGTATGCAATGAGCAAGAATGAGATCAGCAGTAGAGCGCGGATCCGCTCTGGACCCCGTCAATTTGGGCCTCGGTCCATGACATGACAGACCGGTCAAAATGTAAACATTGTCTTTCTCAATCGAGAGCTCATTGCCCCCGATTCGAAAGACATGGTGACACTCATCCCATTTCTGAATCAGCCACCTCAGGAGGTCCTCTTGACCCCTCATCAGTTCTAAATGTGCATATTTTAGCAAACTGCATCAGCGGAGAGCCATCAAACTTGCAGCATCGGTAATCATATCTCTTTCTTCCCATTCATGTTCTCTCTCTCGCCAGATGCTCATGATTAATAGCTAAATACCTGCAAATGCAACATTTTCAACCGATCATAAATTGCCTAGAACACTTCAAACTTCTTGTTAATGAGTTCCTAAAAAATGCGCTATGCATAATGCTGGCTATAGAGAAAAACAGAGCGTGCTAACGCGCCATTCCTTCATGGGTAGTGTGCTTAACGCGGGTCCAGCACTGCTTGGCCGCGTTAGCCGCTAATATTTTTTAGGGCTCTCCAAATTTCCCATTTTGAACCAGCAAAACTTCACAAAAACACAATAAAATGATAGCAGGAAGTTATAGCTCTTACCTGTATCTCGCGGGAAGGAAAACCGTTGCCCGGATTGACCGCAATCGTCAGTTGAAGTTTTCACCCTTTTTCACCCCAGAGCTCCTTCATAGCACTCAATGTAGTGAAAATGAAAGTCTTCTGACCTTCTTATAGCCATTTCTGGGGCATGACTCTCTTAGCTAGGCTGAAAAAAGTCATGATTTCTTCCTACACATGTGTCACAAATATTGAGTTTAGTTACTGATGTCCTGATGAGTGATCAAGATTTATATGCAGACATAAACATGTTTTGACCCGTTTATCGAGCATTATTTTTACGGTATTTTTCTTGCTCGTTAATCTGAAAAACCTTCAGTTCTCTTCTTCAGACTTGTTAAACTTATACGAAGTCGATTTCGAGCGTTCTTTTTATGGTTTTTTTCTTGCTCGTTAATCCGAAAAACCTGGAGTTCTCTTCTTTAGACTTGTTAAAATTGACATGAAGAAGCACTGAGCTTTCTTTTTAGGGAATTTTTTCTAGCTCATAAAACTGAAAAAACCCCGAGTTGCCTTTGTCGGGCTTGTTAAACTACCACGAAAAAGAGTAAAGATCCATTCTTTTCCTCTTTTTCAAAGCTATTTAAATAGAAAAAGTGACCGAGTTTTCTCCGCGTGACTCGTTAAAATTTCACAGAGCGCACCGAGTTTTTCTTTGTTGAACTCGTTAAAATTTCACAAAGAGTACTAAGTTTACTTCGTCTCCTCGTACTCATAACAAAATGAGGTAGACTTCCATCGAACATAGATTTCTCACTTTTCCGACTTCGATGAACTAACTTATGGAAAATGAACTGTTTCGGGCTTACTATTCTCCATTTTTCATGCCCGGTTATCAAGACATGACAAAGGTACCCCATGGAGTTGTCTTTTACGACATTTTTAAGACTCTCTAAACATGAAAAATTCACTGAGTTTACTCGTCTGGACTCATTAAACCTAATCATACGGGGCACAGAGTTGTCTTTTACGACATTTTTCAAACTCTCTAAATATGAAAAATTCATTGAGTTTACTCGTCTGGACTCGTTAAACCTAATCAGACGGGGAAAATTTTGGACAAAATGGATACTAACTCTGTTACATTTTCAGAAAGGTCGATTTGGTAGCAAAAATCTTGAACATGGCACTTCCCAGAAAACTCTTTCGCAGTTAGTTGAACCCTACCATCTATGAGTATTAGCTTTCATTTCCCAGTGTTCCTACACCAGTAAAATCCTAACACACTCTTTGGTGTTCATTAAGCCTCAGCTGCCTAGTAGCCTGTTACAGTGCCTTCTATTTTTCAAGCAGATCTCGCTATATACTGCTCCTCTTATCAACCAAACCGCTCATTATGCCAGAAATTATTTGTCGTCAGACATCCCCATTTGCCCTTCATTATCTCCATAAAAAACAAAATCATTTGGTTTCCGTTTCATGTTGATTGATGTAGGACGCCCCATTTCCTACCTTTCAACATATATTTTCCTATCGACTGCAACATATTATCTAGGAATTTGATCCAGAAACCCATCAGTACCTAGATACTTGCAGACATCAGGGGAAGTTAGTCTTGTGTTTGATTAGGAGTCTTCATCATTGGCTCCTGATCGAATGATTCTACGAGTGTTCGACTTCAATTCTTTTTATTCACACTCGCTAGATTGTACTGTGCATCTTAGGGACCATCATCATTATCAGTGGTCGCCTTCGCGTCTGTTAACAATTTTCATTATCAACTGGTAATCAGACGATTTCTCACATGTTCGATGATAGCTCCTTCATTCACATGTTGAGAAATATGAATTTTAAGTGAAGCAACAGTCAAGACCTTCGGGCAAAGGTTACATCATTAAATCTATGTTCCCTTCCCCGAGTTGCGATATTGTTTATGGAGACAACTTCTTCAGCCTGATCCTGTTATGACAAACACGTCCACATTGTGCTTATCGGTGGACAGATTCTTCATATCTCTGTTCTAGAGAAATCATGTTGATTACGCTACTGAGCATGAGAATGCCTGACTCAAGGCAGATACTATATTTTCTAACATATGTTGTTGTTTCAGGTTTTCCTCAGTCTTTCAATCTCTTTATCTCTACTACACACATTATAAATTATTTTAGCCATCATCTTTGTCTTTGACCTCACACTTTAGGGGGCATCTGTTACAGGACAAAAAACCTCCTCATCAACTCAGAGGAGAAGACAAATATGGAAGGAATACAAAGACCTAAACTAAACCTATTTCTGCCAAGGTAATGCACCACTATAACATCAAGAGAGCGTTATAACGCATTTGATCAATGAAAATATCGTGTTAGTGGCTAGGGAAATGCTTTGTTTACACTAGAGGGTAGCGTTACCCGTGTTTTGAGTTTGAAACAGGAAAAACCCGCGGAGAATGATTTGAATTTCCAGCTTTTTCTCACAAGAGAGTCAGTACAAAATGGAAACTGCAAAACACTAGTCTCTTATTGGGCCTTGCCATAAACAAATTAACTCTCAAGGAAGGAAAAAGCATGGAAAGTTGAGGAAACATCTTGGTTTTTTATATTTAGAACTGGTGGAAGGAGAAAGGCAATGAGTGCTCTTTCCATCTCCTATAAAATGGAGTTGAAGGCTCTTGGTTCAAGGTCGAAGGATTGTCAAAGTTTTGAATACTTGTGAAGCAGAGTATTATTGTTGTAGTGTGAGGGTCAAAGGTCAAAGAGGTTCATTGAGAACTTGTTGATCAAGACATCACCACATTGAGAGATAGAGAGATTGGAAGGCTGAGGAGGGCTTGGTACAACCGACGGTTGTAATCCTCCTTTTCATAAATCAATAGAACTGTATCTGTTTTGTCCATTCTATGCGTTGATATTGTTATTGTTTTTCAATTACTTATATAGCAGGAGATGAATGGCCTAGATGTGCATTGTTTAATGTTTTTCATATATTAACTTAATGGATAGGAATGTGTATTGTGATAGAGATTACACGGGTGCTTTGATTGATCACAGGGTCGAGATTTGGAGTTGGTGAAGGAGGACCCCTGCTTTGCTGCTTAGCGCTCTCCAAGAGAATTCTGGATCATAGAAGAGGTAATCTTCCATATTATTCCATAAAGTTGCTTTAAGTTGATATGAACATGTATGCATCTTCTTTGTGAAGTATACAGCTAATCTTACTGTTTGCCTTGGGCACCGGATAGCCCTGAGAGGGATATTCGATAACCAACAACCCAAGCATTTTACCCTACATAAATGTGCCCACTTGGCCAGGCAGATAGTCATTTGCAGGATCAGGAATAGAGGAGAGATGCTATTTTAGGCTTGAGACTATAGGTGGAGTAATTTAGTTTGAATGCATGAACAAGATTGTTGATAGAATATGCATAGAAGGGGTTGCACGGTTACTTTCTTTAGCACAAAACGAGAGATCCAGACCAATGATCCCCTTATCTTGACATTAAATGTTTTCTAAATTTTTCTAAAGCCAGAGATGGCCCTTGTTTAATACAATGTTTTATAGATAATTTCCATCTACACACTCCAACCAGATTCAGATGCACCACCCTAGGGTTTGAAGATTAACTATTTGGCGTGAAGATTTTTGTAATGGGGTTGCATTTTTTTTTGAATACTTCTGCATAATTCGAGGTTGCTGAGAATTTAAGATTAAAAATGTGAAAATATTCAAAGAGGTGATTCTGTTGAGTGACTCTGTGCTTGTTCTATTGAGTAATATTCCTTGGACACACTTTTGGCACTGTTTATTTTTTACAATGTTTTTTCTACCATGCTTTCTTATTTCTATAACTCAACAAACATGATGGACAATAGTGTAATTTGTAATGAACCATAGAGGTGTATGCATGTACTTTAGCATGTAGTTCATGTTGAAAATATTTTTGGACATATTTACTGGTTTTATAATAATAGAATCTAGCATTTCTTTCCTCTGAAAAAAATCAACTTTGAGTGTGAATAATTCATTTATATAAGTTAAATATTCAATTAAATCACATAACATATAACATATTTTTTCCTCTATACTACTCTTTCCTATGTTACTACTTTACAGCGTTTCCTTTGCAACATATGGTGAAATTTCAAGTTTTAATACCAAATAGATCAAAATGTTGAGGGGCTTGTATGATTTTTATATTATTCATTGATTTATTCATCAATATTTTTGTGATTGATTTTCTATTGAAACCTAACGTTTTGTTCCTTACTTCGTTTACCTTGGGTTTGGGAAAGCTAGGAGCAACAAGCATAACAAAAATTATTTTCTATTTAAACCTAATTTTTTGTTCCTTACTTCATTTACCTTGGGTTTGGGAAAGCTAGAAGCAACAAGCATAACAAAATGTTGGAAATTTGTTGGAGGAATCACCGCAGCTCTATGAAATTCACAATTTCCACCTTGAGGATTCTATTTACTGTTACCGGTTTGTAAAGTTTACCAACACTTGCAGGTTTTGGTGTAACATCAAACCTATTAATTCTACGACAATTCCCCCGATTTGCGTTTGAGGGTGGGTGTTGGAGGAATCACCAAACCTCTATGAAATAAGTAATTTCCACCATGGGGATCCTAGTTAACCATTTGTAAAGTTTACCAACACCTGCAAGTTTTGGTGTAAGAACAAACCTCTTCATGGTAGGGTGTTGAGGAATCACCACACCTCTATGGAATCTGTAATTTCCACTTTACCAACACCTGCAGGTTTTGGTGTAATAACAAACCTCTTCATAAAGATGTTTTCCATTACACCAAAACCCCCAAGTGTTGATAAAATTTCCAAACCGGTAACTAGGATCCCATGGTGGAAATTATAGTTTCAATAGAGTTGAGGTGATTCCTCCAACACCCCCTCTCAAACGAAGCTCGGGGAATCAAGCCTAGGTTCAATGTCAGATCCCATGGTGGAAATTACAAATTCAATAGATTTGCAGTGATTCCTCCAACACCCCCCCTCAAATGAAGTTGGGGGAATCGAGCTTGGGTCAAGTGTCTAATACCATGAAGAGGTTTTTCGTTACACCAAAACCCACAAGTGTTGGTAAACTTTGCAAACCAGTAACTAGGATCCCGATGGTGGAAATTAGAGATTCCATAGAGGTGTGATGATTCCTCCAACGAAGTAAATGATCCATACTATTTTGTTCTGTGCATCTACTATTAGCGTGTAACAACATATCATGACATGCCATGTCATTATCCTCGTGCTTGTTGTTGATACCATGCATATTAAACATCATAGCTATGACGAACCATTCTCTCCCTTTATAATACATATACTTACCTACCTATTATTAACCCATCTTCATCGAAGGAATTATTGAGACATACTACTTATAGTGAGACATAACAATTACAACTGAGACTTAGCTAAGTATTACTATCCCCTATTCTTCTATTTTTATCTTGTTTATACCCTTATTTAAATATATTTTTTTTGTTTTCTACAGTGTTCCTTGTAAATTTTTTCTATTCCTTTTCATTTTCTTCAGTTTTGCACACGTCAAATGGATTATATATGGTTTCCTTGTAAATTTTTCCCCTTTTCATTTTCTTCAGTTTTTCACACGTCAAATGGATGACATATGATATGGCTTCTGGTAGATGAAATGGGTAGAAGGTAATTTGATGAAACTTTACAATGGATAGTGCACTTTACAAATTTCTTAGAGAAATCAAATATTAGAAAATAATTCCTAAGCATTTTTTACTTTTTGAAAGAGTTCTTCTAAAATAAGTTGTTTTTAGCCAAGTATTTTTGCATAGTAGTTTTTACTTTTTGAAAGAGTTCTTTTAAAATAAGTTGTTTTTAGCCAAGTATTTTTGCATAGTAGTTTTTAGATATTTTATTTTACAAATTTAAAAAAAAATCTATTTGACAAATATTTCGAAAATAATATTTTTTAAATAAATACTCTCATATTATAATTTTCAAAATATTTGTAAAACTTTTATAAGGAATTGTATTGGATTGGAATTAAAATTGTGATTTCCTACATCTATTTTAATTATTTCCTTTCTTTGTAGTGTAAATTAATGCTCAAAGAGAAATTTAAATTACCAAGCTAGCTAAATCACAACTATAGTGTGGTTTATATAATGTAGTTTAGATTATAAACATGAAAATTTTATCATGTTATCCTTTATCATTAAGAGCACGAAATTAAAACTTTTCAAACTCAATAGGAATGAAATATAGAATATAAGATTCTATTGGATTATAGAATAAACAAAATTCAATCAAAGAAAATGATATTCAATAGAAAAGTATTCAAACAAGACTTAAAAATTCCAGTTCCCTAAGATATATCCTTCCCACTTAGCATTTTATCTATAGAAAATGTGAGGCACTTTCTCATGCAAAGTATAGTTAAATGGATTCTCCACATAAGTGAATGATTAATAAAAAGAACGTTAAAATGAAAAATAATTGTACTCTTCCCTAAATATTTGCACAAATAATATTTGTTTCAATAAACATGTCATGTTTTTCTTTAGTTTTTAACTTTTCAGATAAACCTTAACCAATATGCAACATATTGCTAACCATTATGCTCTATTAAAAATACATAAATTTATCAATGTGCAACAATGTACTAGGAAATGTCATCCAAATGATATTGAGGATCCATTTTCAACATAAACATGAAATTTTTCTCTAACATAAAATTAAATTAGTTCTTATTCCATGTGAAAATAAAAAAATGAATGAATAGAAACCCTAAAATAGAAATTTATTTGCATATAAAATTCATTTCTACGAAACAATTTTATAAAACTTAGTTTATAAATTTCAAATGGATATCCATCAAAAAAGCTTCATCAAATATTCTTGAAAAAGATCATATTTCAAAATTTTCCAATTATTTTTGAAAAATAATCATTAAGAAATTTTTTTAAAAATTCATTAGTTTGAAAGAAAATAATGTTTCATGAAATTTATCAAATTACTCTTTAATAATCTCATCAAATTTTTTTGTACATTAAGAAAAAGGTGTAACCACCTCCTCCCACATTTACCCAAGTTCACTACTCTACCCAGGTAAACATGTGACAAAGAGTTACTAGGATATGACTCAACCTCATAAGTATAATTAAGGAAGTGGAATCGATGAACGAAAACTTTAATGACCTTCCTCAAGAGGTATAGGACCCCCAAGAGCTAAACTACTCCTGCAGGTGCCCAAAACCTTAGTCAGATTGATTTTTCACTGACTTGAACTCCTAGTCTCATGCACAAGCCTATATCAATGTGAATATAGGTATTACGTCACATTCATAAGCCTTCAAGCTAGTGACAGGAGTCACAATTTCCCAATTTTGTGCCTGCAACCGCGACATTTCTGCCACCTTTTTAGGGCTAGACTCCAGATCATTGTCCAAAACTTGATTAAACTTTCCAAAATAATATATGACACAAAAAAAATCCTCTAACACAAAATTGAAGAAGGAATTGACCTAACCAAGCCTAACCATGATAGACATTTTTTCAAACACATTTTGAACATTTAATCTAAAGTGTAGAAATGCATATATGAAGATAGGGGTCTCATATTGATCTGAAATTCATCAAGAAAGTTGTAGTATCCCTCCGACACTAGAATATTGTTTTAATTAAGATGGATAGAATGGAAGAAAGAAAATGAAAAGGATTCAAATCATGTAAATAAATTAAAGAAGATGCAGTTGCTTGGGAATGAGACATCTAGAAATGAGACCCTAGCCAGACAATCCTCATTGGGGAATTGGATTCGATAATCCCTTCATGATAATTGTTGAACCTCAGAATTGTCCTTTCTCTGACATCCTTTCTTGTCACTTTTCCTTACCTTTTCATAAATCCATACACTCCTATCAATGATAAATGACATGTTTTATCTCAGAGAATGCATTTGAATGATTTCTATGTTATATTATGATGTTCTTGTTATTTGAATGGATTTTTGTAACTCAACTACAGAACGCAGCCTATTCTGTAGCTAATTGTTGTTTCCACAGCTACTTTTATGGTTTGATAGGTTTCGAGGAGCGAATAAAGGAACGAACCACATGGGCATCTCCAGAATGATCATATATGGATTTCTCCCTATCGACTTGGTCGAAATCGATAGAAAAATGTGCCTGTGATCGTGGTCAAAGTATGGTCAAAGGATGTAAGTCGAGAGAGAAGAACTCTTGATTTTCTCTGACGTAGAAAATCAAGAGTTAAACATTTAGAATTTGCTTCTATATTTTTCAGTTGTAATCGCCATCTGCAGGCAGAATTAGCTCCTGACAGTTACATTTTATTTTGTTTAAATACTGGTTGTTTGAAGACCGAAGACAGTCTTAATTTGCTGTAAAAGTTGTGTATGCATTAGACTCTGTATTTTTCATAATATGAAGATCGTGTTCATGGTTCCAGTTTCTCTTAATGCGTGTATAGTTTGCTAGCATCTCAACCTATTCTGTCACAAAGGGCCCCTACACAGGAGGAGGTTTTTCATTAGTTGTTTTAGTTTAATTTCATTTTCTCTGTTTTGTTAATTCATAAGTAGATTCATATTGTGTTTCATCTTTTAGATTAATATCATAGATTAAATTTATGATTTCTTTCTTAGTATTAGTTTTAGAATGACTGTGTAATATTTGCTTTCCTAGAACATCTCAAGAAAGTAGATTCTTCTATTTTCCAATTGGATTATGTTTGAGGCAATAGAGCTCATAGTTGTTTAGTTTCTTACATGTTTTTACACTACTTTCATAGATCAGATCCTTAATTATATGTATAATTGGATTCTTGTAAAGCAAGCCAAGAAGATGACTTTGTCATACTTCCAAATTGGATGCTTGAGTATTTAACCTATGAAATAATTGTGGTTTCCTTTACACGCATTTACACTGTTTTCCTAGATTATATGCTTAGTTAAATGTATAATTGAATACTTGTAAATCATGCCAAGAATATGACTCTTTCATACTTCCAAATTGGATGCTTGAGTATTTAACCTATATAATAATTGAGTTTTTTTTTACATGTTATTTAAATTCTTTCTTAGATTAAATTTTCAAAACTAAAGTGTAATCAATTGCTTATATATCATGTCAAGAGGGTGACTTTGTCATACTTCCATGTTGAATGCTTGGGTAATTGATCATACAATAGTTTCTTTGCCCTTTGAACTTGATTTCATTTATATTAGCATTGCCATTTTCAATTTTCTGACGTAAGATTCATATTTCAATCCATGGAGTAGAACTAAGTTAAGATAGATTAGAATTAACTTTAATTTCAAAAGCTCAAAGTCATTGGAATAGATACTCTGTTTTTAGATTATATTCTAACCATCTAAAGTTTGATTCATTTTTATGCAAATTAGAATAGTTCAAGAACATTTCATTTTCTTCCTTCTTTCAAAGTTAGTTTTTAACATTTAAAATCTCATTAGATTCAGTTGATTCATTTCATAGTTTTCATTTCTTAAAATTAACATTTAGACATAAAGAACAAAATCCCTCAAAACAACATAAAAATATATACAATGAAGTAAGAAGAAGGTTAAATAAGCATATATAGCGCACCACACTTCATCAGATTACAAACCTCAGTTGCCAGGGAAGTGTAATTAGGTAACCTCATTTATTACATCTATAAAAAAATGATATGCGTAGAGAAAGATATTCTAGGAGTAGATTCATAGATAGAGGCAGAAATTTAATTCCAACAACACCACTCACTCCACCTAGACCATGTAGTGATACACCACCATCTCAAAATCATATTCCATACTTCACTAGACATAGACTTCCTCAAGTCTTAAGCTTAGAAAACTAGTCAGGAGGATCTCCTACTTCATTCACTGAGGCAGTCTTAGAGGAAGAAGATCCTAGATCTCCAATAGAAGGAGTAACCTTTTTCACCTCTATAGGAGAACACATTCTAGCTGAAGAGTTAAAAATTCCTAGTGGAGAAGAAGAAGAAGAACTTTTCTTCAATATCCCATTGATAGAAGAACCAGAGGAAGAGCAATTAACTTTACAAATAGAACCTTATATTAGCTCTGAGGAATCTATAATTGAAGGAAGAGGAGAAGGAAGAGAAGGAGAAGGATAAATGGAGAAAATTTTCTATTTGGAGGAGGAAGAGGTGGAGGACGAGGTAGAGGGAAAATAGGAGGAGGTAGAGGAGGTGAATAAAATAGAAGAAATAGGGAACATGATAATTCTTTTGGATTTCCTATAATTTATGGGGATACAAATGCCACAATGAAAAATATGTCACCCTCTATTCTTCCAAATTTCCATGGATTAAAAAGTGATGATCCTGAAACCTTTTTTTGAATTCGAAGTTTTGTGTAGATCTTATGATTACTTACAAGACTCTAGAAAACTAAAGGTATTTCCTACAACACTGAAAGGAGCAACTTTAAAGTGGTTCATGGGTTTAGTCACATTGTCTATTAGGACATGGAATGAAATGAAAAGAGCATTTTTAGAGAGATATTTGGATTATTGCATTACTATTAATCATAAGGATGAAGTATTCAAATGATGCAAAGAGAGGATGAGAATTTGGAGGATCTAATTGAAAGATTCAATTATAACATAAAAAGAGCTAAAATGGATAACTTAGATCAAGATAATTTAAAGGTATTTTGTTAAAAGACATTAGAGATGAGTGGATAGACATTCTCAACATGATGGGGAAGGGAGATATCTCTCAACTCACATTACCTGACATTGATGAATTATGTATTCATCTCTCAAGGGGAAAATAAAAAACTGGGAAAAATCTAAGAGATCCTTCTCTTGCTAGAGTGAATAAATCTGCAACTAGAACTGTAAGTAGGGAAAAAATTGGAAATATGCTTAATTAATTTAAAATAGACATTTTATGGAGTCTTACTGAAAAAATAGACACCCTTAAATTACAAAACAATCAGAAAGCCGAAACTGATGCCTTAGCTATTTTCTGTCCTAAATGCAGAAAGAAGCATGCTTTAAGAGAATTTCCTCTTGATGTAAAATTCATAGAGACCTATGTGATTTGTTCAGAAAATAATGAAACTAAGAGTTTCCCTTCAATTCTAGGTCTTAAGGTTGTTTTTCAAGAAGAAGTAACTTCAAATCCAGCAGAATCTCTTTGCTTTGTCTCTAGAAGACCATGGCAGGGGCCACAAACTAAAGGTTTTAAAAACCAAATGTACACTCAACCCCCACCAAATAACTAGAATTCTTGGCAACAACCTTGGTCCCAACCTCAATCCTGGGCACAAGGAATGCAAAATCCCTATGGTAGATACTCTCAATACTACCAATATCCTCCATCCTATCCAAGCTATCCTCCCCAACAAATTCCTCAACAAAATCAACAACCCCAACTCCAAAACCAAAATCCACAACTGTCTTTACCATTTCCACAAAGACCAAATCAACTACCTTCCCAACCATTGCCAAACCCCAATAATAAAAATCCTCAAAATTCTTACATTATAGAAGGACAAAAATTTCCAACTTACATGATTACTCCACTAGATATTAATGATGTTCAACTTAGATCTGGTAGAATATTAGAGAGGAAAAAGCCTTTTGTAGTTATTCAAGAACAAGATAATTTTGAAAAAGATTCTCTATAGCCAAATACATTTTTTGAAGAATGAACATCTCTTCAAAACCATAATTATGAAAATGAAAAACAAAAAGAACCAATAAACTCAACTTTTATCATAGAGCAACCATTAGTATCTATTTCTAACCCTCCTTTTCCTGAAAGATTACAAGTTGATAGAGGGGTAGAAAAACATATAATGTTGCCCAATTATGTTTTTCTAGATGAATTGAAAAATGTTTGTATCAAAATTCCTTTAGTACAGGCCATTAAAGAGATAAAATTCTAGCCAAAAAAATAAAAGAGCTAAGCATGAAGAAACCAGGAAGAAAAACAAAAGAAATAAAAATAATTCAAATAGTAGGAAAAATTGCAGACATTATGATGGGAAAAATTACCATACAAAAATATTTAGATCCAGGATGTCCAGTTGTAAAAACACATATCAATGGTATTGACATTCCAAATACATTCATTGATTTAGGAGCAACTATAAACATCATGAGAAAACAAACCATGGAACAACTCAAGCTTCCTAATCTTCAGTATACACCTACATTACTGCGATCAGCAGATAGATCTGTAATCAAGCTAGATTGTGTATTAGAAGATATTTCAATATCCTTAGGCTCTTGGGAGTATCCTGTCGATTTATGATTTTAACTCCCAAGAAAAATCTAGGAGGACATCCATTAATATTAGGAAGACCTTGGTTGGCTACAACTGATGCTTTCATTAGTTGTAGATCTAGTAACATGTATATCTCTGATGGTAACTCAAAAACGAAATTCACTCTATATCCTCCAGTAAAAACAATCACATAATTATAAGATGAAGAATGGATTGATGATCACAATTATATACAACCTCTCTTTACTATTTCAAGCATTAGTGAAGATAGTCAAATCTTAAATTAAATAGAAAACTTTGAATCATCTTCAGAATACGAACATGATCAATTTCAAGAACAATGCAATATTGAATATTTTTCATCCAGACAGATGTCTCTATACTATATGGAAGAGTTTGGTAACTCTACAGTTGCAATATTTCCGGGGAAATATTTGAACATAAAAAAAAACTTGGAAAGATTAAAACAAGAAAAGTTAATCAAAACATTACAACAACATTCTTCTGCATATGCATGGGACTACACTGACATGAAAGGCATTAGTCCTAAGACTTGTATACATCACATCTACATTGAGGAAAATTGTAAATCTATCAGACAACCTCAAAGAAGAATGAATCCAAATCTTAAGGAAATTGTGAAAGAAGAATTGCAAAAATTGTTGAATGTAAACTTCTTTTACCCAATTTCAGACAGTCAGTGGGTTTGTCCCTTAGTGATTGTACCTAAAAATAATGGTAAGTGGAGGGTATGCATTGACTATCAAGAGTTGAATAAATCTACCCTAAAAGATCATTTTCCTTTACCTTTTATAGATCAAGTATTGGATACATTAGCAGGTAAGAAGTATTTCTCATTCTTGGATAGTTTTAGTGGTTACAATTAGATCCAGGTAGCACCTGAACATCAAGATTAAACCACATTCACCTGTCCATGGGGAACTTATGCCTACCGAGTACTTCATTTGGGTTTGTGCAATGCACCTGCAACATTCCAAAGGGCAGTACTAGAAATTTTTTTTTTTTTTTTTTTTCTGATCTAATATATGATTGTGTAGAGGTATATATGGATGATTTTATAGTTTAAGGGAATTCATTTGAAGAAGCTTTAGAGAATTTGGAAAAGGTTTTTAAAATATGTAAAGAAGAAAATCTGTTATGAGACCAGCTAAAAATAGAATAAAAGAGAGATCAACACCTTAGAAATCAACAACTTCGAGGGGGAAACCTCCAATACATTACATAAATGAACAATTCTTGGATGATACAAATGAAAAAACTTCCTTCTATATAAAGGACTCCATGGGATCACAATATAATCCTAGGCAACCTAACAATAATAATGTAAGGGTGCAATAATAACAATACTGGGGTTACAAGGGTACAACACTAACAATAAGGGGGTTACAGTAACAACAATAAGGGAATATACTAGTAATATAGGGACCTAACATGCCCCTCTCCTTCCAAAAAGTGTTGTCCTCAACGCTTGAGTAGCTCCAGATGCTTTTGTATAAAATTCTCATCCTCCCATGTAAAATCTTGAGTGGGTAAGTTCTTCCACTTGATGAGATGCTCTGAAATTGATCGATTTCGTAGTTGTCGAGTTCTTGTTTCTATGACTGCTTCAGGTTCCAATATGATTTTTCCTTCCTCATAAAGTTCTAGCAATATTGTTTGAACTAGAATTTTGTCACCTATAACCTTATTTAAGCATGAAACATGAAAAACTGGATGCACTCGCGAAGAAGTAGGAAGCTCCAATTTGAATGCCATAGTACCAATATTTAGAAACACCTTGTAAGGACCATAGTACTTTGGCAATAATTTATTATCCTTATTAGATTTCTTGAGGGACATTTGTTTGTACGGTTGTAGCCATAAAAATACCCAATCTCCTACATCAAAACTTCTCTCATTGTGATGTTTATCTGCCTGTTGTTTCATTCGATTTTGTGCCAAATTTAGGTTATCATTTAAGAGTTGGAGAACTTCTTGTTGATGCTCGATGTGACATTCCACTGCTTGAACCTTAGAATTTTATCTTAAAGATGATGTGATGGATGGTGGATGATATCCATAAAGTGCCATAAATGGGGTCATTTTTGCTGCAGTATGGAAGAAGTGGTATACCACCATTCAGCGAGAGGTAACCACTTGAACCATTGTGTTTTCTTACTAGAAACAAAACAATGAAGATATCCTTCCAAAAATTTATTCACTATATTAGTTTGACCATCGGATTGAGGATGATAAGATGAGCTATGAGCTAGTTGAGTACCTAAACAAGAAAATAATTCCGTCCAAAAATTTCCAGTAAAAATGGGATTTCTGTCACTTTCAATAATCTTTAAGTTTTTGTTATGTAGGTAAATCCTCTCCGCGGATAGAGACGATGCCTTTAGCCCTAGAGTGGGTCTAGAAACAAAAGGACATGCTAAAGTGTTGTTTCCATTGTTGCTGTAGTAGTGGTGGCCTCTCGCTTCTACTTCGGCAAGTCTGCTTGGACACTCGCACAAAGAACAAGAAAACAAGAACAACATACAAGATGAAAACATTCCATTCATAACTATTAACCAGTCAAAGAGGGCTAAACATATTGTGTTAAAAAAACATCATAACACAATAGTGGAACCAAATAGTAGTCGTGTATATAAATGAATAGAAGAGTTACAACCCATGCTTTGACGTCGCAGTCTCCTCCAGTGGGGTTCAGGTGAAGCGCATCTCAGATGCTCGTCAGGATATTCAAACGGGATGAAGGCATGGACTCAAGCTCTCCTCAACGTAATTCCTTCTATATTCTCTTTTCATTCAGCTATAGTATGTATAATTCTCCAAGTTTAGCTATTCAGCCATTCAGCTCGTTTTTAATAAGAGAGATGGCTTCTTTTATAGAGGAAAAGGAGGAGGTTAGGATCCCTACAAAGGTGGGAGGGAGGCCTATCCTTTAGGGAGTCCCCATAAGAGGTGGAAAACATAAACCTAAAGGAGGTTGTTCGTGGTTTATCAGTTCAACCACTCCCAATGACACCACTCCCAATGACTCATCCTAGAGGTGGTTGGAGTGGAATCTCCGCCTCTATTTTTAAAAAACATTCCATAAACAGCTTGGCTCAGGTGGCAAACTAGGACAGAACGCCAGCTAGCATGAGCCCAGTGTTAATTTTCCTCTTTGGCACGAGGGCATAACTGATTACCTGCACCAAGGCAAAAACAAGGGTTTTTGAGTCTCTGCTCAAGGAATTGTCAACAAGAGGAATGTTACTCTCATGCAAAGGGACACAATGATGGTGTTTGCAAGGCATGACACTAATTATTGGTCACAGAAATGACCCTCCAATGGGCAGGATGGGGATTGCAAGGACAGTGAAAAAGTGTTGTGTAAAAGATGCCCCCTAAAGCATGAGGTTAGAGGGAGAGGGAGGGGCGAAATGATTTATGAGAACACGTTCGAACCAAACACTACTATCAGAAAAACTGCCATTACAAATACAATTGATATCTCTGATACATGAACATGTGGCATGGGTGCAGCCATCCATTCAAAAGAGTCATGTAATAAGTCATAATAATCCACAAAAATCTGCAGCCTAGACTTTATCAGACAAAATCCAGGGTCTTGCGCTCCATATCGACCCGACCAAGTACAAATTCAAGCATGCGAATATATGAGTTGAAGTTGAACATCCAGAAAATCACCTGATTACCAGCCAATTATGAAATTTTTTAACAGGCACGAGAGAAACCACCAATAATGACAATGGCTCTCAAGGTACAACCGGTACAATCCAAAGGATGTGAACAGTGATCTGGCGTCGAACATCCACAGAATCACCCTATCGAAGGCCAATGATGTGGACCTTGCGTCGAATGCGAAAAACCTGCCATTAAGGCATGTAGGCTCCAAGGTACCAGAATAGAGACTCAATCAAATTCCTGGATAATGAGCTGAAGTCGACAGGAAGTGACCTGATCGAAGGTGGGCCATAATTTTTCCCACATCATCGATACGAGACAGAGGAACATGATAATAGTGAATCAGGACCAACAGAGAATCAGAGGGAGGTTGAAAACTGCAGAGGAAAATTTCTCTTGAACATATCAGCAGCATGACACTGGATTTGGCAGTATTTGACATCAAAGGATCTTAGGTCATGACGATGTGGCAAAGAGAAGATGAGAGGTCAAAAGAGATTACCCAAACCCATGGAGGCAAAAATGACGAAATGAGATGTCCCCAACCTGACACAAATGCAGACAATTTCCATGTTCAAGAGCGACATACTACCAACATAACTAAAAGTTGGTTCCATTTCCCCCCACCATTTCTGGCAAGTAACCCAATTATTTTTTAAAACAAGCTTGAAGGGGATAGCATATGCTTGTGTTGTAAGTTCGTCCTTCAGAAAAATACAACCCATTACATTTTACGAGCCCTAGGAAGGAGGAATTCGAGTAATGTCATGGCGATGAAATCCGATGTCATCAGGGTTTAACTAGTCTAACAAAGGGAGAACTCGACATCTTTTTATGTTTATAGAGTTTGAAAAGAAGGTAGAAAAGAAAAATCCACCATGGCCCTTTTCGTAAATAGTCTCTCAGATCCGAAAAGGCAGAAAACAATATCTGAAAGAACCTCTTAGTCGTGAGAGGCTAAGGTATTCCTTTTTCGTAAATAATCTATCCCAGCCCGAAAAAGGGGTAAATGTATACTGGGTAGATACCATTTCGCAGCCATTTAACGAGTTCGAAACGACAAGAATCTCGATAATATTTTCAGTTTTAGAGAGTCAGAAAAGATCTGAAATATGACTCCACCTAGAGGAACGAGTAGTATAAAGGATAGAAACTGGTTTCGGTGATGGTTGAACTACTCAGAACAAGTAAAGCTTAAGAGGCTGGCTAACAAGACCACTCATTGTAGAGGTTCCTCAGGAATGGGTAAAACAATCAAGTGAAGGCGTATGATTGGCTAAGTAGATGGTGACGATGGAATGAGAAAACCAAGGATCATCTGGAAAAACATGCTGATAAAATGGCAATCACGAGAGGTAAAATGGGAATGGTTTCATTTTTACACAAGCTTGAAATCAGGAAACTCTGCTTGAAGTTGGTTTCATTTTTACACAAGTTGAAAACAAAGGTAAACTATGATTGAAAAGGTTTGCATGCCCCCAACATGGTGACTCAATTCGAGGTACATGCCCCCCAAGTTGCATTCCGTATGAAAGGCAGATGGAGTGAAGGTTCAAATTACGAGATCAAGAGAAAGACTCGACTGGGATTTTACGAGATCGTATCAAAGACTGGAATTGAACAAGAACGTGTTTCATTGTTTTAACGAGGTTGACATAGTAAAAGAATTATCCTTAAAAGAGTTTGTTTCATTTTTTAAGGAGCTTGACATAAGAATAGAAACTATGCTCCGACGACCTTGTTTTATTTTTTAAGGAGCTTGACACAAGAAAACGAACTATGCTCCGACGACCTTGTTTCATTTTTTAAGGAGCTTGACACAAGAAAACGAACTATGCTTTGACGACCTTGTTTCATTTTTTAAGGATCTTGACACAAGAAAACGAACTATGCTCCGACGACCTTGTTTCATTTTTTAAGGAGCTTGACGCAAGAAAACGGACTATGCTCCGACAACCTTGTTTCATTTTTTAAGGAGCTTGACACAAGAAAATGAACTATGCTCCGATGACCTTTTACCATAAATAATAAGAGGTCATGGATTCCAAGAGTTTCGCACCGGATGGGAGAACAATATTTCAGAAATCAGGACCCAATTCCCCCAGCACACGATGTACAATGGCACTATCACTAAATGCGGGCATGGGATAGGTAGCCACATAATTAACCTGCGGCGGAGAAGATACTACTGGTGGATAAAGACCCAGAAGGGACGATGGTATACCAGATGTCACGTCAGGACCAAAGAATGAAAGCTGATCAATGGTCACGATCCGAACTTTGTGTGGAAAATAGATCACACGAAAGAGGGAGGAGACAAGTGCACCATGGCATAAGCATAGTCGCTCCCCAAGAGTAAATTGAAATCCAAGGGGTCCAGAATAACCATCACGTCTATATAGACAGTTTTCCCTCCCAAAGTAATAAGCAACTTTGGAAGGATCCCTAATAGTTGACCAGTTCCTCTATTAAAAGCCAATAGATTCTGCGTAACAGGCACAAGACGTGGAGAACCAAAAGCTTGCCAAGTAGTTGAAGACATAATACTAATAGACACGCCTTCATCTATAACTGTGATAAGTACGATCATATCGAATACCTATATCGTGATCTCAAAAGGCACATAAGAAGGAAGGCGGTATCCTGCAAATCAACTCCAATCGAAGGAAGTGACCAAACTACTTGGAGGGGGTACCATCGAACTGAGATGGTCTTCCCCTGGAGTTACTAGAGCAAGAGGAGCATCCTCCTCGACCTCCATCAAGGGAGCAGTAGGAGCAACTTCATGAACTATAGGGATGGGAGAATCTTTCTCCAAGTCCGAGGAATCTGAAGAAACAAGAAGAACTTGAGGGGGATGAGATCCACTCTCGACGGAAAAGACCTAATGAACCATAGGCGGGATCAGGTCAACCGATTCCATGTCCAATGGTTGGTCGAGAATGGATTCCTGAATTTGAATTTCTTGGGAGCGAGATCGACCAAAGATGAATCTTGACTGATCATTGAATCAAATAGCAGAGGACTCAAAGAAAGCTTCTGGTAACCAACCGGAAGATAGGGTGCAGAAACAGTAGAGTTTTCCAGCACTCTCGTGGCTTCATCCATGTACAAACAAAGGTGAATGGGATGATGCCCTTCCCACAACTTACAGGGATTTGTGATCTTACCTTGTTTCTTACGAGTCTTATCAGTACTAGTCGAAGATGTGTCACCAATATGACTTCCAGAAGCCAAAGGAAATGGTGGATAGCTGTCGGACCATACTTCAAGCACCTTGGGAATGTCAGGGAAATCTCAAAGAAAATGGTCACCTTTGCACAACATGCAACAGAATTTGAATTTTCGTGGAAGGTTGGATGATTTATCGATGGAAGATGTCTTAGTAGAAATAGCTGCAGCATTAGCCTCTTGATTATCTGAATTCTTCGTCTTTGTCTTCTTCTTCTTCTTCTTAGCCACCAAGTTACTAGAATCCTGTTGTGAAACCAGCTCCAAAAATAGAAGAAAAGAGATATCAACGCCTTAGAAATAAGCCACTTCGAGGGGGAAACCTCCAATACATTACATGAATGAACGATTCTTGGATGATACAAATTACAAAACCTCCTTTCTATATATAGGAGTCCATGGGGCCACAATGTAATCCTAGTGGGGCTACAATGTAATCCTACCCGACCTAACAATAATCATTTAAGCGCACAATAATAACAATATGGGGGTTACAGGGGTACAATAATAAAAATAAGGGGGTTACACTAACAACAATAAGGGACTATACTAGTAATATAGGGGCCTAACATGCCCCTCTCCTTCAAAAAAGTGTTGTCCTCAATGCTTGAGTAGCTCTGGGTGCTTCTGTATAAAATTCTCATCCTCCCATGTAGAATCTTCGGTGGGTAAGTTCTTCCACTTGATGAGATACTCTGAAATTGATCGATTCCGTAGTTGTCGAGTTCTTTTTTCCATGACTGCTTCAGGTTCCAATATGATTTTCCCTTCCCCATCAAGTTCTGGCAATACTGTTTGAACTGGAAGATCATCACCTATAACCTTCTTTAAGCATGAAACATGGAAAACTGGATGTATTCGCGAAGAAGCAGGAAGCTCCAATTTATATGCCATAGTACCAATCTTTTGCAACACCTTGTAAGGACCATAGTACTTTGTTGATAATTTATTATCCTTCTTAGCTTGCTTGAGGGACATTTGTTTGTATGGTTGTAGCCGTAAAAATACCCAATCTCCTACATCAAAACTTTTCTCATTGCGATGTTGATCTGCCTGTTGTTTCATTCGATTTTGTGCCAAATTCAGGTTATCCTTTAAGAGTTGGAGAACTTCTTGTTGATGCTCGATGTGATCTTCCACTGCTTGAACCTTCGATTTTTCTCTTAAAGATGATGTGATGGATGGTGGATGATATCCATAAAGTGCCATAAATGGGGTCATTTTTGCTGTAGTATGGAAGGAAGTGTTATACCACCATTCAGCGAGAGGTAACCACTTGACCCATTGTGTTTGTTTATCGGATACAAAACAACGAAGATATCCTTCCAAAAATTTATTTACTATCTCAGTTTGACCATCGGATTGAGGATGATAAGATGAGCTATGAGCTAATTGAGTACCCAAACAAGAAAATAACTCCGTCCAAAAATTTCCAGTAAAAATGGGATCTCTGTCACTCATAATAACCCTTGGGTTTCCATGTAGCTTTTGAATTGTGTCCATAAATGTAGTAGCAACTGTACTTCCTTTAAATGGATGAGATAATGCACAAAAGTGTGCATACTTGGTAAGTCTATCAACTACCACCATGATGACACTCTTTCCTTCGGACTTAGGTAAACCTGTGATAAAATCAATTGAAATCTCCTCCCAACGTTGACTTAGCATGGATAAAGGTTGTAGAAGTCTCGGGGTCTTAATTGTCTCAACCTTATTCTGCTGGCAAACCAAACATTCCGCCACAAACTTTTGAATATCAGATTTAAGGCCATCCCAAAAAAATTCTTTCTTCACCCTGTGGTAAGTTTTTAAAAATCCTGAGTGTCCTCCTAAAGGAGAAGTGTGCAATTCCAAAATAATCTTTTGTTTTAGTTGGGAATTCCTACAAATATATAAGCGATCTTTGTACCATAAGGAATCATTTTTCCAACTAAATGTATCAGATGTACTAGTATCTTGCTGGAACTTTTGAATGAGTGTCCATACTTCTTTGTCCTTCTTCCATTCATCTCTTTCTTCGGTTATCCAATCTGGTTGGATAATAGAAATGGCACAAAGCAATGCTTCTACCTCTTCATTCTTTCTTGAGAGTGCATCTACAACAACATTAAGCTTCCCTTTTTTGTAGATTATTTCAAAGTCATAACCCAATATCTTTGTGACCCATTTTTTATGCTCTTCTGAAGATAGTCTTTGTTCCAAAAATTCTTTAAGACTATCATGATCAGTTCTTACCTTGAAGTGTCTTCCCATTAGGTAAGTTCGCCATTTCTTTAGTGCATGCAGTATTGCTAACATTTCCTTCTCATAAATAGGTTTCTGTAAATACTTTCCTTTGATTGGATGACTTTCAAAAGCAATGGGTCTTCCTTCTTGCATTAAAACAGCACCAATTCCATTTCCTGAGGCATCACATTTCACAATAAAGGTTTTTGTGAAGTCTGGCGTAGCTAAGACCGGTGCTAGGCACATTGCCTCTTTAAGATGTTCAAAGGCCTTAGTTGCTTTAGGAGTCCATGAAAATGCATCTTTCTTCAATAATGTTGTTAGAGGTGCTGCTATTCTCCCATAATTTTTAACAAACTTGTGATAATAGCCTGTTAACCCGAGAAATCCTCGCAACTGCTTTATTGGCTTGGGGACTTTCCATTCCTTAATGGCTTTAATTTTGTTAGGGTCTACTTTAACACCCTCGTGAGATATAATATGACCCGGATATTCCACCTCTTGTACTCCAAAGAAACATTTGGATGTTTTTGCATATAATTGTTTCTCCTGCAATAGTTTGAGCACCCTGTCAACATGTTCAGCATGATCCTTCCAAGACCTGTTGTAGATTAGTATATCATCAAAAAATACTAGCACAAATTTTCTAAGGAAGGGTTTGAAAATGGAATTCATCAACCCTTGAAATGTAGAAGGTGCATTGGTAAGGCCAAAAGGCATGACCAAAACTTCATAATGACCTTCATGAGTTCGAAATGTTGTTTTTGGAATATCTTCGGTCTTCATTCTAATTTGATGATATCCTGAACGAAGATCCAGCTTGGTAAAATAAATTGCTCCATGTAATTCATCCAATAATTCGTCAATCACAGGAATGGGAAATTTATCTTTAATGGTGAGCTTATTGAGCTCCCTATAATCCAGACACATGCACCATGATCCACCCTTCTTGTGTACCAATACTACAGGAGCATAGAAAGAACTTTGACTATGTTGAATTATACGCGCCTCTAACATTTCTGCAATCATACGTTCAATTTCGCTCTTTTGGACATAAGGATATCTATAAGGCCTGATGTTTGGAGGAACACTTCCTGGAATCAAATGAATAGCATTATCATGATCACGAATAGGTGGGAGTCCTTTGGGAGTTTCAAACACCTTGGAATGATTGTCCAGGACTTGTTGGAGATCTGCAGAAATAGATGATTTTGATGTTGGAACTTCTAGTGAGCATAATTGTGCAATTACGCCTCGTTTTTATTTCTTTAGAAGCTTTGTCATGACATTAGAGCTTATTATATTTCTCAAATTCCCTGCAATACCCTGTAATTCGACTTCCTTTCCTTCTGAAAAAATTTCAAGAAAAGTTCTTGAAAATTAAAAGCTACCGTCCCCAAAGATTGTAACCATTGTACTCCTAGTACAACATCAACACCTCCCATAGGAATGGAAAGCATTGGAATATTCAATACATATTCCCCCATGGTTAGCTTTATATTATGGCATTTTCTAGAGCAATTTATAGTTCCTCCATTTGCAACCATCACTTGACATTCTGGTGCTGGGTATAGGAAACAATTTAATTCCTTGGCTACCTTACAATGAATAAAATTATGGGTGCTACCTGAATCAATCAACACTATTACCTTTTCTTCTTGATATATCCTTCTATCTTGAGAGTTTGAGGAGTGGTAATTCCTGCCAATGCATTACACGATATGGTCGGACTCATTTCTTCCTCTTCTAGGGTTGGTTCATGGTGTATACCCTCTTCTTTTGAAGATTCTTGTTCATTTTCTTCTTCCTCTTCACAATCTATGTAAAATAATTTCTTCTCAGCACACTTATGACCTTTAGTGTATTTTCTATCACAACTGTAGCAAAGCCCTTTTGTTCTTTTTTCTTCCAATTGTTGTGGTGTCAACCTTGTAGGTTGTGGAAATCTAGGCATAGCAACACTTCCTTCTTTATAGAAGTGAGTGGTAGGCTTCCTTGTCACCATAATTTTACATTCAATTTTTCTTGCCAACCTGAATGCCTTCTCCAATGAATCAAGTTCCAAAACGCGAACTTCATGTTGAATTTCATCCTTTAAAGTACCTATGAAGAGATCAATCTTGTGTTCCTCTGGAATATCAGTTACCCTTATATTCAATTTTTGGAAGTCCTCAATGTGTTGCCCACTAAACCCTTTTGTTTGAGATTTATCAATTGGATAAGAAGGTGTTGCTCTTTGTATCCTCATAATGTGCTATCATTTCCTCCATAAAAATTTACCAAGTGACAATTTTTTTACGGGAGAAGAGCCATCGATACCATACAAATGTATTTTGTTCTAAATGTAAAGTTGCAGTGCGTACCTTTTGTGTGTTTTGCACATTATGGAGATCAAAATATTGCTCCATCTACAGTATCCATGTTACAGGATCCTTTCCATCAAACTTCCTCATATCTGTTTTTGGAATATGGTGGTTCTTTCCGCCAACATTAGAGTTTATGAAATCACGATTAACATTTATTTTTTTCTCATCATGAGTTTCCTCTACTATCTTTTCACCATTAGAAAACATTTCTTTTATTAACTTTTTCAAACCTTCCATGTCTGCTTTTAGATCATTCTTCATGTTTTCCATGTTGTCTTTCATTTTTTCTTCCATGTCATCCATCTTAGCTTCCATTTCATCCATCTTAGCTTCCACGCCTTTCTTCAAACCATCCATCTTCGCTTCCACGCCTTTCTTCAAAACTTCCATTTCATTTTTTGTTGCTCTTTGCGAGAGTGAAATTTGGTGCACTTGCTCTTGTAATTTTGATAGATCATGTTGCAATTCTTCATATTCATGAGTCATAGTAGAGCCTTCTGAAGGCTTAATGGGTGTTGAATTATTTTTACGAGGCATTTTTTAGAACCCAATACTAATTTCTATTCTACAATATGTCCTTGGAATTAATTCAAATGGATTCTTCAAACAAGACTTATGCAATTCAGAAAAAATTACACACCGTTTTCTTGCTTTTGAAGAGATTGATAATTAAATTGGATTATCTCTGTGGTTACAGCTCTGAAATATCTAAAATTTTGCACTGAGGTAGCCTTATGAATCCTCTTTTGAATGCCACATGTCTGAGCTGATTTGGATTCTTCAAGATAAATTTATTTCCAATCTTCCACAATGATCTAATTATGGACTGTTTCAGTAGATCGAACTTGTAAGACTTGCCACGTGTCACTGTTTCATCTTTTAGCTCGAAAATTGATAGCAAAGAAACTACATTCTGTTTACTTGTGGTCACTTTTTATGGCACTCCAATCTGATGCTCAGAGAGAGAGTTATGAATATTTTCCCACGATCACCTCTTTGAGATGAAATTCAAGAGCTTGAAAAAGCACTACCTTCCACAGATCATATCTTAGAAAATATTGCGAACCAAGCTCTAACATTTTACAACGAGTTTCCTTAGGATTTCAGCTTCGTGCCCTAAAAATTTCAGAATCTGAACCTTCTTAGAAAAATAGTTATAGCGAAAATTCCACGATGACCTGTTTATATTAAATTTAGGAGATTGCAAAAAGACCTAACTTCCACAGATCATATCTCCGAAAATATTGCGAACCAAGCTCTAATATTTTGTGATGATGTTCCTCAGGATTTTGGCTTCGTACCCTAAAAATTTCAGCTTCTGAAACTTCACAGAAAACAAGTTATAGCAAAAATACCACAATGACCTGTTTGGATCAGCGAAACCCTAGAATCCAAAGCTCTGATACCAAATGTTGTGAAACCAGCTCCAAAAATAGAAGAAAAGAGATATCAATGCCTTATAAATAAGCCACTTCAAGGGGGAAACCTCAAATACATTACATGAATGAAAAATTCTTGGATGATACAAATTACAAAACCTCCTTTCTATATATAGGAGTCCATGGGGCCACAATGTAATCCTAGCCGACCTAACAATAATAATTTAAGGGCACAATAATAACAATATGGGGGTTACAAGGGTACAATAATAACAATAAGGGGTTACACTAACAACAATAAGGGAATATACTAGTAATATAGGGACCTAACAAATCCGTACTTTCACCATGCAAAGTAGAAGAGGAGGACAAAGAAACAGGCGAAGAAGGGGAGAGACCCACTTTAGAATCAACATAATGTTGTTCTGGTGGAGGAGATGGTTGAACAGAGGTCGGAGCACTTGGGCCCACCGAGGTAAAAAACAACCAAACAGGAAACCCAACAGTTAACCCAAGAAGGGATAATGTTGCCATATAAGGAGCACCAACATTCCCAAAAGCAGGAAAAGGACCAGGAGTCCCTTAGGAGGGGGTTCTTTGGTTAGTAAACTACGAAAAAGTTTCCATTGAAAAAAACCCTAAAAAAAACACTAAGGAAGATGACTTTAACCAAGAATATTTCGTGGGCTAGTAATATTTTAAGACATTGAAACCATATTTAGCTGTTTCATTTTTAAAGAGTCGAGAAACATGCCAAAGATGACTCTATTCGCTTTCAGTTTTAAACGAGCATGAAAGGACAAGTGCTCGACGATCTCTTCTCTTTTTAAAGAGTCATGAAAAGATTGAAATGACTACTCTGAAATACTAATAAAGAGGGTATACCAGCTTTCCGTGAACTTCCATACACACCTTGGTGATCAAATGAAACATAAATGACCAAGGACTTGACGTACGTGCAGGTAGACTCTCCGAATGCCGTGTTTGGTGTATCACTGTTATAAGGCGGCAAACTCGGCTTCCTATGGATAAAAGGATTGCAACCTAGAAGGGTCTCTCTTTATAGACTCGATGGTATGGGGAGCGTAAGTCCGTACTAGCGCTTTCTAAAGCAAGATGGTGAATGACATCTACTAGGTTTTAAGATGCCAGAACACATCTCTAGCCTAGACCACTAAATATGTTTCGTTAGGTTTCAATGCTTCCTTAGGTTAATTAAATGAGTTTTAAAGTTGATCTTGAATTACGTTTCAGTTTTAAGGTCCTATCGATGTTGGATCTCAAAAATCCCTAAATGCAAGCTATATGCAAATGAACATCATTTATGATTCAATGAATGCTAGTTATGAGAAGGACAGATATGTTTCAAACAAAAATCAAACAAGGAGATTATGCGAAGAAATCCACTAATGCATCTAACAGAATACGAAAAATGAAACTCTTTCCTAGATAATCAGATGCTAGTTATGCAAAAGAGTATTTCACTTTCAATGCAAGAAAGAATGCAAAATACGTTTTTATTTTTTCAATGAAAAGAAGTACATGATGCACTAATTACATGAAAAACGAAAACAAACACTAGCTTAAGTGTTTCGTAGTAATAAAAATTGAATGACTCAATAAAACACGAAACAAACACAAGAAATCACTCAAACTAATGTCACAATCTTTCAAACCAAGAGACAATTTTTCAAAATGATCCAAAACAAGAAATGTAATCTATGTTGGGAGAAAAAGGGCGAAGAACCAATCAAGAAAACGAAATGACTCTGCAACCAAGACAATCACTCAAAAGATCAGGAAAACTGAGTGTAATCAAGCCACAAATGGGACCGACAACAATCAAACCGACTCAATTTTTGAACAGAAGGCTTAGTGCACAAAGACACCTAGAAACCCTAAGGCCTCAACTGACACTGATAGGAAGATGGACAAAAAACTAAGAAAATCAAGTCGAAAACAATTAAAACAATCCCAAAGGAAAAATCATGCATAAAAAATAACCCAGAAGCAAGCACAATTGACCAAAAGACTCATCAAGGAGGTCAAACCAATTCCTACAGGGGTTGGCACGACTGTATGGTTGTAATCTGTGCCATACAGGGGTTGGCGCGACTGTATGGTTGTAATTCGCACCATATAGGGGTTGGCGCGACTGCAAAAAGAGCAACTTGCACCAATTGGCGCGACTGTTTAGAGAAAAACTGCGCCAAGCGAGATAACTATGGGAAAAAGAGGAAAGACCAAACCCTGATGAGCAGAGGTCAATCTTGACACTCTGGAGATGAACAGAGGATGAAAACTAAAAAATCAAACTAGAAAAGATAGATAACTGAAGCAATAATTGAAACTAACCCAAAAAAAATGAAACGACAAACTCGCACTGATCCCCAGTGGAGTTGCCAATTTGTTATGTAGGTAAATCCTCTCTGCGGACAGAGACGATCACTCTAGCCCTAGAGTGGGTCTAGAAACAAAGGGACATGCTAAAGTGTTGCTTCCTAATTATTCAATGAACAAGGGAAACAGTAGATCGACCTATCTGGAATCCAACGCTGTCGTTGTTGCTGTAGTAGCGGTGGCCTCTTGCTTCTGCTTTGGCAAGTCACAATCCATTCTCCATTACGCTTGGATACCTGCACAAAGAACAAGAAAAAAAGAACAACACAGAAGATGACAACATTCCATCCATAACTATTAACCAGTCAAAGAGCGATAAACATATTGCATTAAACAAACATCATAACACAACAATGGAACCAAACAGTAGTCATGTATATAAATGAATAGAAGGAAGAGTTACAACCGAAGCTTTGACATCGCAGTCTCCTCCAACAGGGTTCAGGCAAAGCGCATCTTAGATGCTCGTCAAGGAATTCAAACGGGATGAAGGCATAGACTCAAGATCTCCTCAATGTAATTCCTTCTATTTTCTCTGGCCATTTAGCTGTAATATGTCTAATTATCCAAGTTCAGCGATTCAACCATTCAACTAGTTATTACTAAGAGAGATAGCTTCTTTTATAGAGGAAAGGAGGACGTTAGGATCCCTAAAAAGGTGGGAGGGAGGCATATCCTTTAGGGAGTCCCCATAAGAGGTGGAAACCATAAACCTAAAGGAGGTAGTCCATGGGTTATCAGTTCAACCACTCCCAATGACTCATCCTCGAGGTGGTTGGAGTGGAATCTACGCCTCTATTTTTAAAAAAAATTCCATAAAAAACTTGGCGCGGGTGGCAAACTAGAACATAGCGCCAGCTAGCATGAGCCCAATGTTAATTTTCCTCTTTGGTGCGAGGGCATAACTGATTACCTGCGCCAAGGAAAAAACAAGGGATTTTGAGTCTCTGCTCAGGGAGTTGTCAACCAGAGGAATGTTAATCTCATGTAAAGGGACACAATGATGGTGTTTGCAAGGCATGACACGTCTTATTGGTCATAGAAATGACCCTCCAATGGGAGAGATGGGGATTGCAGGGACAGTGACAAAATGCTGTGTACCGCTTTCCATGTAGCTTTGAATTGTGCCCATAAATGTAGTAGCAACTGTACTTGATTTAAATGGATGAGATAATGCACAAAAGTGTGCATACTTGGTAAGTCTATAAACTACCACCATGATGGCACTCTTTCCTTCAGACTTAGGTAAACCTGTGATAAAATCCATTGAGATCTCCTCCCAACGTTTACCTAGAATGGATAAAGGTTGTAGAAGACCCGGGGTCTTAATTGTCTCAACTTTATTTTGCTGGAAAACCAAAACTTCTGCCACAAAATTTTGAATATCAAATTTAAGGCCATCCCAAAAAAATTCTTTCTTCACCCTGTGGTAAGTTTTTAAGAATCCCAAATGTCCTCCTAAAGGAGAAGTGTGCAATTCCAAAAGAATATTTTGTTTTAGATTGGAATTCTTACAAATATATAAACGATCTTTGTACCATAAGGAATCATTTTTCCAACTAAATGTATCAGATGTACTAGGATCTTACTGAAACTTTTGAATGAGTGTCCACATTTCTTCGTCCTTCTTCCATTCATCCCTTGCTTCTGTTATCCAATCTGGTTGGATAATAGAAATGACACAAAGAAATCCTTCCGCCTCTTCATCCTTTCTTGAGAGTTCATCTACGAAAACATTAGCTTCCCTTTTTGTAGATGATTTCAAAGTCATAACCCAACATCTTTGTGACCCATTTTTGTCGCTTTTTCCGAAGATAGTCTTTGCTCAAAAAAGTGTTTAAGACTATCATTATCAATTTTTACCATGAAATATCTTCCCATTAGGTAAGGTCGCCATTTCTTTAGTGCATTTAGTATTGCCAACATTTCCTTCTCATAAATAGCTTTCTGTAAATACTTTCATTTGATTGGACGACTTTCAAAAGCAACGTGTCTTCCTTCTTGCATTAAAACAACACCAATTCCATTTCCTGAGGTATCACATTCCACAATAAAGGTTTTTGTGAAGTATGGAATAGCTAAGACTGGTGCTAGGCACATTGCCTCTTTAAGATGTTCAAAGGCCTTAGTTTCTTCGGGAGTCCATGAAAATGCATCTTTCTTCAATAATGTTGTTAGAGGTGCTGTTATTCTCCCATAATTCTTAAAAAACTTGCGCTATTACCGTGCTAACCCGAGAAATCCACGCAACTGCTTTATGGTTGTGGGGACTTTCCATTGCTTAATGGCTTTAATTTTGTTAGGGTCTACCTTAACACCCTTGTGAGATACAATATGACCCAGATATTCCACCTCTTGAACTCTAAAGAAACATTTGGATGTTTTTGCATATAATTGTTTCTCCTCCAATATTTTGAGCACCCTGTCAACATGTTGAACATGATCCCTCCAAGACTTGTTGTAGATTAGTATATCACCGAAAAATACTAGAAAATTTTTTCTAAGGAAGGGTTTGAAAATAGAATTCATTAACCCTTGAAATGTAGAAGGTGCATTGGTAAGGCCAAAAGTCATGACCAAAAATTCATAATGACCCTCATGAGTTCGAAATTTTGTTTTCATAATATCTTAATTCTTCATTCTAATTTGATGTTATCCCTAATGAAGATCGAACTTGGTAAAATAAATTGCTCCATGTAATTCATCCAATAATTCATCAATCACAGGAATGGGAAATTTATCTTTAATAGTGGGCTTATTGAGCTCCCTATAATCTGGACACATGCACCATGATCCTTCTTTCTTGTGCACCAATATGGCTGGAGCTGAGAAATAACTTTCACTAGGTTGGATTATACCAGCCTCTAACATTTCTGCAATCATACATTCAATTTCACTCTTTGGACCTAAGGACATCTGTAAGGCCTAATGTTTGGAGGAACACTTCCTGGAATAAAATGAATGTCATGATCATGATCACGAATAGGTGGGATTCCTTTGGGAGTTTCAAACATCTTGGAATGATTGTCCAAGACTTTTTGGAGATCTGGAGAAATAGATGTTTTTGATGTTGGAACTTCAAGTGAGAATAAATTTGCAATTATGCCTCGTTGTCATTTCTTCAGAAGCTTTGTCATGGAATTAGAGCTTATTCTTTCCTGAATTCCTTGTGATACCCTGTAATTCAACTTCCTTTCCTTCTGAAAAAAAAATTAAAGAAAAGTTCTTGAAAATTAAAAGATATTGTCCCCAAAGATTGTAACCATTGTACTCCTAGTACAACATCAACACCTCCTATTGGAATGGAAAGCATTGGACTATTCAATACATATTCCCCCTCGTTACCTTGATATCATGACATTTTCCAGAGAAATTTATAGTTCCTCCATTTCCAACCATCAGTTGACATTCTGGTGTTGGGTATAGGAAACAATTCAATTCCTTGTCTACCTTACAATGAATAAAATTATGGGTACTGCCCGAATCAATCAACATTATTACCTTTTTCTTCTAAGTATGTCCTTCTATCTTGAGATTTTGAGGAGCGGTAATACCTGCCAATTTATTACACGATATGGTCAGACTCATTTCTTCTTCTTCTAGGGTTGGTTCCCGGTGTATATCCTCTTCTTTTGAAGTTTCTTGTTCATTTTCTTCCTCCTCTTCACAATCTATGTAAAATAATTTCTTCTTAGCAGACTTATGACCTTTAGTGTATTTGTTATCACAACTATTGCAAAGCGTTTTTGCTCTTTTTTCTTCCAATTGTTGTGGTGTCAACCTTGTAGGTTGTGGAAGTCTAGGAGTAGCAATACTTCCATCTTTATAGATGTGAGTGGTAGGCTTCTTGTCGTCATATTTTTACATTCAATTTTTCTTTCCGATCTGAATGCCTTCTCCAATGAATCAGGTTCCCAAACGCAAACTTCATGTTGGATTTTATCCTTTAAAGTCCCTATGAAGACATAAATCATGTGTTCCTATGTAATATCAGTTACCCTTATATTCAATTTTTGGAAGTCCTCAATGTGCTCCACCACTAAACCCTTTTGTTTGAGATTTATCAATTGGATAAAGAAGGTGTTACTCTTTGTATCATCATATTGTGCTATCATTTCCTCCGTAAAGATTGACCAAGTGAAAAAAAATTACGGGAGCAAAACCATCGATACCATACAAATGTATTTTGTTCTAAATGTAAAGTTTCAATGTGTACCTTTTGTGTGTTTTTCACATTATTGAGATCAAAATATTGATCCATCTATAGTATCCATGTTACGGGATCCTTGCCATCAAAATTCCTCATATCCATATTCGAAATATGGTGGGTCTTCCATCCCACATTAGAGTTTATGAAATCACGATTAAAATTTTTTTTTTTTTCATAATGAATTTCCTCTACTATCTTTTCCACATTAGGAAACATTTCTTGTCTCAACTTTTTCAAACCTTCCATGTCTGCTTTTAGATCATCCTTCATGTTTTCCATTTTTTCTTCCATGTCATCCATCTTAGATTCCATGCTAGCTTCCATGCCATCCATATTATTTTCCATTCCATTCTTCAAACCATCCATCTTATCTTCTATGCCTTTCTTCAAAACTTCCATTTCATTTTTTGTTGCTCTTTGCGGGAGTGAAATTTGGTGCACTTTCTCTTGTAATTTTGATATGTCATGTTGCACTTCTTCGTCCTCATGAGTCATAGTAGATAATTCTGAAGACTTAATGGGTGTTGAATTCTTTTTAGGAGGCATTTTAGAACCAAATACTGATATCTATTGTACAATGTGCCCTTGGAATCAATTCAAACTGATTCTTCAAACAAGACATGTGATTTGAGAAAAAATACACACATTTTTCTTGCTTTTGAGGAGCTCGATATTAAAATTGAATTATATCTATGATTTCGGATCTTCAATATCTAAAATTTGGTCCTGTAGTATCCCTTTTAATTTTCTTTCAAATGCCACAAGTCTGACCTAATATGGATTCTTCAAGGGAAAGTTATGCCTAATCTCCCACAATGACCTAATTATGGACTAGTTTAGTAGAGCGAACTTGTAAAGTGTGCCACATGTCACTATTTCTTCCTTCGGCTCTGAAATTGATACCAAGGAAACTAAAGTCCGTGTAATTCCTGGAACATTTTACAGAATTCCAATCTGATGCTCATAAAGAGAGTTATGATGATTTTCCCACGGTTACCTCTTTGAGATGAAATTTGGGAGCTTGAAAAAACCATAACTTGCACAAATCATATCTCCAAAAATATTGTGAACCAAGATCTGAAATTTTTGCAAGATATTCCTCCAGATTTTGGCTTCGCTATGTAAAAATTCTAGCTTCTGAAACTTCGAAGAAAATTTTTTTATAGTGAAAATTCCACAATGACATGTTTTAGGTGAAATTCGAGAGCCTAAAATAACCCTAACTTCCACAGATCATATCTCCAAAAATATTTCGAACCAAGATCTAAAATTTTTACACGGCGTTCCTCAGGATTTTCGCTTCGCTCTGTACAAATTTCAGCTTCTGAATCTTCGTAGAAAAAATTCCACAATGACCTATTTGGAGCAGCGAAAACCTAGAATCCAAAGCTTTGATACCAAATGTTATGAAACCAACTCCAAAAATAGCATAAAAGAGAGATCAACGCCTTAGAAATCAGCCACTTCGAGGGGGAAACCTCCAATAAATTACATAAATTAACAATTCTTGGATGATAGAAATGAAAAAACCTCCTTCTATATATAAGAGTCCATGGGATCACAATATAATCCTAGCCGACCTAACAATAATAATGTAATGGCATAATAATAACAATATTGGGGTTACAGGGGTACAACAATAACAATAAGGGGGTTACAATAACAACAATAAGGGACTATGCTATTAATATAGGGACCTAAAAAAATCTTTCATCAAGTCATGAAATATGTTTTATGATGTTTACTGAAGGAATTGTTTTAGGACATCACATTTCAGGAGATGGAATTAAAGTTGAAGTCATCTCCAAATTATTAATTCCAAGTTGTCAAAAGGATGTTAGAAGTTTTCTATGATTCACAGGGTATTACAGAATATTTATAGAAAATTCACTAAAATAGCATCCTCACTCTTCAAGTTACTTGCCAAATATTGTAAATTCAATTGGAACCTTGATTGCCAACTAGCATTTGAAACTTTAAAAACAAAAATATCTGAAGCATCCATCTTAAGAGGTCCAAATTGGAAACTACCCTTTTTCATTTCAACATATGCTTCAGATACAGCTCTAGGAGCTGTATTAGGACAAAAATATTTGATCCCCTATGCCATCTATTACACAAGAAAAATTTTGAATCCTGCTAAGTTAAATTACACTGTAACTGAAAAATAATTCCTAGATGTTGTTCATGCTATCAATAAATTTAGACATTATATCACCAGATATGAAACCTTTATTCATACAAATCACTTTATAATTATATATTTAATGAATAAAACTATTACTAATTGCAGAGTCCCAAGATGGTTATTACTCTTGCAAGAATTCAATATCACCATTCTATACCAACCTGGAAAACAAAATACAGTTGTTGATTTCTTGTCTAGAATTCAAAATGTCAAAAATGATACTCCAGTTGAGGATAATTTTCCTGATGAATATATTTTTTCCATAACTACTAAAACTCCTTGGTTTGCAGATATTTCTAATTACTTAGTCACAAGAAAGTTACCTGCACACTTGTTTCCTAGAGAGAAAAGAAGAATTATTCAAACAAGTGCACTTTACTCATGGATTAATGATGAATTGTATAAAACAGGTCCCGATCTCATTATCAGAAGGTGTGTTTTAGAAGATGAAATGCCTGAGATTCTTAAGGCATGTCATGATGAACCCTATGGTGGATACTTTGTTGATAAGAGAAGAACCCATAAAATATTTCATTTAGGATATTTTTGGCCATCCATATTTAAAGATACCAAGGAGTATGTCAAAAGCTGTGACAACTGTCAAAGAATGGGGAAACTTGTTCCTACAAATGAAATTCCATTACAACCTCAGGTACTCATCAAACCATTTGAAAAATGAGCCTTGGATTTTGTTGGACCAATCAATCCACGATATAATAAAAAAAAATATTATGGTATGTACTGATTATGTCACTAAATGGGTAGAGGCTAAAGTAATTTCTTTAGCTAATGAAAATTATGTAGTTAAATTTATTTTTGAGGATATCTTCACTCGTTTTGGTGTCCCAAGAGAAATTGTGATAGACCAAGGATCCCACTTTACATCCATGTTGGTGGAGAAGCTCGTGGAGAACTACAAGATCAAGCATAGAAAATCCACTCCTTATCATCCACAAGAAAATTTTCAAGTGGAGTCTACCAATAAAGTGTTCGATGGGATTCTCACTAAACTATACATCTACACAAGAGATATTGGGCAGAGAGGCTTCCTAAGGCCTTATGGGCCTATTGGACCACATGGAGGAATACAACAGGACATACTCCCTATGAACTTTTTTATGGGAAGCAAGTCCTATTTCCTATAGAATTTCAGATGCAAACCTTCAAGATGGTAGTCCAATTTGGGCTTGACTTATCAGAAGCTCAGAAGCATAGATTGGAGTAACTTAATGAGATTGATGAAATCAGGCAAGATGTAGTTCAAAGAACTAGTATAGTCCAGCAGCAAAGGTCCAACTGGCATGATAAATATATCGAGGAGAAAAAGTTTCAAGAAGGGGATTGGGCACTTTTGTTCGATTCAAAGTTCAAATAATTTCAAGAAAAGTTTCAGACTCATTGGCTTGGGCCTTACAAGATTGAAAATGTCTTTGGGAATGGAGCAGTCAGGATAAGGACAATTGATGAAGAAAAGGTACCTCTTCTTGTGAATGGACATCGATTAAAAGTATATCATAAGCCAATTTCAAGAGAATATTTTATCAAAATTTTCCAAGATAATATTGATATGAAGTTAGTGAAGAAGAATGCTTCTTCTTCCCCAACTTAGTCTTTTTATTTTTCCTATCTAAAAAAAAAAAGAAAAAAATTTATAGAATAAATAATATATATATATATATATATATATATATATATATATATATATTATTCAAAATAATAATAATAGTAATAATTGTATAAGTGTGAAAACCAATCAATGATTGGCATCCTTACATAGAAAATATAGGATGAAAATCAAAGTTATGACATCTTATATTTTCCATTCCATTTCTAAAAAATCCCAAAACGCTTTGTTCCCTTTATTTTCTAAAAAGAAATAAAAAGTAGTACATAACTACTTCCATTCTGCAATTGATATTCCATTATTCAGCTGACATTCCATTCTACAGCTGATACCACATTCTACAGCTCTATCACATTTTTACAGCCTACTGAAGCAAGAATATTGAGCACAGGAAATTGAGAACTCAATTTGAAGATCATCATGCTACAGGATACCTGAAGAATGAACATCAAGGAAATAGAAACGAAAGGTTAGTTCTAAAGGTAGTTTACATAAATTTATTTAAATAACAAGGTAAAAAACATTAGCATGTATAACATAGATGATCACATGCTGCCTCAACATGTCATCATTTGATTTGATTTGGAATCCTTTCATGTCATAGATCGGCCACATCATCCACATCATGTTTCATAACGGTCCATAACAAACTCCCCCATTTATGATTAAATAGTCATGTCCTATTGCTGTAACCTATCCATCTAAGTTTCTTAAAACCCCACCAAATATCCATCTCATTCATTCCTACAAACCCTTGATGTCTTTCACCAGATTTGCAGCTCAATTCACTTTATACAAAGAAGGATAATTCTGAAGGCTAGACTCTTCACGACAGAAGACATGGGTTTGATAGTCAGGGCTGAACAAGTGGGAGCTAAATACATGGAGGGTTATCCTCAGATCAAGGAGATGCTACAGAAGGCTAAATGGCTCAATTTTATAGAAAAATTTAACGGTTTCCACAAATAGATCACTAATTATTTTGCAAGGTATTTTGATGGAACGGAAGTCGAAATAGGAGACATAAAATTTTAAGAGACCGAGGAATTAATAGCTAAAGCCAAAAATCTCCCAAGAGTTGGTGAAAGGTGGTTCAAAAACAAATAATTTCATAGTGAAGCATGGAAATTTGTCCTGAAAAATCTAGGTATGGATACTTATGTTTACAAAAAGGGCATTCCTAGCTCAGCACTCAAGAACAAATGGAGGAACATGCTTTTAATTTTTGCAGAATTTTATCACTTGTGAAGGAAGGTTTGGTTGCATGTTTGTGTATCATATCTGGTTGTTGATAAAATTTTTGGAGGATGGTGAAATAAATCTTCCTTTCTTTTTACTGAATAGCTTAAAAGGAATGTCTACAAATGTACATAAGATAATTCAATTTATAGATAACACTACGCACCATCATGGGTTGGTAAAAATACTTCTTGAATTTCATTTGAAAAGTATAGGAGATTCTAAGGAGAATTTTCTGATTAGAAACCATTTCCAAGATGAGCCAGAGCAGCCTAAGGAAGAAAAGACTAGGAAAAATAGAAGAAAGAATATCGATACAAACATTGAAGATAGACTTGCACCTACACTACAACAAAGTTATGAGGAACCCACCCTTGCAGAACTGATGAGGAACAAGAGGCAAAATAGAGTTAAGAAAGAAGGAAAAATAGAAAAGAAGAGCAAGGTCACAAGTGAAGAAAACTTAAACCCTCTACAATCGAGGATAAGCTCTAGACTCTTAGGTTCAATGAAGAGGAAACTACCACAAGAAACAAATTTTATGAATTTAGAGGAATAACCTCCAGTACCATCTCCCATCAATATCTCTCCTCCATATAGTCCTCTAAATTCTCCTATACATAATTTTGAAGGCAATACCAGCAGAAGATCTCCAAGCATAGACCCAGTAAAGTAAGAGATATATGACTACATAGAGTCATTGGAGAAAAGGAATGCAACAGTGAATCTAGAACCACCTATCAATCCACAAGAACCTCTACTTGACATCCTTAAACAAGAAATCTATGAGATAGAGATATTGAATAGGAATATTAAATAGGAGAATGAAGACTTAAAGCAGCATAACCAATTGGAGAAAGTCGCTAGTGATAACACCATCCTGCATTTGGGACTTTGGTACAAAAAGAACAAAAAATTGAAAATAAATAACAAATCACTGAACAAGGCAATGATTAATCTAAAATACAAACTCCTTTTGAGGAAGCCTAAGATGGCAGTCACTTCAAATAAAAGCAAGAAGAGAAAAATGTGTTGGGTGTGGAGTCTGATTATCTTGTTTATTTTGTATCACAGCGTTGGACCCCTGTACCCGTAATTAAACGCTGCCTGGGGGGTCCAGGGGGGGCGGCTGTGACTTTATGGAGGCCCCCCCTAGCGGGGGGTTTTGGGGGCAGTGCCCCTGAAGCTAAAAACAAATGTAAAATTTCCTTGTAAAAGTATAGTAATTTCTAGTCAATCTGGGTCGTTCATTAGGCAGACGATCTGACGATAGAAATTATGTTTAGTTTAGGGATTTTTTCCCCAGAAGGCAACCCCTCACTTGTATGAGGGTATTGTGTTGCGGCTATGTATTGTATGTGTATTCTCATAGAGAGAAATAGATAAGAAGACTGTGAGAGAGAATAGAGGATATTACAGTAGATCTGTTGTAGGTTGTGTCTCTTATTTTTCCTGGATAATAGAAAGGAAGGACTGGATTTTTAGGGTGGACGTAGCCCAAACTAGGTGAGCCAAGTATATCTATGTCTCTCTGGTTTTTATTTGTTTTGTGTGCTTGTGTTTTCCGCATATTTTATGTGTTGCATTGCTCTGTAATATATAATTTTTCTAACAACTGGTATTAGAGTCGAAGGTCTATTTGGCTTATAAACTCGCAGGAAAGAAGGGTTCCTGGTTCGAGTGGGAGCAATGGAGGAAGATGGTAAGTTTAGGGTTGAGAAATTTAACAGCCAAAACTTCCCGCTGTGGAAGATGCAGATGGAAGATTATCTGCATCAGAAATATCTGTACCTACCATTAAGCGGAAAAATGAAGAAACCGACGGATATGACAGACGAAGAATGGGAGATTGTCGATAGAAAGGCACTCGGAACAATACGGTTGTGCCTTGCGACATCAGTAGCCTTCAATATTTCAAAGGAAACAACAACAGAGGGTTTGATTAAGGCGTTGGAAAAATTATATGAAAAAACCTCGGCCTCAAACAAGCTATTTCGTATGAAACGTTTATTTAATATGAAGATGTCGGAAGGTGGATCTATTGCAGACCATTTAAATGATTTTAATACAGTTACCAGTCAGTTAATTTCTGTAGGGGTAAACTTTGAAGATGAAGTTAGGGCTATTTTATTTCTGTGCTCATTGCCAGAAAGCTAGAATGGTTTAGTTATGTCCATTAGTAACTCTGTCTCTGGATCTAGTACTTTAAAGTTTTATGATGTTTTCGGTGTTATCCTTAGCGAGGAAATGAGACGGAAAAGCTCCGATGAGACATCAGGTAATGCTTTGAGTGCAGAGTCTAGGGGAAGAAAAATGGAAAGAGGAAAGAGCTTGAGATATCGCAGTAAATCAAGGAAAGGCAGATCAAGGTCCAGATCGGGCATAGTGTGTTGGAAATGTGGAAAGAAAGGACACCTAAAGAAAGAATGTAGATCTCACAAGGTAAAATAAGGAGACGCACAGCAAGAAAAAAATCATGAAGCAAATGTGACAGGTGATGTGTTACAAGATGATTTTATTCTTTCTTTTGAAAATGTTACTGATTCTGGGTGGTAGATTCAGGGGCCTCATTCCATGCCACACCTGATAAGAAATATTTTCATGACTATGTTTAAGGAGATTTTGGACAAGTTCGTTTGGGTGATGATAAACCTTGTAAAATTTTTGGAATGGGTAAAGTTCCTGTAAAAAAAAAAAAATGGAAACCAATGGCTATTAAAGGAGGTAAGGCATGTTCTATATCTGAAGAAAATTTTGATTTCAACAGGGCAGTTAGGTGGTGAAGGTTGTGTGACAAATTTCACAGATAAAACTTGGAAGGTCACCAAAGGAGCCCTGGTAATAGCAAAAGGCGAAAAGGTTGGTACATTATATTTATGCAATGGTATTTATAACTCTGTTAATGCTTTAACTTCCAAAGGGGCAGATGCAGCATTATGGCATCATAGGCTCAGACACATGAGTGAGAAGGGGATGAAGATTCTTCACTCAAGAAATTTGTTGCCAGGTTTGAAGAATGTTGATTTGGATTTTTTTGAGAATTGAATTTATGGAAAACATAAGAGATTCAGATTTCTCAGAGTTGGGAAAAAAAAGAAGAGCAAAAAGTAGAGCTTGTGCATATAGATGTATGGGGACCTGCTCAGGTATCATCTCTTGGTGGTTCTCGTTATTATGTTACTTTTATTGATGATGCAACTAGAAAAAATTGGATTTATTGTATTCATAATAAATCTGATGTATTTGATACTTTCAAGAAATGGAAAGCTTTGGTTGAGATTGAGACAAGAAAGAAGTTGAAGTGTCTCAGATCAGAAAATGGAGGTGAATATTGCAGCAACGAGTTTGATAGGTATTGTTCAGAGCATGGAATTCGCAGAGAGAAGACAGTTCCAAGAACACCACAAGAAAATGGTGTTTCAGAAAGGATGAACAGAACAATCATGGAGCATGCAAGGTGCATGAGATTGCATGCAAGATTGCCTTTACAATTTTGGGCAGATGTTGTAGATACTTTTGTTTATCTAATAAATAGAGGGCCTTCAATTTCTTGGATGGTGGTATTCTAGAGGAAGCATGGATAGGTAAAAAGGTAAACTACTCTTTTTTAAAGTCTTTTGGTTGTGATGCCTTTATCCATATTAATAAAGAAAATAGAACAAAGCTTGAGGCAAAATAAAATAAATGTACCTTTATTGGATATGGTGTTAATGATTTTTTTTTATCGCTTATATGATTATGAAAATCACAAAATCATTAGGAGCAGAGATGTAATATTCAATGAAAAGGTCTTGTATCGGAAATAGTTGGAGGAAAAGAAATAGGATAAAGAAAACAAAGAATACACAGTTCTTGATGAGATCACAGAAAAAGTAAAGGTTCTTGAAAATAATAATAATCAATAGCCACAACAACAACAACCACTACAACAACAATAGGCACCTCAAACACCTGAAAGTGGTGTTAGAAGATCTACCAGGATAAGTAGACCCCCTGAATGATACTCTCCTTCATTATATTATTTATTTTTGACTGATTCTGGTGAACCCGAATGTTATGAAGAGGCATGCAGGTTGAAACTAGGAAGAAGTGGGAGCTAGCCATGGAAGAAGAGATGGAATCCTTAATGCATAACCAGACATGGGACTTAGTCAGGTTGCCTACAGGTAAAACTACATTACAGACTAAATGGGTTTACAGGCTGAAGGAAGAAGATGGAGGAAAACAGAGGTACAAAGCTAGACTTGTGGTGAAGGGATTTTCACAGAAGAAAGGTATTGATTTTGATGAAATATTTTCTCCTGTTGTTAAGATGACTTCAATTAGAACTATTTTAAGTCTTGTAGCAGCGGAAGATTTACATCTTGAATAGTTAGATGTAAAGACAACATTTCTGCATGGAGATTTGGAGGAAGAGATATATATGCAGCAACCAGAAGGATATGAGGTCAAAGGGAAAGAAAAACTAGTGTGCAGGTTAAAGAAGAGCTTGTATGGCTTAAAACAGGCTCCAAGACAGTGGTATCTAAAATTTGACAGGTTTATGTCTGAACAAGGTTATACTAGATGTCACTCTGATCATTGTGTTCATATGAAAAATAAAATGATGGTGTTAGTCATCCATAATTTTCACTATCTGAAGATGACTAAGTATCGGTTCTAGATTTCTAGAAACAATGTTCATGAACATTGTGAGTTTTAGAAATCTCACTACCTTCATTATCCTTAAGATAATTTTTTTTCACTATTTCATCATCCCATCATGTCAATTCTTAGCTCACCCATCCCAGAAGACCCATCATGGGCTCATGTCACTCAATTTGTCTTTTTTGTGTCACCTTTGGCCTCAGCCCTCTATTTTGTTTTGCCAAACTCCTCCATTGTCCATCTAGGGCTTTTAAGGGCATTTTTTCTTGGTTTCATGACCTCCATGGTTAAACATCAACAAGGCTTGTATATTGATGCTCTTACACCTCCTCCTATCCTTAATATACCTTCATAAACACTTCCCATCACTCATATCCCTCAAATTCATCATTTTTCTACAAAACCTACTCTATTGCCACAATTTGACACTTTTTAAGACTAGGCCTATGTTTTTCCCTTTTGGACCCCTTCCCCTCAATCAATCCTTGAAATTCCACTTTCCCCTACTCCCTAACATCTATCCCTATCCCCCAAAATTTCCCAATAATTTAGACAACCCTTAACCCCTTCATTCCCCTCCCTCTACAAGGCAATCCTAAGTCCCCTACCCCAAACCCTAATTTCCTTTTCCAACTAAGCTAGGGTTTGATATGAAAAGGAGGCACAAGAGAAAAGGATTCATTTGATATATCATTTCAGCAAGCATAATTCCATGCCCACTCATAAACATCATGCCTCCATCATTTTCCAAGAATTCATTCCAAGAGACAAGCCATGTGTCACGCCTAGGGCCAGTTTTTCTTAAAAATATGTTCTGACCAAACATAGATGAATTTGGAAAAAGTGAGAGAGGTTTTTGTCCATAATAGGACCAAGAAGAAAAATCTCCTTCGATTTTTACACAGGTATCATGGTTTGGGAGCAATATAAAAAACACAGGTGTCCCAGGAGAATTAGAGCGTTGCTGGAGTGACTTTGGGAAAATACGGTTTTCTCATATTTGGAGTGTCCAAATGACTCTCTTGATGAGTCAAAAGACAACTATACTTGACAATATTTCCAATGAGCTATCTTGAGCTCAATTTGGAGTTACGGAAGGCCTCTAAAAGTTGTCTGCACCATCACTCTGCATTTCTGCACCATCATTCAACACTTTTTGACCAGTGTTGGGACAATCACTTTTTGGACAGGTAAATGGACACCAAAGGTAAATCCAAAAGGATTTTTGGAAATTAAACTCACCAATATTTCAAACGAGCTATCACGGAGCTCATTCTGACACCGGGAAGACCTAAAAATTCCCTTAACAAATTGGCGCTACGCACAGATAGAGTGGCACTGCGCACAGAGGAAATTAGGCCAGAATTGCCAAAATTTGGTCAAAATCAGTTTTTTTTGGGAAGAATGACAAAAATGGTCAAAGGATGACAAAGGGCCTCCTTCATAATAGCAGATGGCATGTCAAGGGTTTCAAGTTTCCCTATAGGGTTTGGCAAAGAGGCATTGACTCCACTTCATCAAGGGTTACAAGGGCAAAGGCCACCTCAAGCTCCATGAGTGCACTATTAAAGGTCCTTAGGACATGATTAATGAGTTTTGAGAAGTTTTTAAGAACTTAGAAGACAACGCTAGTTACTTTTTTCTAATCAGCCCTAAAGCCTAGAAGTTTGGGAAAATTGACAAAAATGGTCAAAAGATGACAAAGAAGCCTCCTTCATAATAGCAAATGGCTTCAAAGGGTTTCAAACTGTCCACAAGGGTTGGCTAAGAGACACTAACTCCACCTCATCAAAAGGTAAAATCAGAGGTTTTAAGGAAGATATAAGAAGCCAGACCCAAACACCAGTAACCCACTTCACCAAAGGGACAAAAAGAGACAGAAATATCAATTCAAGGTTTGTCTCCTCAAAGAAAGGACAGAAACATTTTTTAAAAGGGTCAAGGAGACAAGCATGAGGGAATAAATTGCCAAAGGAGGCAACTATGACATACATGGGTCATTATTGATAAAGTAAGATTTCCAAGTTCAAAAGAGATAGTGATAAAAGGGCAGAAGCAATGTAGACACGTGCAAGAACAGAAGTGCCCAGAAAAAGCACAAAAATGGTTTAGAAAACCTCACCTCCCTCACTGACATACATCATTTTCAAAACTAGGAACAAACATTTAGCTGGTTTAAGAGCAGTAAGGCCTCCAAAATTATTGCCCACATAAAGATCAAAGGGGTTGTTGGTGCCAAACTGATAAGGTTTTTTGCACCAAAGGGTCTGTTTCATTGTCTCAAATAAATACATGACAAAAGGTCATTTAAAGGAATATTACAGCTCTCCTTTTCAATCTCTCAACCAATCAATTAGAAGTATGAACCTGCAAGACTGAAAACCCCAGGAAAGATGCCAACATGATCACAAAACTATTGTTGGCAAGCTTTGAAGCTCATAAAAAGGAATATAATGAAGAAAACCTTCAAAGAAGTATACTAATGTCATCAAGAGACCTCTTTGTCAACAAACTTGTCAAAATGCCATCAACAGGAGAAAAGATCCAAAGAATAGTAAAAAAGAGTTTTCTGGGCAACTTTGGCAAACTTTTTCAGGTGTTGTACACCGAGGCTAGCACTATGCACCTAGCCATCGGCACTGCGCACAGGCGAGGTGGCCGCAGTGTAAATTTACACTGTGCTGCGCACCAGGAGGCTAGCGTTACACACAGACCCAGAACAGCCCGACAACCCACCTTACACACCGGCGCTGCGCTCCGACAGTGTTCGACAGGTCCATCTACTAGCCCGACCTGACTTGGCGCTACGCACCAGTGGTCTTTGACCTAACTTTCCCAAAAAGAGGCTAAATTCCATTTTTCTGCCTCCAGAGCTCCTGCATCGATCAAGCAAGGTTGGTGGTAGTTTTTCCTCACCTTCCAAGTATTCTTTTCATAATCTAGGAAGGCATTTAATACCCAATGTGACCAAACCTAATCTACATGAAAATCCAATTATTTACCTTCTAAGGTCAGGGTTTGCAAATTTGAGAGTTATCATAGGTGCAAAAACACTTAGTGCCAATAAACCTACCTCTAAACTCTAAAAACATTCTTTGATTTCTTCATCTTGCCCTCATTTGCTGAAAGTTTGCCCATGCATCACTCACTTGCCTCCACTCCTCCATCACTTCATCCTATGCCTTCTACACAAGAAAACCTACCTTCCCCTAATGCATCAAGTGAAGATGACGATGGTGGTAGTGAAGGACAAATAGATGTCAGTAGAAAAGAAGAAGACAATAGGTCAGAGGAAGAGTTTAATGAAAATAAAGATGGTGACAGCAGGAATAAGGAACAAGATAAGAATGATGGAAATGATGAAGACAGTGGGGAAAAAACAAATTCTAAAGGGGAAGAGCAGCAGGGTGATGATGGAGAACAAGAAGGTTCACATGACAACCATGAGGAAAAGTACTTGTACATGACAGTAAGCACAATAATGGTGCAGACAATGATGACATGACTGAAGATGATGATAAGTGAAGAAACAAATGAAGATGATGAGGAAGTAAAAGATCAAACACAAGAAATTGATGAGCCTGTTGCAAAATTTGAAAATGAAGGCAGTGTCCAAGACAAAGGCACAAAGAGGACAGTCAATAAGCAAGACAACTTAGAAAATAGTCATGACAGTCATGACCGCTGTCATGACTATCATAACATTAATCAACTTCTTAATGTCCAAGGAACTCAAAATAACAGTGCAAGAAATCGACCAAAAAGAGAACCTTAGTGAAGGATAGAGCTGAAGAGAAGCAATTGAAGAAGGTGATGATCAGTTTGAAGGCCTAAGTGAGCAGCAGGTAAAAGTGGGACAAAATTTCGAAGTATGAACACTAATAAAGATGATGGTAGTGCTAGAAACAAAGACTTCATTGAAAATTAAGCACTCAAAGAAATTAAATACCAAGAAAAACTTGGAGACATAACTCAAGATTTTGTATAGGCTTTTCAAAACCCTTGAAGCATCTCTCCACCAACTTTGAGGCAATTTGAACAAAATTTTGTCTTTTTCAAATTTTGACCCCTCTGTGCGAGGCACCCTAGGTGCTGCGCAAAAAATTGGTGCATACTTAGCTCTCAAATTTTGTATTTTTGGATTTCTCACATCACCAGTAGTCTACTCACCAATTTTAAAATCATTTGGATCATTTTTACCCCCTCAAAAGGTCAAAAAACATCAAACATTTGACCTTTCTGCCTCATTTTCAGACCAAGCACTGCGCATAGAGCAGTGTTGGGATATTTGATTTTTGTACAGGTAAATGACATCTACTCAACAAAACTCAAGAATTTCTAGAAATTAGACTCATCATTCTTTCCAACGAGCCATCACGGAGCCAAATCCAACATCGGGAAGGAGGTCAAAACAACATGCAAGTACACCTATTTTTTTGCTGAAGTGGCGCTACGCACAGAGAAATGTTGGGATTTTTGTTTTTTTTGACTAGGCTACAGGAGTTGCATCAAGAACACACAAGCATTTCTAGAAAGTAGACTCATCAGGATTTCCAACAAGCCATCACAGAGTTAAATCCGACATCGAGAAGTGGTCCAAAACTCAGCCACAAGAGACCCTATTTTCTGTTGAAATGGCACTACTCACAGAGACTGCCTAGTGTGTTTTGGACCAAAAGTCAACAAAACACACTCATTTATTACAAATAGATATTTTTGAATTTTTTGAGGCAAATTAAGCTAGAATTAGGTGAAAATATTTATTTTAGAATTTATTTCTTGGGATATTATGTGCCTTGGGCCTTGCATGGTTTCTTGGTCATAAATGATACTTATGACTATATTTGACATTTTCCTACCACATTTAGGGTTTTATCCTCATTTTCTCCAGAAATAGAGCATGAGGCCCCTATGTATTTTGTTGGCATTTGATGAGCTTGAAGAACAATATACATGGTTTCATGAGCTTGGAGAAGAAATTGGTTTTGTGAAGTGGATAAATGGCTTGCTTGGCTTGATGATGGAGAAGCTTGTTTGCAGGATTCCATAGCTCTGTGAATGGTGATGTTTTCCTAATTTTTCTATTGTTTCCTTTGTGCTCAAAAGAAAATTGGCAAATTCCTTTGCAATGAAGGATTTGGGAGCTGCAAAATAAATCCCTGGTATGAGAATAACTAGAGACAGGAAAAGTCGCAAATTAACATTGTCTCAGAATCAGTACATACAAAAGGTGTTGAAAATATTTAATATGTAGAATGCAAAACCAGTTAGTATAGCTTTTTCTAGCCATTTCAAACTTATTAAGGAGATGTTCCCTAAGAACTAAGAAGAAATGGACTATATGTCTAAAGCTCCATATGCATCAACAGTTGGAAGCTTAATGTATGCAATGGTCTGCACAATGCCTGATATTGCACATGCAGTGGGAGTTGTAAGCAGGTACATGAAAAATCCAGGAAAAAAACATTGGATGGCAGTGAAATGGATTCTCAGATATTTGAGAGGTACCACAAATCAAGCATTATGCCTTGGTGGTTCAAACATTTCTCTACAGGGATATGTTGATGCAGATATGGTAGGTGACATAGATAACAGGAGGAGCACTACAGGATATGTATTTACTATAGGTGGAACAACTGTCAGTTGGGTTTCAAAAATTCAAAGTGTTGTTGCACTTTCAACAACAAAAGCAGAGTATGTTGCTGCTACAGAGGCTAGTAAGGAAATGATTTGGTTACAAAGGTTTATGGATGAATTGGGTAAGAATCATGATATGGGCACGTTATATAGTGATAGCCAAAGTGTCATTCATCTTGCAAAGAACTCGGCATTTCATTCGAGGACTAAACACATACATCTCAAGTACCATTTCATACGGTCAGTATTGGAAGATAGACAGTTGAAGCTGGAAAAGATACACACTAGCCAGAATCCTGCAGATATGCTAAAAAAAGTTGTAACCAAGGAGAAACTGAGATTATGCTTAGTTTCAATTGGTCTTCAAGGATGACGATGAAGATGAGAAACAACCAGGTCCAAATAGGAGTCATTGTCCAGCAAATGAAACAACGGTGGAGTTGCTACAATCAGTCTCCAAGTGGGAGATTGTTGGGTGTGGAGTCTGATTATCTTGTTTATTTTGTATCACAATGTTGGACCCCTGTACCTTAACAGGGTGGCAATGCCGCCCGTAATTAAACGCTTCCTGGGGGGTTCAGGGGGGGCGGCTGCGACTTTATGGAGCCCCCCCTGGCAGGGGGTTTCAGGGGAAGCGCCCCCCGAAGCTAAAAACAGATGTAAAATTTCCTTGTAAAAGTATAGTAATTTCTAGTAAATCGTGGTCTTTCATTAGGCGGATGATCTGACAGTAGAGGTTATGTTTAGTTTAGGTTTTTTTTCCCTAGAAGGCAACCCCTCGCTTGTATGAGGGTATTGTATGTGGCTATGTATTGTATATGTATTATCAAAGCGAGAAACATATAAGGATACTATGAGAGAGAACATAGGATATTACAGCGGATCTATTGTAGGTTGTCTCTCTTCATTTTGCTGGATAATAGAAAGGAAGGACTGGTTGTTCGAGGTGGATGTAGCCCAAACTGGGTGAACCACGTATATCTATGTCTCTCTAGTTTTTATGTGTTTTGTGTGCTTGTGTTTTCCACATGTTTTATGTGTTGCATTGCTATGTAATATATAATTTTTCTAACAAAATGGATGTATTAGAAGAAGTGTCTGAACAAACGCAATAGGAGAAGGAAGTTCACATTTTTGATAAATTGCATGAGGACATGCAATGGATACTTAGTGGGAGTATGTTGAACCTCAGAATTGTCCTTTATATGACATCCTTTCTCATCACTTTTCCTTGCCTTTTCATAAATCCATACATTCCAATCAATGATAAATGACATGTTTTATCTCAGAGAATGCATTTGAATTATTTTTGTGTTATATTCAGATCTTTTTATTTGAATGGATTTTTGTAACTCAGCTACAGAACGTAGCCGATTCTGCAGCTAATTGTTGTTTCCGGAGCTACTTTTATGGTTTGATAGGTTGTGAGGAGAGAATAAAGGAATGAGCCACATGGGCAACTCCAGAATGATCCATATATGGATTTCATCCTATCCACCTAGTCAAAATCAATAGAAAAAGGAGCTTGTGATCTTAGTCAAAGTATGGTCAAAGGACATAAGCTGAGAAGGAAGAACTCTTGATTTTCTCTGACGTAGCAAACCAAGAGTTAACCATTTAGAATTTGCTTCTATATTTTTTTGTTTAAATCGCCATCTGTAGGCAGAATTAGCTCCTTACATTTATATTTTATTTTGTTTAAATACTGGTTGTTTGAAGACCGAAGACAGTCTTAATTTTCTGTAAACATTGTGTATTCTTTAGACTCTCTCTTTTTTCGTAATACAAATATCATGTTCAATTTCTCTTAATGCGCATATAGTCTGCTAGGATCTCAACCTATTCATTAGTTGTTTTAGTTTAATTTCATTCGCTCTATTTTGTTAATTCATAAGTAGATTTGTATTGCATTGCAGCTTTTAGATTAATATCATAGATTAAATTTATGAATTCTTTCTTAGTATTAGTTTTAGAATGACTGTGTAATCTTTGCTTTCCTAGAACATATCAAGAAAGTAGATTCTTCTATTTTCCAATTGGATTATGTTTGAGGCAATAGAGCTCACAGTTGTTTAGTTTCTTTACATGTTTTTACACTACTTTCTTAGATTAGATCCTCAATTATATGTATAATTGGATGCTTGTAAATCATACCAAGAAGATGACTTTGTCATACTTCCAAATTGGATGCTTGAGTATTTAACCTATCAAATAATTTAGTTTTCCTTTACATGCCTTTGCACTTCTTTCCTAGATTAGATCCTTAGTTAAATGTATAATTTAATGCTTGAAAATCATGCCAAGAAGATGACTCTGTCAAACTTCCAAATTGGATGCTTGAGTATTTAACCTATACATTAATTGAGTTTTTCTTTACATGCTATTTAAATGCTTTCTTAGATTAAATCTTCAAAGCTAAAGTGTAATCAATTGCTTGTAAATAATGTCAAGAGGGTGACTCTGTCATACTTCCATATTGAATGCTTGGGTAATTGATCATAATATAGCTCCTTTTCCCTTTGAATCTGATTTCATTTAGATTAGCATTGCCATTTTCAATTTTCAGTCATAATATTCATATTTCAATCCATGGAGTAGAACTAAGTTAAGATAGATTAGAATTAACTTTAATTTTCAAAAGCTCAAAGTCATTAGAATAGATACTTTGTTTTTAGATTAGATTCTAACCATCTAAAGTTTGATTCATTTTTATGCAAATTAGAATAGGTCAAGAACAATTCATTTTCTTCCTTATTTCAAAGTTAGTTTTTAACATTTAAAATCTCATTAGATTCAGTTGATCCATTTCATAGTTTTCATTTCTTAAAATTAACATTTAGACATAAAGAAAAAAATCCCCCAAAAAAACATCAAATTTTTGAAGTAAGAAGAAGGTTAACTAAGCATATATAGTGCACCACACTTCATCATATTACAAACCTTGGTTGATAATTTATGTTGAACAATTTAAGACATTAAATTTCCTAAACAATAATAACTCTAGAAAAAATTCTAGATAAGATTAATGGATAGGAGAGAAAGATCCATTAAGTTTCTAAGTTGGGGGAAATATGCTAAGTTTAGAAAAGGTTAAAAGAAATACATGAGAGAAAGGCAGGCTTTTATGGAAAAGCCTAGGCAAGTGGATGAAAATTTCCACAAAAGAGGGACACCGCTAATAGAAACTTCACCATGAAGGTAGGGTAATAAATACCCATTCAAGGAAAAGCTGGAGGTAGTTGAATTCGGGAGGCAAGCACTCTCAACTCAGGGGTGAACTAGAGGAAATCAGTTCAAGGTTGGGTGGAGAGCAAGTATGAATTCCCAAGTACCTAGCAGATGATTTTATTCCAGTTGAGTATGATTAAACTACTTCAATTAAATAAATTGCATGTATGTGTTTCCATTTGGAATTTTCCTGTGGTATATAGTAAAGTTCACTAGAATAGGGAATATAAGTTAATGATGCACTTATTTTAGATTATATATCTTGTGATGGTTTCTATTTACAGGTTGAAATAAGATTTGAAATTATTAAATACCACTAAATTTACTTAATTTACTACTAATATGGACCATCTCCAAGTTAGAGAGAGATGGAAATAAATTTTGATTGTAAAGTTTATATATGGAAGATTGTTCAAAGCTAATAATTGATGAGAAAAATTATGTTTCGAAGAGATGTGGTGGCTACATGCCTCTGAAATGTGTTAAAATTATGCTCAAAGGTCTATTTCTTATTGAGAAACAATGGAAAACCCTAAAAATCAAAAAACCAAAACCTAGGAGATGAAACTCCAAAACTGTAGGCCTCGTTGGGGTAAATTGGTACATCAATTTCCCAGGGTCGTAACTTTGGCATACGATCTCTGTTTGACATGCACAATACCTTGTTAGAAATATATATCTGAGGAATAAAACTTTCGACTGCAAAAAAGATTTCCTCTTTTCATTTTTTTCCAAAAAAACATCGTTTAGGGTCTCAAAACAACTCTGAAAGTTTAGGACTTGAAAAACTGCCAAAAAGAGTAAATTGTGCCACAATTAAGGAAAATGAAAAAAATTAAAGAAACAATGGTGGGGGTACAAGTGAAATAGGCAGGTTGCTACCACTATCCACCTCAATTAGTCCTCCCCCCTTGGGAAGCAATGGTCCCCATTACTTTGAGTGCCTCCATTAGATGAGGAAACTTCTGTTGAACTTGGTCCCTACTGAGCCACTTGCCTTGGTGAAGGAGTTGGCGAGCTTTGTCAACCTAATATAGTTTGATATTTTTCTAGCGAGTGTTCTTTATCTGCGTGTCCGCGATATGATCATTTGTGTCATGTTCCATGCAGTATGGGTTTAGCTTTGTTGGTGTGAGTTGTTCTGCAATGTCTGATGTGTCGAGTAATGGTGGAAAGTATAGTAGAAGGTGATCCATGTTGAACGCTTAGTGTAGGCCAAGGAATGGTGGAATGCTGAGCTCGAAGGAATTGTCCCCTACAAAATTGGTGATGGTATATGGGCCATATAGAAGCGGGTGAATCTTGTGGTGGATTCCAACGATACGCTCCTTCTACAAATGTAACCAAACCTTGTCGCCCACCTAGAACTTGTGTGGAACCCGATGCTCATCATGACACTGCTTGTACTTAACATTGGCTATGTCCAATATGTGCAGAACTGTCGAAGGATGTGCTGACATCTTCAAGAAATAGTGTCAAGGTTGGGTAAGGCATGGCCATTGTGTGCATAAACACCAATCAATGCATTCCATGATACTGCATCTAACCAAGCGACAACCATGTGATCCTATTATTTCGACACCTAGCATTCATAAATATAAGGCAATTTCCCACAAAAACATCCAACCCAAATCCACTTTGAATTACATAAAAATGAATTGGATTTCCCTAATTCAAGGCTCTGACATACATATGAGAAGAGGTAGATGAGTTTTTCTTCAATCCTACAACCTGAATCTATTGAAAAGGTTATAAGACTACACCCTAATACCAATTTTGGCATGTCCATCAGCCACACCATCCCATGAACTCACATTTCTTTCAAGTATTTAAACAATTCCATTGACCTCTGCGCAAGAAAATTCATCACACACTATCTATATAATTGAAATATCACTCCAACAATTTAATGCACAAGAAATATACAAACATTTTTTAAAGCTTTAGTAGTACTAGTATCATCACATAACCTAAATTTTTCTACGAGTCTCAACATAGTTGAATTATGTCTTCATGGGAACGAGAATTGGTAGAAGTGATGACCATTTACAATGAACATAGTTTAGGAATTGCCAATGATTTACTAAAGAATTTGTATGAGTCTTCAATACAAAAATCAATTCTTCCATGGTATTTGTGAGTTTTCTCATCCTATAGCTTAAAAATAGATCCCCAAAAACAAGAAATGAATTAGTGTATTGGAATTTGCTGATATAAATCCATATGAATTGGCAAGAAATATTAACCAATGGAGAGTGGGGAAACAACAACTCGCTCAAAAAGTGGAACAATTGCAAGTTGAATCCATGCAACTCATAGGTGATCTCACTGCAGCACAAATCACATTGCATAAATTCATTCCAAGAATGAAACTTTGTTCCAAATTTCTTTTGTCTATCAATACTACCATAAATATTATAGGATTGGTATAGGAAACGATGAAAATCACACATACTACTAAAGAAAAGTTTGAAAAATTTGTGGTGAAGACTGTAGAGGTTCTTTATTCCATCGGTGCACAACCTTGACAGAGTGGCCTAAGGACAAGCCATGAGTAGTGTTGGGGGACTATTGGGGATAAGAAAGAACAATGAAAAAATGGAGGATAATTTTGAAATTTTTCCTAAGTGTGTATAAATAATATAAACGATGGAGAACACTACACACAACATGCCAAAAATTCCTGATAGATTGCGTGGATGTGTGATGAAGGTCGAGAAGAATATGCCTTAAATGAAATATCCCTCAATTGATAGTGTATCCTCCACCTATGCTGGTTGGTTATATATGGACAGTGGTGGTGATTAATAATGTTGAAAATCCAAGTAAATTCACCACAAACACATCAAAATCCAATAATGGAATGAGGGTTGCTCATATAATCTCCTAGACAAAAACCTAGCCTCGCCACTACTCAGCCTAAAAGAGACCAAGAGCAAGAGTGCTACAACTACCTAAGCACAAACATCTATCTAAATTCTAGAAACACATAAGTTCCAAAATCCCCTTCCCCTTGAGGCATGAGGAAATATTTATAAAAATAGGTTAGGTGATTTTTCACTTTCCCCATGAATTTTCTTATGCCTCATTACCTTTTAATCTTAGTTAATTTTCCTATTCATATCAACTCATATAATTTTAGCATTTTTAATTTTTATAATTCTGACATAAAATAAGATTTTCAATATTGCAAAAGGAACATAATGGAATTTTATGTTACATCATATTTTAAGTCTGGATTATTTTTGTAGCTAAGCAATTAGACTACCATGTTGATTATCATTTTCCTTTGATAAAATTATGGAGCATCTGGAGCTTTCTCCTTTGCTTGTATTATCTCAATATGAACTGATCTTGCTTTCCCATAGATTGCATTATCTCCTTTAATCTAATTTTGTGTGATACAGACTTATACATGAACACAATAGAATATAGATATAACCATAAACACAAATATGTAGTAGAAATAAAACTTCATTTCATTAATATCAAAGAATTGAAATATGCTTACATACATAATGGAAATAAACTAGCTCAGGTGATGGTAGCTTATCTTTGAAAAGATATGTGGCGACTACATGCCTTAGAAATGTATTGCAATGAGTCTCAAAGGCCTATTTATTATTGAGAAACAATAGAAAACCCTAAAAATGCAAAAAAGTAACCCTAGGAGATGAAGCGCCGAAACTGTCAGCCCCGTTGGGGTAAATTGGTACATCAAATTACCAAGGTCGTAACTTTGGCATATGATCTTCGTTTGATGTGCATAATACCTCATTAGAAATATCTATTTGAGGAATACAAATTTCGACTGAAAATAACTTTTTCTCTTTTTCTTTTTTCCAAAATAACATTGTTTAGGGTCTCAAAATGACTCTGAAAGTTTAGGACTTGAAAAACTGCCAAAAAGAGTAAATTGTGCTACAATTAAGGAAAATGAAAAAACTAAAGAAACAATGGTCGAGTTACACGTGAAATAGGTGGGTTACTACCAATATCCACCTGGATTAGTCCTCCCCCCTTAGGAAGCAATGTTCCCCATTACTTTGAGTGCCTCCATGAGATGAGGAAACTTCTATTGAACTTGGTCCCTAGTGAGCCACTTGCCTTAGTGTAGGAGTTGGCGAGCTTTGTCAACCTAATATAGTTTGAACTTTTTTTAGCGAGTGTTATTGATCGACATGTCCATGATCCGATTAGTTGTGTCCTGTTCCATGTAGTCTGGGTTTCGCTTTGTGGGTGTGAATTGTTTTACAATGTCTAATGTGTTGAGTAATGGTGGAAAGTATGGTCGAAGGTGACCCATGTTGAATGCTAGGTGTAGGCCAAGGAATGGTGGAATGTTGAGATCGATAGAATTGTATCCTACAACCTTGGTGATGGTGTATGGCCCATATAGAAGTGGGTGAATCTTGCGGTGAAGCCAAATGATATGCTCCTTCTACAAATGTAACCAAACCTTGTCGCCCACCTAGACCTTGTGTGGAAGTTGATGTTGATCATGACGCTTCTTTTACTTAACATTGGCTATGTCCAATTTGTGCAGACCTGTTGGCAGATGTGCTGGCATCTTCAAGAAATCGTGTCAAGGTTGGGTAAGTCATGGTCATTATGTGCATAAACACCAATAAATGCATTCCATGATACTACATCTAACCAAGCTACAACCATGTGATCCTATTATTCCGACACCTAGCATCCATAAATATAAGGAAATTTCCCACAGAAACATCCAACTCAAAATCCACTTTGAATTACATAAAAATGAATTGGATTTCCCTATTTCAAGGCTCTAACATACACATGGGATGACGTAGATGATTTTTTCTTCAATCCTACAACCTAAATCTACTGAAAAGGTTCTAATACTACACCCTAATACCAATTTTGGCATTTCCATAAGCCACACCATCCCATGAACTCACATTTCTTTCAACCATGATTCAATCATTTATTTTGGGGTCAACTATATAAACAAGGTCATTCACCCCTGTGCAAGAAAAGTCATTGCGTGATATCTATATAATTGGAATATTACTCCAATAGTTTGATGCACAATCAATATACAAACATTTTTTAAAGCTTTAGTAGTACTAGTATCATCACATAACCTAAATTTTTCTATGAGTCTCAACATAGTTGAATTATGTCTTCAAGAACGAGAATTGGTAGAAGTGATCACCATTTACAATGAAAATAGTTAAGGAATTTCCAATGATTTACTCAAGCATTTTTATGAGTCTTCAACACAAAAATAAATTCTTCCATGGTATTTATGAGTTTTCTCATCCTATAGCTTAAAAAAAGATCCCCAAAAACTGGAAATGAATCAGTGTATTGGAATTTGTTGATATAAATCCCAATGGAATTGGGAAGAAATATTAATCAATGAAGAGTGGGGAAACAACAACTGGTTCAAAAAGTGGAACAATTGCAAGTTTAATCCATGCAACTCATAGATGATCTCACTACAGCACAAATCACAATCCATAAATTCATTCCCAAGAATGAAACTTTGTTCCAAATTGCTTTTGTCTATCAATACTACCATAAATATTATAGTATTGGTAGAGGAAACAAATAAAATCGCACATGCTGCTAAATAAATGTTTGAAAAAATTGTGGTGAAGACTGTAGAGGTTATTTATTCCATTGGTGCACAACCATGACAAAGTGGCCTAAGGACAAGCCACAAGTAGTGTTGTGGGACTATTGGAGATAAGAAAGAACAACGAGAAAATGGAGGATGATTTTGAAATTTTTCCTAAGTGTGTATAAATAGTACAAAGGATGGAGAACACTACAGACAACATGCAAACAATTCCTGATAGATTGCGTAGATGTGTGACGAAGGTCGAGAATACTATTCCTTAAATGAAATATCCCTCAACCGATAGTGTATCCTCCACCTATGTTGGTTGGTTATATATGGGCATTGGTGGTGATTCATCCCGATTTGGTCCAAATAATGGTTGTATCTCGACATGTACCATAGGATAATTCATTAGCGTGAGCTAGCTAGGTGATCTTGCTAGTGATTCCCTGAATGATGTTGAAGACAAAAAACTATAAAATGAGTTGTTTCCAATAGTAGTGGGTTCATTTATCTGATTAGTGGTTTTTTTTACTATGTTTGATTCTATTTATGTCCTACAGTTGGATAATAGTTTTTTTTTCTAGTTTTGTTGATGATTGTACTATGGATATGATAATCTGTTATTCTATTTTTAATATTTTATTGGTTTATTGTAATGGTGTTGGCTAGATAGTGTAATATGAACGATCATAGTTTGAGTTCCAACATTCGGGTATATGAAGCTTGTGTATAACTTGGGCTACTAATGCTTAATATAAATATGAAATATGAATAGGTTCTATCACTTATGTATTTTGTATCAATAGTGAGATCAATGAATGAGTTATAGAGTCTTAACAAGGTTTGCAACAATGTTTTGTGTGAATAATGTATTGTTGAAGTATATACTGTAAATAATTGTGTCACTATATAAATAAATTAACTATGTTTCTTTTGTTTTGCGATGGAGTTGGCTTTTCACCGACACAATTAATTATTTTTTAATGTTTAATTTTCTGGTTAAATAGCGTATTACGTTCAAATGATATATGTTGTAGTTGATGGGAATGTTTCAATGTATGTTGTAGGGGTGTTCTGTTTAAGGAATATATCTATGGCATATGGAAATTGCATTAGTTTAGTGTGGTTTATTTTCATCCAGAGTCATCTATATTTCCCTGTTTCCTTGCATAACCTTATGTTGATAGGGCAAAGTGAACTGGGGTCTACTAGATGTGAATTCCCACTTAGACCTCACACCATTTTGGATAGGATCCGAATTTGGTATGTGGGACTGACTACCACCATGTGTGTTTTCTCTTGGCTATTAGTTGTAGAGAAGCTATCACAAGAGTAAGTGTGAAATGCATAGAGAATGACAAAATAATCAACCCATAATTGAAAAACTTGTAGAACAATGTAGGAGAACATAACAACAAAACAATAAGAAAAGTATGCCTAAAGAGGAATCAATTAGCTAAGACCATCTGAAACATAACAATAAGGAATTTCTAGAGGTTGAATACAAATTAGTTCACAATTAGTTACTAGCACAACATGAAATAAGCGAGAAAATATTCAAAGAAAACATATAATTCATATGCCACGAATTAGTTCATTAACATAAACCTAATATGAAAGAACACATGCAACATAATTAGAGTATTGGTTAGCCATTACAAGCAACAAAGGAATGCATGGGAATCCATGCCAAAATGAAGAAATTCTTATTGATAATGTTGAAAATACAAGTACATGTGCCACAAACCCATCAAAATCCAATAGTAGAATGAGGGTTGCTCATATAATCTCCTAAACCAACCCTAGTATTATCACCACTCAACCTAAAATCTTCCAAGAGTAAGAGTGCTCTAGGGGAGGGTTTGTAGATAGGGAGGTGGGAAGGTGTTTGTTTCCTTTGTAGTATCACTGGTCAAAGGACTGGGTTGACAATTCTAGTTTCTGGAGATAATCTGTTGGTGGGGGTCTTGTGGAGTTCGTATAGTGAGGAGGCCATGGCATAAGATGAAAAGACAAAGAGGTTGCACACGTAGGGGTGTCGACCATCGAGGCATCATAATGATGCATCTGATTGACCAGTGAGACCTTAGGGGTGAAGTTGACTAGTAGGTTAGCTCTCTAGGAAGGGTGAACACCCCTGATTTGAATATATTGAGGCATAATTACATCAAATTACTCTGATGGTTGATCAGTTAGCTTAGGATGGGAAAGACGACCGTAATAAACTCATAGTTTTCATGAACAATTTGTAGCATAACTAGTGGCACATACTGGATAGGTTGGTATCTATTTGGTGTAAGAAGAAGCATATTTAGGATACGCATGATCACTTGCAGGGCCATATGGATCACATAGAGGCACATTTTGTTCTGCAGGTAAATCCCCTCTGCGGACAGAGGCAATCCCTCCAGCCCAGGGTGGGTCTAGCAATAAGAGAACATGCTAATCCTTCATATTCCTAGTTTATGAATGAAACTGAGTTGTGATAGATGACCTACCTTTTTTCCAATGCTCTTGTTGTATCTTGTGGCAGCGATGTCCTGATCTTCGTCTTCACACATCATGGTTCTTCAGCGGTAATATCTGTGTGCCTGCACAAGGACCAGAGAACGATGACAGCATATGAAAACATACTTGCATTTATAACTATTTAATTGGTCAAGGAGAATCAAACATATTGCATAGGATTAAACATATCAAATGCAAAACGGGAACAAAAAAAACCAGTCATGTATTAATAAGTAGAGAGAAGAAGTTTACAACCAAAAGAGCCTTGACGTTGCAGCCTCCTTCGATGGGTCCAATCAAACACGTCTCAAGAATTCATCGGGGATTAGACTTGGTGAAGCAATGGGTCTAGACTCTCTCTTGATAATGGATTCTTCTCTGCTTTACTCTCACACCAACTATAGTAAGGATTTTTCAGCTAGTTGCAACTATGTGAGAAGGATGTATTTATAGGAGAGGAGGAGGTGGTTTGGGATCCCTCATAAGGTGGAAGGGAGGCCTTATCCTTTGGGGAGTTTCTCAAATTTAGGAAACAAGAAGCCAAAGGAAGGAATTCGACATTATTCAGTCGAACAAACCATGATGACTCCACTCACGAAGTGGTTGGGAATGGAAACTTCACGTCTATTTTAAAAAAATTTCCAAAAAAAACTCAGCATGGGTAGTCTACTGAGACAGAGTGCCAATGGGCATGAGGCTCAGTGTTAATTTCTCTATGGGCACGAGGCCATAACTGCCTACCAGCGCCGACCCAAAATCATATGTTTTTGAGAGCCTGTTTGAGGAATATTTAATAGAGGGAACATTCTTCTCATGGCAAGGGATTCAATGACACTTTTTACAAGATATGACAATACACAAAAGTCACTAAAATGGTCCTCCAATGTCCAGGATGGGGATTTCAGGGATGGTGACAAAATAATGTGCAACAAATTCCCCTTAAAGCATCAGGTCTGAGAGAGAGGGAGGAGTGAAATGCTTTACAAGAATGTGTTCAAACGAAACACCGTCGTCAGAAGACCTACAAGTACAAGTACAACTGATATCTCTGATACATAAATATGTGGCATGGGCGCAACCATCCATAAAGAGTACATATAAAAATGAGATTCGATGTATGGACTCAACCATCCAGCAAGAAGGATCAATAAATAGACTCAGGTATGGTCACAGCCATCCAATCAAAAGAGTCATGCATATAGTCTTGATAAACCACAACATCTCGTAACCTAGATTTTATCAGAAAAAACCTAGGGTATTGTGTTCCATCTCGAATTGAACAAGTACAAATTCAAGAATGCGAATAAGTGAGTTGAAGTTGAACATGCAATAAAGTCACCTAATTACCAGCCAATGATGAAAGATGTTAACAAGCATGAGAGAAACCACCAATAATGACAATGGCTCTCAAGGTACAACAAGTACAATCCATGGAATGTGAATAGTGAGTTGGCGTTGAACACCCACGGAATCACTCGATCGAAGGCCAATGATGAGGACCTGTCGTTGAATGCGAAGAACTTTCCATTAAGGCATGCAAGCTCCAACGTACCGAAAGGGAGTCTCTAGATCAGCTTCCTGGATAATGAGTTGAAGTCGAGAGGAATTGTCCTAGTCGAAGGAGGGCCATAACGTTTCCCACATCATCGACACGAGATAGAGGAATAAGATGATAGTGAATCAGGACCGAAAAGAGGATCAGAGGTTGAAAACTGAAAAAGGAAACTTCTCTTGAACATATCGGTGACACGACTCCAGAATTTGGAAGTATTTGACATCAAGGGATCTGAGGTCATGATGACGTGGCAAAGAGCAGATGAGAGGTCAAAACAAATTACCCAAACCCATGGAGGCAAAAATGACGAAATGAGATATCCCCAACCCGACATGAATGCAGATGAGTGTCATGTTCAAGAGCGACATACTGCCGACACGACTGAGAATTGGTTCCATTTTCCCCCACCCTTGTTGGCAAGTACCCCAATTATTTTTAGAAACAAGCTTGAAGGGGATAGCATATGCTTGTCATATAAGTTTTTCCTTCAGACAAATCCATCCTAGTACATTTTATGAGCCCAGGAAGGAGGAACTCGGTTACGTCATTCTGACGGTTTCCGATGTCATGTAGGTTTAACGAGTCTGACAAAGGAAGAAATCGACATCTTTTCATGTTTAGAGAGTTTTAAAAGAAGCGGAAAAGAAAACTCCAGCAGGTCCCTTTTCGTAGGTAGTTTCACAGATCCAAAAAGGTAGAAAACTATGTCTGAGAGAGCCTCTTAGTCACGATAGGCTAAGGTATTCCTTTTTCATAAGTAATCTATCCCGGCCTGAAAGAGGGGTAAACTTATACTGGGTAGATATCGTTCCACAACCTTTAACGAGTTCAAAACGATAAGGGTCTCGGCAATCTTTTCAATTTTCGAGAGTCAGAAAAGAGCTGAATGATGACTCCAAGGGGGTGAATTTTCATGTTTTTACAGAGTCCGAAAAAGTATAAAATACAACTCGTCACTTCATCGTTGTCACGTTGAGGACCTGTTGCTGCACAAGAAACGCACGTAAAACCCATATTTCGAGATAAAGTAGAAAAATAATTGAAAAAACTGCTCAAAGACCTAATTAGGGTCATGAAAATTTTATAAAGTGCCAAGAATAGTAAAAATAAATTACTTTTCACTTTTACCTCTTGTGATCACTTTTTACCCTTTTCCACTGTGATTTTGCGGAGCTAACAGTGGACAATCCAGAAGGCCAGTTGCGAATTCGTCTTTTCCAGGTAAGAACTCATATCCTTGCCTGCATTTTTATATAATTTTCATTGCATGCAACCCATTTTTTAGGTCTGTAGACGGGTTTTTGTTCAAATTAGGGTGTAGTGGTCGGTGCAGGTTTCAGGCACAGACTCGCGCCAACCTACCTTGAATCCAAACGAGGCCGCACAAACTGCGGCCACGAATTTTAGCTTAGAATTCAACTAATTAGCCCATTTTAAACATTCCAAATAGAAAATGATTTTACTAATGATGACCCCATTGATGTTTTTGCAGGTGTGAAAGACAAAAATGGTGATCGAATGGAAGGAAAGAGAACATAGGGAAGAAGATGAGTAAGCCTTGGGCAATGTAAGATGCATGGACGTTCTCAGGGACCGCAGGTTTAAAAAAATCTTCATGGCACCATGTCTCCAAGCTCAACCGGAGCTATTATAGTACTTGATCAGTGTATGGGACATTGATCAAGAAAGATTCATAATCCACGATCAGGAACTAGAGATTGAGGTCTTGGATGTTTACTTCATAATTGGATTGTCATGGAGGGGGGCAGTACCAATCCTGACAGGTACCTAGCCCACAATGGAAAACATGAGAATGATCATTGACAGAGTGTGATGAGGGGAAAGGAAAGGATCCAAAAGCGGGAAGGTGGATATCCAAACCATTCCTGATTTGGCACTAAAAGTAGTGTTGCACACCATCACGTGAGCTGCTGGATCTTAGGCTCCGCATGAGGCCACAAAATCACAACTACTTCTTGCATTAGATTGTATGGAACGAACTCTCTACAATTGGGCAGAGGCGATAATGATCAACATGAAACTCCAATTGACCAAATGAAAGAACGGTTACCAATTTTCCAACATCAGGAAGTGATATTTCTTCCTACACCACCAGCCCAGGAGCCACAGATAGTCCGTTGGGTGGCTTTGATGCAAAGATTAGGAGGCGATCAAAAAATGTCCTAGAGACCGAAATTATTTGAGTGGCTCTGTCGATAACTAATTTTCATGGAGGATTGGCCCTATTATGGCACGAACTTTACGGTTGATGTGGATTTCCCACTCCTAGCAGGAGAGGATTGGAATGAAGCTTTGGGTAAAACTCATTTTTTGATTTTCATGAGTATTGTGATTTTTTTTTATTATATATGTTCTGATGTTAACCCATGTATTTGCAGATGTGGGCCCAGAAAGACCTACAGGAATGTCTCCAATAGCACAGAGGATTCCTCGTGATTTTTATGTGGCTCCTCATGGTGAGGGAAGCGAGGAAGAGGAAATTGTATGCAACGTGGAGGGACTCTCCAGTGGAATCCCTGACTATGCGAGATTTGATTATGTTCCTCGCGCATACCAAAGGCACACTGCGGGGGTGTCGAACTGATTTCACCGCTTATTGAGATGGCTCGTATGGGCAGTGACATGCTACCATGAGCATCACACCGACTAAACACCTAGGCTTTTAATTCTGCATATTTTTTGAGAGACATAATGTCTCAGGATGTAACCAAAACATACATATTTTTTGAACTTATGATGCATGTGGATGCAAACACTCAATATATATATATATATATATATATATGTACATTCCTATTTTCGTATATGAATCTTATCATGTGATGATGATGTTTTACAAATTACGCAAATGTCTATCTAATACAATATTGGCTACTGTATCAGTTAACGCATTCATTCGTCTAGGAATATGTTGATATGTGATGTAATCAAAACATCTTTCTAGTAAATGAACGTGCAAGTACAACCTTAAGATTTGAGAATTTCTAATAGAATAATGCCCATTAAGATGAAGAAAAACAAGTTGAGAGTCTATGTTATCAATCAATGCATGAATTTCAAGAGCATTGGCCTCGGTTAAGAGTTCAATGAAAGAACTATATTCAGCGACATTGATTGTGGTTCATCCTAGACAAATACCTTGAAGGTGTATTAACTCACCATTAGGATTATAAATCACCCAGGCTGCAGAAGACAGATTCTGGGTACTGTAGGAGGCACCATCCACAAAACCGACATAAGGAGTAACAGACATCTGTACAATAAGCAATGATACAATAAGTAGGAAAACCGCTCGTAAAGAACACCAAGCCAAAAACTAAGAATGGTTTCATTTTTACGCAAGCTTGAAAACAAAGGTAAACTATGTGTGGGATTGGTTTCATTTTTACACAAGATTGAAACGAAGATAAACTATGCTTGAAAAGTGGGCATGTCCCCAGCATGGTGACTTAATTCGAGGTACATGCCCCCCAAGGTTCAGTACATTTACTTGAGTAGACTACTGGTTACTAACAGGTGGATAGAGTGAAGGTTCAATTACGAGATCAAGTGAAAGACTCGACTTGGACAGGAAAGTGTTTCATTTTTTTAACGAGGTTGACACATTAAAAGAACTATCCTTATAAGAGGCACAAGAAAACGAACTATGCTCTGTCGCGACAACTCATCATATCAAATAAGAAGTCGTGGCTTCCAAGAGGTTCTCATCTGATGGGAGAACAACATCTCGGAAATCGCAATCGAATGGCCTAAGTAGATGGCACTTGACGGCACGATCACTGGATGAGGGCAACGAATAAGTGGCAACATAATTAACCTGTGGCGGGGAAGATACAACTGGCGGATAAAGACCCAGAAGAGACGATGGTGGACCAGATGTCACATTAGGACCAAAGAAAGAGAGCTGATCAATGGTCATGATCTGACCTTCATGTGGAAAATAGATCACATGAAAGAGGGAAGAGACAAGCGCATCCATGGCATAAGCATAGTCGCGCCCCAAGAGTAGATTAAAATCCAAGGGGCTTGGAATAGCCATCACGTCTATATAGACGGTTTTACCTCCCAAAGTAATAGGCAACTTCGGAAGGATCCCTAACAGTTGAATGGTTCCTTTGTTAAAATCCAACAAATTCTGTGTAACATGCATAAGCGATGGAGAAGCAAAATCTTGCTAATTAGTTGAAGATAGAATACTAATAGACGTGCCTTCACCCACATTTGTCCTAGGTACGACCACATTGAAGGCCTGTACCATGATCTCAAAAGGCACATAAGAAGGAAGAAAGTATCCTGCAAATCGACTCCAATCGAAATAAGCGATCAAACTACTTGAAAGTGGGACCACAGGAATAGTATGGTCATCACCTTGTGTTATGGGAGAAAGAGGAGCATCCTCCTGGACCACAATCATGGGATCAGAAGGAGCAGCTTCTTACACCATAGGAATGGGAGGATCTTTCTCCAATTCTGAGGAATCTGAAGAAACAAGAAGAACGTGAGGGGTATGAGATCCACTCTCGATGGAAAATACCTGATGAAACAGAGGCGAGATCAGAGTGACCGATTGCACGACCAATGGTTGGTCAGGAATGGATGCGTGTTTTGGAATTTCTGGGAAAGTGGGATTGATCAAAGATGAATCTTGACCGACCATTCGATGAAATAGCGGAGGACTCCAAGAAATATTCTGGTAACCAACCGAAAGGAAAGATGCAGAAACAGTACGGTTGTCCAACACTCTCATGGCTCCATCCATGTATGGACAAAGGTGAATGGGATGATGCCCTTCACACAACTTACATGGATTCGTGATATTACCCTGTTTCTTACGAGTTTTATTAGTACTAGTTGGATATGTGTCACCAACATGACCTCCAGGGGCCAAAGACAATGGTGAATGGTCGTCAGACCATGCTCTAAGCACCTTGGGGATGCCAAGTCAATCTTTAAGAAGGTGGTCACCCTTACATAGCTTGTAAGGGAATTTGACTTTCCGTGGAAGGTTGGATGGTTTATCGATGGCAGGTGTCTTAGGAGAAATAGATGCAGGGTTGGCCTCTCGCTTATCTGACTTCTTCTTTTTCGTCTTCTTCTTATTCTTAGCCTCCTAGTTACTGGAGCCCAAACTTTCACCAGGAGAAGTAGAAGAGGAGGACGAAGAAATATGTGAAGAAGGTAAGAGGTCCACCTTAGAATCAACATGATGTTGTTCAAGCGGAGGATATGGTTGAACAGAGGTCAAATTACTCGGGATCAGTGAGGTTGAAAATAACCACACATGCAAACCAACAGTTAACCTAGGAAGGGACAATATTGCCATATAAGGAGCACCAACATTCCCAAAAGTAGGAAAAGGACCAAGATTCCCTTCAGAGGGGATTCCTTGGTTGGAAAACTCTGGAAATGTTGCCATTGGAAACAAACTTAAAACAAAAACACTAAGGAAGATAACTTTAACGAGGAATATTTTGTGGGAAGTTTATTTTTTAAGACACTGAAACACAACTCTAACGTTTCATATTTTAAGAGTCAAGAAACAAGACAAAGGTGACTCTAGTCACTTTCAAGTTTCCATGAACTGCAATATACACCTTGGTGATCAAATGAAAGAGAAATGACCAAGGAGTTGATGTACGTGCAGGAAGTCTCCCCGAATGTTGTGTTTGGTGTATCACGGTTATAGGGCGACAAACTCAGCTTCCTATGTATAAAGGATTGCAACCTATGAGGGTCTCCCTTTATATACTCAATGGTATGGGGAGCACAAGTCCGTGCTAGTTCTGTCTAATGCCAGATGGTGAACGATAGCTACTAGGTTTAATGATGTCGGAACACGTCACTAGCCTAGACCTCTAAAATATATGTGCGTTAGGTTTCAATGCTTCTTTAGGTTGATTGAATTCGTTTTAAAGTTGATCTTGAATTGATGTTGCGATTTCAAGGCCTTATCGAATATGATCTCGAATTCTTAATGCACAACTACATGCAAAAGAAAATCATTTCCATTCAATGAATGCTTAGGGATGATGGCTAGTTGTTTTTGTATCTTGGGTCAATTTTTTTACTGTGGGTTTCATGCATGAGATACTCTGGTTTTATCTACACTTGTCTTTGTGCTTTTGGGAATACCTCCAAGCCAACCAGTCTGGTAGGAATGAAGTTGGAGGAATTTTAACCTGGAATGAACCATGATGTAGTCTTTGAGTAATTAATAGTAATATATATATATATATATATATATATATATATATATATATATATAGATATATTAGATATTTTCAAAAAATATATAAAAATAACAAAGATTTTACTAATATTAAATTTGAATTATTACAATACATACACAATGAAATTTTGGCTTTGCCAAGGTTTTCAAGATGTGTATAATTAAAAGTTTTGAAAAACCCTCATGGTGTCCCAAACTAACTCACAGAGGGAATTTTCCTTTACATTTGTAGATATGTTGTCAGGAGTTTGTGTGCTAGATTCACCAACTTCTTATCAAATATTTGTCAAGACCCCCTTTGGATAGCCACTACTCATGAGAGTTTTCCCTTCAGATTTGGTTCGAGATCTGAAGTTTTATTTAGAGCTTCGAGTGAGTATTCCCTCAGGTATGTAACACATGCTTTTTCAAAGTAAGTAGTTGGATAATTTTGATCCTCTCTCCACTTGAAATATTGGTAAAGACACCTATATTTTCATAGTTATTCATCTGTGAGCGGGGACTGGAGGCAAGCCTTACTCATCTCTAACGTTTTCTTATAAATATGTCCTCCATGCTTGAACCTCTAAGGAATATTAGACCCAGATGCCTCCTGGGAGGAAACTCACTCAGAAATTTCTCACTTAGATCTAGAGGATCTTCATTGCATATTCAAAGGAAAAAATAATTTGCCGTTTTAATGGATTTTACAATTGATCTCTACCAATGGATCCATATCATATGGACTAAATATTGCAAGGTTATTTTCTTCTCAATGGGATTCTTCATTGTGTTATTTGGAGAACTGAAAGATTATCATAAAGCTTTATCTAAAGGGCCCTAGTTTTGGGGCAATGTTAGATTATTTTTAACCCCTTGGTTCTCATATTTTTAACCATCCACAACTTTCATTACAAAGATTTCAATATGGGTCAAGATTCCTAATTTGCCTCTTGTGGTACTATACAATCTTTCATGGCATTGGAGACACTCTAGGTTGTTATCTTATTATTTATGCCTCTTGTGGGTGGCTTAGTGTGTACACCTATAGAAGATTTTTTGTTGAAATTGATATGAATAAAGCACTGCCAGATCAAATCAATTTAAATATCAGTGATTTTCATTAGACACAAACTTTGGATTATGAGAATGTTGCTTTTTGTTGCCACTTATGTAATCAAATAGGTCACTTGCAGAATTGTTGTCCAATGTTTAATTCTCAATAGAAGTGGAACATTTGCAATTCTATATCTAAAAGTTGGAAGCCCTACAACCCTCCTCCTATGGATAACAATGCCTCCTCTACATTGGAAAAGGATGAAGTGTTGAATATGAAATCCATTTAGGGGACAAGTTCCAAGGCTCAATGACTTCTCGTGTGGATCATGCTCCTTCAACAAACATATATATATTGTATACTAATGCTTCTCTAAGTATATTGAAACAAGCTCATGAGTAAACTTCCTCAAAATTTGATAAGGAATCTCCCTCAGTGTGTAATGATAATTTTCATATCACTTTGATCAAACCACCTTCAAAATGTTGGGTCAAGGTTTCAAAAGAGAAAGGAAAAAAAAATTGGCTTGAGAATGAGCCCTTATTTGGGAGATTCATTTGTTTAATTGCTTCTTTTGTCCCTTTATGTCTTCTTTGTTACTCTCAGTATCATTCATATCCATTTAGATATCATTATTATAAGGAAAATTATGCAAAAAAATGAGACATGATATACTTTTATTTTTGTTTGATCAATAAAAATTGTAGACATTTTTTTTGTAAATTAAGAAGGACTGGTTCTATTAAAAGCTTATAGTAAAGAAGGAGTTACATTCAAGAGAAGCAGGAAAGAAGGGGAGCATGAAGAAATCAGCGATCCCCCTCGGTTTCGTGGTGCTGTCAAGAGATGCAAAAGAAGAACATGAAGATCTATGTGAGACAGACAAACATATGGCTCTACCCAGAATGGGTAGAGTCCACAATACGACTTTGCTTTCCTTTATTTTTTGTGACTTTAACCCAACCGCCAGGGGGCGGGTGTACTGAAACCCCTTGAATATTGTTGCTAATCAAAGGGAGAGACTCTTTATCCGAGTCGGAGGAGTTGGACTCATGCGTACGTTTCTGGAGATTCGAGGAGGTCGGGGGCCTATCAAGGTCTAGCGAGGAATGCGATTGCTGCTAAGTTGTAGCATCATCTTCTGGTTCGCTTTCTTCTTCATATTCATCTGAGGTGGAGGAGTCAATGTCATCCATGGGAGGCGAATCAAAGGGTTTCTAGATTTTATCTTTTGGTTTGCGAGTGCCTCTTTTCTTTTGGGTGAGGAACATGGAACAAGAGTTTTGAAGATGTCCTGTTTGATGGCAATGCCGGCAGTGGAACGCTGTGTTTTCATAGTCTAAAGTCTGAGGCCAAGTGAAATACCAGAATTTGAGAATGATTTTTTTGGGTAATCCTTTATCAATGTCAATCTCAACACATATTCTACCATAGGTGTAGATGCCTTTTAGGCCTCTCGAGGGATCTGTTTCCAGAAACGTCCCAGAGTGTTTCCAATGGCTTGGAAGACCGCATAGTGCCAAAGGTGAGTAGGCAAGTTTGGAAGCCTTACCCAGATCGAAAATTTGGTGATTACTGTCGTGGAGGGATCAAAGTCTGGGAACCAGGGGGTTAGGAATAATCTAGATTTTCCCAAAACCAAGGAACACCTGTAAGAGCTATTTGGTAGTCCTTGCAATGAGAAAAATGACAATAAAAAATCCCTTGGAGAAGAAAATGACCTTGCAAATTTTGGTCCAAGTGGAGTGAATCTATTGGTATAAATCTTCTGTGCAAGGACAGAGTCCATTGAATATGCAGATGAAGGCATTTTCTGCATAAAGTTGGAGATGGTCATCCAAATCCGGGTGGGAGATTTCTACAGATGGCACTTCCTCCATTTTTTCTACCAAGAAAGGCTTGGGAGCCTGCGGGGGTTGAGCAGATGGAGAGGAGGGATGTGCATGAACAACATCTTTGTAAGAGAAACCCTTGGCAGTAGAGGTGTGCCCGTAAACGCCTCCCTGTAGACAGAGGGAAATAATCACTAAAGCATCATTTTCTATGTTGTAAAAGGAGAGAGGGAAAGGGTCTTCGAGTTGTTTACCTTCATGAAGGAGTTGCATGGATGAGGAGGGGATCCCCAGCCTGAGTTCAAGAGCCTTTGCGAGGTGAAGAGCCAAGTTCATGGATTTTAATCAAAGAAGCATGGTTTTTCCTGTTAAGAGAGAAATTTGAATCTGGTAAGATAGGGGCAGAGGATTTGGATGTTCCTCGCTGCCAGAGCAGATAATCGGGTCAGGTCCAGATGGCTTGTTGTGCTGCATGACTATTTCCTTGCTATTGATGAGATGCTTTGTCAAATGATCACCTAGATAAGAGGTTTCCAGGGAAAGATGGATATGCGAGGGGCAGTGGAGGAGCTGGTGCAGGTAGGGGCGGCCAAATCTGGGCTCGCAGATGGACTGCGATGAGCCAAGGTGAAGATGCGTATCCGTTTGCAGAGGCGCCCTCGTCCTGCACAGATCCAGGCTCGCAGATGGACTGTGCACATATATGTTGGCTGGACGCGATGAGTCGAGGTGAAGATGCGTAGCCTTCTGCAGGGGCGCCCTCGTCCTGCACATTTCGAGGGTGTTCTTTGATTTCTGCAGCCGAGAGGACAGACAGAAGAAAATCTGCATCCTGGAGGGCGGAGTTTGAGAGACCCTTGCATCCTACGTAGACGCAGCAGCCTTGGCCAAGAGGGAGCCGCTGAGGGAACACAAGTGTTGGAGGACTAAGGCTGCCATGGGCAGCAGGGCCTTATGTCGTGACGACGACCAAGGAGGCTAGAACCCTAGATGCCATCGTACTCCTGTCAAGTATATATGTGTGTGTGTGTGTGTGTGTTAATTTTGATTATTATAAAAAAATATTATAATAAATGAGTATAATTTTTTTTAATTATAGACAAACATTATTCTTTATATTTTAAATAGTGTACAAATATGATCAAATTTACTGTAAAAAAATTATTTTAAATACTTTATATATATATATATATATATATATATATATATATATATAATTGTTTACTAAGGAACATGGATTAACTCACTCTAGCTAGTATTAATTCATGAAGTTGTGAAGTCTATTTAAAGAAAATAATATCATACCTATTCTAATATTACTAATATTGGTTAGCTTATGTTTAGATATTATATAATTATATATTATTATTTTTAATAAATATTTAAATATAAAATATTATTAAATTTATATATACTACTAAAATATATAATAATATGATTTAATTTAAAATTATGTTATACATTTATCATATATAAAATTTAAATAATAAGTATCTTATTAATATTAAACTTAAATTATTATAAAAGTTCAATATAAATTGTCAATCGTATATAAATATTGTTATTATTGAAGTTTTGAGTAGTAGATAAATATGATTAAATATATTTTCAAAGTGGAAGCTTTTGTGAGATGAGTGATTTTGTTCTACCATTTCGAGATTACTTATATAGAAGTTTTTATTATCGACATTTTGAGCCATCAAGTGTGGCTCATATTTATCTTGAGGAAGAACCACACTTGACGACTTGAAACATTGACCAAAAAAAATTTGATATGACTATCCAAAAATGGAAAAACAAAATAAAATATATTGTAAATATTTTTATTTAAAAAAAAATCTTTAACAATATATTAAACCTCTTTTTTTATTGCAAAACTCGAGGAACGGTTTACACCTCAATAAAATTGATCTCTCTTGGTGCTTGATAGATCTAGAGTTAAGATGCATCTAGGTTGGCTTTGGTCGCGTGTGGCAAAGGAAAATCTATCGAACATATTATTAATTTTATCAATAATATGTAAATACATGTAATACTAATATAATAATTTTCAATATGCTAAATATGTCTGAGATTTATTTGTTCATTTTAATTTTAATTTTTGTTAGTTACCTTAGTTTGTTGAGATGATAAATATTGTTAACAACCTTAGTGATTAAAAATAGTCTTCATTGTGATCAATCTCAAACCATTTTCTTCTACTACTTTTATTGTCACCCTTGCTAGTTTTGTCATCTTTTCACATCGATTATATGAAAAGGACTGTGTAAATCGTAAACCATTTAAAGCTTTAGCTCGAGCTGTTGGAGTAAATATCATACCTTCTCTCTCTTGCTCTCCAATACTGATAGGTTGAATTACTATAACACGCAATTCAGTGTACATTGTCAATATTTTTTTTGCTTATACTAAAATCAATCCACGATGTTAATCCAATCACTTTAAAATTAATGTACCATAATACATCCAATTACATCATATCAAAAATCAACATCTACACTGAAATCAATGCATCTAATGCAAGAAATAAAATAAGATGTCTACACTAAAATCAATGCAAGTAATCAAATATAAATCTACACTCAAATCAATCATCTAGTACAAGTAAGAAAATAGGATTATAAACCTACATCTACATTAAAATCAATGCATCTAACGCAAGCAATCAAATAGGATTAGAAATCACCATCTACACTGAAATCAATGCATTTAGTGCAAACAATCAAATAGAATTAGAAATCATCTACATTGAAATCAATGCATCTAGTGCAAACAATCAAATATAATTAGAAATCAACATCTACATTGATATTAATGCATCTAGTACAAGCAAACAAATAATATTAGAAATCACCATCTACGCTAAAATCAATGCAAATATGATTAGAAATCATTTACTTTGAAATCAATGCATCTAGTACAAGTAATCAAATATCATTAGAAATCAACATCTACACTAAAATAAATACATCTAGTGTAGATAATAAAATATGATTAGAAATCACCATCTACACTAAAACCAATGTATCTAGTGTAGGAAATATTCCTCCCTCTATCCCCCTCCATCTTTATCTATATCTCCCTCCATCTCTCCTTCTTTGTCTCTCTATCTCACCCCCACAAGCATACACACTCTCTCACTCCATATCTATCAATCTCTCTATCCCTCCCTCCATCTTTCTCTTCTTTCCTCTCTTCACCTTCCATCTATATCTCTATCTCCCCCTCTCTCTCTATATCACCCCCAAAACATACACTCTCTTTATCCAATATACCTATCTATCACTCCCTCCTCATAACCCTATCTCTCCCTCTCCCCCACTTCTATCTCTCTTCCCTCTTGTTTTCCTCTCTCCCTCTCTCTCCATCTTCCTTATCACTCCCTCTCTCTCTCTCCGACTTTCTCTCTCTATGTATTTCTTCTTGCCTCCATCTCTCTCCCACTCCAACTCCACCTCTCTTTCCCTACCTCCCTTCACTCTCTCACATCCTCTCTCTCTTCCTTCCTCTCTCTCCCCTCCTCTCTCTCTCTCTTCACCCTCTAACTCTCTTACTATATGCCTTTCTCTCTCCTTCTCTCCCCCCTTCTCTCCATCTCTCCTTCTTTGTCTCTTTATCTCACCCTAAAACATACACACTCTCTCTCCATCTCTCTCTCCACTTCTCACTCTCTATGTCTTTATTCTTCCCTCCCTATCTCCTCCTCGAACTCTGTCTCTCTATCCCTCCCTCTCTCCTATCTCCCTCCTTATCTCCTCCTCTCTCTCTCCCTTTCTCTCCTATCTCCCTTTATCTTCCCTCCCCCCCATCTCTCTCTCTCTTTTCCCTCTAATCCTCTATCTTCTCCCATCACTCTTTTCCTCTCTCTCAAATCCTCTTTTTCATCCTTCCTCTCTCTCGCTTTCGCTCCTACCTCTCTCTTGCTCTCTCTCTCCCCATTTGCCCTCCAATCCTCTCTCTCCCCTCATCGCTCTCTCTCTCTCTCTTTTCCCTAAAATCCTCTCTCTTCCCTCATCACTACCTTCTCTCTCTCAAACTATATTAATATATCCCTCCCTTTCTCCTTCTCTCTCCTTATTTGTCTATTTATCTCATGCGTAAACATACACACTCTTTCTCCATCTCTCCCTTATCACTCACTCTCTCTCTCTCCATTTCTCATTCTCTATGTATTTATTATTCCGTCCCTCTTCCCCTCACGCTTCATCTCTCTATCCCTCCTCCTCTCCTTGTCTTTCTCAAGTCCTCTTTCTTCCTTCCTATACCTCTCCCTTTCTCTCATACCTCTCTCTCTCTCTCTCTCTCTCTCTTCCCTACAATTCTCTCACTATCACCCTCCTGTTAGGACTCCACTATGTAGCATTTTTACTATATACTTTGACACCATCTTACCTTTATAACCATGTTTAAAAAGGATTCCATTATCACTTTCATTTACTTTATCCCAAGGTATATAAAATCCTCTTCTTTATTATATGTTTAATCTGTTTACATATAATTCCATAATACTCTTATATTTTATCATTAATCGAAGTGGATTGTTGCTAACATAAGTCTAAAAGTCGCAGATAATCTATGTGCTGTGCTGGAGCAATCGGCCGTTGCTGAAACAGTCAAACTTCGTTGCTGAAACAGCCGACCCCGTTGCTGAAACAGTTGACTTCGTTGCTGAAACAGCCAGCAAGCACGCAAATTCCGTCACTCGTAATTTGCGATTCTGGAAGAGTATTTCGTGGAACAATGGCAACAGCATGAAGACGTGGTTACACGGATTATTCTGAAGATAGCATTCTTGTTGTATCTGTTGTAACAATATCTTTTTATGGAAGAACAGAATAATCCTGTTTTAAGAAAGAAGAACAGAATTGGGATAAACACAGATTCGCTCTCATGTAATTGTAAGAGATGTCTCCTCTTTAAAAAGAGGAGACATCATCATTAGAGGAGAGTTTGAGTTTGAAAGCTACAAGAGAACATTGTATTTGAGAGACTGGAGCTAGACTCCATCTGTAATGTATCATTTCTTTTGAAAGATGAATAAAATCTTCTTTTGAGCGCTCCAATTTAATTCTTTCCCAGGGGAATCTTGTGAGAGGGAAAGGGCCCGCCTTCCTCACAAGATTCACCCTTCTGTCCCTGTAGTTTGTTTAATTTCTTTATGCTGTTTGCACTTTACTTTAATTCTGTTGCTGAGACACCAGTTACACAGTTCTGTAGTTTATTGAATATTCTGTTTCCTTAACGCTGCATGTGTTTAGTACATTCATTCTTAAGAAGTTGAGAAATCTATTTCTGTTATATGTTTGAATGTATAATGCTGGGAAGCAGGTGCTGAAGGTTCCTGTACAAAGGAATAGGGTCCTGCTCCCACTAATTGCCTTTCTTTTCCTGCAGTGTGATTAGAAGCAGGAGACAAGTGCTAAAGGTTCCTGTTCATGGGAATAGGGTCTTGGTCTCTTGAGTTATCTTTTCTACAGAGTGATTAGTGTCAGGCAGCAAGTGTTGAAGTTCCTAATTAAGGAATAGGGTCCTGTTCCTGTTATGGTTGATTGGTTTCCTTTCCTGCAGATTGATTTCCCTCTATTTGAATTCTAAACTGCAACCTAGGAATTACTCCCGCTATAACATAATTGACTTCAGCTTTGATTAAACAGAGTGTGAATAATTAAATTTGTGTGATTGATAATTGTGTGGCTTTTTACTACAACATTGTTCTTGCTTTTGAAATTGAGCATATCCAGTGTGTGATTGTATTTGGAATAAAAAGACTTCCTCGGGTTGACAATTTATGTGGAGCTTGAATTGTGAAAGCAATTAAAGCGACCAACATTTTTGCGCCATTGCCGGGAAAGGAAATTATAGATTTCAAAAGCATTAATCTTTTCTTTTTAAATGTGCAGATTGTATGAGAGGACGCGGAAACCAGAAGAAAAATAACCCCACAGGTGGCAAAGGAAAAGGAAGGGGAGGAAGAAAGACTTTTATTGACGAGATTGTATCAAAGGCTGAATCATCACAGAGATTAAGTTCTCGAAGACCAACACTTCAGCACTCCCCTCAATCAGATTACAAAACAGAGGAAGTTGTGGGTCCTGAAAATATAGAGGAGCCAGTGATTGAAGAACCAGCAGTCAGTGCTGGAGAGACAGAAGAAAGTGTTAGCAAATCAGCAGAGCACATTGAGGAAATAATTGAGAGTGTTGGACGACCAGTGGAAAACATTGAAGAGCCAGTAGAAGATCTTGACGATCGAGCAAGTGCAGTAGGAGAACCAACAATGGAAGGAAATAATGACGATTTCTTTGGTGGAGGACGTGTAGATCCTAAAGGAGAAGGAAGGGATGAAAATTCCCTCTCTACCTTGGGATTTCCTATCAGTGATCTCCCTGCAGGAACAACTCCTATGAAAAACATTCCATTGTCTGCTTTACCTAACTTCCATGGTTTATCCTCTGAAGATCCGGATGAATTTCTTTTTGAATTTGATATATTATGCAGAAGTTATGACTATGTTACTAATGCTCAAAAGTTGAAACTGTTTCCAGCCACCTTGAAAGGAAATGCTTTAAGATGGTTCACGAGCCTTGGAAGTCAGGTAATCACAACATGGGAGCAGATGAAACAGAAATTTCTGCTTAAATATCAAGACTACTGCCGGACGAGAGAAAAGAAGGATGAACTATTCAATATGGCACAAAAGCCAGACGAGAATCTGGAGGACTATGTAGAAAGGCTACAGTACAATATACAGAGATCTGATCATCCGAATATAAGTAAGGAAATTCGTAAAACAATATTACTTAGAGGTTTAAGGGATGATTGTTTAGATATGTTAAACATGCTTGGCAAGGGAGATATATCTAAGGAATCATATGATGAGATTGTTGAACTTTCTAAGAGGTGTTCAAGGGGAGCTGCAAGGAACAGAGTAAGTAATAGAGATCCCACCTATTCAAGAGTGCAAAAATCAGCCAGTGGAGGAGCAACAAGAGCTGAAATAGGTAATTTACTTGAAGAATTTAAAACTGAGATGTTAAGTTCTTTTGCTTCACAAATTGACACTTTGCAGGTTAAGAAGAAGCAGGCTGAAGCATAAGCAACTCTGGCTGTCTTTTGCCCAAAGTGCAGAGACAAACATCCACTAAGGGAATGCCCAATGGATAAAATACCAATTTGCACCCTTTGTGAGAAAGACCATGAAACAAAACAATGTCCATCTCTACCAGGAATAAAGGCAACATTGCAGCCAACGGAAGAAGAAGCTGAAGCAGTTTACCTGCTAACTCAAAGAAGACAATGGCAACCAAAAGGACAAGGTATGAACTCTAGTATGCCATTTAATCGTTGGAATAATTATTCTGCTTTCGGTCAAACAAATTACCCTCCCTTTAATCAAATGCAATACCCACCCTTCAATCAAATGAATTTCCCGCCCATGCAGCAATCAAACCCTCCCTTTGTTGATCCTTCAATGTGGACTCCTTGGCCCCCACAGCAGCCATCTTATTTTAACCCTTGGAATTCAAATTGGAGAAGCCAACAACTCCCATATCCAAATCAATTGCCTCAATTCCAACAACCACTTCCTCTGCCATCAAATGCTCCGCCAAATAACCAGATGAGACCCCAGCTACCTGTGCAACCAAATCCTAACCCCAATAATAAAGTTGTGCAAGTCATTGATATTCAGAATCAGTCTATATTTCCTACTATGCAATGTAATGATATTCATTTAAGATCCGGGAAAATAGTAGAGCCTATTATTGATGACATAACCTCTTCTAATTCTGATAAAGAGGAAACTGAGAAACATAAGAAAGCACAACCACCTTCTAACAAGAGTGTTGAAATAACAGAACCACCATTCCCCGAGCGTTTGGTTTTAACTAGAACGCCTGAAACACCTGCTTTTAATCTTTTAGGGGAATTGCAAAACTTGTATGTTAAAATTCCACTTTTACAAGCATTAAGAGATGTACCAATTTATGCCAGAACAATAAGGGATATTTGTGTTAAGAAACCCGGTAGGAAAACTAAAGATCCCCTTACAGTACATGTGATGGGTGATTTATCTGCATTAATGTCCAGAAAAACCCCTCCTGTGAAATATGGTGACCCCGGCCATCCTACCGTGACAGTTCAAATTGGTAAAACAATGATTCCTCAAGTTCTGGTAGATTTAGGTGCTGCAATTAACATAATGACTCTTGAAACTTCACAATTGTTACAGCTGAATAACACAATCAGAGATACACCCACCATTCTAGAGTTGGCTTATCGTTCTACAATTAAACCTGAAGGAGTTGTTGAGGATCTACTTATCTCAGTCGAATCCTGGAAATACCCAGCTGATTTTGTTGTATTGCAGACTAAAACAAAGCTGGGGGGACATCCCTTAATTCTAGGAAGGCCATGGCTGGCCATAGCTGATGCTTTTATCAGTTGCAGATCTGGTTCAATGACAATCTCTAATGGTTATGAAACAAAACAGCTTACTCTTTATCCTCATGCTACACCAATAATTAATAATGAAGATTCTATGTGGATGGATTATGATGATAATGTTGTTCAGCCTATTCTAACTATTGGACAAGCTTTAACTCTTAAAGACAATACAGAGGATGAGATAATTAATAATTTTATTTGTGAACCTTCTTCTGTCATTGCTGAAACACACAATCAATTAACTGCAATTTTTGAAACTGATACCCAAGAAAAGATTGAATCTGAAGACTCATCTCAGACTTTAACCACCATCTCATCTAAAAGCATAACAGTTGAAATTGAACCCGGCAAGACATTAAACATAAATCCTGATCTAACAGATGCTGAAACACAGCAATTAATGAAGTTATTGCATGAATATAAGGAAGCATTTGCATGGGATTACACGGATATGAAAGGTATTTCTTCTGAATTATGTACTCATCGAATTTACATTAAAGAGGGATGCCGGCCTGTTTGTCAACCCCAAAGATGAATGAACCCTAATTTACGAGAAATTGTTAAAGAGGAACTTCAGAAATTGCTTAATGCAGGATTTATATACCCTATATCTGACAGTGAATGGGTTTTCCCATTGGTAATTGTCCCTAAGAAAAACGGGAAATGGAGAGTATGTGTTGACTACAGAGCCTTGAACAAAGCCACTCAAAAGGATCACTTTCCTTTACCCTTCATTGATCAGGTGTTGGATAGTCTGGCAGGGAAGAAATTCTTTTCTTTTCTAGATGGATTTAGTGGGTATAATCAGATTAGAATTGCACCCCAAGACCAAGACAAGACCACTTTCACTAGCCCTTGGGGAACTTTTGCTTATAGAGTTCTTCCATTTGGGCTATGTAATGCACCAGCAACTTTTCAAAGGGCTGTTATAGGAATTTTCTCTGATATGTTGAATGACTCTATGGAAATATTTATGGATGATTTTACTCCTTATGGTGTGTCTTTTGAAGATGCATTACAAAATCTTGAGAAAGTACTTAAACAATGTATACAAGCTCACCTCTCCCTAAGTACTGAAAAATGTCATATGATGATGAGTGAAGGAGTAGTGCTTGGACATTTTATTTCATCTCAAGGTATTCAGGTAGATCCATCTAAAATATTGGTCATTCAGAATCTTTCTGTTCCTAAAACGCAAACTGATGTGAGAAGTTTTCTAGGACATGCTGGATACTACAGAAGATTTATTAAAGATTTTTCTAAGATAGCTTCTCCATTATTTTTGTTGCTTATGAAAAATGCTGAATTTAAGTGGACTAATTCTTGTCAGAAAGCTTTTGAAGAACTCAAGCATCAGTTGTCTACTGCTCCTATTTTGAGGGGGCCTGATTGGGCCCTCCCTTTTCATATATCTTCTGATGCTTCAGACACTGCAATTGGAGCTGTCTTGGGACAAGAGGTGAATCATCTTCCTTATGCTATCTACTTTATTAGTAAGAATATGACCCCTACTGAGCTTAATTACACAGTTACCGAAAAGGAATTTCTTGCAGTAATTTATGCCATTAATAAATTTCGACATTATATCACTGGTTATTCTACTTTTGTGCACACTGACCACTCAGCTATCAAGTATTTAATGAAAAAATCTGTTACAAATGCTAGAGTTACCAGATGGCTATTATTACTATAGGAATTTGATATCACAATTGTAGATCGGCCTGGTAAAGAAAATGTGGTGGCTGATTTCCTTTCACGGTAAAAACTGACAATGATATTCCAGTAGATGATTCTTTTCCTGATGAGTATTTGTTTGCAGTTTCTGCTCACTCTCCATGGTATGCATATATTGCTAACTATTTGGTTGCAAGAAAATTACCATCACACCTGTCATACAGAGAAAAGAGAAGAATTGTTCAACAAAGTGCCAGGTATAGCTGGATAAGTGGGTGTCTTTTCTACACAGGGCTTGATCAGGAAATTCGAAGATGCATTAGGGAAGATGAAGTGTATGACATACTGAAAGCTTGCCATGATGGCCCTTGTGGAGGGCATTTCGCTGATAAGAGAACAACACACAAAATTTTGAGGATGGGTTACTATTGGCCCTCATTATTTAAGGATGCAAAGAAATATGTAAGGGCTTGTGACAACTGCCAGAGAATGGGTCAACCCAATCATAGAGACCAAATGCCATTAAACCCCCAGGTAGTTTCTGAACCATTTGAAAGATGGGCCTTGGATTTCATAGGACCCATTAATCCTCCATCCAGTCAAAGAACTTATATATTAGTCTGTACAGACTATATGACTAAATGGGTGGAGGCCAAAGCACTTATTAGAGCCAATGAAGAGGCTGTCCTAGCTTTCTTATTTGAAGAAATCTTCACTAGATTTGGAATTCCTAGAGAGCTAGTCACATATGGAGGACCTCCATTCAATTCTCATGGTTTTAAGTCTACCCTTCAGAAATATCATATTCATCATAGAATGACTACACCATACCACCCCCAGGCCAATGGGTAGGTAGAAAGCACAAATAAAGTATTAGAAGCCATTCTAACTAAAACAGTGAAGGACAACCGGAAGGATTGGTCTCAAAGGCTGCCTGAAGCATTATGGGCTTATAGAACTACTTGGAGAAACACTACAGGTTTCTCTCCCTATGAATTGGTCTATGGTAAAAATGTTGTTTTTCCTGTGGAATTTGAAATCAAAACTCTAAGAACTGCTTTAGTTGTTAATCTTGATTTGACTGATGTGCAGACAGCTAGGTTGCAGCAGCTTCTTGAGTTGGATGAAAATATATTAGATGCCATTCACCAAACAACCATGATTCAACAACAGAGAATGAAGTGGCATGACAAAATTATCAAACACAAGCAGTTCCAAAAAGGTAATTGGGCCTTGTTGTATGACTCTCAGTTTGAAAATTTTCAGGGTAAGCTACGTACACGCTGGCTTGGACCATATGAGGTAGATGCTGTTTTTCCTAATGGAACGGTAAAACTTGTAACAATTGATGATTCTAAAACACCTTTACTAGTCAATTGTCATAGGCTCCGTCTATACCAGCGCCCTGTTTCTAAAGAGGATTTCAAGATTTCTTGCATGACTGATATTCATTATCTTTTTCTAGGGGAGTCTTCTGCTCCTCACAGCATTTAATTTTCTGCACTATTTTTTTAGTATTAGATTAGATTAGATTTAAGACTAATAATCCCTGTCAAGGGTTGGCATATTACAATTCAATTTTGCAGATTCTGGAAAAGCTCATTAAGGAGGACAGATCCATCATGAGAAGATCTGAAGCTTCAATCACAGAAGCTTGTTCCCTTCATTTCAACCCATTTCCTAGCAATATCCCTTCACCCCATTTCTACATTATTGCCCTTTTCCCCATTTTTCCCACTTCTACCATTCCTGAAATATCATCCTTCAGCTAGTATTTCCCATCCCTTACTGCTGGAATTATCCCTTATCAAACACTTCCCCCACTTGTTTCAATCCCAAGTCATTTATCCCATTTTCCTGATTTTTCCCGTTGTTGAAACACCAGTTTCAGCAACGCGTCATTCATTTTTCCGTTGCTGAAACACCAGTTTCAGCAACCTGTCATTCATCTTTTCATCATTAAAACATCATTTCTTTCCTGCTATACAAGCTTTTTAGTTCTCCACTTTTACGCTTCAGATCCTTTGGGTGAAAATTATTCAATACTGAGCAGATCCTGTTACACTCCTGTTCTAAATTTCAGAGAAATCTACAGATTCTTCCATGTATATTAAGCCATTCTGAAGCACTCTACACTTCGAATTATTAAACCAAAGGTAAAAATGTAAGGTATGTGGTTTTAATGTAATGCAGTTAAATTATATTAAAGAGAGGATCTCGCTCATAATGGTTGCAATCTCCACACGCCCAATCATCATTGCACCATACGTAGGGGGGGGGGAATTTCGAAAACTGAATAATCATTTCACATTAACCAATCCTCCGTCATTCTTCATATCCAATTCCGCCGTCATTGAGACTCCGCATCCTCTGTTGCAACAATTAGCTTGACCAAGGCCTGTGTTTCTGTCCTCTGTGCCTCTGCATATAACTCAAGCTAGCAGTCATGGGAGGGTCGGCTATCAGACACGAGCCTGGTTCGATAAATCTTCTTCAAATGTTCCCGGAAGCCTATCAAATTTTCCAACAAGCAGGATGGATAGCATATTTTGAAAGGTTGGGAGAATTCGATCAGGAACAAGTTTTAGAGTTTGCACAGAACCTTCAAGGGGATTTCTCAGTGGTTCAAGGGGTCCGCATTTCAGTTACAGAGGATGACATAGTTCAAGTTTCAGGGTTGCCGGCTATTGGGACTCGCTGGTTCAGCAAAAAGCAGGTTATTTTAAATGCACAGCAAGATTTTCTTCGTCCAGATGAACCAGTTGAACTTAAAGTCCGCGGTGTAAGTCTGCATTCACTTCCTCGACCATGGCCAACAGTAGCAGAATTCATCAAACACTACTTGACATGCGAAGGGCGTTACCAGGTAGTCTACCAACACGACTTCGTTTTGATGAATCATTTAAGGAATGGTCGATTAGTTAATATTCCCTATTATCTGCTTGGTTGTATCAAAAACATGTCCTATTATTGCAGACGGGCTAAATTCCCATTGTTATCCCTCACCCATCATCGCTTATGCCAATTTTTAATTCAGAGCAAAACCCCCCTCTGAATAATCCACTCCTTATTCCCCAGCAGGCTGAAATTCCTCAGAAGGCCCAAATCCCCGAACAAGCCGAAAGTTCCCAAGAAACTCCTGAGATTCCTTATGAAGGGCAACTGGACGATACCCCAGACTCCCCAGTAATTCCATCCTCAGAGCCAGTTGACCCAACCCCAAGTTCGTCCCACTTAGTAGAGTCAACCATTCCCACTATTTCTATCCCTAGCGATGACTCTCTAACACCCCCATCCCCACCTACTTATAAAAGGAAGAAAAGAACCCCAACAGTCTCTGTCTCAAAACGTCGAACAAGGGCCAAATTCCAAATTTTCACTTCTTCCGAAAGCCCTTCCCCTAGAAAAGAATATTCCCCTGCAAAGAAAAGGAAAGACAGTGATTTCTCTGCTTTCCTACCAAAAAGGAAAATGAAGATGACTGTTGAAACAGGAGTTACTCCCATTTCCCCTGACCCCGCCACTATTCTGTTAAAACTCCAATCTTCACCCCCATTTCAAATCCCCCAACCCGTCTCGTCCGGTGGCACTGCCACACAAGAACCAGTGCCCCGGGATAATACGACATTGTTTATGGCTCAAACAGTGACTGCCACACAAGAACCAGTCACTCACCCAGAGGCTGAAACACAAGAACCAGCCACTGTGGTACCAAAATCATACACCAAGCACGATGATACAGGGAAACCAGCTGTAGCTGCTCCACAAGAACCAGCTACAACTGGGGATCAGCAGACAACTCCAGCAGAATCAACCAACACACAGGGTTCATATACTATGGCATCTTTATTGGAAGAAAATCAGTTTTTGAAGTCTAAGCTAGAAGCCTATAAGAATGAGTTAATCATGGCACGAGAAGCCTTTGATAGAGAATTGAATCTCTATATGTTAGCACACACAGCATCATCACAAAATAGGGAGCCATGCAAGGAATACATGTGCCATGAGTGTGGTAATATTTACCAGCAGGCAGGCTACAAAGTAGTCAAAATTCAGGTATATGAGGCATCTACATCAGCTGTAATTAAAGAAGAATGCCCTACTGCTCCATAAGAACCAGTAGGGCTCTCAATAAATTTAGAAAAAGAAACTAAACCACAGATATCTCACCCTGTGCTGGTCAGCTCAGCCACTCAGACAGAAACACAACCACAGATATCTTGTCCTGAGCTAGTCAGCTCAGCCACTCAGACAGTACCACAACCACAAGTATCTTGCCCTGAGTTAGTCAGTGCAGCCACTCAAACAATGTCCCAACCCAGTACTTCTAATGCCAGGACATAGACCCTGCCATGGAATCAATTAGAACTGATGAACAAATGGAAGAAACAATATGCTGAAGAACAAGATACAATATTACAGCAGCATAAGTTAGCATGGCAGAATCACATGTATGCCAACTGGGATAGTTGGGACCAGACATTGCAACAGCTCAGAGATTCCAAGAAAGAGGTCAAGGAATCAAAGGAAAAGATGGCCTTGATGTTTTCATTAGTGCAGAAGTTGATGGCTACCCGCAAACCCTCTGTAAATTACTCTCTCTTCCTTTCTGAACGTTTATTTTATTTTCAATTGAAGGCAATAAAGGATGGGAGACCTCATGAGTTGCTTACTTCAGAACAATTTGTTGAAACTTTTGCTGAGGCCCCTGAAAGTGACCAGCATCTGCTGTGCGAACTTTACCTCCATAATGAGGCCATTCCCGAGAATATAAGAGTCAATCTCATTCCAATTGCAGGTGATATACAAATAAGGGCATTTGTTTCATTTTTGGCCAATCAGCTCACCTGGCAAACTGCGTTTATTGCAAGTAGCCATAATGAGGAGAATAGGCTCCTTTGGATTAGACCGGAACCTTTAAGTCCGGCTATGTTTGTAGCACAATATCACCAATTCTTACAGAAACCAGGAATGCATAGGTACATGCAACAACTACAGGCTTCAACACTTTTTAAGTGTCAACAGCAAATCAGAGTAAAGGGGACTGCTGCATTGAAGGCCAATACTATGTTTTGGCAGCAGGCATGTAAAGAAAGACAAGATTATCACCCTTTTAACCATGACAATCTTCAAGCTGCACTTTCCAGGGTACCTAATTACATCGGATGCATTCGACATTGTGGAGCAAAATGGATTGGTTACCATTTCCATTTTCCAATTCTATGGCTGCCTTCAGAGAAATATCAGTGTCACTACCAATTGGCTGGCAGAGATGAAGCTTTAGCATGGCAGCACTTGCAGAACAATAGAGGATTTCGAGCTCCTACAGATGCCACCTTCTCCAGCTACTGCTTGAGCAACTTGCATGCACAGAATCAGTACTCAGACTCTGACTCAGACTAGGAGTTGCCTGAGGACATGCAACATTTTCAGCTGGGGGGGATGTTAGGACTCCACTATGTAGCATTTTTACTATATGCTTTGACACCATCTTACCTTTATAACCATGTTTAAAAAGGATTCCATTATCATTTTCATTTACTTTATCCCAAGGTATATAAAATCCTCTTCTTTATTATATGTTTAATCTGTTTGCATATAATTCCATAATACTCTTATATTTTATCATTAATCGAAGTGGATTGTTGCTAACATAAGTCTAAAAGATCGTAGATAATCTATGTGCTGTGTTGGAGCAATCGGCCGTCGCTGAAACAGTCAAACTTCGTTGCTGAAACAACTGACTCCGTTGCTGAAACAGTTGACGTCGTTGCTGAAACAGCCAGCAAGCACGCAAATTCCGTCACTCGTAATTTGCGATTCTGGAAGAGTATTTTGTGGAACAATGGCAACAGCATGAAGACGTGGTTACACGGATTATTCTGAAGATAGCATTCTTGTTGTATCTGTTGTAACAATATCTTTTTATGGAAGAACAGAATAGTCCTGTTTTAAGAAAGAAGAACATAATTGGGATAAACACAGATTTGCTCTCATGTAATTGTAAGAGATGTCTCCTCTTTAAAAAGAGGAGACATCATCATTAGAGGAGAGTTCGAGTTTGAAAGCTACAGGAGAACATTGTATTTGAGAGACTGGAGCTAGACTCCATTTGTAATGTATCATTTCTTTTGACAGATGAATAAAATTTCCTTTTGAGCGCTCCAATTTAATTCTTTCCCTGGGGAATCTTGTGAGAGGGAAAGGGCCCGCCTTCCTCACAAGATTCACCCGATTGTCCCTGTAGTTTGTTTAATTTCTTTATGTTGTTTGCACTTTACTTTAATTCTGTTGCTGAGACACCAGTTACACAGTTCTGTAGTTATTGAATATTCTGTTTCCTTAACGCTGCATGTGTTCAGTACATTCATTCTTAAGAAGTTGAGAAATCTATTTCTGTTATATGTTTGAATGTATAATACTGGGAAGCAGGTGTTGAAAGTTCCTGTACAAAGGAATAGGGTCCTGCTCCCACTAATTGCCTTTCTTTTCTTGCAGTGTGATTAGAAACAGGAGACAAGTGCTGAAGGTTCCTGTTCATGGGAATAGGGTCTTGGTCTCTTGAGTTATCTTTTCTACAGAGTGATTAGTGTCAGGCAGCAGGTGCTGAAGTTCCTAATTAAGGAATAGGGTCCTGTTCCTGTTATGGTTGATTGGTTTCCTTTCCTGCAAATTTATTTCCCTCTATTTGAATTCTAAACTGCAACCTAGGAATTACTCCTGCTATAACATAATTGACTTCAGCTTTGATTAAACAGAGTGTGAATAATTAAATTTGTGTGATTGATAATTGTGTGGCTTTTTACTACAACATTGTTCTTGCTTTTGAAATTGAGCATATCCAGTGCGTGATTGTCTTTGGAATAAAAAGACTTCCTCGGGTTGACAATTTATGTGGAGCTTGAATTGTGAAAGCAATTAAAGCGACCAACACCTCCCTCACTCCTCTCTCCCCCACCTCCATATTTATGTCTCCCTCTCCCTCTCCCTCTCTTATCCTTCTGTACCTCTCTCACTCCTCTCCCTCTCCCTCTCTTCATTCCTCTTCTCCACTCTCCTTCCATTTATCTCCATCTCTCTTGTCACTCCCCCTTTCTCTCCACCTCTATCACTCTATGTCTTTGTTCTCCCCTCCCATATATATCTAGAGTTAATATATTTCATGATATATTAATATATATTGTAATATAACAAATTTAATATTGTATTAATCCAAAGTTATTAAATTTAATAATATTAATAAATTTATATTATATTTAATAATAATAATAATATTAATCTTTTAATATTAATATTTGAGTTATTTAAATTTAAATTATATATGTGAGTGTGTGTTATAATATATATAGTAAAAATAATAAATATTTTATTAATATTAATTTTAATTTAATTTAAATAAATTTATTAAATATTAGGTTTCCAATCGAAATACAAAATTATATAAATATTAATATAAATATAATTATATAATACAATTAAACAATTATAAAAATATAAATTAAATATAATTATATAAACACAAATTTGTATCATACAAATCTAATAAAATTATTCAAACAAAATCAATTAAATAATACAATCAAATATAAATACAATCATACAAATACATAATATCATAAATAAACATAAAAGCATTAAGCATAAAATTTTATCATCCTATATGTGTGTGTGTGAGATAAAAATTGAGCTCTAATGCTTGTATGTGTGTATTTACATAGAGAGCTTCTCTTAGCTTCAAGAATCATAAATTATCTACTAACAAGGCCAACCACGTGAAGGTGGAAGCTCATCTGGCCTCCCCCTTCACTTCTAGCCTATAATTACACTACACTCATCACTCCCCAAACCCCACCTTTTATTTTAAATTACATACAATATGTCATCCACAGTCATTATAAATACATAGATATAAAGGAAAACCACATACTAAACATTATATACAATCATCAATGCACATCAAATTTCCATTAATACATGATTGCATATCAAATTTTGCAAACATAAAAAAGTTACACATAAAATTCTTATTATTACAGAAAAATAAGCATCAAAGTTTTAATGATTGCAAGCAAAGAAATTGTAAATACACAAACCCCAAAAAATTATCAAACATTCAAACTTTACATGTCAAACACAAAAAATGTTGTAAATGCATGAACATACAAGCCTATGTAGACATTACGCATTGGAAAAAGAATTTCACACACACTTTAAAGTACAAGTCATACAATATGATTGTAAATCCTATGCAAATCAAACTCAAAATACAAGAATACACAAACATACAAACATCCCATATCAATTACACCCTAAAAATATTGTAAATGCATAAGATACAAGCACATGGAGATACTAAGCACTACCAATTGAAATTTCACACACATATTCCAAAGTACATATCCAAATGTGATACCCAATCACTGTAAATACACAACCATACAAATGAAGCTAAACCGCAAGCATTATTACAATCATGAATACACATCAAAATACAAGAATACACAAACATAGAAACATCACATATCAATTACACCCTAAAAATATTATAAATGCATAAGATACAAGCACATGGAGATACTAAGCATTGCCAAATGAAATTTCACACACATTTCAAAGTACATATCCAAATGTCATACACAATCATTGTAAATACACAACCATACAAATGAAACTAAAACCACACACATTGCTACAATTATGAATACACATCAAAATACAAGCATATACAAACATATAAACATCACATATCAATTACACCCTAAAAATATTGTAAATGCATAAGATACAAATACATGGAGATACTAAGCATTGCCAAATAAAATTTCACACACATTCCAAAGTACATATCCAAATGTCATACACAATCATTGTAAATACACAACCATACAATTGAAACCTAAACCACACAACCATACACAACCATACAATTGAAACCTAAACCACAAACTTTGCTACAATCGTGAACACACATCCAAACACAAGAATACACAAACATAGAAACATCACATATCAATTACACGCTAAAAATATTTTAAATGCATAAGATACAAGCACATGGAGATTATAAATGTTGCCAAATGAAATTTCACACACATTCAAAAGTACATATCCAAATGTCATACAAAATCATTGTAAAAAAACAACCATACAAATGAAACTAAAACCAAGAATTTTGCTACAAGCATGAGTGCACATCAAATTTTGATCACCATACACAAATAATATTGTAAATACAAAAGCATACAAATATCACCCATCAAATTTTGACCACCACACATAAAATATTGCAAATATACACATACCACACATCAAAGTTTAATCATCACAAAAAAACATGTTGTAAATAGTCATTGCTAAAGGACACACACACACACACACACATTTCACAATACATATCAACATGCCATACATATCCATTGTAAATACAATCACTATAACTCAAACAACAAACATTATCATAGACAATCATAACACAGTTCAAAATGTCATCAATCATCAAACACTACATTAAAATGACATGAATACACATGAATACACAAACAAAAACGGTTTTAATGCATTTAAGAATTCTAAATGTGCAAAAGCATACATTAACAATTAACAAGTTGATTTTGGATTTCAAATTTCAAGTATGTTCCATAGTGTAGATTGATGTATCATTAAAAATTATTAGCTTAAAATCTATGATGCTAATTACTATTAAACATAACCAAAGAGGAAAAGTAAAAACCAAGAATTGGAAAAGGAGAGAGGATACACAAACCCTTAAGAACGACCATGGTTCATTCTTAAGGGCATTGAGAAGGGGCTTTTTAGCCCCTTCAAACAAAAAAATAATTTTTTTATTATAAGTTTTGCAAGAGTAATTAAACAATGAATAAATAAATGTTACTTTCTTTTTAATGTGATTAATGTCATAATCATTTCATGTCTTCTGTCATGAACATGATGGACAAGTAAATGCTTCGTATGCCGCGGCCAAGCACATGTATTCCAGTCATTCTCTGAAAAAATAATAAATTTTCAAATTCAGTGAAAATCCATGCTTTCTATATAGTGGAACAAAAAATGCATAAATTGATTTATCATTTAAAAAAGTGACTAACATAATTTGATGATTAAAATCATCTTCTTAATATAACTTGACTAAAGAAAAACTTTGCTACATATTGGACATTACTGTTGAAGCATGTACTTTGACTTTTAAAAAAATAAAATCATTTAGATGAAAATAAGTTTGAAAATTAAATAGTCTCGACTCTACCATAATAATGAAATAAAAAAAGTACTTATTCTATGAAATTGGCTCATTTAGTAGCCTTCATTGTGGTTTATGAAGAAAGGAAAATGCAAATGTTGGAACATGAACATATTTAAAAATCTAAGGAGATGAAGAAGTCAAGAGTTTTAAGAAAGTGAAGAATTTGGGGCTTAAGAATGTGCATAATTTTGGAAAGGCTTTGGTAGCTAGATGCATATGGAGGCTCATATCAAATAAGGGTCTATGAAGCCAGGTTATCTTCTAAAAATACATTGAACCTACTTCATTAGAAGACCTTCCAAGAATACTCATAATATAATTTGTTGATATGTCAGAAGACCATTGTCCAAGCCTTCCCTCTTGTGCAGAATTGACTACTATGGGAAGTTGGTAATAGAGAAAGAGTAAAGGTAAAATCTAATCCTTCCTATGGTTGGAAGTGGAGAAGATTATAAAGTCCTTGAAAACAAATATAACTTAGATTAGGCAACCTCCGTAGAATTATAATGTATATGGCATCCAGAGTGGAAGAAAACAAACTTCTTAAGTTTAGATGGTATTGAAGGAGATGTATGGGAAGCCTATACAAGAAAACTGAAAATAAGACATGTTAGAATTAAGAACATAGAGGATGAATAAATTAGTTTGGTTAAATATTCTAGCCCTGAGTGAAATATTATAAGAGAGACTATTTTTTTGAATAGTTTTAATGTTCGAAACAGGACTGTGACTTTTTATTTGACAATTTTTTTCTGCAACCGTTAAGATCTAATTTTTTTCTGAAGATAACTATAATGGAAAAAACAATAACAAAAAATAGCGGGTAATGGTGAGCCCCTGTGTATCCTGAAGCCTATGCAGTTGTTTTCTCCCTGCGTCCCATTCTTGCTGAAAGCCCACCAAACAGCTGAAAATGAATCCCACAACAATGAAATCCAATTACTTACGGAAACACATAAAATTCAGTGGGTTATCCTAATTTCTGTCTATAAATAAAAATGAAAATAAGAATACATACCCATGGATGAGTTGATCCCGTGGACTGGCGCTGGGAAGAATATGAAAAACACACAGTGGGCAGACATTATTTGATTTGTGAATCTGATGCCCGAAGTTACTGCTCTGCTCGCTGAACATGCCTGTAAATCCACGCTGTCTGTATGTGCTGGTTGAATAAGACTGGCATCATGCACCAGAGTCACTTTTTTTGAAGGAGCATTGCGCAGAGGCTCAACAAGTCTCTCTATCAGACTGGCATTGCGCAGAGGCTAAAAAAGATTCATACCTGTCTGTGCTGGTTGAATAAGACTGCCATCTTGCAGCACAATCACTGTTTTTGAAGGAGCATTGCGCAGAGGCTGAACAAGTCTCTCTCTCAGAGACGCCTCCCAAGGACAGAAAATTCCCGCCCGAGACGTTTAAGTGGTTGGGAATCTCAACTCAACTGAGATGTTGGGAATCTGAGTGGTTTTGATCTGTTGGGGATTTGTGCATTTTTGGGAATTTGTAGGTGTTATAATTCCCAACAACTTCTGCCCGGGATCTCTCTCAAGGACACCTTCGTATACTATACAACTACAAAAATGTGATTCAAAACATTTAGGTGATTACAGTTTTAAGGAGGATTCCCATTATCACAGATTTGGAATTCCCATTGGCTGGGAAAAGTAAGGCTGATTTACCTTGCCGTAACATTGAAAATCGCCAGGATCTGAGGGATACCTCAGCTCCTCACAAGGTCCCATTCCAACTTGAATTTCCTGTGCGTGTATGACAAACTTGCATTCTCAGGAAGGAAACAAACAGAACCTATTCAGATCAATCTAAGACTTAAAATGGAAATCTGTGCTTCAATTAATGGGAATGGCAGAGAGAATTAGATGGGCATAACGTATCTCTGGAACTTCTCATATAATCTGTGTATACCTGAATCGACGTTCTTCCTTGAGCAGAGGAAGAGGGAGGGTGTCGCACCCTAATGAGATACACTCTTTGTTTCTCCTTCCAGCTTTATTGGTGTATACCAAATCTGGATTTCTCTGGACTTCTTCCAAAGCCCAACGAGGTAAGGAAATGCTACATCCAGAACAGTAGAAACAAAAGAACAATGATGGCCTTATCATCCAGAATTGCATATAAAACAGAGAGCAGAGCTACTTGTATGCGTTTAACAACAAAATTGAATTAAGAGCTACTTATATGCATTTAACAAAATTGAACTACACACAGAAATAAAGAGACCATACAAAATTTTGACCATATCAGATGAACTTTAACAACAAAAGAAGACACAGAAAGTTGAAACAAAGAGACTATACAGGATTTTACCAGAAGATTCAAAAGAGGAAGATGGGGACGTGGGTGTGGGAGGATTGAATAACACACCTCCGTAATTCCGTGCCAATCAGGGGCAGGGCTTGTGAAGTAGTTTGCAGCAGTCACAGGATGCAATAATCCCATGTAAATATGAATTGATATAAATATGTTTAGCTTAGAAATTTCTGTGCATTCAAAAACTGAAGCAGGGCAGCTACCAATTCATATTTAGGCAATTTGTGTGGATTCAAAAACTGAATCAGGTGCCCATTCATATTTACGCGTTTAGCCTAGAAATTCAATATATGTTAGAACAGAGCTAATTGCATGAAATAATTACAGATTTATTACACATACAGTGCAGCGCAGTAGCCATGGGAGGAGGAGTAGATTCGTAAAATGCAGAGATTGAGATGAGGATGGAAACAAATACTGGTTGGATTCAACGGTCATGCTTTTCTTGACTGCCACCTCTGTTAAAATTAAAGTTTTCTTGACTGCCAGCTCTACACAAAAAAGCACTTTGTGGGGACATGTGGAAAATGCATCTTGGATAGTCAATCTGATGAAGATAATTTTGTTGCCCATAGAAGTATATGTTAGAATTCAATGGTTGTAAATCTTGTTGGACAGTGCGCAGCAAATTTAATAAACACAACAACAGCAAATTAATCATGCACAGGAAAGACACACAGCTTTAACGTGGTTCACCCAAACCTCCTGGGCTACGTCCACACAACAGGGCATGGGCAGTCTTTATTAATTCAAACTGGAGATTACAATTCTCATACACTCTCTCAAACATCCGTATGGCTATCTGTTATATAGCAGGAGAATCTAACAGCTCTCAACTCAAATTTAGCTAGCATTAACTCCCTCCCAACAAACTGGAGTTAATCTAGCAACAATTTCCTAATTTTTGTCACCTACTCAGATTTTTCCTATTCTATTCAAAACAGAAAATCTCAACAATATCCACCTTGACAACAATTGCTTTGATGCTAATTCTTATTATTTATCTTTTACGCAAACGAGAAGCCAACCTGTAGCAAACTTCTCCAACAAAGCCAGTTTCGTGAACAATACTCTTACTAAAATTGGGCTTTCTTGCCACAGCACACCCACAGAGACTCCCTTTACGGTGATAACTGTCTTACAAAATGGTACTTAATTGGAATATGCTTTGATTTACTATGATAGGCGGATTCTTAGCCAAATGTATTGCACTTTGACTATCACAAAGTAACTTTGATGTTGTCCTGTAACCTACGAAAACTCACCAAGCAAACCTTTCAACCAAACATAGCCTTTTGCAAGCATGTGAAGCAGCCATGTATTCTGCTTTTGTAGTGGACAAAGCAACAATGTTTTGTAGCTTTGACATCCAGCTAATAACTCCACTTGCAAGAGTAAAGACATACCCTGAAGTTGACCTTCTCTTTACGAAATCACCTGCAAGATCGGAATCAACATATCCACAAACATATTCACTACTTCTATTATAAGTGATACAATAATCACTTGTGCCTCTCAAGTACCGAGAAGCACCCATTTCACTTTCTTTGACCCAGTGTTCTTTACCCGGATTTGCCATATACCTGCTGACAACCCGAACTGCATGTGAAATATCTGGTCGAGTACAAACCATCGCATACATCAAACATCCTACTACATTAGCATATGGAATTCGAGACATATAATCATTTTCGTCATCTGTATTAGGACATAAACTCGAAGAAAGCTTAAAATGGGAAGCTAAAGGGACTGACACAGGCTTCACATTGTTTATACCAAACCTCACAAGTATTTTCTCAATATACTTCTGTTGTGATAGCCACAACTTACCATTGCTCCTGTCTCTGAAAATCTCCATGCCCAAAATTTGTCTTGCTTCTCCTAGATCTTTCAGATCGAATGTCCTTGCCATCTGAGTCTTCAACCTGTTGATTTCATGAATGCTTTTGCTTGCTAAAAGCATATCGTCAACATACAACACTAAGATACTGAAGATGCCATTTTTCAATTGCTTGAAATACACACAATGATCATATTCACTTCTAACATATTTCTGACTCAACATGAAAGAATCAAACTTCTTATACCACTTTGCGAGGCGGCGCGAGGCCATATAATGACTTCTTGAGCCTGAGACAAATTTCTCATTGCGATGTTTTTGAACAAACCCTTAGGTTGTTCCATATAAATTTCCTCATCTAAATCTCCATGTAGAAAAGCAGTCTTAACATCTAGTTGCTGCAACTCTAAATCAAGCAAAGCAACTAAAGCTAACACAATTCAAATTGAAACTATTTTAACCACTGGTGAAAAATCCTCATGAAAGTCAATACCGGCTTTCTGAGAAAACCCTTTTGCAACCAGTCGCACTTTGTACCTGTCTTCCGTATCATTCACACCCCGTTTCAGCTTGAAAACCCATTTGCATCACACAGTTTTCCTGTCTTTTGGAAGCTCAACCAGATCCCATGTGCCGTTCTTACTCAAGGGCATCATTTTGTCCTTCATAGCTGCTTTCCACTTGTCACTATTCGAACCTTCTATTGCTTCCTGATAGCACAGAGATTCATCATCATTAGCAGTAAATGCAACTGAAGTAACATAATCATCATACCTTCTCGGTGGCCGTTTGATTCTTGTCGACCTCCTTAAGGATGTTTACGGTGCTTCCACAATTTGCGATTACCACGTGGGAACTTCTTCATGATCACCATCTGAGACCTATTCATGACCTACATATGAAACCTGTTCATAATCTGATTCTGAAACCTATTCATGACTAGAATCTAAACGATGGTCATCATGACTATCATTAAAAGTGTTGTCAAACTGAATGTGCTGAAAATCAGATACATCATCCTGTTTCAATTTATTATCTACATCTAACTGTACAAGAGAGGATTCATCAAACTTTACATCTTTGTTGATGATGATTTTGTGGGTAGTAGGATCCCACAATCTAAATCCCTTTGTTCCATCACCATACCCAACAAAGATATACATTTAGACTTTGGATCTAACTGTTCCGCCGATGTTTAGGCACTAGAGCATATGCATCACGGCCACTTGACGCTCTCACTACGAGTTTAGAATAATGCATAAAGTGTCCTTTCCATACCTCTTGAGGAATTTTGCATCCTATTGCAGTTGATGGTGATCGATTTACCAAGTAACAAGCTGTAGAAACCGCTTCTATCCACAATTCCTTCTGCAAATTGGCGTTACTAAGCATACTTCTTGCTCTCTCTAAAAGAGTCCTGTTCATGCGTTCAACAACTCCGTTTTGTTGAGGAGTATATACAGTGGTTTTGTGTCTTTCGATCCCAGCATCCTTGCAATAATTATCAAACTCCTTTGAAGTAAACTCACCACCATTGTCAGTTCTTAAACATTTAATGGTTCTTCCAGTGATGTTTTCAACTAATGCTCTAAACTGTTTGAAAAACATCAGACTTCCTTTTCAACATGTAGACCCACACTTTCCTAGAAAATTCATCAATAAATGATACAAAATATGACGAGCCACCATATGAGGTTGTAGGTGTTGGACCCCAAACATCTGAATGGATATAATCAAGTATGCCTTTACTAGTATGTTTGCATGTTTTAAATTTTTGTTTACTTTGTTGTCCAAACAAGCAATGCTTACAGAAATCTAACTTTCCAGACCTCAGACTTGGAAGTAACTTGCGATCAGCCAAAATTTTCAACCCTCTTTCGCTCATATGGCCCAACCTTTGATGCCATAGGCGAATGGAACTACTTTCATATTCAGACACCGTAGACACATGAACTGACCCTGTTCTTCCTTCTAACTGGAACAGATTTCCTACTTTCTTAGCTTTCATTACTAGTAAAATACCTTTATAGATTTTCATGACTCCACCTTGAATTACAGTTTTATATCCATTCGTATCCAATGCTCCTAAAGAAATTAGATTTTTTCTTAAGTCTGGAACATGTCTCACATCAGTTAACAATTTAGTTGTGCCATCAAACATTTGCAGTTGTATACTTCCTATCCCAACAATATTGCAAGTAACATCATTACCCATGTACACGATGCCATCATCAACAGATCTATACGTCTTAAACCATTCTCTATGAATACACATGTGGTTTGATGCACCGGAATCTAACAACCAATATTGATCATGATTTGAAAAATTAACTGATAATACCTCATCACTCATACCTGAACCAGATGTCGAACCTGTATCTGTCGCATTTGCCTCCTTCTTCTCTGTCGAAGAATCTGCTTTTGAAGTTTGTTGTTTTCGCTTCCAGCAGTCCTTCTTCGAGTGTCCAGCTTTCCCACAATGCCAGCACTTCACCTTTGTCTTCTTTCCTTTAGACTTTGAACAAGAGTTGCTATGCTTACCCCCAGAGTGTCTCTCTCTTGAGCGACCTCTGGCCATCATTGCCTCTGACGTAGAGGTGTCAGCATTCGACCGCTTCCTGGTCTCCTCGGACAACAAAGCTCCAACCACATCGTCAAACTCGATCTCAAAACAGGCACTTTGTGTTTTTGCCATATCGAGTCGCAAAAAACACGGTAATCTCCAAAAAACTTTAAATGAAGTTAATCTCAAAAACCACTTTGCCCTATGCCTTTAAAAACAAGCTCACTTACGCCTTTGTACTTCACATACAAATTTATAACGATATGCACTTATATGTACGTAACTCATACCATATGAAAATGGAAATATTCAAATCAATTTTTAAATGCCACCCTTCACCTTAATAAAATGCCCTTAACCTTAACATAATGCCATATTGATTTTCAACTTGCAAAGGAAAAATCAATTTTAAATGGCATATAGATTTTTAAATGGAAAATTGATTTAATGAAATGCCTCAGTATTAAAGGACTTCATGAAAAACTTTACCCTTTACCATATAAAAGGGCCTTTCCTTTTAATACAAATCGATTTAATTTTATTTTTTTGTTTTTTAAAAACATGCCACCATTATAATCGATTTAAAATATAACCTTCTAAACTCCATACCATATGCAATTGGCATTGGTATTTAATAATTACCAAAAAATTCAAATCGATTTTTTTTTTTTTAAACCACCACCATATAAATCGATTTATTATTTTTTACTACCACTCAAAACAAATCGATTCTTAACAAATTGATCATAAAAACTTAAAAAAGCGGTGGCTTAAAAGTCACTCACGGCATTCGCATTACGTCTGGCATCCATGGCATTTGCATTCTGTCCTGGCATTCTGTCACGGCATTTGCTTTCAATCGATTTTTAATTCACCTCTAATGCAGCGTTCACTTAAACCAGCGTTCAAAGGCATATCGACTCTTCAGAAAATCGTTTTTAAACCCATTTCAAAAAACGTTGAAATGAAATACGGCATTGATCTTTCACGGTTTTCAGGCGCTGCCTCCACTGTCAAATCGATTTACAAAAAAAAACATTTAAATATTCATATTGCCATCGACTTAAGAACCATGGTTCCATGCCCACTTAAGAATTGCAGACTTAAGAAACATTTAAATATTCATATTGCCATCGACTTAAGAACATTGGAACTATGATTGCAATTGAAAATCGATCTAAACCTGTCAACGCTGCCACGCCTTTTCACTGAACTGCATTCAAATCGTTTGACCGTAGCATATAGAAAATCGTTTGACCGTAGCTCCACCTCCACGCACGTGCACCTCTACGCAACACCAATGCAACAAACCTCCACCGCGCAGGTTGAATAGCGCCTTCCTCCACTGTGCGCTCCTCCGACAAAGCTCCGACGCACAGCTAACTGAACCAAAAGACAAAAGGCCACGAGTTGTCGCTTGTAAAGCCTGTGACGCAGTCTGGCGGGCTTCTATGCTCCCTCCAGCACGTAATTCCAACGCACCAGCAGCAGTGGATATACCACCACGCAGCGGTGCACCAGCAACGCACCAAACAACTATGCTCCACGCAGCTTCTTCAAAACCTCCAACACCCTCTGATACCAATTGTTGGACTGTGTGCAGTTTGGACAGCACCGCACACCAGTCCACGGCTACCTCCAGCAGCCACGCAGCCCGCAGATCAACGACCTCAGCGTGCAAAACATCTTTACGCAGGTTTGTGGTCTGTTGGACAGCGCTCAACTGCGCTCCACCTCCACGCAACACCAGCATGCAATTTCAACGCAATCTCAAACCTCCACGCACATAGCTCCGATACCACTTGTTGGACAGTGCGCAGCAAATTTAATAAACACAACAACAGCAAATTAATCATGCACAGGAAAGACACACAGCTTTAACGTGGTTCACCCAAACCTCCTGGGCTACGTCCACACAACAGGGCATTGGCAGTCTTTATTAATTCAAACAGGAGATTACAATTCTCATACACTCTCTCCAAAACATCCGTATGGCTATCTGTTATATAGCAGGAGAATCTAACAGCTCTCAACTCAAATTTAGCTAGCATTAACTCCCTCCCAACAAACTGGAGTTAATCTAGCAACAATTTCCTAATTTTTGTCACCTACTGAGATTTTTCCTATTCTATTCAAAACAGAAAATCTCAACAAATCTAAGGGTAACCTAAAAATCAATGATTATCTATTATGAAAAAAATAGCTATTTATTATTAAATAATGAAAAAAGAAATTGAATATTATTTGAAAATGAATGATTATCTATTATGAAATTGAATAAGTTTACCTTACAATTTTAGGTGCATTTAAAAACTTTTTCCATTCACTCATCTCTTATAATGATTGGCCTAAATGCTTCTATATCCATCAAAGTATCTTAGGAGAATGAGTAGCTTTCCCAACACACAATCAAGATTGGCAGGCTGTGATATATCCATCATCGTATTTGAGGAGAATGAGTAGCTTTCTCAACACACGTGGAGCCATATCAATATTAACAATGTGGTATAATACCATGTGGTATAGAGGTTAAATTATTAATAAATCCAACTCATTTCAATTTTCTTTGGATAAAGAAGATCATTAGAATCTCAGCGGGAAGGGAAGGAAAGTGGTAAGAATTACAATCTTTCATTTAATTTTGTGGGATTCTATAATGTCTTTTGTAAAAATTCCAAGCAAATGGAAATGGATATATAACAAAACTTGAAAGCATTAATCCCAATAAATCAAAGTGCCGTGCTATTACTTAGTGCCGTGCTTTTTATACTGTTCTACTATTTCTTCATTAACACTTCACTAATTAACTTCATTTTAGACCCTCTGCAGTTTTGTTTTGGACACATCTTGCAGAACTAGGAGGGTTAATATATAGTTGATATTTTATAAAATTTCTCACAAGATAATTTTGATGGACAGTTTCTTTTGAAACTTTCTAATTTACATATTAAAGAGCATTCTTATGTGAACAGTTTTTCCATGTTTTGTTCTATTTTTTCAATGTTTTGTTTGAATTTTTTAAACATAATTAGTTTTTAAAAAGTATTTTGATGAATTTCTGGTTAAATTTACAATTTCTAAAATAATTTTATTTTTACATTGAAGGTGTTCTCTTCGCTGGCTTTCGCTGGGAAACACTGTTCATCTCAGCCAATCTCTGTGCTCCACATCTGCTCAAGATTCGCCCTTCTGCCCTATCAAAAATTGACACTTGACAGCCATCCCACCGTGCTGCTCTCAGCGCCTTCCCGAGCCTTCTCGAGGGTCAGCTCTTTCTCTCATCCGTACTGCTGTCCAATCGCTCGGTACGACACGCCTTCGGTGTCCCGTCGGCTCATTTTAATGAGCAATACTAGTTTTATAGATATTCTGAAAAATTGAAATCGTATCTTATTCTGAATTTAATTTTTGATGCATTACATGTACTTGAATTATTTCGATTCTGTGTAGCGCATTTATTCTCTGTAGTGTATGTTGACGCCGACGAAATCACAGATAGATAGGGTTGTTTGGATTATAAATAGACCCAGAGGCTTCGTTCTACCCAAATGGCTTGCAAACTTAATAACAAAACCCGTTTTATTTGTACCCAATAAATAGTTGACTATAAATAGTAGTTCTCTCTATATGCTACAGCCTACCACTTCTCTGCTTCCTTCCGTGTAGAATAAAGTATTTGGCAGAGCAACTAAATAGTATTTTATTTTACTTTATGAATATGCAGAGTGTATTTTAACGCGTAGTCAATGAGGCCGGTCTTGATCCAGAATCCGGTCATGATTTTCAGAAAATTTGGCAAAAATTTGCCCAGAATCTTGTTTACAGTTGTTAAACATTAGTATTTTGAGTGCCCCAGGGGTTTTTGATAGTGCTGAATCCATTTCCACTATCAAAAATGGATTCCAAGCACTGCAACTACCTGATTTGCCCAGATTTAGTTGACCGAATTCCGGCAAATTTCTGCCATCGGGACCAAAACGCAACCTCGATAAACAACTCCGTATTTTAATTTGAAATTTTAAGTTTTATTTTAATTTAAACATATTTTTAAATTGATACTTATTTTTAATATAATAATTTAAAAATATTTTTAAATTTATAATTATTTTTAATATAATAATATTATTATTTTTTTTAATGTAGATTTGCACATAATACTGAATACTGAAGAAGTAGTTTTTATAGAATTTTACTTTTTGTTTTTATGATCATTTAAGTTTTATCCCATTTTCTCCAGCTTCTTACTAATTTTTTTTTTCTTTTGGTGTAACTTAATATTTAATATCATTAATTATTTTAGTTATGATAAATTTGTTGTGAATAAATATTATTAGTTATTATTAATTATTATATGCTATTTTATTATTTTATCCAATATTTTATTTTACTAAGATTTAGTTTATAAGAGAAACTTTTTAGTTATATTATATATCACAGTTATTAGATTGTTAATTTGTATTTTTCTATTTAAGGTAAATGATATATAAATTAATAAATGATAAATTTTTATTTTATATCATAGCAAAAAATGAGCTTTTTTATGTGAAGTAATATTAAAAAAAAACTAATATTTTTTATGGCTAAAGTTATATATTTTATCAAAATTTAGGAAGATTATAGGAAAATTATATATTTTTGTAAAAATTTAGTTTTAATGAGATTAAATATGATTTCTTATTAAAGAAAGAAGGAAAGTATATTTAAAGTCCACGAGGCTAAAAATAGCCTATGGGACAGATTGCTTCTCCATTTGGCTCTTGTATTTTGCCCTTTTCCTATAAAGTTTTACAATAACCGCTCCCAGATTCTCTACAAACTCTTCCCTGAATAGATTATCCCAAGAACTAGCTGCCATAATACTTGCATAATTTTCTCTGTTGTCTTTGAAGGTCTCACATTCTAAAATGAAATGTTTTTATGTTTCCACTTTTCCGAAAGAGAAAAAAATACATACTCCTACCTCCCACATTTATTTTGGCCTTTTCCAACGCCCTATTTCACTGTTGGAAATACTGAGGGGGGGTGAATCAGTGTTTCTTTTCAATTGTTAATTTTACCAGTTAAATCACGTATTTTTAGAACAAAAAATGAACAATGATGGAATAGATACTTTTATTAATTTCTTCTTTACAATAATGATATAGAGCTCCAACCCTAGATGAAGACTCCAATCTTCCAGGCTCTAACCTGTATTGTGCCAAGCACCAACTTGGTCTTTCCAAGGCTCCAACCTTGTCAATTTGAGGCACCAACCTCTAGGGCTCCAACCCTATCTTTGGTACAGGCTCCGACCTAGTTTCTTGAGGACTCCAATCCTCTAGAGCTCCAACCTTATCTTCCAAGGCACTGACCTTTCCAACCCTCAAATTCACTTCGTCAAAATGTGTTTGGTATCTTTCATAGCCTCCAATGTCTTCTTCAATGAGCCGTGTTAATCTTCAGCAATGCCTTCACTTAGTCTCCACATCACATCATCAATGAAAACCTTGTTCTTCACATGAAGGTGTCACCACAGCTCTTCATGGTACCCAAACAATTTTCCCAAGGTTACTTCATAAGGCCTTTAATCAAGTATTAATACTGCTTTCAAGACTCTTCGAGACAACATTAAGAATGATTCTTAAACTTCTTCAACAAGTATCTGCAAGAGACTGCTCCAACCTTTCAAACAATTGTTTCAAGGATCTTCAATAAGTGTTACAGGTTGGTCTCAAGAGATTGCTTGAATGCCTTCACAAACCTTTTATCACTCTATTGGACTGCAAAATATCCCACTATACTTCAACACAAATCTGAAAACAAATGTGTCACTGTATTAATATGTTCCTTCTCAAGTCTGCTCAGAGTGCTCCAAAAGATGTCTTTAGTTTGCTCTAAAGATGTCAGTGGGTTGCTCCAAAATATATTTTTCAACAGGCTAGGTTGCTTCAAACAATGTTGCTCCCAAGTGTGACGTCAAAAGGTGCTCCAAGATTTGCTATAAGTCAACACAAAAGTTCTTAAAGGGCTGCTCCAATTCTACACTGACAAGCTTTTAAGTCTGCTCAAGAGATATTCTAAAGGCTATCCCAGTAATGGCTTCCAAGGTACTTCAATACTGCTTTAAGATGTCATCTTTAAGATCCCTTCAAAATCTGCTCCAAGGTGCTTTCAAAGCTGCTCTAAGGTACTCAATACAATCCTCAAGATTGCCTGCTCCAAGATTGCTCCACAAATATTCTTCAAGAGATGTTTCTCAAAAGGAAACTACTTAAACACTTGGTTTAACCTTTCAACTAAGGTCTGCAACTTTCAAAAGAAATTCAAGGTATATCTTAAACACTGTAAGGAAACTCCACAATTTTCCTTTAACTCGGTCTAGTTTTGCTGTAGTGCTACAGGTCTGCTGCTCAAAAAAATTACTCTGTCCAAATGTCATTATATCTGCATTCTCAGGTTTGAATCTCTTTAAGCATGTGCATGAAATGTCTATAATCTACACAATTTATCTGCATCAAAAAATGCCAAACAGAGTTGTCCACGTCAAGAATAAATGTTTCCACAAATTCAAATTTTGTCAAGCTTCAAGCAGCAGGTCTAAAATTTATTATTTTCCAAATGTCGAAACTTTTGTTTCACTGATCCTTTGTCACAGGTCCAAGATTTTTCTGTAATGTAACTCTGTGGTTTTCCACTGAACCGTTATGCCTAGACACTACTTCACTAGCCCTTCATTACTACAAATTGTCTTCATTGCAATTAGAAATCCGAACCACTTTCTATTCTGCCCATCCGAAAATCTCAGAGATGAATATGCGAAATTCTGTCTCTGAAATGAAAAGTGTGTCCACATAGTTATAGTGGTTTTCCAAATTTGAAAGGACACGTTTTTTTGGAGGGAGGCCGACATGAATGTGTGAATGTAGGTCGGATGGCCAAAAAATAATATTTTTTTTAACTTAAAAATTCATTTTCTCTTAGGATATTCAGAGTTAAGAGGTGAGTGAGGGCTTGTTAGAAAGAGGGAAAAATCCTCTTTACGATGGTAAGGACTCATTGTGGTAGGATGCCTCCAAGGTGTCAAAAATTATTTCTCTTTGTGACTGTTTTTTAATTTTTCTATGTATAAGGTGTTTGGGACAGAATGAGGTCATTAGGGCTTCTCCATTATCATGTCTTATGTCATCATATGATTTTCATGTCAACATGTGGTCTCCAACCATGTCATAATATGTCATCAATTATGGTATTATGGGCATCTAAGACCTCTTTCTTTAGGGTAAGGACATCATCACGATTTTAGGGCTTTATCATCAAGATCATAATATGCATGAGGTTAAGGATATCATCATGGTTTTAGTTCAAGGACATCTAGGGCACTATGATCAAAGGGCATCTAGGGCAACATCACAACTCCCAAGAATTTTCCATCACGAACAATGCCATATTGACATCAATGACAACCTTGACTAAGATTCACAACGGAGTTGATGAGAATTAATCCTTAATTGAGCAACAAGAATTTTAAATTTCCAAGAAATATTGGCACCTATGTACGCCTTTTGCTTATGGTTATGAGTGGGGTTAAACTCTTCAATGTAGTACTTCTTCTTTCTCCCTAGCTCTTTCTCCCAAGTATGTTTGTGGAACTTATCCATAACAACAGTTTTTATCTCTTTACTATTTGTAGGACACATGCTCAAGAAAATACCCCATTTACTAAACCATTTGTTATTTTGTCGCATCCAAGTCTTCTTTCTTTTGCACAATCTGTCACTAAACACAACCTTAGGCCATCTACCCTCTTCTGTTTGCTCAATTTTTTTCAAATACCTTATGACTCGCACCATAGCAATTGCTTCAATAGGAGCAACCTCTGTTTCACTTAACATGATAGCATAAGGAACTGCACTTTTAATTTTGAATTGTTTGTAATCAAACACTTATGAATTTTCTCAATTTTCTTCCACTGCATATCGGTTGTACTGCTGGCCCACAGTTCACAATCGTAGAGAATCACTAGAAGCCCAAAAATAATTAGAGTGGTTTTCTAGTCCCACAGCTCTGCCTCTCTACACCTGTTTTGAAGAGCATAAAATGCTTTCCAACCCCCTAAAGTTTTTTTCTTTCTACAACCATCCTAACTTAAATTTCTATTGAAGTCAATTCCGAGGTATTTGTAGTCTGCAACTTCTTCTAGAATGTTTCCTTCAAAGTAGAACTTATGTCAGTTATGCTTTCTTTTGTTAGAGAAAACCACTACTTTCGTTTTGCTAATATTGACTTGCATCCCCACTCTTCTACAAAAATGCTCAAGGGAACGTAAGTGCTCTTGCAAACCAAGAGCCGATTTAGAAATCGATATAAGGTCATCTACATACAAAAGAAGCCTTATAACAAACTTGACCAAATGGATACCATCACCCCCTTGCGAATTTAGCCACTCTTCAAGCTTATTAATATATAATCCAAAAAGGGTAGGAGACAATGGGAAACCTTGCTTGACCCCAATATCACTTCTAAAACTTTCAGAAATGCCTGCTGAAGTTCTAATTTTGACTTTCACCTCTTCATATGGCCTATGCACAAATGCTCTCAAATGCTTGGGAACCCCATGTTCCTCCATTCTGCCCCAAAGCTTATCCCTAGGAATCGTGTCAAAGGATTTTTTGAAATCAACAAAACAACAAAAAACTTATTCCTTTTTTCCCAAACTTTTTCAATGATGTGCCTTAAAGTTATACAATGATCAATTGTGGAATGTTTAGGTCTAAAACCTCCTTGCCCTTTAGCACGTTTATCTCTTTCTTCCACCCACTTGTTGATTTTCTTTTCTAACATGCTTCCAAATAACTTTGCAAAAAGGGGATTTATCATTATGGTTCTATAATTGAAGGGATTATTGATGTAACTACTCTTGAAAAGAGGTATTGTCATACTAGTTTTCCAATCTGTGGGGAACCCCTACTGTATGATGTTGTTGAAAAATTTTGTGATGTGAGGTGAAATAATTTTTAAGCCCCACTTTAGATAATCTGCTTAGAGTTCATCTAAGTCTTTTTCTTTTCCAAAGCCCAACTTCTTGATACCCATCTCCACCTCTTGCACCATGAAGAGTTTTGTGTCTATGTTGACCAAGGGAGGAGGGTCAATCTTGGGATCCTGCTCATAAAGTTGTCTTGCATAGTCAAACCATTTAGAAGTTGTAATTTTGTTTTCAGTTTGCACCATTTTCGGTTGGAACTCCTTCCAGAATAATTTGGGGTTATTTTTCCCAAGGAATATTAGTTCTTCTCTCCTCGAAACCATGAAATCAACCTTTTTCTTTCTTACTATCTGCTTATAAGCTTTGAGATTTATGTTATCCTTGTCTGATTCCTTCCACCTTCTCCTTGCATTTTTGCATCCCTTATCAAACCAAGCATTAACCGAAAAGCAATTTGTTTCGGACTTCTTAATTTTTGCTCTTTTACACTATTATAGCATCATTTTTCACCCTCATGTGATTCATGATTGTCTCTATGGCCTTGGGCACCCATTCCCACAGACTTGAACAAAATTCATAAAAAATAGTGTTAAAAATCCCATACGCGAGTATGCCCAGACTTTTCTGCGTGTATACGCGAGTCCATACACACTTTTCCACGTATGCCATTAAAACCATTAAAAAAAATATAAAAATTCCCTATTTTCGGGCTGGGTTGATGGTTACTTCAGTAGTTCAACCACCCCAACACGTGGCCAACTGTTTCCAACTGATTGAAACTACTTTGAGGGAGTATAAAAGCCCCTCATGTGCATGGCCTAAGGGAGAGAGAAATTTTATAGACATTATACTCTGTTGGAATCCCAGTTCAAGTCTGATTCCCCGTGCCTCCTGCACTTTCCCAGCTTTATACAGGAAACCCTTGTTTCCTGGAGATGTTCATCCATTTATATTCCATCTCAAGTGCACAAGTCTTGAGAGTTTCTTAGTGAGGCAAGGGCGGGACGAATCCGGACGACAGTCTGCTCGAAGATCGTGGAAGGATTCAGGTGATCTCTCCACTCTTTATTTCTGTACATGTTGTTCATAATAATGAAGAACCGTCTTGTTCCTGAACTTCTGTTTTAGTATGTATTTGTATATGTGGAAAGATTGATTATTAAGCAGTTATTATCGTTTATATCATATTTCACATGGATTACACTAACGTTTAGGAGAAATATATGCTGTACAACTAGGTTTCCGTGCATGTTCTTTCTTGTTTTCCAGGCTGGAGAGGAAGAAGGGTTGCTGGGGGTTTGGAACCCGCGGGATCTACATCGAACGTAGGACTACGGGTGAGTTCTGCTATCATTGTTATCTAGTTTTTAGCATTCAAGTGTGGTTGTGTGTGAGTCCTTCTGAATAGCATGCCCTGATCTGTGGAAGTTTTGACCCAAAAAACCTCTAGGGTGTTTTTCCCTGAAACAGAACTGGTGACTCCGCTGGGGATTGCATTCTTGTGATTCCCCTGTTGGGTGGTTTCATCTATTTGAAAGGTTTCCAACAGTTTTAATTATTATTTCCAGTCCAGTTAACTTTTTCTCAGTCAGACTGAAGACCTGGTTTCTTATCCAGGCTTGATCTTTTTTATTTTTCATTATTTACCTTTTCATACGCAGGTTTGTCTATACACAGACGCGTATACACGCTTTTTTCTTCAAAGGGAGTCGCGTATACGCGGGTTTCCTTTGATACAGTCACGTATGCACGCTTGTTTCAAAACTGTCAAGTAGCGTATGCCTGGGTAGATTTTGAAATTTTTGATTTCTTGGCTTTTTAGTCTTGTCTGCCTGTGGAGACCTGTTCCTACAGTGTCTTTATAGTCTCTGGATTGTGTTAGTAGTATTCATTGGTCTTTTTTCTCTTGTTTTTGGGTGAAGACTAGCTTATCTGGCAAATCTTGTTTGTGGTGCTCGCATTTCTGGTTCGAGTACCAAGATCTCTTCCTGGGGATTCTTGGTTGTTCTGCTTCATCAGGACAGAGAGCTTTTGCTCATATACTCTTTCCTCATTTTATGTTTTGCTTTGCGCTTGGATTTTTGCCTACTTTTCGTTAGTTTTCTTGAGTTCATTTGACTAGGTCTTGTTGCAATTTTTAAAGAGTCTTTCTTAGTTCTTTGAAGTTTTTGTTTGCTGCAAGGTTGTACTATTCTTCTAGGCTGAGTTGTTGAGTTTCTTGTCTTCTTTTGCTCATATAAGTCTTGCTACTAGGTAGCCCTATAAGATTTGGAGCATTTTTGAAGTTTTGCTTGAAATTCAGAGTTGTTTGGCTTGGGATTTGATAGTTTTCTTGGTCTTTTTGAGCTCTTCTTTTTATAAAATTTAAAAGCTCAAAAAACATTTTGTTTTGTCATTTGCTTTTGTTTTGCGTTTTTGTTTTCGTTTCATTACATCTTTTGAAGCTTTGTTGAGGTTTCTTGCCTTTGGTTTTCGACTTGATTTTGGAAAGGAATTGTCATTGGTTTCTTCCTCTTGTTTTCATGCAATTTTGATGTCTTCATATTGAGAGTTTCTACTTTTGGGAACTAGTTTTGTGGACAATCAAAAAGAGATAAAACTGAAGGATCTTTGGGAAATTTCTCTCTGCTTTAGTAGATTTTGCATCTTAGAATTTGCATGCTCTTAGTGATTTGCATCAGGTGCACTTAAGCATTTAGTCATTTTCATAGTTTTTGTGAGTGTGAAGTTTGTTATCTGAAAAGAAAAAAAAAATTAGTCTCGTAGAACCTTTGTAGAAATTTCTTTTCATCGAAAGGAAATTACTGCATTTGCATGTAGTTTGGTTTTTATTAATTTCTTTTCTGCGTCAAAACACCACGAGTTTCATTTCCGTATCCCTTTGACTTAACATAACAGCCGATTAAAATAAGCGCTATAATTTAAAAGCAACTAGAAAGTTTTTATTAAGTGTCATACACCAACTAGCTAGGTTGTAGGGCCTTGGATTAGGTGAGTGGAGAGTTAACTCTCCAAGTTCGCTCAAACAAAAACATAGAAGTTGATTAATTGAGTGAAATCCAACTCCGTTAGGTGGACCGGGAAAGCTCTCCTCCAGAGAGTCAAGCACGAGGGGAAGTGAAGGCTGAGAAGAGACATACCCCCTCTCTGATTTGCTGGATCTAACCTCAAGACCGTTCCGCCCGACTTCTGACATGGATTGGTGCCCATAGTTGCCACTCCTAGGTTCCACATAGGTGACTGCAGGGGGGAATACCCGTGGTACCTGAGGCAGAAGTCGTATCACTTCCAGCAGTATTTCTGGGGGGTGCCCTTGCGAAGCTTGGGTACTTGTGCTGGAAAAGGCTGTTGTTAGGAGGTCGGCGTAACTATTTCTATTACCTTCGCTAGTAAGCCTGGGCCGTAATTATCCCAGACTACTTTCGGGAGGTCCTATATTTCGCTTTCTTGTATTTTGGTGTCTGGTCCTAATCACCCAGAGCGGAAATACCTGAAGGTTGTTTGCTTGATTGTATCTCAAGGATTTTTCTTGTAGTGAGTGCTCTTTGCTCCTAGCTTGCCTAGCTTTGTACTTTTTGAGTCTAATTAAAATTTGTTAAAGTGGCTGATCAAGCGCCTCGTCGATCGATGAGAATTCGGGGGTTATCTCCCGAGAGTCCAGAGCCTTCTTCAAGAAGGCGTAGGAGTAATTTAGCAAGTGAGTATCACCCTGTGGCGTCTGATGAAGTGGAGAGAGATCCTCCACAAGGGTTCGAAGGTTTCATAGCTGGTTCTGGTGTTGGTTCCTAGAGGAGCGCTCCGCTCACCTCGAGAGTCTTATTTCCGCAGGAAGAAGAAGTACAGGTAGAGGAAGTGTCTCAACCCTCTGAGTCACTTCCATCTCCTCTTCCTCCTGATTATCCGTTCGTTGTTGAATACATCGGACCTGAGTCAGAGAGACCGGAAGATCCTCCATATTATTCATACCTTTCGATGGCCACGACTGGGAACACGGCTTCTGCTGTGAGTGCTGTAGGCATTCATACTCCTGCTTCTATAGAAGGAGGAGGCACTATTGCTATATCTTTGATTGCTTCTAGTGCTGCTATGTTTGGCTCTGGTTTCACCCAAGCACATGCTTCTCAATCTGGTCCCTTCTGTTTTCGAATGCCCACTAGTGGGATTCCTTCATTTTCCTTTTCCGCTGGTGCAGCTGGATCTACACCCATGTCTTCCATGGCTAGTGGATCAACTTATTTTCAAGGGTTCCCCTTCGGAACTGGACATATTCCTAGTTCAAATCCTTCTTTAGGGTCCTTTCCGTTTACTTCTCAGACTCAGAGTTTCAACCCTTGGTCTGGAGGTCAGAATTCAACTACTTTTACAGGTTGGAACCCTATATTCACTACAGCGGGGGCAGGGAATCAGTTTTACACTGGTCACCAAGGGAATGCTTCTTTCCCTTCATCGAGTGCTTATCAGACTTTTTCCCCTCTTTCTAATGCCTGGAACCCCTATCAGGGGCTTTCCTCTTCATTTAATACTTTAGGAGGGGGAACTGGTCCGGTCTTTGGTAACTCCGTGCCTCATCAAATCCAGGGTATTATTTTCAGAATGTATGGAATTCATCCCATCAAGGATAGAATCCTCAGGCTCCACCTCGTTTACCTTTTCTGGCAACGTTAAACTTGCCAGATCTGTCGAAATTGATGAATGATCTGATCCGATACAGTCCGGGGTGGCCTCCGGTCCCGACCAAACTACCTTCAGACATTCCAAAGTTTGAAGGCAAGAATGGAGAGGATCCGGCTGATCACATCACCACTTTCCATTTATGGTGCTCTTCTAACTCCCTGATCGATGATTCGATTAGGTTGAGATTGTTTCAACGCACCTTAACTGGAAACGCTGCCAAGTGGTATATTGAGTTAACTGGGGGCAGTTTTGCTACATTTGGAGAGCTGGCTGTTACATTTCTAAATCATTTCTAGTTTCCCGTATGTTATGACGCTAGGACTGAACTCCTAGATAATTTTAAACAGGACAACGCAACCCACATTTCTGACCATATTCAGGAATGGCGAAGAAGGAAGAGGCTTATTAAAGCTCATATTCCAGGAGAATTCCTTTTGGAATGGTTTCTGAAATCTCTGCAGTCAGACATTTCTAAGGATGTATCCCTGTCTGGGGTATTTTATGAGGAACAAGCCATTTTTAGGGCCCAGCAGCTTGAATTGATATATTCTCAGTCTGGAGTCCTTCATAAATATTTGCCCAATGCTCCTCGCTCCAAATTAGATTTATCCAAGACTAAGCCTGGTCCTCATGGTGATGGACTTATTGGGTCGATCAATAGTGGTGCAGCTAACCTACTTACTCAATTGCAGCAGTTGTCTATAGAATCTGCTCCTTTTGGTCAGGCTGTGCCTGCTGAGTCAGCACCTTCCCAATCTTTGTCAGTAAATTCCGTTCAAACTTCCGATCCCAAAGGAAATCAACAATCCAAAGGGAAGAAGAAGGGACAGAATAATAATAAAAAGGGCAAGAATGGGAAGGGTAATGCGAATAAAACCAACGAGCATGTTGGTGAGGGTCCAAAAGATAAAAATAAAGTGAAGTTTCCATGCAAGTTATGTACTGGAGACCATCTTACTCACCTTTGCCCTAAAATTCAGGATGCGCAGCGCTTGTTAGCTCACCAGGGTTCTTCCAGTTCCCAGGCTGTGTTGCCAAACCCTTTTCCCCAAGGGCAACAACTAGTTGTTGGCGCGAATCAAAATACTGGGGCTTCCTCTGGGGGTACCCAGGAAGGGGAAATTCCATCAAATATATACATGATGAGTGCTCACGTGGATGTCGCTACGAGATTCCATGATTATGGCGAAGAAGAGTATTCGAAAGCTAAGGGTGCTCCTGATGTTACTGAGCCGCTTCATATTACGAGGCCTACTGTTGAGCCTATACCTCGGATGCCAAAAGCATCTACTAAGCGTACGACGATTAATCCAAATTCTAGGGCTGCCCAAAACTACTCTATTGTGTAAGATCTGGCACAGAATCCTTGTGCCATGTCGGCTCTTGAGGTGCTCCAGTCTTGTCCTTCTCAGCGCAGCGCTCTGCTTACTACCATTGGCGCTGTTGATCCAAAGAACTCTCTTATGATTACATTCGATATGACTAATTTTAAAAAGAGACTCCCCCATCATATGGCTTTTCATATTACATCGTCGTATCGAAAATGCAATATTTTTCGGACGATCGTTGATGAGGGTGCTTCCACATGTGTGATGTCTCTCACATGCTGGAAGGGAATTGGATCTCCCGCAGTTGTTCCATCTGCTACTCTTCTGACTGTGTTTGATGGTCATTCTCACAGACCGCATGGTATTTTCCCAGCTTTGCCTATCTGTGTTGGGGGCAAAACTGTAAATATAGAGGTTGAGATAGTTGATGCAAGCTTGGACTACAACCTTCTGTTGGGGCGAAACTGGATTTATGAGATGGATGCCATTGCATATTCATTGTTTCGGATTATTTGTTTCCCTCAAGAAGGGAGGATTGTTACAGTGGATCAACTGGATTGTCCTCCTATAGACCCGAATGCATCTACTGAATCAACTATTCCAAAGTTGGATAATACCAAGGCGCCTGTTGAGAATTCAGGGGTTGGAATGTATTCTTCCTTGATGGGTACTTTTGATATTCCTCCTCCTACTGTTCATATAAATGAAATTTCATCCTCCAGGGCTCCTCTTCGAAGAGAGTTCTTTAGAACTCATTATTTTTTGGACCCTTGGACCTTACCTTCCCCTACCACCACATTAGAATAAGGTCAAGTGGGTGGAATGGCATTTCCAATGTCTGCAGCTGAGATTTCTTATCAGTCTATTGTTGACTCTGCAGAATCCATTCCAACTCCTCTTTCACCAGAAGAGTTGGATGGAGATGTGGCTCCGGCTTGGACACTTAGTTATTCTTCTGCCCAGGATTGCCTTGATACCACTCTTCCATCTGAAGAGGCCATCCTGGAAGCTATGACTGGTATAGATAGACCGTGGGATGATTTGCATCATCGGTCTTACTTTTTACCTGATTTGAGCGAAGTCGAATCAAGTTTTCCAAGTCCTCTCTCTCCTGGTCCTATTCGCCCAGTCCTTAACCCTTTAGCACCAACACATGTATATGCTGAAGGGAACATGGCTGTGATTTATCCAACTATCCCAGTGAACATCTCCAGGGATCCCAATGTTATTGAGAATGTCTTCATCGAAGCTAAATGTTCCCCTAAAGAGATTTAGATTTACACCGATCTCTTTAAAGAGTATAGGGATGTATTCACTTGGTCTTATGAGGAAATGCCTCGTATAGATCCATCTATTGTCCAGCATGAGATCAAGACTTACGAAAACACTAAGCCGGTGAGGCAAAAACTTCGTCCGGTCAATCCTAGGAAGGCAGCAGCTATCAAAGTTGAGGTGGAGAAGCTGCTCAAGGCGGGATTCATTTTCCCTGTTCCTTTGACTGAATGGGTTTCAAACCCTGTTCCTGTAGATAAAAAACAAGGAACAATTCGAGTTTGCATTGATTTCAGAGACCTTAATAAAGCATGTCCGAAAGATAATTACCCCACACCATTTATAGATCAGATCATTGATGAGTGTGCCGGTAATGAGATTTTCTCCTTCATGGACGGTTTCTCCGGATATAATCAAATTACTATCCGTCCTGAAGATCAGCATAAGACTGCCTTTATTTGTCCCTGGGGTACGTTTGCTTACAAGAAGATGCCTTTTGGTCTTAAAAATGTTGGGGCTATGTTTCAGCGGGCCATGTCATATGCCTTCCATGACATCAAACAGATTATTGAGGCATATTTGGATGATTTAGCTGCTCATTCTCGAAAGAGAGTGGATCATCCTGCTCACCTCCGGAAAATATTTGAACGATGTCGTTTCTACAAGATTAGATTGAATCCGAACAAGTGCGTTTTCGCGGTTACATCCGGTCGGTTATTGGGATTCATTGTCTCTAGGGAAGGGATTAGGGTAGATCCCTTCAAGGTGGAGGCAATACTTCTGTTGCCTCCCCCGTCCTCTATTCGTCAACTTCAAAGTCTACAAGGAAAGGCTAATTTTCTGCGGAGATTTATCGTAAATTATGCTGAAGTTACCAAGGGATTTATGAGATTGTTGAAGAAGGGAGTTCATTTTCTTTGGGATGACTTCGCTCAACGCTCATTCGACGCTTTGAAAAAAGCATTGACCTCTGCTCCTTTATTGAGTCCACTTGATTATAGCAGGGATTTCCTTTTGTATCTTGCAGCAGCAGAATCTACCATTGGTATGGTTTTGGTTCAGGAGGATGATGCTCTTACAGAGCATGTTATATACTATCTTAGTCGAGGATTGATAGGACCTGAACTCCGGTATGCTCCGATAGAAAAGTTAGCTTTAACAGCTATTCATGCTGTGCAGCCACTCCGGCATTACATTCTTCTACGAAAAACCTATGTTTTGGCAGTAGCCAATCCATTTCAGTTTGTCCTCAGTAGGCGAGTGATTGTGGGCAAATACAATAGATGGATTGTGATTTTGCAGGAATTTGATCTTGAGTTTATGTCTGCCAAGTCCAAGAAATCATTGGTTTTCGCGGAATTGATCTCCGAGTTGCCCTGTGGGGAAGAGATAGTCTATGATGAATCCTTCCTAAATGAACATTTGTTTCTTGTCTCTCCACAGGACCCTTGGTATGGAGATATCATTGTGTATCTTCAGACTGTGAAGTTTCCCTCTACTTTTTCGAAAGATGAGCGTCGTAAGTTGCGTCACTTGGCTAAGAATTACTTGATTATTGGTGATTCTTTATACTGTTGAGGGGTTGATTCAATCCTGAGACGTTGCTTAACTCTCGAAGAAGCTGAGGCTGTGCTGAATGATTCCCACAGTGGAGCTTGTGGTGGTCATTTATCTGGGCTTGCTACAACCCAAAAGATCTTGCGTGCTGGATACTTTTGGCCTTCGATTTTCAAAGATTGTATGGAGTCGGTCAAAAAGTGTCATCCATGTCAAGTTTATACTCGAAAAATGCGCGCTCATCCAGCTCCGCTTTTTCCAGTCATTACTGTCGGTCCCTTTACAAAGTGGGGTGTTTATTATACTACTTGTAACCTGCCTTCGGCTAAAGGTCACAAGTACATTATTGTAGCAGTAGACTACTTTACGAAGTGGGTCGAAGCTATGCCTACTTTTGGGAATGATGGTGAGACTGCAGCTCTTTTTCTTTTCAACCAGGTTATTGCTCGTTTTGGTATTCCTAGAGAGATTGTTACTGATCATGGCAGTCATTTTCAGAATAGCATGATGGCTGAGTTGGCTCTAAAATTAGGTTTCCGACAGGAGCATTCATCTCCGTATTATCCTCAAGCCAATGGGCAAGTGGAAGCCGTGAATAAATCCTTGAAGACAATTCTTCGAAGGAAAATTGATAAAGCTTGATCCAACTGGCATATTATGTTATATCCTGCACTTTGGGCATACAGGATGTCAGTGAAAACTGCAACTGGCTTTACTCCGTTTCAGCTAGTCCACGGGTTGGAATCCGTATTTCCCATTGAATGTGAGATTCCTTCTCTTAAGTTAGCTGTTGAACTTCTTCCTGACACTTCTAGTCTTGAAGAACGTCTCCTTCATCTGGAACATCTCGATGAGCAGCGTCGGGATGCCGCCACGATGAATGAAGCGCATAAAAACCGAGTCAAAGTTCAGTACGATAAGGCGGTCAAACCTAGGGTTTTTTCGGAAGGTGACCTTGTTTTGGTCTATGCCCAAGAAAAAGATGCCCTGGGGGTAGGAAAGTTTAAATCTATGTGGTATGGCCCCTTCATCGTTAAAAAAGTCCTTAAAAAAGGAGCATATACCTTGGTTGATTTCGAAGGAAACGAGTTGCCGGAGCCCAGAAATGGGCTCTATTTGAAAAAGTATTATGCCTAGGCTTCGGCCTGACATTTTGCTTTTGTATATAGTAGTTTTACTTTGTACATATCTGGTTTTTCGATCTTTGATGGGATGGTGATGTTTTTTATCTGCTTTGGCAGGTTGTGTCGGATGTCATGAGTCATTTTGGTTTCGCCGATGGTGCTAGTAGACACACCCGGAACTTGGCTTCCGCGGCTTGGGTGCTTCATCATCCATCCGGTCAGCTGTTAGTATCAAGAGAAGTCTGCATTGGTCCTGCTTCCAATAATATAGTAGAATACACTGCAGTTGTTTATCTACTCTTGGAGGCAATATCTTTGGGTGTTGATTCGTTGGTAGTGTTCTTGGACTCCCAGATGGTGGTGTCGCAATTAAACAATACTTATCGGGTTCGAGATCCATTTTTACTCCGCTTGTTCTTGAGGGTACGTTTGTTACAAATATAATTTCAATTTTTAACTTTCATTCATATTCCTCGAGCTGACAATTGGATGGCAGACTCATTAGCTAATCAAGCAATTGATTAGCATATTAATCATTCCATACAATAAAATTTAATCATCAAAAGCATCATACAATTTTATACATTTGTCACATCACATCAAATAATCGTTGTATATATATCATCAGAGTGTTCAAAAAGCTATACAAAATTTGGATCCATAAGTCATACAAAATTTGGGCTTATGCCCGATCATGTTCAGTCTCAAAAAATATACAGTCATCTGATATATCATATCTATCTACTCTGTGGTCCCTGCCCAGAAGTTGTGTTTCTATAGAACACGATCGCGGTGGCAACGCGGCGGAATAACTGTACCCAGTCACGGGGTACTCCTACCACCCGTCTCTGGATGGCTTCAGGCAGATCTTCCACTGCAGCCATAGGTACTTGGCGGGTTAACCCCTCCAAGTTCCTTTGTACAGCCTGGAGGGTCTTGTCTGAATCTACTGTATCCGCTTCGCCCCTGCGACGCTTATGTCGCGAGTAACCCTCAGGTCGAACTGGTCCAATATCTGTATCATGATCATTTTTTAAATTGTAAGTCATTATGAATCCAATCAAAAACATGTTTGTTTTCCATTTTTTCACATATATTGAAAAAATCCAAAAAAATTATATAAGTCAAAAAATTGCAAACTTATCGACTGTGCCCCATGCCGCGCCTGGTGGAAGGACAAGGTCTGGATCGCCACGAAAATCCATCCCGGCATAGGGATAGTCGTCCACAATGATGATTTGTTCTCCCCACCAAAGGAAGAACTCATCATCCCAAGTGGTTCGGGGAACTTCACTTCCCCCCAATCTCTTCATCATATTAGCCCATCAGGCAATTCTTGGATCTATACGACTGCTGATAGAAGAGATCACTTTGGGTCTCAGCCCAGGAATCTTCTCGAAGAAGAATGTCATCAAGATTGTACCATATCCAAAGTGTTTTGTCTTCAATTTTCGGATAGAAGTCAATTGTTGTTTCATATTCATCAGTAGAGTTGTGCACCAATCATATACATGAGTTAAGCATTCCACTGCTATACTCATTTGAGTCCTGGATGCCTGGTGTAGAGAAGTGGATCCCGCTACCCTACCAATGGTAAAAAGGAGGATTTTCATGTGCAAGTCTCTTAAATCTTTGATAGCAATTTGAGTTCCAACTTTCTTAGATCCCTCTACGCAGTAAACGTGGACGTAATCTTCCATGGTGAGCCCTCCCAAAGGCTTACCATGCAAGTCTACTGGCTCCCCCCTTCGGGAGAGTCCAGTAATAAAATAGATATCTTCCACCTCGATGCGTATGGGCATTTGATCTATTATGAAGCAGTCTTCTTCCGGTACCCAATAGTTCACAAGCATTTCGAGCAACCAGACATTACTCTTCATATTTGGCATTTTGAAAAACTTGAGCAATCCACAATTTCGGAGAATATTTAGTGATGCTTGATCCTGCATGACTTCATTGTCTATGGCACTGTGTTCACGCTCTCTCCAAGATATATTCATCCTGCAAAAAATCAATAATTCGTTCATTAGCTACGCTTTTTTTCATTTTGGGTTGCACATATGTGGCTTTCTTTATACACAGTCGCGTGTATACGTGACTTGGTCATTATAAACCCGCATATGCGCAAACCCATGATTTTAAACAAATGATTCTACGGTGAAAATTCCTAAATTTTAATTTATGAACGGAAAAAATGAATAGCAGGGATGAATTAAGAGCTTACCTAACAAATTCGATGAAGTTTGACGGTTGATTGCTCCTATTTTGATGAAAGAGGTTTTTTCTCCAGAGCACTTTTTCCAAATCAGCAATGTAACAATGAACCAAATATGAGGTAACTTGTGTATTTATGCCCAAAATTGAAAATTTTTTGCACAAAATTTGTTATGCTTATTTTTTCAATCTATCTTAAGCTACATAACCCGGATGCTTGGAAGTGCCCAGATTGGTATGTTTTCAGGTACATTTTGACGAATTTGAGATTTTTCCCGGTTTTTGATCCATGACTGCTGACCCGTCATGGCAGGTATATGATCTTCACTGGCATATAGGTTAGGGAATCCACTCTCCGTTGCATTTTGCATACTAGCCTCCATTTTGATCACTTGCCATAGGGTCGATCCCATCAGGTCATGAGTATTACACCCATTTCACTCGCCGATTATTTAATCATGACTTGGTGGTAGAGCCTTCCTTTACATGGGCTTCTTAGTTAGTTCCTCGCTATCACTTATTGCCCATGCTGCGTTTTATGTAGGCTCGGGAGTCCTCTTTAGTCCCACCATGACTTATGTGTTGAAGTTTCATTCTTCTCCTTCCTCACTATATTTTTTCTGGCTATTACCCTAGAGGCTCCGTGGTGTTGTTGAGTTGTATTACTGCATTGCATATTGGCTACTTGTTTATCCTGGCCTTTAGCCGGCTTCATTTTGGACTCAATGATTAAGCCAACTTTTGACCTTGACTGTCTGTACAAGTTAACCATTGCACACACTTAGCTATCGCGACTTGACACCCTTTTACCCATGGATGGAACATTCCTCTGAGTATCGCTTACCAGTTTCCGCCACCTTGCATTGAGCATAGGATTGTTCCTATCCCAGGAACTAGTGCATATGTTTCTTGATACTCGTTCTATCCATTGTACTATAGCATTCTTTTATTCTTTTTCAGGCTTATTATATGAAAAAGACAAAAAAATCAAATATAACAAAAAGAGCGGGAACGGGATGTATCTTCGTTGTTTTGATGGCAGTACAGAGTCAGTTTGTCGCCCTTGAACAAAGCACATATACTTATATATATTTCCTATATTTGGGATGGTTTTAGTTTTGACCTAGGTTCAGCCTTTACCTTGTTTCACTTGTCAGTCCTCCCCCGACTGGTTATCTCTTCCAATCATATGGAGAGTTTGTTCTGCCTCCTGCATAACAGACTTATACAGTGTCACTTTTTACTGCCATGGTCATCACGAGTCGTGCTTTTGTTCAAGGGAAGTCTAACCAGAGTCGGCCATTCTGCGGTGTCTCTTGACTCATTATTCAGTCGACCTTCCCGGTCTTGTCAGTATCTTGTTCTATCACATCAGATGTTTTGGTCTTCTGCTCGTGTTGGTTTGAGAAGGTCCCCATTGACTTCTTGCTGGCAGGTTTGTCTCTTATCAACTACGACACATTGCTCTGAGAGCAAACCTAGAGCCGCACCCTGGCCCTATTTCCATCATTGATAGGTGACCTTGTGCTCAGCATTTGATCATCATTATGGGTATTTGACTGAGTGGTTTCCCCTGTGTTCGACGTCAGCATACATTATCACACTTGGGATTCGTGCAGTACCTTGATTTCCATTTGACTCTATCGGTGGATATCTCGCCTCTGTGTCAGCTTTCATTAATGGTTGGTTCAGAGGGTTTCTTCCGTGCGCTAGCTTCATCTTGTGCACGTCGGAAACGTACTTCGGTTTGGTTCCGTCACTCTACTTCGTCTGATTCCTTCCAAATCTTGGCCTGCAGGTTACACTCGCGCTGGACTGATGTGGGATGCCTTAATGCCTTCCTTCCAGTAGATATTTCCCATCGAATCCGACTCATTGCTCTGGGAATAAGGTCTAGAGTCTTTTTGTCAGTACCTTAGGGTTTGCAGTCATCAGTGGCAGACTCTTCGCTATCGAAAATGGGGATTCATCACTGCCTCCTGATTGGTAGATTCTTTCAAGTGTTCGACTTCAACTCATTTATTCGCACTTGTTAGATTGTATTGGGGCACCTTGACGCTCATTTTCATTATTGGTGGGTTGTCTCGCGTTGGTTAACGATATACATCATTGACCGGTAATCCAACGATTTCTCACATGGTCGACTTCAGCTCATTTATTCCCATTGTGTAGAATTGTGCCATTGTGATTGGTGAAGACCTCGGGTTGCATCAGCATTTCTCGGTTCACTTTTGACAGTCCATTCAGTTTCTGCCAGTGATGTCGTTCACCCTTATATGTTGCAGTGTCAGTACAGCAGCATTCTATATGTTGGCTCCTGAGTTGCGTGATTGTACCATTTATTCCACCTCTTATGATTTGGTACTTGGAGATTCAGTTACTTATATGATCAGACATCTAGTTTCAGCATCATTGATCAGCTTTCTATATGTGATACTTGGACATTGATTCAGACTTGTACTTCTGGGCCATGCTCAGATGATTCATTGTGTACTTTCAGTTCAGCTATACTTGTATACATTTTGGATCTATTATGTACTTTCGATATGATGTATTTTTGACTGAGCATGGGTATGCCCGCCTCAGCATGAGTTGACTCTCTGTTTTCTTTCATTGGTTTTTGGCAGGCTGAAATCTAGTGAAGTCCTCTCTTGTCCTTGCGAAGTTCTTTCTATGTGCATAATACATTTCGGCCATCATGTACCCCTTCTGACCTCATATATTAGGGGGCATCTGTTATAGCATCATTTTTCACCCTCAGGTGATTCATGATTGTATTTATGGCTTTGGGCACCCATTCCTACAAACTTGAACAAATTCACTAAAAAACAGTGTTAAAATTCCCATACGCGGGTATGCCCAGACTTTTCCGCGTGTATACGCGAGTCCACATGTACTTTTCCGCGTATGCCATTAAAACCATTAAAAAATATATAAATTCCCTATTTTCGGACTGGGTTGATGGTTACTCCAGTAGTTCAACCACCCCAGTACGTGGCCAACTGTTTCCAACTAACTGGAACTACTTTGAGGGGGTATAAAAGCCCCTCATGTGCATGGCCTAAGGGAGAGAAATTTTATAGACATTATACTCTGTTGGAATCCCTAATTCAAGTCTGATTTCCCGTGCCTCCTGCACTTTCCCAGATTTATACAGGAAACCCTTGTTTCCTGGAGATGTTCATCCATTTATATGCCATCTCGAGTGCACAAGTTTTGAAATTATCTTAGCGAGGCAAGGGTGGGACGGATCCAGACGACGGTCTGTTCGAAGATCGTGGAAGGATTCAGGTGATCTCTCCACTCTTTATTTCTGTACATGTTGTTTTTAATAATGAAGAACCATCTTGTTCCTGAACTTATGTGTTAGTATCTATTTGTATATGTGAAAAGATTGATTATTAAGCAGTTATTATCATTTATATCATATTTCACATGGATTACACTAACGTTTAGGAGAAATATATGCTGTACAACTAGGTTTCTATGCATGTTCTTTCTTGTTTCCAGGTTGGAGAGGAAGAAGGGTTGCTGGGGGTTTGGACCCTGCAGGATCTACATCGAACGTAGGACTATGGGTGAGTTCCGCTATCATTGTTATCTAGTTTTTAGCATTCAAGTGTGGTTGTGTGTGAGTCCTTCTGAATAGCATGCCCTGATCTGTGGAGGTTTTGACCCAACAAACCTCTAGGGTGTTTTTCCCTGAAACATACACTCAACAAGTGCGCTTTGAATTAAATGTGTTAATTCGTGACTAAAAAGGCCATGAAATGAGATTTCCTCCTTCTTGAAGAGCCTCTCTAGCGTTATTTTGAAGGTATTACAATTCTCTGGAGCCAAAATAATTCTGCCCTTTGGGGGATTTTGTTGAATACACTAAGTTTTTGACCTTAATTGCTTCTTTCTGATCTAAGAGAAACTTAAATAAATTGGCTTGTGATTTGATTTTAAGTCCCAAATTTGATCTCCAATCAACACTTCCTCCATTTTCTCACACAAACTATGTGATAAAATTACATAATCTACTACACTTGCTCCATTGTAAGTATTGCAAGTGAGAATACCAGACTTTTCCCATCTTGTAAAACCATTACAAATGACTAAATCAAAAGCCCCACATAACGTAAGAAATTTTTCTCCAAAGAGATTGTAGCCTTTATCCTCTAAAATTCGTTCCCACTGATGATTACTCTCTTCTGTAAGCCAAATAGGGTCACAATCGTCTTTACAACAAATAATGCTAGCTTGTTCACCTGTAGTTCTAGCATTGAAATCCCCCACTATAAGGACTTCACCTAGCTGAGAATATATTGCAATATATGTTTTTAGGGTTGAAAAGAGATCTTTGTGGTTAAGCCCTGTACTTTTGTAGATTTTTGAAACTTGCAGCGCAAAATAACATGCTGCAATTCTTATGTGATTTCCATTTTATGATATTTTAAGCCAGACAAATTGCTTATTTGGGTCTTCTTTCTCTAGCTGAATGAAACGACCTTCTTTTTCTATTACTAATACCATGATACCCCCGTGCCCTTTGCCATTCCTTGCTACCTTGTTCCACACTGCTATCTTCCAATACCCTTCAAACAAAGGTGTCTTGCGCCCTTCATGCTCATGTGTTTCTATGAGGCAAATTGTGTCTCTACCTTTTGCAATAGGCCCTAACCCAGGTCCTCATCTCCATGGGTAACCCCTGCAGTTCCAACAAACTAATATTAAGGAAACTTGGGTACGACTTGATTGCTATTTGTTTTGACATGCAAGACTCACAGTTGAGTCTTTGTCCTTGCTTGCCCATACTAACCTTGCTTCCTCATTTCTTGATGAAGAGTTTGCTGCCTCTTCTTTGTTATCGTTTTGCTGCCTTGTTTTGGAAGGAGGTCCAAATTGCGCTATCTCAGCTTTACCTTTATAAATCCATGCTCTGTTTCCCTCATCTCTTGCTACCCTAACTTTTGTCATTTCGTCCCTCCTTTCCTCTTGTTGTCTTACAGTTAAATCGTCTTCTAGAAAAAACCAAGAACCCCTCAAGAGTTGCTTCTTGCTTAGAATGATATCTTTATCACGCAAGCTGGGCATGATGAATTTTATGGGTCTGGGTCTCTCACCATTAAGCTTACCTACTCTCCATGCTTGACATATTTGTCCTTGCCATTGGAACTTGTCTTTCAAGAAGTCTCTTGCAAGTTCAAGAGTACATTCATTTTTTCCATAATCTTTCACCTCTTTAATAATTTTGTTTGTTTTCCTTGCTTTCCCTATCTTGCATGTTGTCAACCTGAATGCTTATTTCTCCTTCCCTCTTAGCAGAATTGCTAATAACTTGAGCCTAGGTTTTGGAGAATTTTATGGAATCTCCTTTCCTCTCTTCTCTTGATGTCTCTTCATTGTTTTCTATTTGAGAAACTACTTTCCCCTTATCTTGGGATGGTTTCGCATTCATCACCTCTGTATTCTCCACTGCAAATTTCTTCATGTTTTGCACCTCCGCTTTCATGCATTTTCCATTTTCCCTATTCGGAGAGCTTCTTGTAGAAATGACACTTGCTCCTTCATAACTTTGTTGCTTTCTTCTCAGCTGTTATGATATGGATTGTACAATCCCTTTCCAGCTCTTTAGCTTCTATGAAGCCATGATAATTTGTTTTTTTTTTACCAATAGAAGTTATATATATATATATATATATATATATATATATATATATATATATATATATATATATATATATATATAAACTAATTTATATAATTTGATTTATTAATCAAACCAAATTTAATTTTATGTTTTTTATTTTTTAAATCATGTGAGTCCTAAGATGATTATATACATGATTTTTGGCTGGACAAACGATCGCATAGGGGCATTAAAGTCGTCAAAATCACCCAAACTACCACACAAACTTTTAACATGGCTAAATTTTTATCCTAAAACTTTTGAACTAGTGACCTTCAAATTTATTATAAATAGCATTTTTTCTTAAATTAAATTATTAATAAAAAATTAGAAATGCATTTACAATTTGAATATAAATTGAGTATAATAATAAAAGGCAAAAAGTCTCAATAAAGTAGATCAATATAATTTTGTGTTAAAGTTGGATAAAATGAGTTATTAGTTGATTATAATAAAATAATATATGTTTTTTCTGGTTTATTTTCCAAATTTAAAAAATTTGAAATGGTACATACACTAAACTTTCTATTTTTTAAGTCGTTAAAAATAAGTTTGGAAATTATTATTACAATATACTTGTTATAATATCAACCTGTTGAATTAAACTTAAATGAATGGAAATTACCATTACAATATACTTTTTATAATATTGAATTAAACTTAAATGGGACGATAGGATAATTTCTCTCTTGTTATAATATTGAATTAAAATTAAATGGGACGATAGGATAATTTCTCTAAACAACTCCATAATACAATTTCTACAATTTCAATTAAAATAAAGTTATAATTATTAAATTAAAAAAATTAAATTAACATTATCCCAAAACTTAAATTAAATAATATATAAACATAAAATGAATAAAATATAACATATAATATAAATATCATTGCTTAATGCAACCCAATATTCAAAATCATTATAGAATATATATTTTAAATTTTAAAAAACATATATTATAAACATATTATTACAAGAATATATATTTTAAAATTTAAAAAACATATATATTTTTTTGACAGAAACGGTTATGTAGTATTAATATTCATCTTGGCCTAAATGCCAGAAATCTAATTACATTGAGGATGTCTAAATCCTGATGCATCTCACTGCTAATATTGAAAATGCAGCCGAAGCTTGCAAACTTCTTCCATGACAGACAATCTAAAAATTCGATTTCAGAGATTTTCCCTAACTTAAAGATACAAACAAATTTATTTAAGAGCCAACAATAAAACATGACAACGGACAGCTTATGGGATAGGTTCCCAAGATTCTTCCTCGTCTTTCATTTTGACCCCGGCAGAGAGGAGGGTAGCTTTATTGGCTTCAATGTCCGCCTGTTTATTATGAGTTCTCAGCACATGGTAGTAATTCAACTTCTGAAAAGCGTTTTCCATACCTTTAATTCTGGATATCAGCCTTGCTAGTTTGAGATCCGAGGCTGGGGAGTTGGAAACCATTGCGTTTATAATGATCTGGGAATCCCCTATGACATTAGCTTCACTTATATTTAAATCTTTGAGGATCTTGAGGCCTTGGTAGAGGGCCAAAGCTTCAGCTTGAACGCTGGATGAGAATCCAAGCCCCCAAGCAAAGGTATGAATTTTTTCCCCAATTGGACTTACAACAACACCTCCTGCACCAGCTTTGCCCGGATTGCCCTTTGCTGCCCCATAAAAAAAGAGAGAGTGCCTTGAATGTGAATTGAGCCAGTCTTGAAGGTCAGTTTCGGATTTCCTTATTTGCCAGTCTTTGAGAGGAGGGACGTTTCTAACTGCTGATTGAAATTGCAAGTCAAGGGAAGATCCCCAAGCAATGTCCTGTTGGCTGAGATTGGAATCATCTTTTATATCAGTCAAGCACTCCTTTAAATGACATTTAATCTTGATTTCTAAGACCTTGTGATTTTGTTTAATATTTCTGAAGATTCTTCTGTTTCGTTCTAGCCAGATCTGCCAACAAATAACCTTTGGAAGGATAGCCCATGCAGATTTAATTAGCTGATTTTTAGAAGGGGGGCCAGGATATCTGATTGCCCAATTAGAAAAAAGATCAGCAGTGGAACGAGGAAGCAAAAAGTTGGAATCCAAATTGTGAATGAAGGAGGACCAGATCTGCTTAGAGAACTTGCATTCGAGGACTAGATGGACAGCAGTCTCTGCATTTTCATTGCACAACGAGCAGATGGAGGGACCATAGAACCCTTTTCTCTGCAAGATGTCATACGTAAGGGTCTTGCCGTGGCAGAGGAGCCAAGCAAAGAAGTCGACTTTGGGCCATGAAGGAAAACGCTAGACCCCCTGCCAAGGTGCAGGGTCAGGGGGGACATAAGGCCTCTCTTTCAGCTTGTCATATCCCATGGAGACAGTGTAACCTTTGGCATTCGGCCCCCAGCCTTTCACATCTTTTTTCATCATGCGCGTGGGTGCCAAGCCATGGAGGAGGTCCAGCAGCGTGGACCATTCAAGTGTCAGGTGAGCCGGCACCTCGATTCGTTTCCACCCTGCCCAGGCAGAGTCTTTCCAAAGAGAAATATCCCACAACGAACACAGCCCCTCTCTATCCATCCAGCAACGCAGCGCTCTAATGGAGGCTCTGTCTTCAATTGGGTCCTTATTCATAATTTTATCAGCCCAGATATTGATCTTTTTGCCATTTCCTGGAATCCAATAGGAGTGCACATTGATTAAGGGAGCAGCTTTAACATAAAGTTTGAGAAAAGACGAATAAGGCAAATGGATTACATTGTCTAAACAGGAGGAACGAGGACCCCTGAAATACTTTTTCCAGAGAGCCAATTGGGCCCAGCCAGGCTTGGGCGCAATGATCCTCCAAATAATCTTAGCTGCCATAGCCACGTTTTGCTAACAGAGATTTTTGAAATTCAGACCACCCTCCCTCAGAGGCTTGGAGATGGTTTCCCAACTGATAAGGGGAATCTTGTTTTCATTCTGTTTACCTCCCTTCCAAAAAAACCTCCGCATGAATTCTTCCATTTTTTTTAATATATTTGCCGGAGCGAGAAGCACAACGAATTGAAATAGGGGAAGACTGGAGAGCACAGATTTAATAAGGACAGATTTGCCAGCAGTGTTGAGCCAGGAGAAGCCCTAGGCTTGGATCCTAGACTTGAATTTTTCCAGCTGAGGGAGCCAGTCTTTGCTTGTAGATTTCTTATGAAAAACAGGAAGGCCCAAATATTTAAAGGAGATCCAATTGGAGGAGGCAACAAAACCCAAACATCTAGAAATAGCGGAGAGCAATCTGGGCGAGGTGTTCCAGCTGTAGATATGACATTTGTTCTTATTTACAATGCTGCCAGAGGCTTCACTGAATTCATCCAAAACTGCTTTAAATTTAGAGGCGGAGGAGAGAGAGGCAGCTCCCAAAAATAGAGTGTCGTCCGCAAATAGGGCGTGGTTTACATTTTTTACCCCTCTTGCAATACACAGTCCGTTGATATCTTGATCTTGCATATTTTTGTCTAACAGGTAGCTGAGGACAGAGGCTTGGATGACAAAGAGAAGAGGGGAAAGAGGACACCCCTGCCTTAGCCCTCTTGAAGCTTTGAAGAAATCAGTGGCTCTTCCATTTACAAGAGGAGCGATCCATGGCTCCGAGATGCATGCCCGGATCCATTTGATGAAATTTTCTCCAAAACCAAACTTGCTCATTACTTTTAAAAGAAAGCTATGATTTACTCGATCAAAAGCGTTTGCTAAATCAAGTTTAATCACCATACCTTGTTCTTTTCGAAGAAGACTTGAGTGGATTGCTTCTTGAACAAGGGTGAAGTTGTCCACGATTTGCCTTCCTTGAATGAAGCCTCCTTGATTCTCCGGAATTATTTTGGGAAGAATGAGCTTCAGTCTATTTGCAATAACTTTAGTGATAATCTTGTACCCAGTATTGCATAAGGAAATCGGGCGGAATCTGCTGAAATTGTTGGCACCTTTTTCCTTTGGTATTAGGGCTAGGAAAGCGGAGTTTGTGCTACCTCCTATTTTCTGAGCATTTTGAGACTTCTAAACCATTTTGAGCAGATCCTTTTCAACAATCGGCCAACAAACTTGAAGGAACCTGGCAGAAAAGCCATCCGGCCCGGGGGCCTTATCTGGATCCATATCAAAGAGGGCCTTTTTGAGTTCGTCTTTGGTGACTTTGGCCTCAAGGATCTCATTCGTACGAGGAGAAATTGCAAAAGGAATGATGTCAAGCAGATCTGAGTATTGGTCCGAGTCCTTATCCTCACTATACAAGTTTTGAAAGTGAGAGAAGGCTGATTTTTTAATGTCTTCAAAATCCTTGAAGGTGACGTTATCCTCCTTAATCTCAGAAATAGTGTTGAAGCTTTTCCTGACTTGGGTTTGTTTGTGGAAAAAGGTAGAGTTCCTGTCCCCTGCTTTGAGCCAGAGATTTCGAGATTTTAATCTCCAGTATTCTTCTTTAGCTAGGCAGGCCTTATGGTAGCGTTGTTGCAAATGAGCCTCTTGGTCTAATATCTCCTTTGTGACAATAACGTGCTCCATATGAGTTTGATGAGAGGCGAGAGAGACTTTGATGGCTTTTCTTTCTGTAGCCGGGTTGGACAGGGTTTTTGCCCATCGTTTTAGATCGCCCTTTACCCTTCTGAGTTTTTCCTCCCAGATATAGAAGGGAGAACCATTGACAGGCTGACTCCAACAATCCTTAACTATTTGCATGAAGTTTGATTCCTTGACCCAGAGAGGACTAAAACAGAATGGAATAGGACCCAGGTCTAGATGGGCTAGGAGTTCGAGCTTTATAGGCTTATGGTCTGAGACGCTGTTAGCAAGGATGTGCATTCTGGGTTCTAATCCTAGTAACAGAAAAGAGCTTTGAATGAAAAATCTATCTAATCTGGCAGCGATATGACCAGGGCCCACTCTTTTTTTAGACCAAGAGAACTTACCGGAAGAGGGTTTGATATCTAGCAAGTCCCAGTCCTGCAGAAGATCTTCTGCCCATTCCCTTGCCGGATCATGAACAGCGCTGCCTCCTCTTTTTTCAGACGAGTGGAGAGTGAGATTAAGATCTCCAGCAATAATTATATTTTCCAGATTTGTCAGGTCTGCTTGTTGCCTTATAGTATCCCAACATTCCTTTTTTTCCCCAACATTGACTGGAGAATATACATTGAAGAGGCAAAGGATTTCCTTAGTATCCAGATTTTTCATTTTCAGCAGCAACCAGTGAGTATTTCTAGCCTCAAAGGTGACTACAAATTTGTTAGGGTTCCATAGAGTGCCAATCCCTCCCGAAGCGCCCCGGGCAGAGATTGCTCTTGCTTTACTTTTGAACCAAAATTTCTTGCATGCTTGCAGGAAGACTACGTCTTCCAACTTAGTCTCCTGGACGAGAAGTATGTATGGAGTTTCTGTTCTTATTAAGCTTCTCATGGCTTCTTCCTTGACTTTACTCCCCATTCCTCTACAATTCCAGGAGATGACCTTCATTATTTATGTTTCTGGTGGGCCCCCTTGGAGCCATGGGTCTGATTTTTCAACATCCTTGGCTTTTAGGCAAGCAACTTTTCCAGAGTTGGCTGACTGCCCTGTAACTTATCCTTGTACGTCTCCTGCTCTCTTTTTTCCCTGTCAGATTTACGGCCTCTTGTAGATCTTCGTACCGAGGTTTGGGATTCTCCTATTTCTCCTTCCTCCTCTGACTCGTCCATTTCTTCCTCTTCTTCCTCATTATCTGAGGGCATACCATTGGGATCTTCGGCACTTGTTCCTTTGAGGGAGGCTGAGGGAGTATCTTTGCTAGGAGAAACTGGATCTTGTGTCTCGTTCTCCTGAGAATCTTCTGTCTGCTGGCTTAGAGGGTCAAATTTGTTTCCTTGCACCTTTTTGGGAGGGGGGCGTTGAAAATTAGCCTGTTGAGAGCCTTTTCCAGAGGGTCCTCCCGGTTTTTGCCCTTTGTGATTGGTTTTTACTCGTTTGACTTGGTTCCAACCCTCTTCAATCCCTTTCTCCGGCTCGGCGTTGGATGGACAGTTTCTAGCAAAATGTCCATGAATGTGGCATTTCCTAAATTTGAACGGCAGTTGCTCATAGTCCAAGATCTGAACATGAGACCAGCTTTTGACTTTGATTTTTATAGCCTCTGGAAGACCAACCTCTAGATCTACTTCCACGCAGATCCTGGCACAGTCGTACTGGTCCTTATTGTTTGCCCGATCTATGAATTTCCCGAAAGTGTTGCCAATGTGTCTCAAGGAACTCCAGTTCCAGCAGTGAACTGGTAGGTTTGGAAGGCGAACCCACACCGGGACAGCCTTGGGAACATCGACAGCTGGATCAAAGTCCGGAGTCCATTTGTTCAGATAGAGGCCCTGAGAACCCATGAAATACGGCCCATTTTCAAAGATCAAGTCTTTGTCTTCTTTGGAGGAGAATTCGAAGAGGAAGTACCCTTTCCCCAGAAAGTAAGAGGTGACCTTTTCCTTAATCAAAGGAGCCCAGTTCCTGCTAACCCATTGCTCAGTAGATTTCGGAGAAGGCCACAGACCTGTGAACTGGCCAATGAGACCTCGATCCGCCAAAGATAAAGCTACTTGAATGGGGGCCTCCGGAAGCAAAGAGATCTCAGGAATTTCATCGAGCTTCTTAACAAATTTGGATGCTTCGCTTCTTTTCTTCTGAGGCAAACCGGCAAGAAGCTGGTTGAAGGCGTCGAAGGCAGGAGTAGAATGAGGATCCATAGCAGCACCCAGCGTCTCCATAGGGAGGGCTTGAGGCCGGCCGCCGCAGGGGTAGCCACGCAGCAGAAACCCTAGCAGAGCTCAGGATGCGCAGGGAGAGCCTTCAGATCCCAGCCTAGACATTGACCCAACACAAGCAGGAGGCAGCAGGAGGCAGCAGGTACAGCAAGTCGCAGCAGGAGCAGCAGGGCCCTGCAAGGGCAGGCGCAGCACAGGGGCACTCGCAAACGAAGCAAATTCTTGAAGGAAACCAACCAAGCAGCGACAGAAGCAGGAGGCCCTACCAGAGCAGGCACAACCGCAGAGATTGCAACGCGCAGGGAGAGCAGCTAGGGTTTGCAGGGGCTGCAACGCGCAGGCAGAGCAATCCTATGTCTCATTCAATTCCTACATAAACATATTATTACAAGAATGAAAGTTAAATTATTAATAAGACATTTCATTCCACTCTTTCATAAATAAGAAAATTGAAAAAACTATCCTAATTAGTAGTTTGTTGGAGAGTTGATTAATAAACATGTATTTATCCATTTGTTTAATTTTAAATATGTAAATTTAGACTAGTAATTAATTTTTCAATTGTCTTTTTTTTACTAAAATAATAAATTATTTGAAATTAGTTAATTTGTTAAAATTAATTTCTACCATCGTCAAATATTTAATGAAACTCTTATATTAATTATATATTAACTATTCTTTTAAGTTCCTAATGTATAACTATTACATGAGTTAATATTACATATGTTTTATTAATAAAAATATTTTTAAAATAACATTTTTCTAATTTGCTTTTTTATTTCACAATATTTTTCTATTTCTAACTTTATTATAATTTTTAAGCAACCTTCATATATAATGAATATCTTTTTATTAATTCTATGTATTTCCTTGGTTGAAGCACACAAAAACTTTGTTATGGTTTCAACCATTTTCTCTTTTGCAGGATAAACCACGATATTTCGTTTTTCAATGTTTTTTCAATTCTGGGTATTATTTATTTAATTCCTCCTCTCCGTTTTTCAATTTTTTTTAGATTCTGTGTTTTATTTATTTATTTCGTCCACTCCGTAATTATTTTTAATTGCATTCATGTACTCTATGCCATTTCATTATAATTTCAATACTGGTCTATATTTACTTTATCTTATTGGTTTTTTTGGGAAGTGCACTAATCATATTATCATATAGGCCTAGGAGTTGTTCGAATGGTTTGATAATCAATTAAGTTAGTTATTTTTATTTTTATTTTTAATTAATTTTTAAAATGAATAGTAAAAATATAAAAACTTAATTATAATACTAAATAGATTAAAGTGATGTGGGGCTCTTATGATTTTTATATTATTGATTGATTTATTTATCAATATTTTTGTGATTGATTTTCTATTGAAATCTAACGTTTTGTTCCCTATTTTATTTACCTTGGGTTTGGGAAAGTTAGCAACAACAAGAATAATAAAAATTTGTTGGAGGAATCACCACAACTCTATGAAATTCGCAATTTCCATATTGGGATCCTAGTTACTAGTTTGTAAAGTTTACTAACACTTGCATGTTTTTGTGTAACAACGAACCTCTTCATGCTATCAGAGCCTGGACACCCAGGTTCGATTCCCCTGAGTTGCATTTGAGGGTGGGTGTTGGAGGAATCACCACACCTCTATGGAATCAATAATTTCCACCATGGGGATCCTAGTTACCATTTTGTAAAGTTTACCAACACCTGCAGGTTTTTGTGTAAGGAAAAATCTCTTCATGGTATCAACGCTTGGTCCAAGCTCGATTCCCTCGAGCTACATTTGAGGGGTGGTGTTGGAGGAATCACCACACCTTTATGGAATCTTTATTTTCCATTTTACCAACACCTTCAGGTTTTGGTGTAATAGCAAACCTCTTCATAATAATGTTTTCCATTACACCAAAATGTTAGGATATTTCGACACATAGGAAATAGTTAAGTATAGCTTGGTCTACCGCAAAGTTAGGTAAAGTGTGTTTCTTTACTATTTACATGTAACTTATAATCTGACGGTCACGATATGTAGTGATCCGACGGTTCACTCTCTCCTCGGTATTACAGACACTTGATATGTGGCTTAATACCCGTTTGGTCCATGATCTCTATTTAAAGAGCATAGAGGGTCATTTGTCTAGTAACTGTTTATGAGAGAAGCTTATGTAATTTTTCTTTCTTTATATTAATAAATTGCCTGAAGTGGTTGCGTTGGCTCAAGCCCTGGATTGTTTCCCTCTTTGAGGGTTTTAACCACGTCAAACACTGGTGTACTGATCTGTGATCTATTTGTGAGCAGTGACGTTTGGTGTTTGATCTAAGGAACTTACCCTATAAATTCCTACATGGTATCATGATGGCCACATAGAGTCTAAATGTTTTAAGAATATGGAAGCCTTGGAAGCAACAATGAAGAAGCACAACATCAATTTGGATAACTCTTCAACACTAGCGTCAGGAATTGCACTTTCTGCTTATGGTTGTCAAGCATCAAGATCTGGTTATGCTTTGACTATTTCTTCTTCTTCTTATTCTGATGAGTGGCTCATTGATTCTGGAGCCACTTACCACATGGCCAAAAATAAAGCCATGTTTTCTTCTTTAAATGATTGTAATACCAATAATATTTATGTTGGTGATGATAGATCTCTTAGTGTTGTATGGTCCGGAACCATTCATCTAGATAATGGTCAATTTAATGGTGTATTATGTGTTCCTACCTTGTCCTGCAACCTTCTATATGTTTATCAGATAACTCATTTAGGTGAAGGGAAAAAAATAGAATTCTCACCTCATGACGTTGTAATTAAGGATCTCAAAGATCCCAGACATATTTTAGCTACTGGCATTGTTGACGATTCCACAAGGTTGTATAAATTTGAAAACTTTGGGTCATCATGTCTTCCCTCCATTTTTGTTGCTCATAATGATGAAGTGAGCAAACTTTGGCATGAGCGATTTGGTCACTTAAACTATCGCTCTCTTCAAACTCTATGTAAAGAAAATATGGTGACATGTCTTCTTATGGTAACTTGCCGAGATGGTGTTTGTTCCGGATGTTTACTCAGAAAACATCATCGAGATAGCTTTGAAAAATGTGCCTCTTGACACGCTTCAACCCCTTTGCAGCTTGTGCGCAATGATTTAGGTGGTCTGCTTGTCGTTGTTTCTTTCTCTGGTTGCAAGTACTTATTAACTTTCATTGATGATTTTTCCAGACGCACTTGGGTATACTTCTTAAAACTCAAGAGTGAAGTTTTTAACATGTTCTTGGCCTTTAAGGCCTTTATTGAGAAACAATTTGGACATCCAATTCTTAAGTTAAGATTAGACAATGGAGGATAATATGTTAACAACAAGTTTATCAACTATTGCACTGAGCATGGAATTCAATTGCAACATACTGTTCCATATACTCCACAACAAAATGGTGTAGCTAAAAGGAAGAATCACACGTTAAAATAAATGGCTAATTGTATGCTTCAATCTAAAGGAATTAGTCTCAATTTTTGGGTAGAAGCAATTAATTGTGAAAATTACATAGTAATTCGCACTCCTACTAAGGTTTTAAGAAATATAACTCTAGAAGAAGTCTAGAACTCAATCAAACCAGATGTAAGTCACTTTCTTGTTTTTGGAAGTGATGCTTGGGCCCATATTCCATATGTGAAACATAAAGCCTTAGAACCTAAGTGTGAAAAATGCATTTTTGTTGGATATTTTGAAGATGTCAAAGGATATAGACTTCTTCAACCAAAATCCAAAAATATAATCATTAGAAGAGATGTAAAGTTTGATGAAAATATATCAGCCTGCGAGCCTAGTTCGACGGATGTGCCACCTTTGGCATGCGAGCCTGATTCGGCATATGTGCCACCTCTCTCTATCTCTTCTATTTTTGACAACATTCTTCTAGTTCAGACAATGACAACGAGGATGAAAATATTACTCCACCTCTTGAAGATATTCCTTCATCTCCACAGATTCTAAGATGGGTCCTCTCTACTCAGGATGCATCAGGTTCTCTTGCATGTGACCCTGTATATCGACACCGTACATGTTCTGAGTTCAAAAGAGCCTCTTCCTTATTGGCTCAAGTTCCAGAAAATCTTGATCTAGGCACCTTTGAAGAAGCTTCACATCATCCAGATTTGGATGAAGCTATGAGTGAAGAATATCGTTCCTTATTAGAAAATGATACTTGGGATCTTGTTCCTCTTCCAAAGGGAAGAAAAATTGTTAGATGCAAATGGGTTTACAGAAAAAAGTTTGGACTAGATGGCAAAGTGGATAAACATAAATCTCATCTTGTTGCTAAAGGATTTTCACAAGTTGAAGGCATTGACTATACTGAAACCTTGTCCCTTGTTGCAAAAATGAATTCCATCCACCTTGTTATTTCCCTTGCTGCCTCCTTTAAATGGGGAGTCCATTAGATGGATGTTAAATCCGCCTTCTTACATGGAGATTTACATGAATAAATCTACACGGAACAACCCCATAGCTTTATCCAAAATGACTCTAGCCTTGTTTTTCGCCTTAGGAAGTCTCTCTATGGTCTCAAGAAAGCTCCTTGGGCTTGGTATGCCAAAATAGATAGCTTTCTCTTAGATAATTTCTTTTCTAGGTGTCATTCTGACAACACTGTCTACACCAAGAAAGTGGGTAAGTCCTTCATCATCCTTGTTCTTTATGTTGATGATCTTATCCTTACTGGTAGTTATCCCAACCATATAAACCATGTGAAGTCTAGCCTCAAAAAGAAGTTTTAAATGACAGACTTAGGACACTTGCATTATTTCCTTGGTCTTCAGGTCTATTAATACAAAGAAGTTATTACCCTTTCTCAGTCCAAGTATGCTTGTGATCTTCTACGCTACTTTCACATGGAGCATTGTAAGCTAGCCCCTTATCCCTTTCAGTCTGGAGTCAAGCTTTTAGTCACTTCTACTTTCCCTGAAGTTGATGCTACCTTATACCGTCAACTTGTTGGTAAACTTCTGTATCTAACCCATACCTGTCTTGACCTTTCGTTTGCCCTTGGTCTTGTTGCTCGATTTATTCACGAACCTCATGAAAGTCACTCGAATGCAGCTAAAAGAATCCTTCGATATATTCGAGCTACATTATAGTTCCAGATTCATTAAAGTGTAGGCACATCTCCATTGTTGATTGGTTTCACTGATTCTGATTGGGTTGGTGACCCTGATGATCAAAAGTCTACTGTAGGTTATGTATTCACTCTTGGTTCAGGACCTATTACATGGTCTTGTAAGAAACAAAGTGTCATCTCTTTTTCTACGGTAGAAGTAGCATATCATGATGTAGTTGAAGCCAACAAGGAAGCCCTATGGCTCCATCATATCCTGACCGAATTTGGTCTTCATCAGCAACATCCAGCTACAATTTGGTGTGATAATTAGAGTGCCATTCAACTATGCAAAGATCCAATACAACATCAACATATGAAACACATTGAGCTCCACATACACTTCATCAGAAATCTCATTCATGATCGTGTTCTTGAAGTTTTGTATTGTTCAACCAATGAACAAGTTGCCGATATCTTTACAAAGGCTCGCACAAAAGCGAAGTTTATCAAACTTCAATCTATGCTTGGAGTTCAGGAAAGTTATAATTAAGGGGGGATAGGCTCTAATGCCTTCTTCCTTCTCCTATTGTGCCACCTTTATAAATCCTTCAATATTATTCCAAGTTGTTCTTAAGGGGGGATGTTAGGATATTTTCGACACATAGGAAATAATCTCCTTTTGTGTCACCTTTGTAAATCTTTCAATCCTATCCAATGATGTTTTTAAGGGGGGATGTTAGGATATTCCGACACATAGGAAATAGTTAAGTATAAGTTGGTCTAGCGTAGAGTTAGGTAAAGTATGTTTCTTTACTATGTACATTTGTAACTTATAATCTAACAGTCATGATATATAATGATGCGACAGTTCACTCCCTCCTCAGTATAACCGACACTTGATCCGTGGATTAACACACGATTGGTCCATGATCTCTATTTAAAGAGCATGGAGGGTCATTTGTATGGTAACCGTTTATGAGAGAAGCTTATGTAAATTTACTTTCTTTATATTAATAAATTACATGAAGTGGTCAAGTTGGCTCAGGCTGTGGATTGTTTCCCTCTTTGAGGGTTTTAACTACGTCAAATACTGGTGCATTGATATATGATATATTTGTGAGCGGTGGCCTTTGGTGTTTGATCTAAGGAAATTATCCTGTAAATTCCTCCACAAAACCCCGTAAATTCCTACACAAAACCCTTAGGTGTTGGTAAAATTTCCAAAATGGTAACTAGGATCCCAAGGTGGAAATTACAGATTCAATAGAGGTGTGGTGATTCCTCCAACACCCCCCCTCAAATGAAGCTCTCCCAGGGTGTAAATTAAGGATTACATAGGTGTGTGGTGATTCCTCCAACACCCCCCTTAAAAGGAAGCTCGAAGAATAGAGCCTGGGTCCAGGGTTTGATGTTTTCTGTTATACCAAAATCCACAGGTGTTGGTAAATTTTGCAAACCGGTAACTAGGATCCCGATGGCAGAAATTACAGATTCCATAAAGGTGCAGTGATTCCTCCAACAAAGTGAATGGACCATACAGTTTTGTTCAGTGCATCCAATATTGTCTTGGAAATTACATATTCCATAGAGTTGCATTGATTCTTCCAACAAAGTGAATGAACCACAATGTTATGTTCAGTTCATTTACTATTGGCCTATAACATTGGCCTGTAACACCATATCTAATCTGCCATGCCATTATCCCCATGCTTGTTATTGATACCATGCATCTTAAGCATCATAGTTATAGCGGACCATTCCCTCCCTTTATAATATATATACTTACCTACCTATTATTAACCCATCTTCATTGAAGGAATTATTGAGACATACCAGTTATGGTGAGACAACAATTACAACTGAGATGTACTAAACAATTACTATCCTGTATTCTTCTATTTTTATCTTCTTTATGCCCTTATTTAAACAATTTTTTTTTTTTGAATTTTCTATGACATTACTTGTAAATTTTTCCTATTCCTTTTCATTTTCTTCAAATTTTCACACGTCAAATGGATAATATATGGATTCCGGTAGATGAAATTGGTATAAGGCAATTTGATGTAACTTTACCATGGATAGTGCGCTTTACAAATTTCTTAGAGAATTCAAATATTGAAAAAGAATTCATAAGCATTTTTTTTACCATGGATAGTGCGCTTTACAAATTTCTTAGAGAATTCAAATATTGAAAAATAATTCCTAAGCATTTTTTACTTTTTGAAAGAGTTTTTATGAAATAAGTTATTTTTAGCCAAGTATTTTTGCATAATAATTTTTAGATGTTTTATTTTACAATTTCAAAAAAATAAAAAATTATTTGACAAATAGTTTGTTATATATTTTAAATGAATACCCTGATATTATAATTTCCAAAATATTTGTAAACATTTTATTAGAAATTGTATTTGATTGGAATTAAAATTGTGATTGTCTATATGTAATTTAATTATTTCCTTTCTTTATAGTGTCTTTTTAGTGTAAATTAATGTTCAAAGAGAAATTTAAAATACCAAGCTAGCTAAATCAAAACTATAGTGTGGTTTATGTAATCTGGTTTAGATTATAAATATGAAAAAATTATCATGTTATCCTTTATCATTAAAATCATGAAATTAATTTTTTTTAAACACAACATGAATGAAATATAGAAGATAAGATTCTATTGAATCATAGAATAAATAAAATTCGATCAAAGGAAATGATATTCAATAGAAAAGCATTCAAACAAGACTTAAAAATTACAGTTCCCTAAGATATATCTGTCCCACTTAGCATTTTATCTATAGAAAATGTCGGGCACTTTCTCATACAAAATATAGTTAAATAAATTCTCCACAAAAGTGAATGATAAATAAAAAGAACCCTAAAATGAAAAATAATTGAACTCTTCCCTAAATATTTTCACAAATAACATTTGTTTCAATAAACATGTCATGTTTTTCTCTAGTTTTTAACTTTTCAACTGAACCTTAACCAGTATGCAACATATAAGCAATATATGGCCAACCCTTAAGCTCTACTATATTTATTTGAAAAGGCATGAATTTATCGATGTGCAACCATGTATTAGTAAATGTCATCCAAATGATTTTCAGGATCCATTTTCAATATAAACATAAATTTGTGGTCTAACCTAAAATTAAATTAGTTGTCATTCCATGTGAAAATAAAAAATGTGTGAATAGAAACCTTAAAAGAGAAATTTATTTTCATATCTATCAAACAATTTTAGAAAATGTAGCTTATAAATTGCAAATGAAAAAAATAAAAAATAAAAATAAAAAATTATCAAATATTCTTGAAAAGATCATATTTCAAAATTTTGCAAATATTTTTGAAAAATATTCATTAAGAAAATATTTTAAAGATTGATTAGTTTGAAAGAAAATAATCTTTCATGAAATTTATCAAATTACTCCTTAATAATCTAATCCGATTTTTTTTGTACATTGAGAAACATGTGTAACCACCTCCTCCTACATTTACCCAAGTTCCCCGCTCTACCCAGGTAAACATGTGACAAAGAGTTACTATGACATGACTCAACCTCCTAAGTAGATTTAAAGAAGTGGAATCGATGAACGAAAAATTTAATGACCTTCCTCAAGAACTACAGGACCCCCAAGAGCTAAACTACCCCTGTAGGTGCCCAAAACCTGAGTCAGATTGATTTTTCACTGAATTGAACTCCTAGTCTCATGCACAATCCTACATCCATGTGAATTTAGGTATTAAGTCACATGCATAAGCCTACAAGCCACTGACAACAGTCACAATTTCCCAATTTTGTGCCTGCAACCACAGAATTTGTGCCACCTTTTTAAGGCTAGAGTCCAAATCACTGCCCAAAACTTGATTAAACTTTCTAAAATAATATGACACAAAAAATCCTCTAACACAAAACTTGAAGAATGAATTGACGTAAGAAAGCCTAACCATGATAGAAATGTTGTAAAACACATTTTGAACATTTAATCTAAAGTCTAGAAATGCATATATAAATGCATATATGAACATAGGGGTCTCATATTGATCTGAAATTCATCAAGAAAGTTGTAATATCCCTTCGACACTAGAATATTGTTTTAATTAAGATGGATAGAATGGCAGAAAGACAATGAAAAGGATTGAAAACATGTAAATAAATTAAAGAAGATGCAACTGCTTGGGAATGAGACCCTTTCCCGACAATCCTCATTGGGGGATGTGATTGGATAATCCCTTCATGATAATAATTTTAGAAAAAAATATAGATAGGATTAATGGATAGGAGAGAAAGATCCATTAAATTGCTTAGTTGGGGGAAATATGCTAAGCCTAGAAAAGGATAAAAGAACAGCAAGAGAGAAAGGCAGGATTTATGGAAAATCCTAGACAAGTGGATGAAAAGTTCCACAAAGGCGGGACACCGTTAATAGAAACTTCATCATGAAGGTAGGGTAATAAGTACCCATTGAAAGAAAAAATGGAGGGAGTTGAATCCGAGAGGCAAGCACTCTCAGCTCATGGGTGAACTGGAGGAAATTAGTTCAAGGTTGGGTGTAGAGTAGGTGTGAATTCCCAAGTACCCAATGGATGATTTTATTCCAATTGAGTATGATTAAACTACTTCAATTAAATCAAGTGCATGTATGTGTTTCCATTTGGAATTTGTTTGTGGTATATGGTAAAGTTCACATGAATAGGGAATAGAAGGTAATGATGCACTTATTTTAGATTATATATTATGCGATGGTTTTTAGTTACGGATTGAAAGAAGATTTGAAATTCTTAAATACTATTTCCGACAAACATACAAGAAGCTAAATGTTACTTCAATTATATTATTAAGCATGTAGGTATATAGTTGTTGCTTTACTAAAAAATCTTCACTACTGTATAACAAGGAAGTTGTCTCTGACAAGTTCCTTGAGATTGACAAAGAAGCTGCCAGATATTATACTGATATGTCGGAGCATATAAAAGAATAACTTTGTTCTATTCTATAAATTATATAGTCTAAAAAATAACTCCTAGAGAAAAAAAAAAACAATAAAAGTGAAAAATATGGGTCATTAGGAAAGTATTGTAAAAGGCAGCCGTAGGTTATAGGGATTAGTGACATACACTTGTTAAAACACTAGAAATTTACCTAGCAGTACTAGGTACCTGTTGGAAGGATAGATAATGGTAACCATGAGTGTGTTTTAATCTTATATAGTATATTTTCGTATGATTACTGGTAGAGAATCGCAGAGTAACGAAAGTAAGGGTTAACAGGAAGAAGAGACACCAGGAAATGTTCTTGGAAAATTAGCTTGAATATTCCAGCTAATTAGTTCTCTAAACAGATAATACCTAAATAAAAGAAAACTATTTGTGAGTTGTTCAGGGAAAATAGAAGCACATTGGAGGCTTGTTAAAGTTAGCAATAAAGATTTAGCATGGGAACACGGTGGAAATGAGTCCAACACGATAGTAATAACAGAATGTTTGAGAAGTAAAATAATTTTGATACTTATTGCGCTATCATGTTAACTTAAGAAACCAGGTGTAAGTGGAAATAGATAGATTCATAATAAGTTAATTTATACTAGATATATTTAACTTAACTTTCAGAATTCATAAAAAAGGGAAAATAGTAATCATATACAACTTTTAAAATGGCAGAAAAATTGAGAGTAGTGTATCCATAATGAAGCATTCAGATTTATGTTATAATTACAGATTAAGTATTAAACATACATTTACGAAAATTTGACAAATTACAGATTAACTATTAAACATGTCTTTACGAAAATTTGACAAATGGTATATAGAACCAGGAAAAACTTTAGGACGAAAATAAACAAAGTGTTCTAAAATTTATCGATATACTATATATATATATACAAAAATAGAGACATTATGGAAGTAGTGCGATAAGCAAAACCCAAGTTCTATTAACCAAAAATTGGCATGGTGATATGATTGATATCAAGTGAAAAAGAGATAGCTAAAAAACTCTGAATTTTACTACCACGAAAGGTAGATTTGAACATAGTTAAACATACAAAAATATTAACACAATTTCTAAGTTACACAATTCCCTTGAATCTTCCTAAAGAGTCTTAGCACATTAATAGATTTTATAGTTTTCAAATAGTAATTAATAAACTACGCCCATTCATGATGCATAAAGACAATGGTCATAGGGCCACACTGGAACCTCAGTGAACAAGGGTATGCTAGGCCGTGAAGAATGAAACTATGGTGCTTGAAGACAATGGAAAATACCAGCATATGTTTAACAGACCAATGAATGTAGTAGAAGAGTGACATAGGTGTCACCCAGTTTCATTCCAGTAAGTTTAGTTACATATAATACTACTCATAAAAGGGAAAGGTGATGTTAAAATAAATACCAATTAGAGGGAAATTGGACCTGTAGTGAGTGTATGTATACGAACCTAGAATAGGTGGATTAATTGAATCAATGAGGAGGCTTATTAGATGGCCATAAGGACTACTAGCCCCTGAAAGAAAAAAAAGGGTTTTATCTTTAACTTTGTGGAACAAATTTCGATGTAAATAAAAACCCAAAAATAATAATGTTAGAGGAGAAGGGGTTTAATTAACCTGCTTAAAATGGATGAAAAATAACTACTGGAGAAAACCTTTGTATATGGAATTCATGGTCGACCCTGTAGAGGGAAAATATGGATAGAAGTGATACAATCAGTGAAAGAATATTTCCCTTTAAAGATTATGAGTTATATTAAAATCAATACCTGCGGGATTCGAAGGAAATTCCCAAATCTTACTATTTGAATCAGGGAGATTATAGGAGAAGGTGCGTTGTACCATGTACACTTCATATGGCTCTACCATGGAAGAAAGAGTGGAAGCCGAGGTGAACACCAAGTTTTTCCAAGTGATGCCCAAAATGGTCAAAAGTTAACTACCAAAGAAATAAAGAAAACAGAAGGAAAATTGCGATGTAAATGAGGAAACCCATTTCATAATAGAGAATTACTATAATAATAAGACCCTGTAGAAATAAATAGTGAAGGATGGGATACTATACCTTGAACAGTTAGTCATGCCACTAAATTCTACTGGGTTACTGTTCTTCATTGGGGATATGAGAAATCCTACGGCTGGATAATATTGAATACTGAAGGATTGTCTCAAGAATAGAATATGACCCTAATGAAAAAAAAACTCCATTATGGAAAGGAGCGTCAAGTCCCTCACCCGTTCAAATCTCACAAAAGAAGAATTTCGAGTTCATCTTCTCAATGGAGGAGACACGAGAAAAAATGTCGCAAGAGAGAGGGGTTGTAAGGATTTGGAGGAACATGTTTCCAACATTTTCCGATGCTCTTCACTAACCTCATTAACAAAAAACATAACTAATTAATCATTAGAGATTAAGAATTAAGAATTTGTGATTTGCAGCAATTTTTAAATGGAAATCATTACTTATAGTATGATAGGGAAACACCGGTGAAAGAAAAACTATTGAATACCTCGGGAGGGTAGCTACCTATGAAACTGTTACCTCCATATCAAGGTAAGAAATACGATTTGAAAGAGATGGGACAACATGTGTCCTCTGAAAATATATACAGTTGTGTTATTCTAACCTCACACAATTGGAAAATTTCGAAAAGAACCGACACAATATAAGGAATATTGAATATAATGGTGAGAGGTTAGGGGAGAGACTAGGGTTTGAATAAATCAACTGTGGCCATCAGTTCTCCTTGGTGGATCTTAACCATTAACAGAGTTTGAGATGGTACCTATGTGACACCCATGTGAAGCATCACAACTGGTGATATCAGATTGGAGGTTGAGTCCTTTCATGTCCTCGAGATGTTCCCCATAGTTGGCATGTATTATTTAGTACAATAACAATTTTAGGCATGAAGTATGCATTTTAAATGGGTAGCATTAACCACCATCGTAGGAAGTAATGTATTGGAACCTTACATAACCTCTCAGAATGGTTATTTGTATCATAGTATTTGTAGAATAAGAGTATATTATGATCGATATATATATAGATTGAAGTTTTTATAGGGTAGAGAATAGCTACTATTAGCATATATAAAAATCAATAGAAAGTATGGTTGTGGGGCTATCGGGATTGTTACGACACATATTAAAAAAAAATGATATCCACCTTATAAGAAATTTGTAGAGACTATTTAAGAATAAAACATTTGAATTAGGATTTGATAAGTTTTCATGTTGTGTCTAGATAGGTGCCGTAATAGAGATGAAATAAGGTATCTTAATCTAGTGAAATGTTGAATGATAGATGTTTGAAAATTGTTTTTGGTTTAAATAGAGGTACATGACAAGTGGTATTAGAGCTTAGGCTCAACCCTTGGGCCTAATTGGCTCATTAAACACAAATTTGATCACTTGTTTTAAGGTGACAGAAAAAGATAACTTTAGAAGAAACCCTCCATGAGGATGATGGAATAAAAAAGAAAATGTTGAAAAATGAAAGAGTATAAAATACTAAATAAACATAAATGGTTCTATTGAACCCATAATTGATATAAGCTGTAAGTGATTCATGATTTTCCATTCTTAAGTGAGTGTGAAAATTTTTAGGAATGGCAGGGCAACATGACTTATATGTCAAGAACATACTTAACCCCAATTACTAATAATCATGTGTCATAAAAAACATATAATCCATAACGTGACAATGGTCCAGATGAAATGAATCACATCTCAAGATGATATCATATATTTTCTCGAGTGAGACAATTACAAAGGTTTAGGTCTCGTATTATATGGGTATTATGGTCACTTATGATGTGGTTCCTAAGTATTATGATGTTAGGAAGCCTTCAATCACCGTTTATTTACTATTTTTTGCTTAACTTGATAGCCAATTTATTCTTCTTGTCTAGTCCAAGAAAGCATTAGGGGATTTAGACTCCTCCTACTTCCTTTGAAGAGAACTGGAAGGGAAGGATATCCTTAAGGAACTGTTAAGAAGATTGAATGAAAACAAGAATAAAATGGTTTGGCTAGGTGATGTAGTAGGCTAGAGATTAGCCCTTTCACCCTAGCGATGTCATGGTCCAGTTTAAGGGTGAAAATTGCACTGTGTGCCTATGGTTGGGCAGAAAATTTCATGTTCACAACCAATTTATGGGATTATCTTCGGTTAAGATATTAATTTTCCATGTCTCTTTGAAAATTAAATTTGTATTCTAATTATGATATGGAAATATGTGTAAGTTGTGTGTTTGTGAATGAAATCTACTTTATTCCGAAGATGAGTGGCTGAGGCTATGGAATCTTTTGACCCATGGTTTCTTAATTCCACCACATTGTATGAGTTGTACTCATGCATTTTATTTGAATGTCTGTTGGGATGCTACTTGCAACCTTCATGAATAGATTATTGATCCTTCTTCCCATGGAAAGGGGTAATGGTGTTAGTGAATACATATTAAAAACAAAGAAGGCTTTAACGTTATATGGAGAAAATGTAGCCCAGCCATACACTAGTGTGCCAAGACTAATCTAATTAAATGTTTAGGGTACATGAGAGTACTTGAGGCCCTGTATCCAAGTGCATTGTCAATACCATGAAATTTAAATCCAAGAGATAATGCAAAACCATAAATATTGAAAGAAAACAACATCATGAAAGTATTAGGAAAAGAGTAAGAAAGACATCATTCTCAGTTCTCACAAGGACCAATCCAACCAAGTATCACATCATTGCATACAAACTCATAAGATTAGCTACATTAATTAAATGGGATGTACCAATTAAATCATTATAGAAACATGTATGGTCAATGTCTTAGATTATATCAAATGCTTGGGAGGTTTATGAACCTCATCCCCAGTCCATTCTGACTATGAAAAAAAAAAAAATCACTATAAAGAGATGTTGGAAATATTGTCATTGATGGAAAAGGAGCACAAAGGAGCAGCACCAGAACCAACAATAAGACAAAGGAGTATATTATGCAATAATGCACAAATAAGAAAAGGCAGAGACAACAAAGAAGTAGAGGCAGCAAAGGCAACAAAGAAGAAAATAAGAAGAGGCAGTAGAGGCAAAAAATGAAACAAATGAAAGCTCGAGACAATGTAATGGTTATATGAATAACTAGAAGAACAAGCTCATGAGAGATTTTCAGAAGTAGAGGCAGCAGAGGTAGCGAAGGCAGTAGAGGCAGCAAAGGAAGCAGAGAAGCAACAAAGGCATGCAACAAGCGTAAGAATCCCAAGTCGGAGTGAATAACGAGTAGAAGAAAAAGCTCAGGAGAGATCAAACCATTTAGAAATTGAGTAAAGGTCAGGAAGGATAGCGGAGATGCATAGGAGCGGTGACAGCTGAAAGAAGGAAAATCGACTAAGGCAGAGAAATCTTAGAATAATTCCAAGGGAGGCGATCAGACGACAAAGATCGAATCACAGAATCAAAGTATTAAGAATTAATGATAGAGATCAGAGCGAGCAGAAGAGATGAAGAAGAGCCACGTGAAGGATGAGCGGACGGTCAGGAATAGATCACAGAAGTGAAGGCGAGAGATGAACAGTGGAGATCGAACCGCACCAGGAGAGATTTTGCAAATCACAAATTTTAAGAGATTAATGTTAAGGCGTCGCATGGTAAGTTAAGTTGGTTGCGATGCGATGTGAAGGAGCCACGTGTTAGCACTGCGCATGAGCGCACATTGCAAATCTTAGAGGATACCATTAAGAGTTTACACGGTATGGTAAATTGGTTGCGATGCGATGAGGGAAGAGCCACGTGTCAGCTCTGCGTAAGAGCAAACATCACATATGATGTGAGTTAGCGATATCAATATGAGTTAAACTTGCGGGTGAGTATTTGTGATGAAGGGATTCCATGTGTCAACACTGCGCAACAGCGCACTTCGCATGGTTTATGGTTTATCTTTATCGGTAGAGTAGGAAACTTGCAGGCAAGTATTTGCGATGATATGTGATTGGTGGAAAGTGTTTTGGGACCCTCCAGTAAAGAAATTTCGCCTGTATGTAAATGCTTTGGGTTTTATGTTTAATCGGGCTTAAAGTAACAGTTTGTGATTTTGTTGCGTATTATGATATTTGTGCAAAATGTTAAAAGGTGCAGGCAAGCAATGTGCGACGTATTGTGATTGGTCAAGTAGTGTGGAACCCGATAACCCCTGTTTCGTGTATGTTAATATGCGTTGTTTGATTGCTAATGTATGTATGCGGAGTAAACGCATATGTTGCACTCAACTGCGTTAAAAGGGATTTATGTGGGCCATAACCCACATGTAACAATGTTATGCAGTTGCGGCTGTGTAATAAAGGGAAATGTCTGAACACAACAAGTAAAGGCTCGGGAAAGTAAAAGGACCCGACCTCATGCATAACAGTGCTCATGGGTCAAGTCGGGCAAAAAGGGCATTTATGTAGCACAGTTGAAATATAACTGCAGAAATAGAAAAGACAAAGGAACAACAAGCATAAGAGGACAAACACACAGCAAAGCTAAGAAGCTGAAAGGGATGAATTGGAATATTATTGTCATTGTAAATGTATTAATTATTTTATATTGTTTGTGATGCAAAGGTAAGTCTCCGTAGGCAAAGAAAAACTCCAATTTAATATTGAAATGAGCATATAGTGTTGTAACATCCTGAATATGTTGAGCGAGGAAATGAGAAGGTGGAAGGAAAAGAGTCATACCTGTTCATTTCACATTCCCATATGGAATGAAAACAAATATGAAGTGATCTCTATAAATTATGTTATTGCTATATGCATAGAGAGGTTAGAGAGTGGAAGAATAAGAAAGAGTAGATAGAGAAGCTGTGAAGATCCAAAGCTAATATAAAGCAGATTTGAAGGCTGGAAGGACAACAATGAAGAAGGATTAAAACAAAGCTGATATCCAAGTAAATCAACATATGATTTTATTGTAGTATGAGGAAGTTGGTGCTTCCATATCAAGTTGTAGCTTGATATATGTCTAGTTGTAGCTGGTTGAGGTATGAGCTTCCTGTGGGTTGTAGCTTGCAAAAATAGATGGGAGTTGGAGCTTCCTTGTAAGTTGTAGCTTGCAGAATTTGAGGCAGTAGCCTCCTGTAGGTTGGAGCCTACAAAAAATCAGTGATGAGAGGGAGTTGGAGCTTGCCTTTGCATCAAAACAATAATAAGATGTGGTTTTCTCCCTTATGGGTTTCCACTTATATCTATTGTCTATGTGCATGTTGGTTATGTGTTGATTTTATGTATTTAATCTTCTTAATACTTACTGCTCACACATTAGTATTGTTGTTTCATTATACATTAAGTTGATCATGAAATGAAGGTGTAAAAAGTTTAAAATATGTTTTAAAAATTCCATAAATGCATTAAACTAATTCACCCCCCTCCTAGTTTAACTAAGGGTTCAAAATTTGGTATCAGAACCAGTTCCTTCTGTATCAGTTTAACAAATGGAAGGAGATCCTAGGTCCCTGTTGTACTGTACAACAACCCTCCTTTTTTTCTAAATTTTAGAATAAAATTCATTTAGAAATAGGGTCCCTTTTTCTTTTCATATAGAAATAAAAGACTTAGAAATAAAGATTCATTGTTTTGAAAGACTCATTGCATATCTTCGTTACCAAGTGTGTACAAACAAATACAACATTCAAAAAATTCCGATCCGATCAAATAATAAAAGACTTTATCATATAAAATAAATCAGTTTGAAAAAGGTCTCATGAACAGTAATCGCAATCGGAAATCGGAGAAATCTTTAAGAGAAGTTTGATATACATGTTCAAAAATCTCCGATGCGATTATTTCAATTGCAAATCACCAATCGCAAAGGATTTAAGTTATTCATTTACATATCTCCGATGCGATGCGATCAATCGAAATCGCATGATCGGAGCACTTTTAATAAATTCTTTGTGGTCAATTGAAAATTCCCCGATGCGACACGCTTTATTATAAAACACTTTTCAAAAGGAAATAAACATTTGCTTCACTTAAATGAGAAGAATCTCTATATGGTGGACCCCACCATACTGCAATCGGAAATCGGAGAAGTTTGCAGTCGCAATCGGAAAATCGGAGAAATCTGTATTGTGATATCTATGTACCATTTGAATACTTCTGATGTGATTGATATTTAATATACTACATTCATCACATTGGAAGAATTCAAAATAGGTAATTTTATAATATTTCACAAGCGCCAAATCTCCAATTGTACGTTCAGCATTCAATAACAAATCAAATGAATATTGGTTTATGATTCTGTTTTGAATACATGAGTGTGACCCAAAGAGAACATTTAAGTGTTATACGGAATCGATAAATAATGAATCATGAGTTCATAATTGGTCTTTTCACTTTCTTGTTTATCACAACTAATAACTTATTGCTTTGCAGAATCAAAGAACACTAAATCCTTTCATTCGCAGACCAAGGGAAACAATACCAGATATCGAAATGTCGAAGAGAACAAGGAGAATGAAGGCTGCTGGTGCCGCTAAGTTTGTTGAGATTCCTACAGTCTCAAAGGAAAGGCCAGTAAAGCTGAAGCTAGTCACAGATACATCATGTCAAGGGCTAGGAAAAATGACATGGGAAGGAGTTTATAATCTAATTGAGAGTGAAAACCTTAAAGTCACAATAGCAAAGGTATCAGTTCCAGATGAAGATAACTCAGATTCCGACTCTGAGATTACTGAAAGAACACTTGCGAATTCATTCCTACATCGAATTGCAGCCAGAGAAAACATCATTCCTTATTATGATGTAATTCGATGGGTCATCAATAGTGTAGAAATTAAGAACAAAATGTTTATTTCAGCTTCTGGAGCATCTTTTGGATCATTCAAAGCAGAAGACCTTAAAGCAATGTATCATCTCCCTGATCCGCAGAAGGTCTATAACAAAGAATTTGTCAAAGAGTTTGCTGACAGTAATAAGGTTCAATCTGAACCTATCAAAGAATGGAGGAAAAATCCTGAAAAACACAAAAATGAATCATCCGGTATGTATTCAATAGATTCTCTTTCACCCCCATACTGCTATGTCGCTGCCATGATGTGTAGACTATTTGGCAATAACAATTCTGCTAGGTTTTCTATACAAATGGTTCCTTTAATATTAGCTGCTGTCAATTCCGAAATTATGGACTGGGTTGTTATTCTTTCTGATAGGATAGCTAATAGGATACTCGAATACAGACAAGATAAAACCGCTGGAAATACCACTCCCTTTTTCTTTTGTGCTTATATTCTAGACGCCCTTTGTTTCAATTCTGAGTTTCCCTTGTGAGGATGGAAATGGACTTCTAAAGATCCTACTCCGATTCATATATACCATAAACTCCTTTGGAAAGTTCATTTCAAAGATCATGTTTATAGGATATGTCATGGTTTCCTTATCCCAGTCTTTCAAACCATTTTCAATCGCTTCCCTCCTAGATTCTCCGACAAAGCTAAAGCTAACTTATCCTCAATAGGAGATTGGTTTGGCGAAGAAAAATTCACATATGTCAGGATTTTCGGGAGTATTTTGGAACCCCATGTCCTCCCTCTTTTTGTTCCAAATAAACTTCTAGCCCAGGAAATCTCCTATCAATTGACAGTTGAAGGAATGTCCAGATCTCTGAGAAACAATAAGAAAAGAATGTGGCCTTCTTTTCCATTCAATTGTGGACATTTTACTTTGAATGACTTCAAACATGCAGAAAAGGAAGTCGTCAAAATAAAGCACTTAAAATTCACAACAATCCCAGGGAGACAGTATGATCCACAAAAGATAGCTTTTAATGTTACTTCTTCAGTTTCGATTGCTCGATTCGAGCATGAACCAGATGAATTTGATGATTTTTTTGTTTCATTAGAGAATTTTTCTCAAGTTTATAATTTGGCCAAGTCCAAATTCCAGAAAGAAGAGATGAATAAATTTATGCTATTTAGAAGACAAAGATTGTTGAAAGTTCCTCTAGACCAATTAAGAGTTCCTATGCAAGAGTCAGAAACAGAGGATACATCTGGAAAAACAACAGGAGAAACATCTACCAGTAAGGTCACTATACAATCAGTTACTGACCAGCCCATTGCACAGATGCAAAAGGAAGTAATAGGAAATGATCCTATTATACATACTGAAAAGGTGAGCACTGATGGCAAACCTAATGTTCAGAAAGAGAATACTGATGGCAAATCCGATGTAAATACTGATCAGCAATCCACAGCTCAAACAGAGAAATAATGCACAAGTACTGATACTAATGTGCATAATAAAAAAGAAGGATCAGACAGCAAAAACAATGAACAGAAAACAAATACAGAGAAATCAGATACACAACTTGGAGGAAACAAAACTACTGAGAAATTAGTAGACTCTTTTGATCCTAATGTTTCCTCACAATTGTTGAAACAATATAATCAATTTTCTCATCAATTAGGACTGTAGGATAATCCTAAAGAGAAAAAGCCAGAAGATCAGGATGTTGAAATCATTCCTGAACATCCTACAGGGAAAATTATATTGAAGATTGAAGAAATTCCTCCCCTGGATATATTCTATAGTCCTAAACATAAAGATGTTGTGAAAAAACAGAGAAAGAGAAGAAAAATCGATCAAGACACATTTTCTGCTTCACAAGAGGAGTTCATGAATATTGTTTACAAGAATGCTGAAGTGAATCCATATGAGGATCTCACTAAGTTGTCCCAATATGCAGGAGCATACAGTGCTGCAACGATAGATAAAGCTGCGGAGGTTTCTCAGTTAATGACCCAAAAAGATCTCCATATAGCTTTACTTGAAGAACAAGCTAATGAAAATCAGCAGAAGATTGCTCAATTGGAACAACAATTACAAGATCAAGAGCTCAGATCTAAAGAGCTAGAAGAACAACTTGCCCCAGAAAAGAAGAAAGTTGATGAACAGGCTTTAAGCAAACAACAATAGTTGAATCAAGAAATTTCCAAGCTACAGAATTTGTTGCAAAATGAGAAAAATACGAAGATTGTGCAAGAAAAAGAATTTCAAGCAGCTTTAGATAAGTTCAAGGATTTTCCTAAATTAAGTGAATTCAAATTAGAGGCTCTTGAAGTCAATAAACTGCTGTCTCAGCAGTTAAATGAATTTTGTACATAATTAACACAAGCAAAACCATTTTGTGATATCACATCATCCTTGATCCAGGACATGATTACTCTCAGGCAAGAGATTGATGACGCTGATGAAAAGATTTCTGAATTTCTTACTTGGCAAGATACAAAAAAAGTTAGAAAAGTTAATCTTCCTAAGATAGAAGAAAGACATAAGGAGATCTTGTTTACAGAATGGGAACATCAGTTAATGAAAGCTGAGAGAGCTATATTAAGAGCTAGAAGCATGATGGGTAATATAACACAATTTATCAATGACAGCTTGTATGCAATTAATCTCATTTCAGATTGTGTTCCAGGCAGTTTGCCTAAAGTTAAAGAAACCGATTGTAGATGGAAAGAAGAAATAATGAATAAAAGTCAACAGATCAACAAGCTTCAAACAATATCTTGGGACAATATGTGGACTTATCTAATTAAGCCACACAATCAACAATTAGCTATTAAATTCCTATCAAATGCTGTTGATTGTTTGATTCCAGAATTCTCCGATGCCACATATGCTGGACAGTTACATTCCAAGATGAGTCATCCATCGGAGGTCCAGGAAATGCTGAAAATTTGCCACTTGGTTACATTGAACGAGAAGCAAAAGCAATGAATCAGTTCCACAAAAGATAGCATTTCTGTTTTTAAGTTGATAGATTGTAGCAGTAGTAGTAGGATTCTGTTTTCATGTAATGTCATATTTAAACCCCTCTCATGCATTGGAGAAGAGGTCCTGAGTTGTAATATTTTTGAATTGGAGATTACATTTCTGTACTCCACTGGCTTTTATATTTTATAAAGGATCACATCTGGTGATTTTAGGCAGAATTATCTTTAAAGAGTTGCATTTCTGTACCTTGGATTTGATTTTGCATTGGAATTACTGGATCAGAGTATCAGATTTCATTTGAAAATTTCAAGATGGATAAGGTATTTTTATCTATTCACTGGTAATTTCTTTTGTTATATGATATTCTCTTTTAAATTTGCTATCATTTATATATATTTTGTTTTCATAATATTTCTCTATATATCATTTTTGAGTATATTAGAAATATTCACTTTTCATAAATGTATGTAAAATGATATACAATGATGAATACAATATGCTAATATAACTTTGTTTAAATTCTTAAACAGAGTTATCTTTATTTGTTACTGCACAATTTCAATTAAACTTTAATACATTTTTATGGTTATTGTTCAATTGGAATAATTTTAAGTTGTATTCACATATGACACCCGGATTAGTTTTAGAATTTCTTTATCAATATTTAGATTAAATTAGATAGTTTTATTTCAGTCATTTAGTCCCATTTTCACTCATCCAAATCAACCCATCATCAACCCATTAGTTATAAGGAAGCTGGTCCTTTCAATCCAGTCGGAGCCACCATACCAAACGGATAAGGAGCTGTCCTAAGGTCCCGACCGGGTGGTTTTCCCCAATGTTTGAAGCAGAGATTTTCCAGGCTTCAACAGTCCCCAAGATGAATAGCCTATAAGGATGTTCAAAAAATAAAGCCCCTTTGTTTATTTCCACAAACTACGCCTTCTTGAAAATAAGAATGAGGGCGTACATAATGTCTCTAGGAATAGAAATTTGGGCTTCTTTGGAAATAGGATATGCTCCAAAGGATACTGACGCAGAGAAAGAATCCAAACAAGATTTCACAGATAATGCAAAATCAATGAATGCACTCTTGAGTGGTCTGTGTGAGTCAGAATTTATCAAAGTAATGCACAATAAGACAACCAAATATATACGGGATACATTTGAAAATATCCATGAGGGAGATAAAAAGGTGAAGATGGCCAAAGTGCAAGCCTCTAGAGCTCAGTTTGAAAATGTAAAAATGAATGAAGATGAATATATAGCCAATTTATTCTTAAAGGTTGATGGAATTGTGAATAACATGAAATATCTAGGAGAAACCATTAAGGAATGTGTAATTGTACAAAATATATTGAGATCTTTACCATCCAGGTTTAACCCTAAGGTTTCTGCCATAGAAGAAACAACACACTGGGAAACATTGACCATGAACCAATTGCTTGGAAACTTGACGACATATGAGATGAGACTTCCAAAAGGGAAGTCAAATGTGAGGGAGGCAACCTGTAAGGCTGATAAGTGCAGAGAAGAGAAGGAAGGTACATGCTCCTGCTCTGCTGAAGATGAGGCCAAATTTGTCAGAAGATTGGAGAAAGGCACATGTAAGTATAAAGGTAAACTTCCACTTAAGTTATTTAACTGTGGAAGAGTGGGGCACTATGCATCTAAATTTCCTCACAAGAAAATGGAGAATCAGTCAAGAGGGAAAGAGAAAACCAATTTCAGCAATAGGCTGAAAGGGAACATAGTTAATCGAAGATCATTCTACGTTCAGCAAGAAAAAAATGCATCTGAGAGCTCAGATGAATCCCCCAATGAAGAAGTAACATCAGAATTCATTTTGATGGCCAAGGAAGAGCTTGAGGAATATCTTAGAGTTTGAAGACGAAGGTGAGGTAGATCTTGAGGGGAAGGTAATTAGTGCCCTGGAGGAAATAAGCAGACTTAAAATTAAGAGTAAGAAACGTAAAGAGATTCTTCTAAAATATGCAAAGACAGAACCAGATTTAGAAGATCTTATTAAATTGAAGATTGAACTACAAGAATCAAGGAAAATAGAGGATATTTTGAAAGGAGAAATAAAGGAGAAAAATCAGGAGCGAGAAAAGCTGGAAGAGGAAGTGGTAAGCTTGAGGAAGAAATTAGAAAAGGTCCAAATTGAATTAGCTATGAATATTTCTGAAATGAGAAGCTTTGGTCATTTGGACAAAATTATTAATGCTCAAAGATCTCCTCATATAAAGGTTGGGATAGGATATGAAGGAGAAACCAACAAATCCAAGGTAGAAGATAACAATAATATAATTTTTGTAAAAGCTGTAAAGGATAATGAAGTAGCAAAAAGGGAATCCACAAAATTAGAAACCAGCAAGACCATGATACATAACGAAACAATCAGAAACAAGTAGCAATCTCAAGTGACAAAGAAAGAAACAAAGAAAGAGTCAACTGAAAAAGACTCATGCGCTCCTAAGGATGAATTGAACAAATTTAGAAGACGTCAAAGGAGGTTCCTTCCTCCTATGATAAGTATCACTTGCTTCGCCTGCCATAAACTTGGACATATTGTAGCATACTGTAAGATAAAGAAAATCTAGTCCAAGCAGCAAAAGATGCAACAAACAAAAAGATTACATCAAACAACTCTCTCTACCAGAGACAGATACTACTTCCATGGGTATTGCTTTTATTGTAAAGGGTTCGGTCATAAAACCATGGAGTGAAGAACTTATATACAGAGTCTGGTGTATGGAAACTCAAGGGGAATTAATGACAATGGTGGATTCACTCATATACATAATACATTCAGAAATACAATCAAATTTTCTTGCTCCCATAAAATTGGGCACAAGTCTCACGAATGTCCTCTCAAAGGCTGTGGTCCATCTCCTCAGGAAATTTACCAAACAAACAACTACATGCAATGGAAAAAGAAGCTAAATAAGTGTGATCTGGTTATAATAACTCAAGATCAGAAAAGCCAATGGTATGTGGATAGTGGGTGCTCAAAACATATGACTGGAGACCAAAGCGAGTTTATAACCTTTGATGAAAAGAAATCCGGAAATGTAACATTCAACAATGATCGAGCAGGGTAAATCAAGCGAAAAGGCTCGGTCAGCCTGAATAATGGAAGAGGAAAGGCTCAGGATGTACTATTTGTGGATGGTCTGAAAGCCAATATACTAAGTATTAGTCAAATGTGTGATAAAGGTTGTGAGGTCCGTTTCAGAGCCCAAGATTGTGAATTAAGGTCTATGACCACAGGAAAGACCCTGATCAAAAGTGTTTGAACATAGAGTAATGTCTATATAGTAGAAGAAGAGAATGAAGCATGCCACATCAACAAACTTGACGAATCTTGTCTATGGCATAAAAGATTCAAACATCTAAACTTTGACCACATCATCAAACTGAGCAAGAAGAAAGCTGTCAGAGATTTTCCTACAATAAACAAGCCTCAAAATACCATATGTAAGTCCTGAAAACTAGGCAAACAAACTCGCACATCGTTCAAAGCTAAATACCAACTATCTACAAGTAAGCCTCTTCAGCTTGTGCACATGGACCTGTGCGGACCTTCAAGAACTAATGCACCGGGTGGAGAATCGTATTTCATGCTGGTAATAGATGACTTTTCCAGACTGACATGGGTTGCATTTCTCAAATATAAATCCGAAGCGTTTGAGAAATTCAAGATATTCAAGACACTAGTAGAAAATCAAACTGGATGTAAGCTAAAATGCTTCAGATTAGACAGAGGAGGTGAATTCATAGATGATGATTTTACAGACCTATTCAATGAATGTGGGTTAAAGCAACAATTTAGAATTGCAGGTATACCTCAACAAAATGGAGTGGAAGAGAGGAAAAACGGGTCAGTACAATAGATTTCCAAAGCCATGATGCAAGAAAGTAACATTCCCCAAACCTATTGGGCAGAAGCAGTACACACAACTGTTCATATTCTTAACAAAGCTCATATTAGACCAAATAGTGGTAAGACTCCATATGAATTGTGGCATGGGAAACCGACATCAATCAAGCACTTTAGAGTTTTTGGTAGCAAATGTTTCATAAATAATAAAGATAAAAAATTGGGGAAGTATGATGCAAGAGATGATGAAGGAATATTTTTGGGATATGCATCCAAGAGTAAGGGATACAGGTGCTACAACAAAAGAATACATAAAACTGTGGAAAGCATTGATGTGAGATTCGACGAAGATCTTCCAAACAGAACCAAAATCACAAGCTGCGCCAATCCTCCAGATGATCATGAAGATGAGAATCAAGAAAATGAAGAACATAGTAAGCCAACAGAAGATACTGAATTAAACTCAAAAGGACCCTCGAGACACACTCAAAAGAACCATCCAGAAGATAAAATCATTGGAGACAAGGGTGCAGGAGTCCAAACTAGAATACAACTAGCTGAATAGACTAAGGAAGTGTACATAGCCATGCTGTCACATATACAACCAAAGAATTTTGGTGAAGCCAAAAAAGACAAAAATTGGGTAAATTATATGAATGAAGAACTAGACCAAATTGAGAAGAACAAGACCTGGGAATTAATGCCAAGACCCATTGGGAAAAATGTCATTCGCACAAAGTGGATATTCAAGAATAAGATGAATGAACAAGGTTAGGTAATCGTAAATAAAGTGAGACTTGTATGCAATGGATACTCTCAAATCGAAGGACTTGATTATGATGAAACTTTTTCCCCTTTAGTAATAATGGAAGCAATCATAATTTTTTTGGATTTTGCATGCTATCATGATTTCAAGGTATATCAAATGGATGTGAAGTTTTCCTTATTGAATGGAGATCTAGAGGAAGAAGTCTACATGGAACAACCTAAAGGACTTTCCTTAACAGATAAACATGAATATGTGTGCAGATTAAAGAAAGCCTTATATGGTCTCAAAAAAGCTCCACGTACATGGTATGCTAGGATGGAGAAATACATACAAAAACAAGGTTTCATGAAAGGAGGAGTAGACAAAAATCTGTACATAAAGGCTAATGAAAATGAACTCTTAATTGTTGTAGTATATGTTGATGACATCATGTTTGGTAGCAAAAAAGATGAGTTAGAAAAAGGATTTGCAGAAGAGATGAAGTCGAAATTTGAGATGTCGATGATTGGAGAGCTTACCTTCTACTTAGGACTTCAAATTCTACAAAAGAACATAGGAATATTCATTTCACAAGAAAAATACTTAAGAGACATGTTGAAAAGGTTCCAAATGGAATAATGAAAACCTATGTTAACTCCCATGATCACTGGATGCAAGCTATGTTTTGATGATGGATCTGCATATGTAGATCAAAGACTTTACAGATCCATGACAGGAAGTCTGCTATACCTAACGGCCTCTAGACCAGACATTATGTTGGCAGTAGGACTTGTGGCAAGATATCAAGCAACACCAAAACAAAATCACTTGCTTTCAATCAAGAGGATATTTAGATATCTGCAAGGAACTACACAATATGGCCTATGATATCCGAAAGACAAATACTTCACATTGACAACATATATAGATGCAAATTGGGCCAGCTTTGTGGATGACAATAAAAGCAGAAGTGGAGGTGCATTTTATTTGGGAGAAAGTCTGGTGGGATGGTTAAGCAAGAAGAAAACATCTGTCTCTCTATCTATATTAGAAGCAGAATACATAGAAGCAACAACTTGTTTCACACAAGTAATGTGGATGAAATAAAATCTCCAAGACATGAAGGTAAGCATCAATGAACCCATTTCTATCAAATGTGATAATACAAGTGCAATAAGTATATAAAAAAATCCAGTACTTCATTTGAAAACCAAGCACATCCTAATAAAGTACCACTTCCTCAGAGAAAAAGTAGCAAAGAAAATAGTAAATATGGAGAATGTACCAACATAGGAACAAACATCAAACATATTAAAAAAACCTCTTGCTAGAGAACCCTTCAAATATCTAAGAGGCAAAAAAAAAGAAAACAAAAAAAAAAAGAAAGAGGAAGAAGAATATGAAGATGATACACCAGCAAAGATTTCCATATAAGTAACAGAAATAGTGCAGTAGATAAGTTAGTGTTAGACAAGAAACATCATTATAGGAGGAGAGCAACTCCCATAAAGGTTGTCATAGAAAAGCTAGAGCTATGGAGCAATGGTATGGTATAGGTCCTCAATATTAGAGTATTATGACATAAGTACAGAACATTCTATGGTGACAAGCCTTCCGTGCAATCTCAATAATGTTCAAAGTGTTCTCCCAAAAACTCTTATACACCAGTCTAGAGCAACAAGGTATAAAGTCAGAAGAAGAAGGCCTAAACACAACTCAGAGAAAGAAAATGCAAAGATATAAACTACACTAGGAAATGTGAAACCCTTTGCCATTGTTGTCAAAGGGGGAGGAAAAACAAGAAGAAAAGCAAGCAGAGGAAGAAAGACACTTCTCAGAATGGAAGGGGGAGAAAGTCCTAGAGGAAGTATTGGAGTATTGGTTGATGTGTTGCCATCAATGCCAAAGGGGGAGATCGTTGGAAATATTTTCATTGATGGCAAAGGAGGACAAAGGAGTAGCACCAAAACCATCAATAAGACAACGGAGAAAATCAGGCAACAATGCACAAAGAAGAAGAGGCAGAGGCAACAAAGAAGCAGAGGGAGCAGAGGTAACAAAGAAGCAAAGAAGTAGAGGAAGAAAAGGCAACAAATGAAATCTCGAGACGGTGTAATGGTTATATGAATAATTAGAAGAAAAATCTCAGGAGAGATTCACAGAAGCAACAAAGAAGCAGAGGCAGCAGAGGCAACAAATAAGTAGAGGCAGAAGAGGCAACAAAGGCAGCAGAGAAGCAGCAAAGGCGTGCAACAAGCATAATAATCCCAAGTCGGAGTGAATAATGAGTAGAAGAAAAAGATCAGGAGAGATCATCACATTTAGAAATTGAGTAAAGTCAAGAAGGATAGCAGAGATGCAGAGGAGTGGTGACAACTGAAAGAAGGAAAATCAACTAAGGCATAGAACTCTTAGAAGAATTCCAAGGGAGGTGATTGGACGACAAAGATCAAATCGCAGAATCAAAGTATTGGGAATTAACGACAGATCTCAGAGCAGGTAGAAGAGATGAAGAAGAGCCGCGTGAAGGATGAGAGAACGATTGGTATTAGATCGTAGAAGTGAAGGCAAGAGATGAATGGTGAATATCGAATCGCACTAGGAGAGATTTCGCAAATCACAACTTTTAAGAGATTAGTGTTAAGGCATCGCATGGTAAGTTAAGTTGGTTGCGATGTGAAGTGAAGGAGCCCATGTTAGCACTGCGCATGAGCGCACATCACAAATATTAGAGGATACCATTAAGATTTCGCACGGTATGGTAAATTGTATGTGATGCAATGAGGGAAGAGACGCGTGTCAGCATTGCGCACAAGCACACATCGAAAATCTTAGAGGATACCACTAAGAGTTCGCATAGTATGGTAAATTGGTTAAAATGCAATGAGGGAAGAGCCACATGTCATCTCTGCGCAATAGGGCAAATCATAGATTATATGGGTTAGCGATATAAATAAGAGTTCAACTTGCGAGCGAGTATTTGCAATGAAGGGAGTCCATGCGTCAACACTGCGTAACAGTGCACTTCACATAGTTTATGGTTTATCGTTATCGATAGAGTGAGAAACTTGTGGGAAAGTATTTGCGATGAGATTTAATTGGTGGAAAGTGCTGTGGGACCCTCCAGTAAAGAAGTTCCGCATGTATGTAAATGCTTTGGGTTTTATGTTTAATCGAGCTTAAAGTAACAATTTGTGATTCTGCTGCGTTTTTCGATATTTGTGCAAAATGTTAAAAGGTGTGGGCAAGAAATGTGCTATGTATTGTGATTAGTGAAGTAGTGTGGGACCAGATAACCCTTGTTCCATGTATGTTAATATGCACTGTTTGATCTCTAATGTATGTATGTGGAATAAATGCCAATGTTGTACTCAACTGCGTTAAAAGGGATTTATGTGGGCCATAACCCACAGGTAACAGTGCTATGCAGTTGCGGCTGTGTAATAAAAGAAAATGTCTGAACGCAACAATTAAAGGCTTGGGCAAGTAAAAGGACCAAACCTCGTGCAGAATAGTGCAAAAACATGGGTCAATTCAGGCAAAAAGGGCAGTTATGCAACACAGTTGAAATGTAACTGCAGAAATAGAAAAGACAAAGGAACAACAAGAAAAAGAGGACAAATGCACAACAAAGCTAAGAAGCTGAAAGGGCTGAATTGGAATATTATTGTAACTGTAAATGTATTAATTATTTTATATTGTTTGTGATGCAAAGGCAAGTCCGTAGGCAGACAAAAACTCCAATTTAATACTGAAATGAGTATATAGTGTTGTAACATCCTGAATATGCTGAGCGAGGAAATGAGAAGGTGGAAGGCAAAGAGTTATACTTGTTCATTTCACATTCCCATATGGAATGAAAACAACTATGAGGTGATATCTATAAATGATGTTATTGTTATATTCCTAGAGAGGTTAGATAGTGGAAGAATAAGAAAGAGTAGATAGAGAAGCTGTGAAGATCCAGAGCTAATATAAAGTAGATTTGAAGGTTGGAAGGACAAAAATGAAGAAGGAGTAAAACAAAGCTGATATCCAGGTAAATCAACATATGATTTTATTGTAGTATGAGGAATTTGGTGCTTCCATATCAAGTTGTAGCTAGTTGAGGTAGGAGCCTCCTGTGAGTTGTAGCCTGCAGAAAATAGATGGGAGTTGGAGCTTCCTTGTAAGTTGTAGCTTGCAGAATTTGAGGTAGTAGCCTCCTGTAGGTTGGAGCCTATAGAAAATCAGTGGTGAGAGGGAGTTGGATCTTGCCTTTGCATCAAACAATAATAAGATGTGGTTTTCTCCCTTATGGGTTTCCACTTATATCTGTTGTCTATGTGCATGTTTATTATGTGTTGATTTTATGTATTTAATCTGCTAATACTTGCTGCTCACATATTAATATTTTTGTTTCATTATACATTAAGTTGATCATGAAATTGAGGTGTACAAATTTTAAAATACGTTTTAAAAAGTCCATAAATGCAGTAAACTGATTCACCCCCCCCAATTTAACTAAGGGTTCAACAAGATATTATTTACAAATAGCAAGAAGAAATAGCTATGAAAACATAACAACCTAATCAAAATAAAATGAAAAAGGTGATGGAATCCTCACATATGCTTCCTTCTTGATTCCCTTCTCCTACAAATACTTGGAGGCGATCTTGTCTCTAATCCAACTGTGCTTTACAGTAGAGAAAAACACTCTTTAAGTAAATGTTATCTCAAGATCTATTCTCAATAAAATAACATTAGGCAGATTCTAGATCCATGGTCTATAAGCAATGGACTTATAGCCACTTTCTTCAACAACACCCTCATCTAATTTTAACTTCATAATTGGAATCATAAGGGTAGACATAGGGTTTCTGTATAACCTCTGAAATCTCTTCACAATATTCACAATAATAAATGTGGAAATAGGGATAAAAGTGAGGGTGAAACTTCAAGCATGCCATTAAGAACACCCATATGAAGGAAGCCATAAAGGGTAATTGAAGTCACAATGAGGAGGGTAATTTAATTAAGTAGCTTGAGAGCAAGCATAAGTGAAACATGCAAGAAATAAATTGTTCTTAGAAATATGAAAAGGGGCTTATGAAACAGTAAAATTTTGGTTGACTACTAGTATTAGTAATGATCACTAGTTCAGAAAGAACATGGTAAAGGTCACTTGCAGGTTACCTTAAGCAGAACCTAACAGTTACCAAAAGGAAAAATAATAGTTGTGTAAGTAATGTGAAATTTTGATTAAGGCAATGGGAAAATAATTCCTACTCTTTGAATTCCATAAGAGGCTTTCCCTATGCACTAAAGGTAACTGTGAATAAACGATTAAAATACATCTTGATGTTTACTTAGTGTTATGATAATGATACTAAAATGGTTGAAAATAGGTGGATAAGGTGACTAGTGTAGGAAAATAGTAGGAAGGAAGTATACACAATAATACAATTGGACTAGTAAAACAAATATTTCTTCCTACAACTTATGTGCAGGAGAATTTAAAATGAAGATTCATAGCCAAATTTCGAACAATATTACACCTGTGACTTCTCAAATAGTAGTATCATTGCATTAAAATTGTGTTATCCCCTGTTGTAAACTTGTATTTTAGAGAATTAAAATGGTTGTCTCTCAAAAAATTGATTGGAAGTTGTAGATAAATTCAAGGGTGGTTTTCTAATGGAAAACACTTGTATTGGTAACTGGAAAAGGCTCAGGCTTGGAATTGGGGTTTTCACTCAAGATAAGAGGAAGGAAGCTCTTTGACAATGTGAAGGACCTCGTAAAATAAAGAAAATTGCACATAACTAGTAAAATTTGAACTGCATCGTATTAATTAGTGTTTCATATATTGTACGTAGAAACACAGTACATTATAACTTGCATTAATTATTTGGAAATTGTTGCAGGTTATATCATGATAAAATATTCTAGTGGAATTTAGTGCCACTTAAGCCGCAAAAATATTCAGCTTGAAAATCAAGCTATGATCATATGAAAGAGTTTGTGCTCATATAAAATATCCATGGAAAAATATAGCTCCAGTAAAGTTATGTGAGTGCTAAATGATGGGAAAAGAAAGTTGGCGAGAAAGGACGCGCGAAAATAAAGTGAACAAAGAACACCGAGGACGATGTTAATAAAAGGGGGGGGGGGAGTATGTAATATCCCTTCAACACTAGAATAGTGTTTTAATAAGATGGGTAGAATGTAAAAAAGATAAATAGATGGATTGAAATCAAGTAAATAAATTAAAGAAGATGCATATTCTTGCGAATGAGACACCTATAAATGAGACTCTTGCCAAGCAATTTCCATTGGGGAATGGGATTGGATAATCCCTTCATGATAATAATTCTAGACAAAATTCTAGATATTCTTAATGGATAGGAGAGAAATATCCATTAAGTTTCGCAGCTGGAGGAAATATGCTAATATTAGAAAAGCCAAAAAGCACCACAAGAGAGAAAGGTGGGATTTTATGGAAAATCCTGGGAAAGTCGATGAAAGTTCCACAAAAGAGGGACGCCGCTAATAGAAACTTCATCATGAAGGTAGGGTAATAAATACCCATTTAAGGAACAACTGGAGGCAATTGAATCCGGGAGGAAAGAACTCTCAGCTTGGGGGTGAACTGGAGGAAATAAGTTCAAGGTTGGGTGGAGAGCAGGTGTGATTTCCCAAATACCAATTAGATGATTTTATTCCAATTGAGTATGATTAAACTCCTTCAATTCAATCAAGTGCATGTATGTGTTGCCATTTGGATTCTGTCTGTGGTATATAGTAAAGTTCACTAGAATAGGGAATAGAAGGTAATGATGCACTTATTTTAGATTATATATTCTGTGATGGTCTATAGTCTGTTGACGGGGAAATATGTCTAGCCAACAATAGGGGATCTCCCTGGTAAGAAGTCCCAACTAGACTCTAAACCGTTTGTGATAGGGATCCTGTCTAGGGTGTGGGTCCGGCTACCGCTTGATTTACCTTTCCTTTGGATGCGATCAAACTCTGTAAACCTATGGACACACGCTTATTCGGATGATACAAAACACATAATCGATGAGTCTTAATGAACATATAAAACTACGAGTAGCAAGATGAGTACTAAAGCATGTATCCGAAGGAAACGCTGTCAAAAGCATGTCATTAGGGTCATGCTCGCAAAAGCCATTCTAGCCATAGGAGAAACAATTATGTGTGGCAGAACACCCTTTACTTCCTTGAATGATTTCAGAGATGATATAAATGGCAGCAAGAAAAGTTGCTAACATTCATAGAAGAAGCAGTTTAAGCTTAAAATCATTAATAAATATTTAGAGAACTATAATGCATCAATGATGTAATGGAAAACACAGTTTCATTGATCAAAATATATTAGAAACATAAGCGGAATACTCATAGTGTTCACACATGAGTCTACATCATATCCAACAAGTGCTTGTATTCATATTCAAAAGTGTAGTCCTTCTATACAATTATCTATCCTCCAATGGAGTCCCAAAGAAAAATCCTTGTACAATGTCCCGAAGGAAGTATTTATAGAACAAAACTCACCTTTTGGGCTTCCCTGAATTTTCGTCTTCCAGACCGTTGGGCTGCCTCGCGACTTAGTAGATTTTGCGACCTACGACCTCGGCCACTATTGCGACCTACGACGCCACTGGATTTTGCGACTTGCGACCTCGAGCAATCCATGACCTCCTCGCAACTCGGTGGACGTCGCATAGTCGGGTAGTCGCAACAGTTGAAGTCTGCCTTAGATGTGTTGTTTTGCGACCTTGCGGCTTCATCGGATTTTGCGACCTGCGACCTCTAACAATATGTGACCTGCGACCTTTGGGAATTTGCGACCTGCAGCTTGGTGTTTTATCCCTTCTACATTTCTCTTTCAGAGATATCAGAACCTTGTTCTCTGGAGGACAGCCTTAGCTCTCGCCACATGAAACAATAGCTTCTATCTGCTAGTGATGCCATTGTTGTGCTAAGGGAATTTGTATGAGTTGATAAGTGGGAGAGTGGTGTTTCTGTTTCGAGCGATATACTGAGCATCCACATACGCGGGTTTTGTTGTTGGTTTGAAACCCAGCTGTGCATCTTCTAGCAGCTCTCTTCCTTTGGGAGGACATTACTGTTTCCTTATGTTACCTGCAAGAAAAACAAAGTAAATCAACATTGTTTTTTCCTCATATTATCTGCAAATAAACAAATTTAAATCAGCCATATATATACATATATATATATGTGTGTGTGTGTGTGTGTATACACACGTTAGGGAATCAACATAAGAAATGCAATAATTTTATCACAGCTAAAATCAGTTGGACCCCCGTGTAGTCATGTCTTGCATAAAAATGTATAAACAACTCGTGTATGCTTATACCAAACTTGCATCTCGTAAAGATTCCTCCTGGGGAATTATGAAAGTTAGCGGCCTGTGTCAAGTTTGACCAAACGGTTAACTCTTCTTGTTCCAAGGAATAGCCATTCCTTTACCTGGTTGGCTGGATTCTTTACCAAAAATTAACACATATGTTAGGGGGTCTACTACGTGGTTTGCAATGCATTTGGTGTGCTGTAGCCACGCTCTTCCTAAAAAATTTATTACACAATTTAGAGGCAACCATGTGCTATAATCCAACCACAAGGATACGTCCTCAAAATGAGGCTCCACGTGTTCTTGCAAGCATTATCTTCTTAGGGACATAAATAATAAAACACCCATCCTTCACAGCAATGGTTTTGCATGAGATCGCAACCTTGGCATGGAGGTCGCGCAGTCAGAAAGTCACGCTTGGTGTGGGCTCTCCTGGGTGCGACCTTGCGACTTGGCGACTCAGGAGAGGTCGTAGAGTCACATTGACGGTAAGTCGCATCCCTGAGTCCTAAGAGGAGCTGTGACTATGCGACCCAAGAGCGACTGCGACTTGAGCAGGTCGTAAGGTCGCGTTCTCATGTTCCTGGTTCCTTGAAGCGTGCGACTTGGTGTTATGAGGCTGTAACACCCACAACTATGTGGCTGTGGAGGGGGAATATGACTGCTCAAAATGCATTGGGACCACCGATTTCAAATCCACAAGCTGGGTACTTCTGCAAATATGTTTTGATGTTGCAGCCCACACAGCAACGCAGTGCGATTGATGAAGCTTAGAACCCAAGCTAATGCTGAAAACACATTCGGCGCTTCCCATTATAGCTGCGTTTAAAGGGATGCCTCACGCGAGTTCGTGGCTACAGCTAACATGCCATGTCCTATTAGAATTCCCTGGAAACTTGAGTTTCTGATGTTACTTCCTTGCGACTTCAATGACCCGCGGCTAAATGCAATTATTTCCTAGACGTGATCGCATGAATGTAGCCTCGGCATTGGGACTCGATGAGGTCGCTGAGCAGTAGCGTCCACACATTCTAGGTCGTATTCTTCCTTTCAGGCTGGCCGCAAATGGCCTTCGTCAGGTTGTGCTCTCTCTCCCTTTCATGGCCTCGAATGATGCTATATTGAGATGCCGCGGATGTATTTTTTTTATCCCCCCTTCATGATCTTCCCAAGGTTTAGTGAGGAGGGATCTTGATACCGTTAGCATACAAATTTCTTTACCCAAATTTTCCTTACGCAAATGCGCCCATGCCGTGCAGCATTTTTAGGACTTCACGGGACATAGCTCTTTGAGTGTCCAATAAAGTATGCTTTTTATGGAGTTGGCTTTAGGCCCATGTTGACCCATGAATTTATTTTGTAATGCACAAACCATTCAAATTATCCTTCATTATTTACATCCTTAAGTACTTATTTGAAATGCGCGGTCCCTTTGCGATGGTTATCATGAAGATTCTGAGGTTTTTTTGGATGTGATGGAAAAATTGAAAACTCATCCTTGCAGTGTTTTTTAATGATGTGGTAGTGGGCTCTTTAATGAAACGGATATGTTGTCGAATGTATGTTGATAGCATTTTTGACCGATCTCCATAAATTCAACCGTATTAAGATTTGTTGACCATCGTTCCTTGATTGATTTGAGATTTTTTATTATTAATCCATTCGCTGTCATTTTCCACATGGTAATGATCGATGCATTCCAAGATCAAAAACCTGTTGGAATGAATATGTATGCAACTCCCTTAGCTTCAAGGTAGGAAACATAATCTCCAGTGTAACAATCTTTCTTGCTTGAACTAAGGGGGTCCTTTCACCATAGATTTTTTTATCTGGTAAATAGCTGAAATCTGATGCAATTAAGACATATTTGGTAGTGCTCCTTTCAAAACCTCTGATAGTTGCAGGCAACCTTTAGACAATGTCCATGCACCCTTTAATTAGTGGATCTCTCGAGGGTCTGAATATCTCCGAGAAGGAAGACTTGTGCTGCTCCCTCTTAAGCCGGACCTCCATCCAAGGAGAAATTTGATCTTCGCTATAGATAAGGTCATGTGGAAAATTTTCAAGAACCTCAAGCATTATAACCCAACATGGCTACGCATTCACATTACCCCATCCGCGTCTGTCAGTTGCATCCCGAAATTATACATGAAAATGTTTTACATGACTTTTCACTTCACCAATAGTCTCAACTTGTTTCTTTTCCAAAGCTGGACTAGTTTTTACAGATGATTTTCATCCGCCTCGACGAGGTTTTCAACTGTAGACTTATTTCTCATCCCTATATGGACAAGGTATGGAGGTGCCTTGTTTCGCAACTGTTCCCTTGTTGTTTTAGTTTCTTTGTAATATCCCTTTTTAGGAATATCTAGCAATCCATGGCTAGAAAACACATTTTCCGAAAATGGAGGCAGCAGGATTTGATACCAAGACCTGGATCCCTTAGACCAATTTGTCTATGAAAAAATCCAAGGATTGGGATCAATGAAATCCTTTTAGAGTGGTGAGACAAGCCTCCCACACCTAGTTCCTCTCAGAAAGTGCCCAAAGTATGGGGCTGCAACAATTTATGAACATACAAGGAATCCACAACGTTATTTTAATGAGCCAGGGCACATGAAGATGAAAATATATGAACAATGTATAATATAGAAGAAATAGAATACATTGCTTTGAGGAATCACTCACTCAAGCTAGGCAATGAGAGCCTCAATAAGACATGTACATCAAATGTGATAAAACACTGCTATATAAATTTGCCCTAGCTATGGCAGCGCTGTCTATAGGAGACACAACAACATATAATATGAAAATACAATGATATATCAATGACAGCTCAAGAAATGAGGGGGAGCAAGCTCTCAACCCCTGAAAACACTAATACAACAATCCTTAGGAGGATTGGCTACAATACATGTACAAAATAGGAAAATACAATAATGTCGGAGTTACTGAGCAACAACAACTCAAAACTTGAAATAGATGGAGAAGGCTGAAATGGCTGCAAAAAATGAATAACCCTCCTCCAATGGAAATCTGAAGTGAAAGGCTGATCCCTTCACCTAAGATCTCACCCTCTAACTATCTGTTAATCCCTCACAGCAAATGCTCTCCAAGAATAACACTTTCTAAGAGAGGGAATACGCTGCATATGATGGAAAGTGGTTGGCCTGGTGCCAAAGATGGTGGAATAAGCTCATGAACCTCCTTTGCTGATCTCCCAAAGGGATGGAAGCTCCCTCATCTGAAAAACTAGCGAAGGATGGTGTTGTAGAAAACCTCCCCAGCAACACCCAACAACAATGCATAATATCCAGCTGAAACTGTGTTTATGAAGAAGGATGATGCTTGAACACAATGTCTGAATATAGGGAATGGAGTGTAATCTCCAAGAGCTACTCAATAAGGAGAGGAAATCCTAAACAGGAATTTCCCGACAATTCTTGCTAAGCAGCAAGAAGTTGCAGCAAGTCCACTGGACCAAAGATGAATAATACTCAAGATGATTTGCAATGGCTACCTTGCCCTCCTTTTAAACAATGTGAACTCCCTCTCAATGGACCCCACTCATTAGGGTTTCCTTCCTCTAGAATCTTCCCCCTTATCCCACTTCGCTGGCCCACAATGTGTTCTTCACCTCATGCTACTGTGCAGTTTGACTTGGTCAAACTTGACCTAGCCTTCTTGCAAAGCCCCATTTCACACATGGAGGTGTGAAATACAGCTCTATAAGTGATCCTCCCTCATACCAAGAGGATTTTTATTACCTATTCATGAAATGAATAGGTCTCCTACCCATTTTATTTATCTCCTATGTGGAAATGGAAAAAATTAATGTTCCATAAAAATTCGAAACATTACATTCTTACCCTCGGTGTGATGATGATATTGTTGGGTTTACCATGCGTGGGATTGTCCTGCATGAGACATTATAATATCCGTTAGTTTGTAATTACCTTTTAGAGGATGATGCCCCTCAACTAATATACATGAGCTTATGAGCTTAAATGAAGTACCCAAACAAAATTCCTAATCATCCATGGTGAGAGGGCTTCTAACGAATATACTTAATGCACAGAGAAGTTTCCATTCGAGTGTATGCATGATGATCCTCCCACACATGGCATGGCTACGGAAAAATAATCTCATCATGATGGTGAGAAGGTTCAAAGACTACAGGCCGGGTCAAAAACCCTAATGGCTAAGTGAGCAGGGGGACCTGAAATTTTAAATATACCCAAAATTTTGGGTGGTGTTGTAGCAACTACAACAAATGGTGAACCACTAGTAGAATCACGCATCTCTGTCAATGTCCCAACAATAGTCTGAGTCCATATGGGTACGCAAGGGAAAATTGGACAAGCTGTGTGGGTATCCCTTTTGTATTACTTTGACCTTTACATATATGCCCAGTCTTTGTGCCTCAGCTAGGTCTCATTAATCAGAACGTGTCGAAGTGGAAGTTCACGGATGATAATGGTTGGTTGATGATGTGGAGAGTAGGGAAGTGGGCTTATTATATTCATAATTTTAAAATAGGTTTCTAGTGTTGCTCCGCTACCAGCAGGCCTGGACAGTACCCTGGCGGATTCACTTCAAGAAATCACAAATGTTTCTCCGCTGCCAGTGAGCCTGGTCAGTACCCCGGCGGAGTCGTTGCATTACCTCTCTGCGTAGGAAGCCTTTCTTAATCCTTTACCATTATTTTTTTCATGTGCTTGTAGCACTTATTTTAATGTGCTCGTGGCACTTATTTTGCATGGGCGGATGAGGGATCTTGACTTATTTTACAGGTGAGAGAGGTTGTTTCTTGTTTGACAGAAACTGAAAGATATTCTGATTTGGGTTTGCCCTCATGCCAAGTCTTCACATCCCATCTACCACCCATAGGAGAAATGTGAAAAATAGATCATTAAGATGCTTGAGACTATGTTGGGCACAAGGCTCGGGTTACGGGTATAGGCCATTCGAACTCGCTAGGGTTCCCCACAAGCAACCGGCTCATAGTTCCATGGCCAATGAATTTAAACTCATAGGTATTATGTTGGGAACGCGACTTTGATGACCTGTCCTGTGAGAAGCCGCCTCTTGAGGTAACCACTGCAACCTCACGCAAATAATGGAGTTATGGTTTCAACAATTGGGGCAAACAAGTGAACAAGGTCATCAAGGTTTCAATGAGGGCTTATGCATCGGCATGCAATATACGTGAACTCTCCAAGCCACATTAATAACCAATGCGAATGATGCGAGGAAGAAAGCACACAATGCAATGTAATCGACAAGGCTTATGAAACCATGCAATGCCATGTGTGAGAAGGATCAACTATTTACCGATGGAAAATAAGGAAAATCACATGCAGTGATTATCTGACATTATGTGGCAACAAGCATACTGAAAAAACATGAGAGCAAAAATAAATGGAAAATTATAATGCATAAACTATTGACTGCAAGAAAAGACAACAAGCATAACTTTAAACCCTAAAGCAAAACTTTCGCATGTAAACATAATTAACAACTTGAACTAACAAATTTTATTAGAAAATCATAGCTAGCCTAATCAAAACCCTATTTTAACCAAAGAGGCGATCGGGTTATGTGAAATCAGCTTTCCAGTGCAGCCACCGCATTAGTTCCCACCCTGCAAGAACAACAATGTCCGCAATCAGAGCCAGCATACAAAATCATGCACCAACAACAAGACTTACCTGAAGAGCATGTGTGATAGCAAGAAGGTCATGGCTACTTACCAGAGAATGTGCCAGAATGGATTGTGCTAGCTGGATTTCTCTTTCATCCTGATACATAGAAGTATGTATTTGAAACATAAAATCATTTATCAATGACACACATCCATCCACGCAAAACCTTAGGTCCGACGGAAGCGGGGAAAATAATTGCCTATTTGCAGGTATATTAATTGGATAGGATTCGTCAAACCCGCCAGAAATCTCATCATGATTTTGAGGATGATCACTTTGATAGACCCAAAAAATAGGCATCCGCCAGGCGAATTTGAGATGCTTGCGAATCCACTTGCAGAAACCCTAATTTTGAAAGCCCTTATTCGAAGTTGTCCCTGGGTTTTGTCGAGGATGCGAGGATCCAGAGCAAACTTCAGTGGAGGTTGACATTCCTCACCGTCTTGGACAAGATCCGGACCTTCGAGAAGGGGGCTTCCAAACTTAGATGGTTTCGTGAGATTAACTGACGAATGGGTGTGATCATCAATTGTAGTGATTGGAAAAGTGTCAGTGGAATTTATATCAATTCGGCCAAATGTTTGCACACTGGCGGATTGAAAATCCAATGTATCAGATTCTTTAGATTTCCCAGGATGGGGTGAATTGACTGGAATATTTTCAGGCAGTAGAGAGGTTTTCCAAACATAACACGCTTGCACCTGAGTGCAACTGGTACTGGATGGGAAAAAACTGAAAAGATTAGAGACCATGGCCGGTGTTTTCCTTCCAGTGAATAAATTAGGGTATATCGGTTGTTGCATACCAGCTATTAGGGGAAAGGAATATGTGCTCAGGGAAACATCACTCAAACGGAAGACCTGCCTAGATGAGCTGATATCCGATGTGGTTATGCTGAGAGGAGTGTGATGCATGGGAATCATCATTTCAAAAACCCTAATTCGAGAAACCCTGGTTGGATCTATTTGAGGGGTCTCATCAGGATCTGAAGAACTTGAGGTAATAGCCAGTAGAAGCTGAATTGCTTCGATTTCCTGATAGTTCCTTGAATATTCACAAAGCGGATCATCAAATTTTGGTGGCTTCATATGTTAGACAAATAGATACAAATGACGGTCCTCAGCGGCATGAGTGAATATGTTTTCAGATAAGTAGTGATCACTGGAGCTATTGATTCGATCAAGCTGGGTACTTGGCACGTTAGGCTCCCCGGGAGTTAACAATTGGGATGGATCAATAAAAGAGATATCTTGAGGTTGCCAAGACAGGAAGTCACCCCTTTGGTTGTTTAAATATTTAGGATGAAAAAGATCAGATATAAGAGATTCATCAATTTTGTTACGTGATTGTGAAACACCACCCGCGTGCTTTTGATTGTTGCCAATACCAGTACAAGAAAATTTTGAATGACTTGAAGAAATTACTAGTGCGGAAAGCTCATGAAATAAATCAGAGAATAATGGCTAAAAAGATTCAGATGCGTGGGTATCAACCGTGTAAGGACTTTCATCTTGCACATCAGTGTCATCCGGAGTGAAAAATGGTCTTGCATGCCTAGGACAGTCCAATGATTTTGTAAAGTCAACTGTATCTGGGACAAGAGTCAATTTATTATTAGCATGCGAATAAGATTTAGGACTGTGTCCAGGGAAACATTCAGTGGACTCAAGATAGGTTTCATGAATCGGGAGAGATAATGGGCCACTATGGTTTTCAAGCTCTGATTCGACATGGTGCGTGAAATATTCAGAGGTGGCACAACAGGTTTTAACTTCTTGCACATGTCTATCATTGCTCAAAACTTTCGAGGTCACAACTCCACTACATGGAAATTCAGGAGTATGAACAGGAATATCACAAATAGTAATACTCTCCTTGGAGGCTTGAATGTGGTCTGGACTCGGGGAGATGGAAAAGGAAACATTAGGGACAAAGTCTGAACAGCTGGAAACCTGCGGGTTGTCATAGGGAACACTAGGATCAGGCTTGGTTTCTAATTGAAATTTTTCAAGGGAAACGAAAATCACATACCTGAACCGTTCACTTAAAAATTTCTAGTCAACATCTTTTTCAGGGAACTCAAAACAATAATGAAAAAATCTGATAGAGAATTCATCTAGAGGTTCCTGAGGTTCCATTCTGATGTCATTTAAATTTATTAACACATTCTAAAAATCGTACCTGTGAAAAGCATGTTGTAATTCACCTGCGAGCTGCTCGTACGAATGGATAGAAGCTTCCGACAATGTGTGGCACCATTGCTTAACGCGACCTTCGAGAGTGAGGGATAGAAGAACACAAGTCAACCCTTCATTGTCAATTTCGTAGCACTCACAAAATTCACAAAAATCTAAGAGGTGTTTGGTTATGGAAACTCCGTTTTCACCATCGAATTTTAATTGGGACAAGTGACACATAAGTTCATCGGGGATTGAGCATTGAGGCTCATAGAAATTCGACAAACATCTCAGGAGAATGATTTGGGGACGAGCCATTACAGATATGAGATTAACTGCAGGATCTAAGGGCTCAACTTGTCATCAGGCCCTCCTTCTATCGCCAATTCTGTTGACGGGAAAATATGTCCGGCCAACAACAGGGGATCTCCCCGGTAAAAAGTCCCAACTAGACTCTAAACTGTTTGTGATAGGGATCCCGTCCGAGGTGTGGGTCCGGCTACTGCTTTATTTTCCTTTCCTTTGGATGTGATCGAACTCAGTAAACCTGTGGACACATGCTTATTGGGATGATACAAAACACGTGATCGATGAGTCTTAATGAACATATAACACTAAGAGTAGCAAGAGGAGTACTAAAGCATGTGGCTAAAGGAAATGCTGTCAACAACATGTCATTAGGGTCATGCTCGCAAAAGCTGTTCTAGCCACAGTAGAAACAATTCTGTGCGGCAGAACACCCTTCACTTCCTTGAACGATTTCAGAGATGATATAAATGCCAGCAAGAAAAGTTGTTAACATTCATAGAAGAATCAGTTTAAGCTTAAAATCATTAATACATGTTTAGAGAACTATAATGCATCAATGACGTAATGGAAAATGCAATTTCATTAATCAAAAGATATTAGAAACATAAGTGGAATACTCATAGTGTTCACACATCAGTCTACATCAGATCCAACAAGTGCTTGTATTCATATTCAAAAGTGTAGTCCTTCTATACAATTCTATATCCTCCAATGGAATCCCAAAGAAAAGTCCTTGTACAATGTCCCGAAGGAAGTATTTATAGAACAAAACTCGCCTTTTGGGCTTCCATGACTTTTCTTCTTCCTGACCGTTGGGCTGCCTCGTGACTTAGTAGATTTTGCGACCTGCAACCTCACCCATTGTTGTGACCTGCGACCCCATTGGATTTTGTGACTTGCGACCTCGAGCAATCCATGACTGCCTCGCGACTCAGTGGAGGTCGCACAGTTGGGTAGTCGCAACAGTTGAAGCCTCCCTCAGATGTGCTGTTATTCGACCTTGTGACTTCATTGGATTTTGCAACCTACGACCTCTAACAATCTACGATCTGTGACCTTTGGGAATTTGCGACCTGCAGCCTGGTGTTTTATCCCTTCTACATTTCTCTTTTGGAGATATCAGAACCTTGTTCTCTGGAGGACAGCCTTAGCTCTCACCACGTGAAACAATAGCTTCTATCTGTTGGTGATGCCATTGCCGTGCTAAGGGAATTTGTATGAGTTGATAAGTGGGAGAGTGGTGTTTCTGTTTCGAGTGAGATACTGAGAATTCGCATAACGTGGGTTTTATTGTTGGTTTGAAACCCAGATGTGCATCGTCTTGCAGCTCTCTTCCTTTGGGTGGACATTACTGTTTCCTTATGTTACCTGCAAGAAAAACAAAGTAAATCAACACTGTTTTTTCCTCATATTACCTGCAAATAAACAAATTTAAATCAGCCACACACACACACACACACACACACACACACACACACACACACACATATATATATATATATATGTATGTACGTATATATGTATATGTATATATATGTATATATACACACGTTAGGGAATCAACATAAGAAATGAAATAATTTTATCATAGTTAAAATCAGTTGGACCCCTGTGTAGTCCTGTCTTGCATAAAAATGTATGAGCAACTCATGTATGCTTATACCAAACTTGCTTCTCGTAAAGATTCCTCCTGGGGAATTATGAAAGTTAGCAGCCTGTGTTAAGTTTGACCAAATGGTAAACTCTTCTTGTTCCAAGGAATATCCATTCCTTTACCTGGTTGGCTAGCTTCTTTACCAAAAAATAATGCATACGTTAGGGGGTATGCTACGTGGTTTGCAATGCATTTGGTGTGTTTTAGCCACGCTCTTCCTAAATAATTTATTACACACTTTAGAGGCAATCATGCGCTAGAATCCAACCACAAGGATACGTCCTCAAAACGAGGCTCCACGTGTTCTCGCAAGCATTATATTCTTAGGGACGTAAATAATAAAACACCCATCCTTTGCAGCAATGGTTTTGCATGAGGTCGCAACCTTGGCGTGGAGGTCGTGCAGTCGGAAAGTTGTGCTTGGTGTGGTCTCTCCTGGGTGTGACCCTGCAACTTGGAGACTTAAAAGAGGTTGCAGAGTCACATTGACGGTAAGTCGCATCCCTGAGTCTTAAGAGGAGCTGCGACTATGCAACCCAAGAGCAGCTGTGACTTGAGTAGGTTGCAAGGTTGTGTTCTCATGTTCCTGGTTCCTTGAAGTGTGTGACTTGGTGTTATGAGGCTGTAACACCCACAACTGTGCGGCCGTGGAGGGGGAATATGACTGCTCAAAATGCATTGGGACCGCCAATTTCAAATCCACAAGCTGGGTACTTCTGCCAATATATTTTGATGTTGCCGACCCACAAAGCAACGCAGAATGATTGATGAAGCTTGGAACCCGAGCTAATGCTGAAAACACATTCGAAACTTCCCTTTAATGTTGCTTTTAGAGAGATGCCTCACGCGAGTTTGTGGTTGCGGCTAACATGCCGTGTCCTCTTATAAATCCCTGGAAACCTGAGCTTCTGATGTTACTTCCTTGTGACTTCGATGACCTGCGACTAAATGCAATTATTTCCTAGACGTGATCGCATGAATGTAGCCCTGGCATTGCGACTCGATGAGGTCGCTGAGCAACAACGTCCACGCATTCCGGGTCGTATTCTTCCTTCGAGCTGGCCACAAATGGACTTCGTCAGGTCGTGCTCTCTCTCCCTTGCATGGCCTCGAATGATGCTATATTGAGATGCCGCGGATGTATTTTTTTTATCCCCCCTTCATGATCTTCCCAAGGTTTAGTGAGGAGGGATCTTGATAACGTTAGCGTACAAATTTCTTTACCCAAATTTTCCTTATGCAAATGCGCCCATGACATGCAACGTTTTTAGGACTTCATGGGACATAGCTCTTTGAGTGTCCAATAAAGTATGCTTTTTATGGAGTTGGCTTTAGGCCCATGTTGACCCATGACTTTATTTTGTAATGCACAAACCATTCAAATTCTCCTTCATTATTTACATCCTTACGTACTTATTTGAAACGCAGGGTCCCTTTGCGATGGTTACCATGCAGATTCTGAGGTTTTTTTGGACGTGATGGAAAAATTGAAAACTCATCCTTGCAGTGTTTTTTAATGATGTGGCAGTGGGCTCTTTAATGAAACGGATACGTTGTCGAATGTATGTTGATAACATTTTTGACCGATCTCCATAAATTCAGCTGTATTAAGATTTGTTGATCGTCGTTCCTTGATTGGTTTGAGAGTTTTTATTATTAATCCATTCACTGTCATTTTCCGCATGGTAATGATCGATGCATTCCAAGATCAAAATCCTTTTGGAATGAATATGTCTGCAACTCCCTTAGCTTCAAGGTAGGAAACATAATTTCCAGTGTAATAATCTTTCTTGCTTGAACTAAGGGGGTCCTTTCACCATAGATTTTTTTTATCTGGTAAATAGCTGAAATTTGATGCAATTTAGACATATTTGGTAGTGCTCCTTGCAAAACCTCTGATAGTTGCAGGCAACCTTTCGACAATGTCCATGCACCCTTTAATTAGTGGATCTCACAAGGGTCTGAATATCTCCGAGAAGGAAGACTCGTGTTGCTCCCTCTTAAGCCGGACCTCCATCCAAGGAGAACTTTGATCTTCGCTATAGATAAGGTCATGTGGAAAATTGTCAAGAAACTCAAGCATTATAACCCAACATGGTTGCGCATTCACATTACCCCATTCATGTCTGTCAGTTGCATCCCGACTTTCTACATGAAAATGTTTTACATGACTTTTCACTTCACCAATAGTCTCAACTTGTTTCTTTGCCAAAGTTGGACTAATTTTTACAGATGTTTGTCATCCGCCTCGACGAGGTTTTCAACTGTAGACTTATTTCTCATCCCTATATGGACAAGGTATGGAGGTGCCTTGTTCCGCAACTGTTCCCTTGTTGTTTTAGTTTCTTACCCTCGGTGTGGTGATGATATTTTTGGGTTTACCATCCGTGGGATTGTCCTACATGAGACATTATAATATCCGTTAGTTTGCAGTTACCTTTTAGAGGATGATGCCCCTCAACTAATCTACATGAGCTTATGAGCTTAAATGAAGTACCCAAACAAAATGCATAATCATCCATGGTGAGAGGGCTTCTAAAGAATATACTTAATTCACAAAGAAGTTTCCATACGAGTGTATGCATGATGATCCTCCCACACATGGCGTGGCTGCGGAAAAAGAATCTCGTCATGATGGTGAGAAGGTTCAAAGACTACAGGCCGGGTCAAAAACCCTAATGGCTAAGCGAGCAGGGGAAGCCGAAATTTTAAATATACCCAAAATTTTGGGTGGTGTTGTAGCGACTACAACATAGTCACAGGTTGAAAGAAGATTTGAAATTCTTAAATACCATTTCCGACAAACATACATGAAGTTAAATGTTACTTCAATTATCTTATTAAGCATGTTGGTATATAGTTGTTTCTTTACTAGAAAAGCTTCACTATTGTATAACAAGGAAGTTGTTTGCGACAAGTTCCTTGAGATTGACAAAGAAGCTGCTAGATATTAGATTGATATATCAGAGAATATAAAAGAAAAACTTTGTGCTATTCTATAAATTATGTAGTCTGCAAAATAACTCCTAAAGAAAAAAACAATAAAAGTGAAAAATATGGGTTATTAGGAAAGTATTGTAAAAGACAACGGTAGGTTACAAGGATTAGTGGCATACTCTAGTTAAAACAATGGAATGTTAACTAGCAGTAATATGTACCTGTTGGAAGGCTAGAAAATGGTAACCATGAGTGTGTTTAAATATGATATAGTATATTTTCTCTTGATTACTGGCAGAGAATCATAGAGTAACAGAAGTAAGGGTTAATAGGAAGAAGAGACACCAAGAAATGTTCTCGGAAAATTATCCGGAATATTCTAGCTAATTAGTTCTATAAACAATTAATACTTCAATAAAAGACAACTATTTGTGAGCTGTTCGGGGAAAATAGGAGCACTTCAAAGGCTCGTTAAATTTAAAAATAAATATTTAGCATAGAAACATGGTGGAAAAGAGTCCAACACCATAGTAATAAGAAAATGGATGAAAATTAAAATACTTTTGATAGTGATTGTGCTATCATGTTAACTTAAGAAACAAGGTGTAAGTGGAAATAGATAGATTCATAATAAGTTAATGCCCACTGGATATATTTAAATTTTAGAAGTCATAAAACATGGAAAACAATAATCATATACAACTTTTCAAATGGTAGAAAAATTGAGAGTAGTGTAGACATAACAAAGCATTCAAATTTATGTTATAATTACAGATTAAGTAATATACATATCTTTACAGAAATTTGAAAAATCGTATACTAACCGGGAAAACATTTAGGAAGACAATAAACAAAGAATTCTAAAATGTATCGATGTACTATTTATATATATACCACAATAGATACACTATGTAAGTAGTACGATAAGTAAATCCCAAGTTCTATTAAACAAAAATTGGCATGGTGATATGATTGATATCAAGTGAAAACCATATAGCTAAAGAACTCTGAATTTTACTACCACCAAAGGTATATTTGAACATAGTTAAACATACAATAATATTATCACCATTTATAAGTTACAAAATTCCCTTGAATCTTTCTGAACAGGCTTAGCACATTAATATATTTCATAGTTCACAAATAGTAATTAATAAACTACGCCCATTCATGATGTGTAAATATCGTGGTCATAGGACCACGCTGGAACCTCAATGAACAAGGATACTCTAGGCCATGAATAATGCCGCTATGGTTCCTGAATACAATGGAAAATACCAACATATGTTTAACGAACCAGTGATTGTAGTAGAAGAGTGACAGAGAAGTCACCCGACATCATTTCAATAATTTTTTTTATGTATAATACTAATCCTAAAAGGGAAAAGTGATGTTAAAATTGATACCAATTAGAGGGATACTGGACCTGTAGCGAGTGTATGTATACAAACCTTGAATAGGTGGATTAATTGAATCAATGAGGAGGTGTCTAAAATGGCCATAAGGATTGCTAGCCCTTGAAATAAAAACAAAGATGTTATCTTTAACTCTGCAGAACAAATGTCGATGTAAATAAAAACCCAAAAATAATAATGTTAGAGGAGAATTGGTTTAATTAAACTGGTTAAAATGAGTGCACAATAACTTCTTGAGAAAAAAATTGTATAATACGTCCATGGTCAACCCTGCAGAGGGAAAATATGGAGAGAAGTGATCAAATCACTGAAAGCGTCTTTCCCTTTAAAGATTACGAGTTATATTAAAACCAATACCTATAGGATTCAAAGCAAATTCCCAAAACTTACCAGTTGAATTAGGAAAATGATAGGAGAAGGTGTGGTTTACCGTGTATGTTTCATATGGTTCTACCATAAAGAGTGGACACTGAGGCGATCGCCAAGTTGTTCCAAGAGATGCCAAAAATGGTCAACCACCAAAGAAACAAAGAAAACGAAAGGAAAATTGCAATGTAAATGAGGAAACCCCAATAATAATGGAGAATTACAGTAATAATAAGACCTTGTAGAAATAAATAGTGAAGGATGTGATACTCTACCTTGAATAGTTAGTCACACTACCGAATTATTCTAGGTTACTGATCTTCTTTGGGGATATGAGAAATCCTTTGTTTGGATAATCTTCAATAATGAAGGATTTTCTCAAGAATAGAATATGATCACAATGAAAAAAATAAACTCCATTAGGGAAAGGAGCATCGTGGTACTCACATGTTCAGAGCTGACAAAAGAAGAATTTCGAGTTCATCTTCTTGATGGAGGAGGCAGGAGCAAAAACGTCGTAAGAGAGAAGGGTTGTAAGGATTTGGAGGAACATGTTTCCAACGTTTTCCAATGCTCCTCAAGAGTATATTATGATCGATATATATAGATTAAATTTGTTATAGTGCAAATATTAGAAACTATTAGCATATATAAACATCAATAGAACGCATGGAAGTGGGGCTATCGGAATTTTTACCACACTTATTAAAAATAAAGGATATCCACCTTATAAGAAATGTGTAGAGAATATTTAAGAATAAAACATTTGAATTAGGATTGGATAAGTTCTCATGTTGTGTCTAGATAGGCATGATAATAGAGATGAGATAAGGGATTTTAATCTAGTGAAATGTTGAATGATAGATGTTCAAAAAAAAAAAAAAAAGGTTAAATATAGGTACATGAAAAAATTCTACTGGACTCTCATAATAGCTGCAATAACATCTATTAGGTAATACATTCAATAACCATTCATTTAACTATTAAAACATGTTAATCGATAACTAAAATTTATCAAAAAACCATGCTCCAACCAAGTCAGGGACTTCCACCTACCACTTGTTCATAGATTTTGCTTAACCAAATATTTATTTCATCCAATCCCCCTCGTGCCATATTCCAAGCATGAATGTGGGACTCATAACGAAACAAAAATAATTCCTTAGGATTTGCTGCATATCCCTCCATTACCGAGCACGTGATTTCTAGGCCTGAAGCAAGCACTTGCTCAACCAGGATTTACAACAATCCCACCATTACGAGTTAAGGGATTCCTAGGCCTAGAAAAATAAATATACACTACTGGGCCTTACCGCGATCCCACCAAAATCGGTCAAGATATCATTAGGCTTTAAACAAGATTGGATGCCTTTGGATTTATTCACCAATACCTTGAAGAATTTTCCTGTCTCCACCCTCAATATTTACCGCATATCCTACCATTACTGGTTAGGTCAAGGGATCTCTAGCCCCTTCAGAATTTTCTTGAGACCACATCATCCAATTCCAAAATCTTCCAGCAATAAAAAGCTCAACCAAGTAAAAGAACCCCATCACAAAATGGCTATCCGGAAATGGAAGGTAAGATTAAAACCATTGTCACAGTTGGAAAAACCCATGTGAGTGACAACAAGAGAACCAAATACACACATGCTTGCACCATGGATGCCAAAAATCTCAAGGAAATATTACATGAAACTTGATGCCTCCAAATTAATCCTGATATAGATGCTTGATCCAAATTTTCCTTGCTTGATCCTTGCTTTCCTTTGGTTTATTGTCCTACCTTTTCCTTATTTTCTCCAATGATATAGTGCTCTAAGAATTCTCTAAGTGTATGAGAGAGATTATAAAATAGATATCTAAAACTAAACTGACAAAACGTTGTGAATTGATCCTCAAAATAATTTTTATTATTGAGGCCTCTATTTTATTCAATGTACTCTATTTTTCCTTCAATTGTCCTAGCATGCAATCTTGTGACATTTCACCTCCCTTTTCTCCTAATTTCTTTTGTTTCATAAATAAATTTGAATTAATTCATCTTTTCCTTTCCAAATTGTTTTCCAATGTTTTTTACATTTTCCCCTTAGCCATAATAAACTAAATGAACACCCACTAGGATTTTTTAACCAACATTCAACTTGGAATATATGTCCCATGACCTTGGTATTATTTTCTTGTTATTAACATTATTACATGAAATATTAACCCAGGATTGTTACATACCCCTCCCTTTAGGGGAACACCATCCGTGGTGTTCTATGGCACCTACATCCAACAAAACCATTGAAAACAAAAATATATTGCCCGTGGATCTTTATAACCCAGCTCGATCTAGTATTTACAATGAAAAACATTGTGAAAAACAAAACGAACATGAAAACCATGAAAACATAACAACCATACTTCTTATTAGATATTTATAACACAAATCATTGTGGTATTTACAATAAAAACCATACGTAAATATATATACATATAACGAAAATCCTTTGCCTCAACCGAGAAAAAATGAAGGATACATATTCAACATCTGATCAAACATCTCCCATGTAGCTTCATCAGGCCCAAAGTTCTTCCACTACACATTAAATTTCTCGATTACTTCATTCTATAACATCGTCATATTTTTCTTCAAAATGAACTGAGGGTTTGAATCGAATTATCCTTTTGGATCCATCAACAATACAAAACATTCAATCACATGATCAACATATTTGGCATATATTTTAAGTAGTTAAACATGGAAAACATCATCGACTTTCACTATCAGAGGTAGCGCAAGTATGTATGACACTCAACCAATCCTCTTGAAGATGTCAAAAGGCTCGCAATACCGAGGTTCCAACTTAGCACATGATCCAATCCTCAAGGAGATATTTTCGGGATTTATGCGTAAGTACACCTGTTCCAAAACCTAAAACTCCTTAAATACCCTCAGTTGATATGCATAAATATTCTTCATGTCTTATGTTGCCTTTATATTATTCTTGACAACTTTCATATCTTATTCCATTTCTTCGATATGTTCGGTCCTCTCAATACCTTGTTCACTAGATCACTCCAACTAATGGGAGTATTACAAATTAACCCATAAAGGGCCTCAAACCGACTCATCCTTACTGACTCCCGATACCCGTTTTTGTAAGTAAACTCAACTAGTTGAACATACTCTTCCCACTTCCACTGATGATGCATAACATACATTCTCAACATGTCCTCAAGAATCTTTTTGACCCTCTATGTCTGTTCGTGTATCTACATATGATAAGTTGTGCCGAAGGCCACCTCTATACCAAAACTTGCAAATAACGCCTTCCAAAACCTAGAAGTTAAATTAGCATTCTTGTCTTACATAATATTCTTAGGAATACCATGTAATCTAACTATCTACCTAATGAAGACATGTGTTAGCTTTCTTGCTGAATAAGTATACTTATCCTCTATGAAGTGAGTTATCTTAGTCAACCTATCCACCACAACCATAATGGAATCATGTTGTCTAGGTGTCCTTAAAAATTCTGTGATGAAATCCATGTAAATGACCTCTCATTTCCACTCTAGAATTGGAATCGGTTGTAGTAAACCATATCTATGCTTGCGCCCTACCTTTACCTATTGAAAATTTAAACACTTGGTGATGAATTCAACAATCCATTTCTTCATATTCGTCAAATAGTATAAATTCTTCACAACTAATAGAGTCTTTTGATATTCTGGATGACCTGAATATGACAACATTAAATTTCTTCAAGATAATATTCATAAGCTAATTGTTTTTTGGAACATAGATCTTGCCCCTAAACGTTACTAAACCATTTTCTCTGAGATAATAGTCCACATCCTGTTGACCTGTACCCTGTTTTTGTAACTTGTTCCTAAGATCCCGATGCCTCTCATCTTATTTTCGTGCCTGTAAGATCCAATCCTATAAATATGTCCCATATGAACTTAAACTTCTATATGATTTACTTGTACTCTCCCTCTATGATCATCTGCAACCTCGTTTTTCTTTCCTTTAATGTACATGATCTCGAAGTCAAACTCACTAAGCATGGCCAACAGCCTGGCATGCCTAGCATATATATTAGGTTAAAAAAAATATCTAATCCCACTGTGATCACTTATCAACACAAACCTCCTTCCAAGAAGATAATGTCTCCACATATTTAATGCATGAATGATCACTGCCAAATGAATATCATGTGTCACATAGTTCTATTTATTCTCATTCAATTTCCTTGATTCATATCACATCACCCATCCCTCCTGCATCAGGACTCCACTAAGTCCTCTTCTGAAAGAATCTCTACACACCAAAACTCTTTAAATGGATTTGCAATCTTTAGAACTCAGGAATTTGTAACCAACCGATTCAATTGCTAAAAACTGGCTACACATTCCTCTGTCTATTCATATTTCTTTCATTTTTGTTGCAATGATGTAATAGGATATGAAATCTGCGATAGGTTCATGATTAAAAACCTATAATAACCTTTTAACCACATGAATGATCTGACCTCATCCACATTCCTAGGAGCTTCTCATTCCATGATAGCTCTTATCTTTTCTAGATCCACTATTATGCCTTACTTGAAAACTACATGCCCCAAATAATGTACCTCTATCTGAAAGAAACTACATTTATTAATCTTGACATACAATTTATGATCTCTCATCAATATTAACATTGTTTCTATGTGTTTGGTATGATCTTCATTATTCTTAGAATATATCAATATATCATTAATGAATACAATCACAAAATTGTCGAAATATGGATGCAACACACTATTCATAAAACACATGAAAGTATCTGGAGCATTGGTCAAACCAAAATGAAGCACAAAAAACTCATAATTCCCATACTTAGTCTAGAAATAAGTCTTGTAAATTTACTCTTTTTTGATGTGTACTTGATGACATCGCGATCTTAGATGAATATTCTATAACATTATTTCTCCCTTCAATTAATCAAAAAAATCATTGATCCTTGGAAACATATACCTGTTCCTAATTGTCACCTTGTTCAAATTCCTATAATAAATACACAACTTGAGTGTACCATCCTTATTCTTCACAAACAACACTGGTGCACTCCAAGGTGACACACTTTTCCTAATGTATACCTTATCAAGCATTTCCTTAAATTGCATATTTAATTCCACTAACTCTAGTGTGCTCATCATGTAAGGTGCCTTTGATGATCGTACTACTCTTGGTACCAACCCAATAGAAAATTTCACTTCCCTGTGAGGTGGTAACTCTAAAATATCTTCTAAAAATACATCCTAAAACTTCTGCAAGACCAGATACTACTTGGATACTTATGTATCCTTAGCATCCTTAAATTTATCACTAGAAATATGCATTACAACTAATACACACCCTTTTTTACGACTACAGTCTTCCTCCATTGCTGTAACCTTTCTAAGTGATGTAGCCTTCTTCTTACCATGCAAGATTCTTTGTTCTCCATTATCACCCAAACACTCAATAGCCTTCTCATAACAATCCACCTTAGTCATGTGAGGATAAAAAAAATCCTTACATATAAGCATACTATATGAACCCAATGGAAGCACATTCAAATGCACTAATCTATGCATAACATTCAATTCAAATTATCAAGCTCTTACCCAATGATGAACTCTCTTCTTAGTACCTATATCTAATTGTACCAACCAAGACCCTGCATGCACTTATTTTCTCAAACCATACTTATCCACGAGCTTAGGATTAACATAAATATAATTACATCTAGGTTAAATCAAAATAGAAATAATTTGAACAAAATGCTTACCGTACATCTCAATAATACATGCTTGGTGAGATTTTTTCCAATTATAAAATCCTCCATAAATTGGAGGAATGTTATTTACAACACCCCCAACTTTCTACGCTTCTTGAGCACTATTGATCCGTGATATACCACCCTAATATTATCGTAACTCCTTCTTAAGATGCTCCTTGGCACATATCCAGCACTATGAATATCTCCTATCATCCTCTCTATTCTATTTTACTCCAGGCTGCGACCCATGTCCCTTCTAAACTCCATTGAACTTCTTGTAAGGAACACCATTCTATTTGTCACCTTCATTCTAAGGTATTGCTCACTTCAGTGGAAATTTACATTTATATTTTTCATTCCATTTCCAACCCTTATTAGTCTCTCACTTACGATTTAATTGCTCATAAGAATGCTTCAACTTTCCAATGACTTCTTCAAGTGACTAAAGCTCATCACACTCAATTTGATATGTAAATGCTAATTGAAATCTATTATCAAATCTCTGAACCTTGGCCTTCTCGTTCTTAAGATACAATACATACCTCAACAACTCAAAGAATTTAGTCATGTACTCCTCATCCATCATCAGTCCCATCTTTAGCTTATATAAATCCTTGGCCTTATTTTCGAAGTACATCTCTAACAAGTATTTATTCCTGAAGAGTCTCTTGAATTCATGCCAATTAGACTCCTCTACCATAATGTCTCTGATATGATTCACATCTTCCCACTAGATATCTTGTTTCCCTTTGAGGCTGAAGATAACTATTATGACCTTCATATTCTCTGTATAGTCATGCAACTCAAAGAAATTCTTCATCCCAAGTAACCATGCCTCTACATATTATCCCTTCTTCAATCTCCATCAAACATAGGTGGATTGGATTTCTTGAACTCATCTGGAAAATATCCTGTGTCACTCATCCTATAAGGATCGTATCGATGATGACCATGGAACCTGTTTGAACCAGAACTAGAATATAAACCATGTTTACTACCTCTCCTATTCAGTGTATCCAAGAACCTACCATCTCTAATCATTCCATCCCAATCCAACCTGTTCCCATCATGAGACCTACTAACATATGCCCCATTAGTCATGTCCTTGTGTTGATAATTTCCCCATGGTTTTCCATGTCTCTGCAAGTATGAAAAACTCTGAAGGATAACACTGTTGACCTCTACTTGTTTCTAATGTGCCTTGGCAAATCATTCCTATGACTAAATAATATTTTAATTTTATTCTTTACAACTGCTTATATCTTCTTTCAAACTTCTCAATTTGTTAGCTATGTCAGGAGAGTACTCATCTCTTGGCTACTCTCTGATCTGTAAGGGGATTCTCGTGAACTAGAATCCACCATTTTTCTAGTTATATTTGATATTCTTCTTCCTGTAAGCATACCATGTCAGTTAAACAAAAATATATACATAATCAACATACCTTAGTGAACTTCAGGGGAGGTCATATCATTTACAAAATCAGTCCATATTAGCATGATAAATATATATATGTAATCTTAAAACTATACCTAAATCATCTCAATCATCATCCCAATTACCATGCATGATGCCACAAACTATAACACCAACTAGACATAATGCATGCATAAAAAACACATATACAACTTACATGCATGCATGAAAAACACATTCCTCTGATTCAATACAAGTATTGTACCATGCTCTAATACCATTCCGCGGTATCATATTTTACTTAAAGAGAGGGAAACTTGCTCTCATACCAATCTGTAACAACATCATCCCACATTTATTCAAGTTCAAAAGTATACTAGGGTAAAAATGTGATAAAGAGTTACTATTATATAATTTAGCCTCTTAAGTATAGTTAAGGCGGTGGAATCGACGAAAAAAAAACTTTATTACCTTCCTTAGGAGCTACAAGGCCCCCAAGAGCTAAACCACCCCCCAAGGTGCCCAAATCGTGAGTCAAATTGGTTTTTAATTGAATTTAACTATGGTTTGTATGATGAAGCCTCCATCTTTGTGAATGTATGCCTCTGGTCACATGCATAAGCCTACAAGCTAGTGACTGTAGACCCAACCTCCTAGTTTTGTGCTTGTACATACAAAAATTGTGCCACCTTTTTAGGGCTACACTCCAAATAACTAACGATAACTTGATGAAACTTTCCAAAATAATAAATGACAAAAAGACAAATCTTCTGGCAGAAAAATTGATCAAGGACTTGACCTAACCAAGCCTAATCATGACAAGAATTTCATAAAACACATTGTGAACATGTAATCTACAGGTTATAAATTCATATCTGAACATAGGGGTCTCATACATATCTAAAAAGCATCAAGAAGGTTCACTTCACTCTCATAATAGTTACAATAACATCTATTGGGTAATGCATTCAATAAACCTATGTTTACCAATCAAAACATGTTAAGAGACATAACTAGAATCTGTCATGAAACCATGCTTATATATAACATATAACCAAAATAACAACAATGAAAGAAAATCCATTCAAGGCACATAAAAAAAAAAATACTCATGAAGTACAAGAGCAAATGATTTGTTACTAACATATGCAAATCCAACCAAGTAAGGGACTTGCATGTACCACCCAACAATATATTGGGCTAAAGCAAATATTTCTTTAAACCAATCACCCCCGTGCCATATTCGAAGCATGAATTTGGGACTCATGATAAAACAACAAGGCATCTTCAAGATTTACCACATATCCCATTATTACCGGTCAAGGGATTTCTAGGTCCGAAGTAAGCACCTAAAAATCTAGGCTTTACTGCGATCCCATTATGACCGGTCAAGGGATTCTTAGGCCCAAAAAAATAAACATATAGTATCAAGATTTACCACAATCCCACCAAAATAGGTCAAGGGATCACTAGGCCCTAAAAAATATTAGATTCCTTCAAATTTATTTAAAAATACATTAATGAATTTTACCATTTCCACCTTCAGGCTTTACCGCAAATCACAACATTACCGGTCAATGGATTTATAGGCCCTTTGTAATTTTCCTAAGACTACGTGACCTGGTTCCAAAACCATTCGACAATAAAAACCTCAACCAAGTAAAATAACTCCATCAAACCATGGGTATACAGAAATGGAAAAGGAAGGGTGAAGCCACTGTCACACCTAGAAAAACACATGCCAATGAAAACAAGAAAAATAAATACACACATGCATGTTCCATGCATGCAAAAACTATAAAGGAAATAACACATGCAAATCAATACCTAAAAAGTAATCTCGTTGTAGGCACTTGATCCAACTCTTCCTTGCTTGATCCTTGTTTTCCTTTAATTTATTTTCCCTCCTTTTCCTTCCCTTCTCCAATGCTAGAGTGCTCCAAGAATACTCTAAGTGTATGAGAGACAGAATAGAGGAGAGCTCCAAAAATAAATTAACAAAAGGTCGTGAATTGATCTTCAAAATTCTTTTTATTATTGAGGCCTCTATTTTCTTCTATTTCCTTTGTTTTTCTTTCAATTTTCCTCACACGTAATCATGTGACCTTTCACTTTCCTTTCTCCTAATTTCATTTATTTTCATAAATAAACTCCAATTATTACTTATTTTCCTTTCCAAAGCCTTTTCCAATGCCTTTGCAATTTTCCGCTTAGTCATAATAAACCAAATGAACACCCACTAGGATGTTTTGCCCACCATTCAACATGGTATATGTGTCCCATGACCTTGGTTATTTTTCATTTATTAAATTTATTACATGAAGTTTTACCTTTCCTGAAAAAAGAAATTACAAATAAAGAAAGAAAATACAAACATTGATTTCAAATGAATTTTGAATCTTATGAAAGTCTTAAATATATTAGAAAATGCCAATTGGGAAAGAAAAATGGAGGAAATATAGTGATCGATAAGATGCAAACAAGAAAATTGTTAAATCCATATTGAATGATAATAATGCATGGAAGAAAATTGTTGAAGCCATATTGAATGTTAATGTGAATAACGTTTTTGTGAACTTCAAACAAAGAAGTCATGTATTACGAAAATTGGCAAAATGTTACAATGAACATAGAAAGAGCCCAATGATATCTAATAGAAATAAAAGAAGGAAAACAATTTTTTTTAATATTGTAATGGACACAATACATGCAATATTAATATAATAGTTTTGTGTTGGGAACTTAAGGAATAATGAATGTAAACATTCTACTAAGCACTAGAGGAACAAGGAGCATGTGTAGAAGTTAATTTTAACAAATTAATTGAGTTTGAAAGATTAATTATTACGATGGAAAAATATAATAGAAAATAAGTATAAACAAAATAAATAGATAAATGGATGTCCATAAATCGATCCTCCTACAAGACATATATCAAAGTAATGCATTTTATATAGACAGTGTACAACATTTATTAAAATAGTTCCTCATACATAAAGGGTAAGGGCATCAAAGTATCTTAGGTCGAGGGGTTTGGTGAAAAAATCATTGCTTATTTATGAAAATTTTCAAATAGTTGTATTTAATATAATAGGAGAAACTGATCATTAAAAATTAAAAGTCACTGATTATCTAGACGTAGCTAAATAAAATCAAACAAACAAAGAAGTTAAGAGTGTATTACATTCTTAAATTTTATGAAAAAGCAGAATTGCATCTTTTATAAATAATTTATTTATTTGTTCATCAATATCTATTTTTAAACGCTTTAACATTTTTATTTATTTATTTTCATTTTTTTAAAGTAATAATTTGTTCATAACATATATTTATTATTTTTAAAATATATATCTAAATAATGATTTTCAAAATTCAATGGTAATTTGATAAATATTGATTTAAATAAACAATATTGTTTTAGTATATATTATATTCATTATATATGTTTTTTTTAACGAAGCTTAGTTTTATTCATAAAAAAAGAATGAAATTACATTTTGGATATGTTATATCACATCCAAATACATCCAAATACAAAATGTACAAATAACTAAGAACTAGCTAGAAAAATCCCAAGAGGGCAGTCAGACTACAATTAACTAAACATATCAGACAACCATTATTGAAACCCTAGTGTCCACATAAAAAGACAAAAACTAGGGCATAGAAAAGAGAACTCTACAAAAGGAATAATAGGGACAAAAACGCCAAAAACTTCAATAACCAAAGGGAAAATAAACTACACCCTGAATATTAAAAAAAATGCATAATGACATGTAGACTCAAACTAAGAAAATGGGAATAAAAAAAATCCTAAAATGTTAGGCAAGAAATATAAAAAAAGTAACCATGTTGAGCAGAATGACTCTACGAGAAGACATTAGCATCAAACATCAAAGCAAGACCTCAGGCAACATTAAATCCCTAACCAAAATTCCATCGGAAGCGAACAATACCTCTACAAAAAAACTTGAGCGGTGTCACACAAAAACAACTTCGCTGCTCAGCAGAAGAAGAAAGCCCCGATCACTTAGAAGGATGAAGGCATGAAAAAGAGGGTTAAGGCAAGTAGTGTTTCGACCCCCAACCGTCTTATCCCTCATCTCCAGCTCCAACCATCATATTTGTGGTTTCATTATTTATTTTATATTATATATTATATAATTTAATTTATCTGACAAAGTCATTATTCATTTTATGATTAAAAAATTTATAATCTAATTTATGCTATAAAGCTAATTCAAAATATTCATGAACAATAATTACCTTATAGTTTAATGGTATTTTTTATTTTACAACTCATTAATTAAGAATTTTACATTAATTTAAATTACATCAATTATATTAATTGGATTTATATTGAGTGTTTTTGAGGAATGATTTTATGGTCTCATGAGAGAATCACAAAATACACACTATATTTTAATGAGTACATTGTTGATGATTTCAAGGTTTATTGTTAACTAACTTTTTATCTTAAATTTTTTTGGATTGATATTATTTAAATTTAGAATTTTTAAAATCTAAATAAATATATATATATATATATATATATATATATATATATATATATGAATTATCTTAAAACCCATTTTAAGATAATTTCAATTTAAAATTATATTTATTTATTTTATTCTTGATATTATTTACAATTTAGAATTTTTAAAGCCTAAAAAAGAAATAAATATATATGAATTTTGTTAAAACCCATTTTAAGATAATTTCAATTTAAAATTATATTGATTTATTTTATTCTTATTTTTAACTTATTATTAGAATCATTAGGTTTAATGTTTTTTGTTTTATAAAGTTATATACAAATTGTAAGTACATTTTATTATTTTTAATTAATAAATTTATTTTAAAAAATTAAAAATTAAAAATAAATCCAAATTTAGCAAAAGAATTTGTTCTTTATAATAAATGTAAATTTAAAATCACTTTCTTAAGAGATCAAACTATCACAAGGGATGGTGATTGGCCTCATATATAAAATTAATGTTAAATGTTAATAGAAAGTATTTAATCTCGTTAGTGTTAATTAAGCAATGGCCATAAAAACTATTCCCTTGTTACACATAGTATTTAGAGTAAAAAATATCTTTTCATTTGAAGTAAAATTTAATATTTTTTCTATATTAACTAGGAGATAATTTGTGGTAGACATAAACAAAATAAATAATAAAATTAATTAAATATAGTAAAATAAGAAGTGAATTTGGATTATCTTGGGTTATTGGGGAATGGTTGTTATCTTTTCCAACATATTGAAATCCTCACGAGCTACATGATGATAGTGATTGTTTCTTACATCTGAATTGTAATTGTTCAATTCGCACATGTACGTTGTAATAGGTATTTTTGGATAATTCCTTCAATCAATCTTAATCATAGGTAGGAAAGTAAGTATATGTACTAGCAAGGGAGGGAATGGCCCACAACGAAGGGCAGGAATGACCCGCAATAGATGCATTCTCTTCCATATAGATCAAGCATATGTATAGCCATGACCTAGATTTTTGACAACCACCAAATTCATGCCACTGTGCAGAAAAAGCTCTGAAAGCTAAATTTTTGAACAAACTACTTTCCCTTAGATTGAGATTGTAATTATACGTTATTTTTTGTTATGGTGTTAGAAAATATTCTACCACTATACGCGATCACTATCAACACGAAGAGGAGGATCAAACCTAAGGAACATTATCCATCATTGTTTGTTATGATTTCCGAAAATATTCCACCACTCTATGGGAACATTATATAGCATGAGGAGGATCTATGAGATACTATCCAGACCATTTCCTAGATTAATACATGGGTAAAGCCACCACCTAGCTTTCTAAAAGTGACCAAATTAATCGTGTAGTGCAAAAAAGGCTCTGCAAGCTAACGAACAGTTTCAAATTTATGAATGAATTTCTTTCCCTCTGTTTGAGATTGTAATGACATGTCATTGTTTTGTTATGATGTCACAAAATATTCCACTAGTCTCTGGGACCACTATCCAGCACGAGGAGGATCAAACATAAGAGTTGAGTAGGTGGAGGCACCTCAAATGCGTCCCCTATCAACTCTTCCTTCCTATGTCAGAAATATATCACACCAATTAAGTTATAAAATGATAAAGGTTTGATTATCATGGTGACTAAACATATTTTCACATGTTCCCCAATGGGGGTGTTTTCTGGACCAAATGTTCAAACCAAGCCATCTTCTGGAAACATGCCCTAATGGTGTTATTTTCTAAGTACTCTAGTCATAATGACCATGTGCAAAATATGGGTGGCAAATATGGTGGTTGATCCAGGTGGATATTGGTGGCCACCCGCCTATTCCACTTGGGGCACCACCATTGTTTCTTTCAGTTTCCAGTTTCCTTAATTTTAGCACAATTGACTATTTTTAGTATTTTTTCGGGTCCTGAACTTCTAAAACCATTTTGAGGCCCTAAACCGGGAGCAACATGGAAGTTATTTCTATGTTGCTCATATCAAAATTTGCAGTACTCAGATATATATTTATCCTTCTATGTTTCTCACGTCAAAAGTTGCAGTCCTTGGATAGATAATTCTAACGGGTTATTGTGCATGTCAAACGAAGATCGTATGCCAAAGTTACATCCTTGGGAACTTGATGTACCAATTTACCCAAATGGGGCTCATAGTTTTGGCGTTTCATCTCCTACGGCTAGGTTTTTGGATGTTTAGGGTTTTCCATTGTTTGTCAATAATAAATAGGCCCTAAAGCCTCATTGTAACATCATTCATAGCCGTGTATCCACCACATCTCTTCTTAGAGATAAGCTACCAGCACCCTAGCTAGTTTATTTCCATTTTGTCTGTAAAAAAATTAAGTTATTTGATATTAATGAAATGAAGTGTTATTTCCGCTGCATATTTGTATTTATGGTTATATGTGTATTATGTTGCGTTCCTCCATAAATTCGGATCAGTGGTATCAGAGCGGTCTGCTCTTTCTCGATCTTTCTTTGCATGTCCCTAATGAGGTCAAGGTATAAGGAGTTAGGGCTGGATCTGGTTGAACCTTTACAAGATCATCCTCGCAAATCCCTATGGTTTCCCATTGGGGACAAAAAGAAAGACGAGGGAGCAGGAGATCCTATCAACATATTTCTCGAGGAGGCCCTCGAGAAACAAAGGAACACGATGATGGATAAATTTGCCCAGATCCTTCAACGACTGCTCACTGGCTGCGACTCTACATCCAACAGCCACTCTGGAGGCATAAATCCTTTTAAGGTACAAGTAAAATTTGACATTCCCATATTTCAGGGCCAAATAGATGCAAACGCCATATATAGATGGTTGAATCTATTAGAAGGATATTTCTCGGTTCATGACTTTTCCGAACCTGAGAATATTATTTTTGCACTCCTCAAAGCCTCCCCCCATGTCAAGGACTGGTGGGAAACCTACTGTGAGAAAAAGGACGAGGGGAACCCTCTTTGTTATCGGACGTACCCACTTGGAATTCTTTTTGAGACGCCATAAAGGAACAATATTATCCCATGGGGAGCTATGAGGACAAGTACATACAATAGACTACGCAGTGTCAGAAAATGGATCAAGATGTGCATGAGCGACGAATCTGTTCCATACCCTGCGCACAAAGTTGGGTATCAAAGATTCAAAGAAACATTTGGTTCTGAAATACTACAGTTGTTTGCATAGATACATTTAAGAGGAAATGGAGTTCCTATTAAATGGATAATAATCAAATTTTTATATTTTTGTAATATGAACATAATGAAGTAAAATTAATTTTATTTTATTTAAAATATTTTTATGTTAGTCAAATTTATTAAATATTAAAAATCAAAATTTTAATATTTAAAATAAAAATAAATATATATTAATTTAATTTTTAAATTTTTTTACATATACATTTATTTTTAAATGGATTCACTTTTATTTCTTATAATTTTGAATGTAAAAATTTGTGACCACCGCACATTGTGAAACTTATTGTGAATTTTATGGATAACATTAACAAAACCATGGGCTCATGCCATGTGCATGTTCATGGTTTAAGTCATGAAAACGAGACAACCCAATTTTCATGATTTTGGGGCTAAACTGTTTATGGGATGTAAATTCATGAGGCCATGTGATTATTATTATGGGATGTTATAGTTTTTGTTGGAAACCATAATGATTTTTGAAGAAACATTGAGTTTAAGTAAAATAGAATGAAAAGTAAATTTATAATTATTATCTCTTAATATTTTTAATTATTTATTTAAGGATTAAATTTATAATTCTTATTTATTGATATTTATAATTGTTTATTCAGTGAATAGAGATATTTTTTTTATATTTTGGAAAAAAAGCTGTTATAATCACATGTTTAATTTTTAATTGGAAAAGTATGATTTTGATTGTGAAAATTTTAATAGTCAATTTGTTTTGAAGGGTAAATAGGGATTGTTCGCAGGATTTTGAATGCTTTACTAACCAATAAAAAGTACTTTATAATCTAAAAACACACGAAAAGTTATCACCATTGTTAAAATTATCAACATTTCATATTGTTTTATTGTTTTTGTAAGTGGCTTGCTCCATTGTTTGAGTGGGTTGTGTATGTTCACTGAATCATGCACCGAGAGCAGAAGAACATTCATTTGCAAAGTGTTTGAGTATATTTAAGATTAAATTGACACTCACTAACTCAACAATAATTTGTTCTTAAGATTAAAGATGCGTTTTATTTAATTACTATCTCATCAAGATTGAAGACGAAGTCTGTTCAGAATCACAACTAAACTCTAACCAGTCTAAAAGTGAGAAGTTTTGATTTGTCACAACGTTTATATATATGAAAGTATCCCGTGATAGCTTTCCTAAAAAAAAATCAATCCGCCCAACATAACCACAAGTTAGTTTTCCATGAATATGGATTTAAGTCACCGTTCGAGAAATATGGGTTGGGCTCTTTATCAAATCGATGCCTTCCATTTTATTTCAATCATAGATGATAATCACCATTTTAAAGTGGGTTGCACATTGACTTGAACATTCATGAAATCTCTACTAGTACTGAGGGAGATGTGGGGGGCTTTTTCTGAAGAGAATTGTGAGGCCTTTTCGGAAGAGAATTGTGAGGAACATTGAATTCATCTCTCAGCGATTGCATAAGGGACCTCACTTGCAGGTATGTTTACTGACCCAGGAATTGGCGTGGCCATGTTTTTGATTTCAAGTTCCACATTGCCGTGTTATCAAATGTTAAAAGAATATCAGTGCATGTGTAATATTCCTAGTTTAGCTTTTAGGTAATTATAATATTAAATTTTGTCTTCCTTAATTAATAGATGAATAAGAGGGTAGAAGAACCCATAAATCTCTTTAGTAGGAATAAAAACCACTTCTAATGTGAATGTGGAACATTATATCACCTGAATAAAGCACTCTTGGGTGTGAATAGGGGTTAAATCATGTGGATGGGGTTAAGGTTGACCAAATCAACAACGTTGTCATGGAGGGAGTGGAGATAGTGGAGGACAACACAGTTATGATGGAGAAGTGTATGCATAAGAGTATCATATTTAATGAGTGGGACCAAGGGTGTGGAAGCTCACAAAGCATATAAGGAAGGGAATGACAGCCATAAATGGCATTCTGGTTATTTTTTATGTCTTGGTATTTTATGACTTTCTGCACGTTTCATCTGTTTAGCGGAGTCTGCTATGCTGTTTAGCATAAGGGTGTTTCCGGGCGGAAACCCCATCCTCATCCTCGGGGGACTTCGAGTGCCCACTCAGGAGAGGTTCATGAGAACTTCATTCCACTATCCGACATCAGGCCAAGCTTCAACTATCTACCACAGTGCAGTGTCCTTCAGAAACTGCGTTATTTTGCAAGGCAGTTGCAGTGGAGGGTTGAAAAAGCCAGTTTGTGAGCTAGTTTCCTAGTGGAGGGAGAAACCCTTCATCTAGAAAGCTAGAAGTGAGGGGTATCAACTATTTTCTTGTCATATCAGTCATCTCCCTACAGTTATTGAGTTGTAGAGCATAATTCAGCCCTAGGGCTGCATTTTTCACATAGTGTATTTCCGGAAACCCTTTTTGGGTTGTCTTGGAATTGTGTTAGAGAGCCTAGATCTCTGATCCCGACATTTTCTTAGCACTATATCATCAGCTCTTTGTATTTCTATTCTCCAGCTGCAGTTATTCTCACTTGGACTGCACCGTCACGGTATTCCGACATTTTTTGTATTAGCAGTATTTTACATTTTGGTTTATTGGATCATGGGAGGCTTGTTTCCCTAGCTTGAGTGACTTTTTCCTCAATACATTATACTTATTTTCTGCTATTATACGTAATGGAATGGATCTATGATTTGCTCATATTTTGATGTATTGATATTTACTGCAATTTTCAGTTTTATGTTCAATATTCTTGTTTTTCCTATTTTGGAATATTACAATGGTATCAGAACATAATCTTGGCTTAGCCTATGGAACAACTAGTCTATGACATTCGAAGATAGAGAATACATTACAGACCAGACAAGGAGATACAAAAACTAAGAACATAGAAATCTGGTTAAATAAAAAGTGATGGTTTTGTTAGATGTTTCGGGCAAATGAAGATGAATCTCAAAAATTCGAGACATGGGTTTTGTGCAGAACTGACCAATTCTATTAACACATGTGCCGTTTTTCCAAATTCAGTCTAGATTGAGAGAAACTGAAGGTTCTCTGAGAGCTACAAAAACAGAAAATACAAAAATTCGTTGGAATAAAAAGTGATGGTTTTGCATTAGTTGTTTTAGGCAAATGAAGATGAATATCGAACATCTGAGACATAGGTTATGTGCAGAATGGAGCAATTCTATTCCCTGCTGAGCGTTTTTTTGAAATTTGGTTTGGATTAAGAGAAACGAAAAGTTCTCTAAAGATGATTTTCTCAGATTTGATGTGGAGGTTGTTTTTCAAATTCTTCCAATTGCAATACCAGATTCAACTTGTTTCAGAGTTCACATCTGAAAAAGAAAACTGTGTTCCAGTGGAGGAGGATAAAGGGAGTCTCTAATGGCAGAAGGAGTTTATGGGAAGGATTTTTGTAATCTCCTCCTTAGAACTATGTAGGATCTCGCTAGAGAGATCAAGGAGATGAGAGTAGAGAGACGAAGTGAAACTCTAAGAGGGTTGCAAAATGGAGAAAGTTTTGGTACTTCACATCATTGGTATGCACAACCGAAAGTGCATAAAGCTTCACAATGCTCCACTATGCCTACCTTCCTAGCAGTAGGAAATGGGGCTGGAGGACCACACGAGCAGGAGGCTCTCAATGATTATTTTCTGGAATATGAATCTCAGTCTCAAAGATTCAAATAACATCTGACCTTCCAGGAATTTTTTTAGATTAAGGAAAACCGAAGACCTCACAATGACAACAGAGGAAAAGGGTACATGCAGGGCAATGACCTACAATGTACCGTGGGTAGGCTTTTTCTACCTACTTTTGATGGGTCATCAAAGAGTACGGAAAATACTTAGGAGGAGATAGCTAAGCATACACTCGTTTTTTGAGATGCCACTCATTGTTGAGGTATCCATTGATGGAGTATCTGGGGTTGTGACTGAGTTCTCTGTGGATATCATTGCATCACAGGTTCACAAGGTGTCGGAAGGAAAATCCACCATTGTTGAGGAGCTAATAGGTACAGAGGCCACTAAGTTTATGGAAGAATTATCGGATGACAATCACATGCACTTGACTAGTGAGCACACCTTGCGTATTGGAGTATCTATGGAGGAGGATGTGAAAAAATCCTTTGGGATAGCCCTCGAAGACGAACTAGGAGATACAGAGGTATTGGACGATGGTCGCACACAGCAGTGCCATTATTTTCGGGTCGACCTTATAGCTTTGAAGGTGAAGGAAATATAAATACGAGAGGCTATCCTACGACAGAATGAGGAGCTGGAGGGCATGAGAGTGGTTTGTACCGAGCCGGCAAAAAAGTTGGTTCTCAATGGGGAACGATTGAATCCCCTAATGGTGCAGTTAGAGGGCACATTAGAGTGTCAGAGCACCCCTCTTCAAGCATACATCGGTGCAGCACTCGCACGAAGGAGGGACTATTTTATGTTCGAGGATTCTTGCATTTCATTCTTTTCTCGAGGTTGGATGGTGAGAGGTACTGAGTTGGTACCTCATGGATCAGGATAGGCAGTTGGATACATCCATGGCCATATTTCAGCAGATTCCATGGATTACCATAGGGACACGAGGGCCAGATTATTGTTGGGATCTAGATGGGATTTACCATCACATGATAGAGTCAATAGGTGATGGTAGTCATTGTGCGATGGGTATGATGTTTGGGCAGACACACATTTTCAGATCTCTATTAGAGCCCCAGAAATCCCTAGTGATAGGATGGTTTGACAGGAGGGTACACCCCTTTCTGGAGCTATCTCAGCATAATGACCATGCACGGTGTCACACGGTGATTAGCTTACATTGGCTGGAGCTGATCAGAGGAGGAGGCATCGATAGGCCACCAGACATGGCAGTGTGTAGAGACTATACTCTCTTATGGGTATGTGGTACGCTTGAGCTATGGAGGATAAAAGCAGTGGTGTCATTGTCATTGGCATATGAGGATTTGGGTCACTTTGATCCTTTAGAGCAGATGGGAAGATGTCGCCCACCTCATGGGGGGTTTACTAACAGAGTGGTGGATCTTTTGACCCATGTAGGATACATGACGGTACATGATGGTATAGCCATAACCGGAAGTATCCGGTGGTGTACAGGTGCAGGTCGCAGCATACAGTGGCATGACGAGGAGTGTAGAGACACTTGGTGTACGCAGTGACCCATGATAGAATGCAACATGCACTTCAGCGTTACCTCCAAGGTGACTTATGGATAGGGACATTAGGTGTACCCTGGGATGCAGCTGACCTATGATTGATGAGGATAGTTTTGAGAATCTGGAGACACAACATTTATCCGAGACAGGGCTATGAGGGTGTTATCGGCAGATCCGAGGCAGAGGGAGGTTTGATCGCTCATGCTTGAGTGATGCAGATGATGTGGCAGAGGTAGAGCAGGGGGAAATTCATTCTCTATGCTAGGACAATGACTCTTCTTCAGATGAGTCCATGGGTTTAAATGAGGATGCTTCTGGGGAGCATGAGAATTTATGTGGAGTTGATGATAGTAGGTCGGATTTGTCTTCCAGCATGCAGGGTGAGCAGTCAGACGACTCGATGAGAGATATTCAAGACGATGAGTCACTTGTGATGATTAAGCCTGAGCAGCATATGGTGGAGCACGGGGAAGCTGAGGAGGATGATATGCACATCATGCATGAGATTCCTTTGGGGGAGAGCCATATGGAGGCTCACATTGAGCCAGTGCTAGATATTTGGCTAACATTAGGGTCCGCCATGGAGGAGGAGCTGTTGGAGATGGTGGTGCATCCATCTTTGGGCCGACCCATTGATGACGTGCCAATAGATGCATATATAGTTAGTAGGATTGTAGTACTTTTAGGGAGCAGCACTCTCCAGGAGTACATCGATGGGGCTTGCAATACACCTTGCCCACTTGAGCCTATGATAGAGAGAGGGGCCTTCCCTTTGAGGCAGTTCTCGTCTACAGGCGAGACAGAGCAGAATGAGTTGATTGTGAGTTGGCGACCACACTCCAGACATGTTCAGTATGCATATATCACCACATTGGATTCTTCGACCATGATAGACTAGCGGGAGATCATGAGTTGGTTTCCTATGGATGGTATGATCTTCTTAGTCAGGTGGAAAGAAGAGCAAGGACCTATAGACATGACAGGTACTACGGTTTATAGTTGGAAGTGGGCCACATGTCGACAACTCTTTAGCATTACATCTCGACTTTGGGAGAGCAGGATCAACATTGGTTTGAGTGAGGGGGGGAGACAGGTGATGAGTTGGTATGCAGTTGGTGGGGCAGTTTATACATTCGGATCTACGATACAACAGGGGCCATGGAGCATTGATGCATGTTGGCAGTCTTCACCTCATGAGGCAGTACCTATAGCCAGATGTAGTGCGCAGTCCGAGCTAGGATACTTGGGTGATGATTGGCCATGAAGGAATTGGGATCTGGGAGGATTTAATGATGACAGGTACGGTGAGAGATCAATTTGGGATCCTGGCATTTACGGGTTTGTTCTAGGTAGCCCGACACAGGGGCATAGCCGCATTGATGGGTTTGTATGGGATCTGGGCATTGGTATCAGTTGCATTGGGTCAACAGGGTGGCCCACGTCTTTGTAGTTGCTTGAGGACAAGCAACGTTTAGGTGGGGAGGACCTAATATTCCTAATTTTTTCTTTTAGCTATTTATAATATTAAATGTTCTCTTCCTTAATTAATAGATGAATAAGAGGGTAGAGGGACCCATAAATCCCTTTAGTAGGAATAAAAGCCACTTCTAATGTGAATCTGGAACATTATATCAGCTAAATAAAGCACACTTGGGTGTTAATAGTGGTTAAAGCATGTGGATGGGGTCAAGGTTGACCAAATAAACATCGCTATCATGGAGGGAGTGGAGATATTGGAGGACAACACAGTTATGATGGAGGAGTGTATGCATGAGAGTAGCATCTTTAATGAGTGGGACCAAGGGTGAGGAAGCTCAAAAATCATATAAGGAAGGGGATGGAAGCTATAAAGGGCATTCTGATTATTTTTTATGTCTTGGTCTTTTATGACTTTCTACATGCTTCAGCTGTTTAGTGGAGTCTCCTGTGCTGTTTAGCACAAGGGTGTCTCCGGGTGGAAATCCCACCCTCATCCTTGGGGGACTTCGAGCCCACTCAAGAGAGGTTAATTTGAGATTCATTCCACCATCCAGCATCAGGCCAAGCTTCATCCATCTATCATAGTGTAGTCTCATTCAGAAACTGCATTATTTTGCAGAGTAGTTGCAGTGGAGGGTTAAAAAACCCACTTTGTGAGCTAGTTTCCTAGTGGAGGAAGAAACCCTTCATCCAGAAAGATAGAAGGGAGGAGTATCAAATATTTTATTGTCATATCAATCATCTCCCTACAGTTATTGAGTTGCAGAGCACAATTCAGCCCTAGGGCTGCATTTTTCACATTGTGTATTTTCGGAAACCCTTTCTGGGTTGTCTTGGAACTGTGCTAGAGAGCCTAGATCTCTGATCTTGGAATTTTCTGAGCTCTATATCATTAGATATTTTTCTTTTTATTCTCCAGTTGCAGTTATTCTCACTTGGACTGCACAATCACGAAATTCTGACACCTTGTTTATTAACAATATTTCACATTTTGGTGTATTGGATCATGGGAGGCTTGTTTGCCTAGCTTGAGTGACTTTTTCCTTAAGAAATTGTACTTATTTTATGCTATTATAAATAATGGAATCGCTCTATGATTTGATCATGTTTTGATGTATTGATACTTACTGCAATTTCCAGTTTTATGTTCAATATTCTTGTTTTTCCTGTTTTGGAATATTACACCATGATTGTGGATATACCTAAGTTGAAACAAAACAATATAACATACATTTTATTAGCTGTGTGGTTGTGGCGATAAAATTAAGAGTTTGGCATATTTAACATTGTAAACTTATTTTCCTTAATAAAATTTGAAAAAACTATAAGAATGTGCGTAAAAATAATAGGGCATGCAATCGATTTCCGGAAATGGGTTGTGCAAAGAAAAACTGAATCGAAGAGATTGTATCCATTCCTACTTACAGGTATGCATGTACCATTCTCCATTTTGTATGTAAAATTAGAATGGAATCAAGTAAGCTAAACATATTTTTATTTTTGTGAGAAATCAGATACTCTTCAATTTTTTTTATTAAATCATTTCAATAACCTATGGGATTGCCAAATTGCAACCCTCCATTCAATTAGAGTGGCAGATATTCAAATGAAGTGGCGAACCTTCAATTTTTTTATTAAATCGTTTCAATAAACTGCAAATTGCCAAATCATAGCTCTCCATTCTCGTCTGAAATGAAGCATATTATTTAAAATAAAATCACATTTTTTAATTAAAGAAAAAATTAAAAATCCATAACCTGCAGATCGCCAAATCACGACCCTCCATTCTCGTCTCAGACGAAGCATATTATTTAAAATATAATTGCATTTGTTAGTTAGAGAAAAACTTAAAAGTCAACGAACCTCCATCACACTGAGTCAAAATAAGGATGCCTACGACGAATTATTTATGTTTACATAAATAACTATTTATAAGGTGGTTGAAAAATATTAACACAATATTTCCCATTTTTCCTCCATACGACTACATTTGTGTCACAGTTTGAAAAAACATGAGGCCTGGAGGGGGCGATGGATGTTGTAGTAGGGTTTTCATGGTGGTTTATGTGTAGATGGTTTGTTGGCAGGAATGCCAATCCTGCTAGTAGTCGATGTTATGCAAGGGTTCTCACCATATTTCCTTTACGGGGTGGCATTCATCGTTTGTTGGGGTTTTTTATTTTCATGTGATCGGTTCGATTTTGTCATTTATATCGGCTCTCCTAGGGGTTATTTCTTGTGTTATCAAATTTGTCTATGGTTTTTGGGCCAAATTTCCTAATAGTCTTCTAAGTTGCAACATGTGGCGTTGTTCAAGGATGGTCAAAGTGTGTGCTATCAATTATGATTCAATGAACCCCGATATGGGCTCTTTTCTTGTCTCGTATAATGATGTCGTTGGGGTTTGAACTTGGCCACTGGGTTTCATTAAATCTTTCTTCCTCTTTCTTCCTATTCCATCTGTCTAGGTTTTAAGTTGGTGGTTCTTCATGAAAAAAATTTCCCCTTTTTGGTAGACTTTGCAGTTGGTTTCTGTGGGTGGTTTCTCTCCTCTGGTCCCTCCCATTACAAACAATGGTTTATTTATCTTTTCAGGGTCATTCTCTAGGGTTTCCCTAGTATGTGCTTTCCTCTTCCATAATTAAGCAGCTAGGTTTCTACCTTCCTCGTTTCCCAACCTATGAATAGTTTGCCTCCATGAGAAATGCCTATTGCTGCTCTACTCAATATTATTGAAAAGAATCCTTTTGCTATAGGTTTGGGTCCTTGTGATTTGATAAATTAGGTGGCTCCTATGTCGGATCCTCAAATTGGCATTGGTCGAGAGGGTTCATGGAATGATGCTTCAAATCGTAGTTTACACGAAGAAGGGGGTAGAATTCCTTCTCATATTAACAAGAAGAAGATTAGGGTTATAAAATGTGAGGACTCTCATGTGGAATATAACTTGTGCCTAAGGGATGATGTGGAGATGGCAAATGTTGGTGACTTGTCTACAAAATATCTAGTAGGAAGGGCTAGATGGATACAAATTGTATTAGTGACCATATTATTGTGGTGGTGCCAACATATTTCTCCTATCACCTTAGATGTCCTTGATTTATTTCTTCTAACAAATGGGTGGATCCAACTCTCTTTCAATTGAAAGGAGGATGGGGCTAAAATTGCGAAGAATATTTGGGCAATTGACTCCACTCTTGTGATATTTAAATTCTAGAATCCCTTATTTGATGCCAGAAAGGAAGGTATGGATTGGATTCTAATATGGGTTCGGTTTCTTAGGCTTCCTTCCAAGATGTGGGACACCCAAAGCTTTTCTATTTTGGGGAATAGTCTGGGATGCTTCTTGTATTCAAATTACTCATTTTGAGAGTCATGTGACAAATTCATAGCAAGGATTTTGGTTTTCTTGGACTTGCGGAAAAATATTCATGTTAATATGGACATTGGGAAGGGTTGTGTGTTGCTTCGAGGCTTAGGCTATGAGATCTTTCTTTTCATTGCTGGAGATGACATATAAATGGCCACCCAGTGAGTAATTGCAACATTCCCCTTAAGGTCTTTTCAGATGAAGGTTAACCATCCAAGAAGCTAAATATTTGGGGGAGAGTGTTTTGGGGTTGGTCATAGGGATCCAATGGACGAATATGATTGGGCGATGGACCAAGTGGCGTTTTGTTGGGCCAAAATTGTGAATTACGGATAAATCATGCTTCCCTAGACAAGTGCTAGTCTAGAACAACAGGTGAAAGAATATATGACTATTTCTCCTAACTCAGAATAGATACACAGAGAGGATTGGAGGCTTACTTGTTCAGTCGGTTCCAAATGGCTCCTTCTGTCGCTTCCGTTGCAGCTTCAAATTCAAGCGGTTTGTAGGCTGAATGCTTCCTGCAAGAAAGAACACTGAAACAACAGAAGATGCAATAATATAGATATCTATTCAAGCTAGTTAGCTAAATCAGTAAAGCATAAAACATATACATCAACTAAGATCTTGCAATATGGAAAATTAAAGCCAATACAGATGCATATAGGGGAAAATAAGCAGTACTCTTTATTGATGATAGAAGGAGAGGTTACAACCTAGAGACTGATTTGAAGTGACCTTCCAGCAACGTTCCCAAGCCTCATCACAGTATAAATCTCTCCAGCAGCAGCTACACAAATCTAGCTCTCAATTGAAAATTCACCAGCATTTCTCTACTCAAATTCTTCCTCCTCAAGCACTTAGATCTGTGCTCAATTTATAGATGAACTGTAGGTTGTTTTGCAATCAATGACTTTCCAATAATAGGAAATAAATGTTTCCAATCATGTTGATGTCAAATGGACACTTGGATCTGAAGCTTGACACTTGTGAACTCTTCTAAAAGGCACTGGCAAAGTGGAGACTCCGGAACAATGAAAATTTCAGTCCCAATGTGACCAACGCACCTATGAATGTCAGGAAGTGGTTTGTAGAGTAGGATTGCATGGGGCTACCTCCATATGCAATGCACTTAGGCCCCTTAGAGCCTGTGTTGGTGAGTTCTCATATGCTATATAATAAGCTTCAAACCATGGAAACATTTGCTTGATGAAAGTCTTGCTTGATTTGTCTTGTTTCTTGTCTTAGGGCATGTAGCAACTGAAATGATAGGGAATGATAGATCCTTGATCATTGGTCCTGAAGATGATGAACAGTTAACCAGGTCATTGGGAATGGTGCCCAAATTGACCTATAATAATTTCCCCCTAAAGCATGAGATCCAAATAATAAGAACATTTGATTGAGATTATTTACACTGTGATGAGCCTAGAAAGGAAGCGGAGTGGTCACTTGCATCGATATTACAATACATTACATCATGATATATCCTCTTTGATCATAATTGCTGAGGGTAGGCATTCCCATGTTCAACACAAAAAAAATCTAATAACATGTACATAATTCAGAAAGTCGTCTTCATTGGAATGTTTCCCAGATTCAGACATGCCTACAGATATAGGCCCATGTTTGGATGACAATCTGTATGTAAGGTCACTGTACAGATGATGTGTACAAAAATCTTGAAATCGTAGCCCGGATGGCTGAAACTAGATCTGGGGTCTTCTTATCTCGTTCACTCGATCATTTGGGTACAATTCTAGCCATGCGAATATATGATTTGTAGTCGAACATGGAAAGACATTGTTTGATTACTAGCCAATGATGTGAGGTGTTAAAAAACGCGAGAAAACCACCATTAATGTCAATGGCCCTCAAGGTACTGCAGTACATTTTGTAAGGCGTGAATAGATGATTTGATGTCGAATGCCAAACAAAATCTTTCGGTCAAAATTCCGGAAGCGAGGATCTTGTCGATGCTGTAACAAGCCTCATGGTACTGGAATCTGATGTTTCTAAGTGAACTTCCTGGATATTGATTTGTTGTCGATAGGAAGTCACATTATTGCAAAGCAAGAGTTACAGATTTCGAAGACAAGGGTATGACTTGATATAGCAACTTTCAGGGATGATGGTCATGAAAATGAAGTTTTACGAGTATTGCAGAAGGATGCGTTTTTAATCACTCGATGACTTCTTTTGAACATATTGGCGACACTGTGATGAGTTGGCATCATTGACCGAAAACCAAAGTGAAGGTATGATGAACCATAGGTGTGAATGAACCGTCAAGATGATTACCCAACCCAAACAGTCACAGACATGGAGTGAAAGAAGTGTCATGTTCAAGAGCGACTTGCTACCAAAAAGAAACTTTGCTCACTTTTCCCAAATTTTCCCCGGTCATTTGTCGACTAGTACCTCTTTATTTTTTAACAAGCTTGAGAAGGATAACATTTTCTTGATCTATAATTCAACCCTTCGGGCGAATAAAGTATCGTTATTTAATAATTTAACGAGTCTAGCGATGAATGAAACTCGATTCTTTCCATGATCGACAAGCCCGTCGTTATTTTATGTTTTAATTAGCTTAACGACAGTGATAGCTTGGTCCTTTTTCATATTTAGAGAGTCTGAAAAAGAGGATGAAAGAGAAGTCCAAAAGTAATTTTTTGTAAATTTTCCACTCAGATCCGAAAAAGTGTAAAATAATATCTGAGAGAACCTCTTTGGTCATGTTTAACCAAGGTATTCCTTTTTTCATAAATAATCTGTCTTAGTCCAGAAAAGGGTTAAACTTATAATGACTAGATATCAATTCATTTAATTTAACGAGCTCTAAAAGACAAGTGCTCAACAGTATTTTCACATTATTGGAGTCTAAAAAGAGCTGAAAGAATACTCCAGGGGTTCCTTTTTCGCTGTTATCGAAGCTCGAAAAAGAGATAAAAGTGCGCTTCAAATCCTTTTTCGTTTTTAAAAAAGCTCGAAAAAATAAGGAGAAAAAGTATGCTTTGTGGTCAAGTCATTCTTTAAATAAATATGCACGACTAATCTCTTCGTCAGTTGTATTTCCTGTTCAGAACAACATCAAATGGATTAAAAATACCTGTTTCATGATAAAAACATAATACAACTATATTCATAGCAATACAATTAAATGACTATAAAAAAGTAGTTTCACTATTCACTTTTACCATTCCATAGTTACCATTTTCATTTTGGAGCTTTGAACCTGATTTTTCCCCCGAACTTCAGTCATTGATTGCGGTCATTTCTGTGGACGAATTTCATCACCGTTTGATCCAGGTTAGTAACATGAACCTCCTCTTCCCTTTGGTATTCATTTAATTTTCATTATTTGCAGATTTTTAGGGTTTTAATTCCCCTAGGGTAAATTCGGCCCAAAATGAGGGCAACGCACCCCTGAATGTTGAAACCTGTGTTGCATAGAAGGTACAATGAAGGGTACTTGCATGTGAAATGCACTGTCTCAGCCCAGGGAGTGCATTGGGCGCAGTTCAAGTTTTTTATTTTCATGTTGTGCCCAAAATTTGTCTAGTTTTTTGCAATGAATGGAATCTAATGGATCTTATGGTTGTATTTCAGGTTTCCATCGGATTATAATGATGATTACATGGAGGGAAAGAGAACATGAAGAAAAAGATATGATTTCCTTGAATGATCCCGATACTATAAGAGCCCTAAGAGATTGTGGACTACTTAAGTACTTCAAATTGTCGAGAATGAGGCAACAAATAGAACTCTTGGAGTTCTTACTTCGAGCATGGGATTCGGGATAGAGGCATTTCACTTTAAAAACAAACTGGTTCCCATAACAATTGAGGATGTGTATTTTCTCATAGGTTTGTCGAGGAGAGGTTTTCCCATTTCTCTCACAGGGCCTATCGTTGGAGGAGAGACAGTGAGGGATTATGTTATGCAGTATTGCTATCCAGGGGCAGAACTTAGCAAATATGGAAAAATAAACATCTGAGATGTCAAGGATTTGCCTTTGAGAACCATCATTTTCATAATCGCTAAACTTGCTGACACCATTACACTACATGTATCGAACAGATCGTATATGCAGTATGTGCTAGAGTGCTTAGAGCCAACAGTCTTCAACTGGTTTGAAGATGTTTTATCTCAGATAAAGGAACAACTGAATAAAGCAAAGGAAGGAAGGAAGAAAAATTTCAGTTATGGTTCAATCCTTATCTCCTTCGCTTTGGAATGGATTCCACTGATTCAGCCACAACATGTAACACTGGATATATCTAGTCCTAGAGATCCTCGAATGTAGAATTGGGTAGAACTTATGGGTCGACATGTAGGCCAATCGATAGTTGTGTTCTCTACTGCATTCTTTGCCTGGTTTCGGCGACAGATCATCGCCATCGATGAGTACGCATATGCAGGCGTCGACTTTCGAGGAGATCTAGATTTAGTTGTTCTCTACTACATTCTTTGCCTGGTTCTAGTGACAGATTGTCGCCATTGATGAGTACGCATATGTAGGCGTCGACTTTTGAGGAGATCTAGATCAAGTATTACTAGAAGGCGCTCAGTGGGGTGCAATAGGTAAGAATGATTTGACCATGTTTTTTTATTTTTCTAAGGTTTATACAATGTTTTTATGTTTTGATTTCTTTCCAAGACTAAACTAAATGTTTAATGTAATGCATATATCAGTCGCATTCAACTAGTAGAGGAATCTGAGTGCGAAGTGGATGCACCAGCAGAGAGGGCTGTTGGGAGAGTAGTCCTTCAGGACCTTGATATGGCTGAGACTATGGCTGAGCTCTAACAGCACATATAGGGGTTGCCCTTCGGGATTTCAGATTACCGAATCGAAGAGCTTCCCATGCAACTGCAGCGACACACAATTGGGGTTCCTAGCCGTTGGATGTGGTTGCTTCGTAGGATTACTAGATATATAGCATGTTACCACGAGCACCACTAGTTTACTTGTGAATTTTTGCATACATTTTGAGGTCAGATGACCAATGTGTCTTGGGCACAAATTTTTTAAAAAACCTGTAACTATCTATCTATATTTTTTCAGATTTTTTCCTATTTTAATGCGCAATCCTATTCAATGTTGTGAATATTTTCTTTACCTATGTCACAAATGTCTGTCTAAAACTTGATTAGCTAATAAATAAGTTAAATTGTTCAAATTTATGGAAATGTGTTGATATTGAACAAAATCAAAATGTCTTTCCAAAAGTCGAGCTCTTAGGAAAAATCTAAGAAGTGTTGGATTTCTAACAGTATAAACACTAGTAAGTTGTAGTACCAGGAGTTGTGAGTCTAACCTTATGAGTATGTAGTTAATACAAAATGAAATGGCAGCAGAGAGAAGTTCGATCAACGCGCTATACTCAACGATATTGTTTGTCGATCTACCAATACAAATCCCTTGAAAACTCACTAACTCGTCGTTCAGAGTGAAAATGGCCCACGCTGCAGAGGATAGATTTTGTGTACTATGACTAGCACCATCAACATATCCGACAAATGGTTCCGAAGATTCAGACATTAGCCATAAAAATGTAAAGCGGATTACTAATGTCAAGAAAACTCTAAAAGACAAATTAAGATAGTGAATGCAAATCAATAGCATATAAACAAATATAATACAAAAAATTACAACACTCATGATTAAGCATAGTAACGTTTCAAATACAACCCATTTCTAGGCTATGCCAATGGAATCCCATCATAATCAACTAACACGTAGGCACCCTTAGCAAGAACTCTTTTGAAAATATAGAGGCCATGCCACAATGGCTCGAATTTCCTTGTACCTATTATAGCAACTTCTTGGTCATAAAGAAGGACCAAGTCACCCTCTGAGTAGATGCGAGGCTAGACATTTTTGTCATATTGCACCTTTATACATCTCTTATGCACTTCGTTGGCCAATTGGGCTTCACGATGCGTTTCGTCAAGATGGATGAGGTTAAGGAGACACGCTTCTTCTTTTGAGGTGTTAGGTAACAATTCTATCGTGAGTTTTAACGATGATATTTCGCATTGGATTGGTAAGATAGCTTCCAGACCATACACCAATTGAAAAGGAGTAAATCTGGTGACGTTTCTCATCGAGGTTTGATACACCCACAAGGAAAAGTACAGGATCAAGTGCCAGTTCCTTTTACAGACTCCTATCATTAGTTGAAGCATTCAATTAAGAATTTTGTTAATAGCCTCAACTTGTCCATTTGATTGTGGATATTAAGGAGTATAATTATGATGCGACAATCCTAACTTAGTTATCAATTTAGACATCATATGGTTGCGAAAATTCTTCCCATGATCCGTAAATATAGCCTGTGGGACACCAAACCATGCAATAACATGGTTGAAGAAAAAATTTGCAGTTGTTTGTCCTGTGTTATTAAATGTAGGCATCGCTTCGGCCCATTTGGTAAAATAGTCAACTACGACAATAATATAACCATGCCCCCCAGGCAAAGGAGGGTTACAGGTCATGAAATCAATACCCTATTTCGTAAATTGTCGAACAGAGACAACAAGATGCATTGGTGCTGGCGGTTTGTGGATTTTATGATAAAAAATCTGACATGCATGACAACTTCTGACTGCAAGGATGCAATCTCGAAAAATAGGAGGCCAAAAGTAACTGATGTGGAGTATCTTCTGCACGGTAGGATATCCAGATAAGTGTCCACCACAAGCACCATCATGATAATCATTTAACACTTCTTCGGCCTCCTCATGATTAAGGCACCTCCTTAAAATGGTATCGACACCATCACGATAAATTGTATCACCGACGATCAGATAATATTTGGCTTGGTATCAAATACGTTGTTGGTCAGAGCAAGAGGTATTAGGTCTAAAAGTTTGGGTTTGGAGATAAATGGTGAAATCCCCATACCAAGGATCAGATGATTCGATCATAAACAGAGACTCGTCTGGATTAGATGTTTCCGACGTAGTAGGATTACTATCAGAGGGAAGGTCACAGAGAAGCTCAGCCAAAACTAAAGACTTCTTTGACTTGGATTTGATGAATTCCAAATAAAATTCCTGCAGAATGACAATCCATTTTGAATATTTCCCCCCCAGCAATTGACGTGATAAGATGTAATTCATGGGGTTGCAATCCGAAACTATTGTTTCTTTTCGGAGAAGGATATAATGGAAAAATATTTGGACAGCTTGAACAGCTGCCAAGGCAAGCTTTTCCATGTACGAGTACTTAACTTCCGTATCATTGAGATTACGACTCAAATAATAGATCGGATGTTCAATTCCATTTTCTACTTGGACCAAAACCATAGCGATGGTCGTTTAAGCCGCGGTGATATATACGAAATAATAATTTTGATAATTTGGAGGATACATTAATGACGTTCGGACAAGATGGTCCTTGACATCATTAAAATAAGCTTGTGCAACTTGGTCCCAATGGAAGGGAACCCCCTTTTTCAATAATCGAGTAAATCCTTTAGCCATTTCAACATAGTTTGGAATGAACCTTCTCAGGAAGTTAGCCTTTCCTTGAAGTTTCTATATCTAAAGTAAGTTTTATGGTGCAAGAAAATAAAAAATGGCCTGAACCTTCAGTGGGTCTATTTGAATTCCTTCTTTTGAGACTACGAATATGAGAAACTGACTAGAACCAACACAAAACACACATTTGTGTGGATTGAGGTGTATCTTGTAGTGTCGGCAGCATAAGAAAATGGCTCTCAAATGCATCGAGTGATCAGTCCGATTTTGTGAATGCGCTGGTAAATCATCTAGATATTGTTGAACAATGTGCTTGATGTCATTGAAAGCATAATCCATTGCTCTCTGAAAAGTTGCCCTAACATTCTTTAAACCAAATGGAAGTTTCCTATATGTGAATGTGCCCCAGGGACAGTTGAATGTTGTCTTATGTTGGTCATATGGGTGGATATTTATTTGATTGTAGCCGGAAAATCCATCCATGAACGAGAATATTTCGCATCCAACACAATCGTCAATAATCTGGTCGATAAAGGGAGTAGGATAGTTGTCTTTTGGACAAGCATGATTAATATCTCGATAATCGACACACACTCTAATGGTTCCTTCTTGTTTCATAACAGGAACAATATTGGAAACCCACTCAATTAGCGAAATCAGGTAAATGAAACCAGCACGCAAAATTTTTTCAACTTCTACTTTGATGGTAGCGGCTTTCTTTGGTGGAACAAGATGAAGCCATTGACGCACCAGTTTGACATTAGGATACATATTAATAGTGTGTTCAACTATATTAGTATCTATGCCTGGCATTTCCTCATAAAACTAAGAGAATACGTCATGAAATTCACGAAAAAGAGAGTGATATGAATCAAGTTCTAATGGAGAACAAGATACACCAACATGAATATTTTCTACAACGCTGGTTTTGGTCGAAATATCGATAGAAATGGTTTCTTCAATATTTGATACGTTTCGCTCAGAATCGATTGCATTAATTGGAAAAGAATTCGAAAATAATTTTTTGATAGATGGGTGATATAGTTCACTGAGATTATTTTCTTCATAATTTGGAAGATGGGAACGATGATGATAATTGTCCCATGGTTCTCCTTCTAACATCATAGCTTCCAAAATATTTTCATCTTTCAAAAATTTTGAGGAAAATGAAACAGATGGAGTACCAAAATCTAATGAATGATCAACCCAAACACTCGGTGACGCTGATTTCGGATTTGCCGCCCAAGCCAAATAGATTGATTACTATTGTGGCTTAATAGGGCTGAGCAGTAAAACATCATCCAACGTAGAAATAATAGAATCACCTGTAATCTTCCGTAAGCCAGATGGAGTGGAAGAGATCATGTATCATGTCTCTATTCTTGCAATTTCATTCGACGTCGCAGGCGGCGGTAATGCAAATTTTCCCATAAGAGTGGAATCCTTTAAGAGTCCTACACCAATGTTCTGGATTTCTAGTTGGGGTAAGTGAACATACGGAATGCTTCCAGTTACCTGCGAAGAGGAGGCAAAGAAGGATAACTGATTAATGACTGTAATAGTACCTTTATGATAAAAGGAAACCATTCTAAAATATGTAGAAACAATTGCAGTGATCGCATATACCCATGGTCTTCCAAGTAAAATATTAGAGTCAAGGGGTCCGTCAACAACCTAAACATCAATACTTACTGTTTTTCCCCCTAATTCAACTTGCAGGTTATTGATAATACCACAAGGTTTATATGTTATTCCATCAAAAGCCTTCAACGTCATTGATGATTATGATAAGCACGGCGAGCCAAGTGACTTCCAATAGTTTAGAGACATAATGCACGTAGATGCTCCCTCATCAATAATAGTGTGATGAACAAGGTGATTGAGAACATTTACTTGGATGGAGAATGCCAATTCTGTTGGTAATTGCAGCACATAGCCCGTATGATTGAAGATGACAAGATTAGAATCAGTCAGATCAATTCCACCAATGGTTGACAATAAAGCTTGTTTCTAGGAGGGACAATTTTGTAATACCTCAAGAGCAGACATAGCTGAAGGGGATTGAGCCAAATATTCAACTATATTATAATTTTGTGCAGCTCTTGCTCGAGGATTATATGTTGATTTATGAATTACTCCCTTCGGTGGCTTAATTGTCAATTCAGGAATAACTGGAGGTGGTATTGATTCAGTAGATGGATTCATTTTCGAGGTAGTAGGTTGATCAGCCGGACTACCATAGTATTTATTCCGCGTCAACACCAAAATATCTTGTGAAGGTTTTGTAGTGGATAACATTAACACTTGGAAACTAGGAGCTGGATCTGTAGCAACCAAATTTGTGTCTGGATTTGGAAATGGGTCTGTCAACACAACTGATGCATGAGAAGTCTTGATGATTTTTGAGACTTCAGCACGGTGAGGACAATCCCTAACAAAATGTTCCTCGTTACAGATTATGCATGGATAACGAGGTTTCTGTGGTTCTGACAGTTGATCATATGATCGTTCCTGCAGGGTAGAAGTTTGCTTTTTCTTTGATTTCCCCTTTTTCTTACTTCCTGGTTGCTTATCACTTTTGCCTTTGTCAAATGACACACGCATTAATTTCAAAAATCCAGAAGGACTGATGCAATAGCATGGTGTGTTTTTTGTTTTCAGCGTTTTACTGCCCTTTTTGTCTCCGGCATGAGAGTCCTTTATTTGAGGAGGAACATTGAAATTAGATCGCGACACATTAGGAATGTTTTCATAGAGCGTGCCAGACTGAGTGTAAATCAAGTCTAAATACTAGGCACGAGTAATAACTTTCTCTTCTGTGATGATGCCACCTTTAACCACATCCTCAGTTATAGATGGTAATAGGGACTTAATGAACCATTCAGCAAGGAGCTGATCGGGAACAAATGTCTTAACCATTCGTCGACAATGACGCCACTCATGAATATGATCGGAAATGTGAGTAGCATTAGTCTGTTTGAAGTTAGTCAAGAGTTTCATTCTAGTTTCGTATTTGATCGATAAATAGAAATGGGTCGAAAATACAGTAGCTAAGGTAGTGAAATTGTCAAAAGAAACTCTAGGTAATTCAATGTACCATTTACCAGCTGAACCTGTGAGCGTACGCTAGAAAAGATGTAGTCGAACAGAATCATCATTCAAGGAACTTGATGAACACCATAAATGATAAGTCGTGACATGAGTTGACAGATCTTCTCCAAGGTTTCCATTGAATTTAGGAATATCAGAGGGTAATTTATGAGGTATCACCGACCACCAAGGAGCATAATTTATAGGATCATTGGTTAACCGGTTTAAATCTGGTAATTCCAAGGTTGCAACAAAAGGCAACTGTCAATTAAGGTCAGGTTGAGCATAGCCAGGGTAAGATGGAATTGCTTGGGCAATATGTCTTTGAGCACCAGCATACAAAATTTGTTGCTGGTAACCCAGATAGGGGTTATTTTTCATGGCAAATGCTTGAGAATTATGTTGACCAAAACCTGGATATGATACTTGTTGAAATGAAGTTTGAGGAATTTGCGCTTGTGGCTTCCAAGGGATTTGTCCACCAATGTTATAACCCAAATTAGTATAAGTTGGATTCGGTTGATATGTATAACCAAGTTGCGTTTGTGACACCCCATAAAATGGTACACCAGCTTGTGAATAACTAATTCCTGATACAAGTTGTTGTAAATTAACCAAAGGATTTTGAGTCTGTGGACCAAAAATTTGATGATATTGAGTTGAAGAGCTCGCCTAATAAGGTTGATGTACAATATTTTGATTATGTAACAAGGGTATAGATGTATTAACAAGTGGTAATGAAGTGGGTGTACCAGGTTGAATCGTTTGATACGATTGTACAACTGTTTGTGGTTGGATATGCAGAGTGGGCTGCCATTGACAAAAATTCATGTCAACATTCATTTGACCAAAAAGTGACTGAGTACTGTCATATTGGGTGACCAAAGGTTTCCCCCCAGCATAAGGAGGATAATAAGACAGAAAATATTGTTCTCTGAATGCTTGGAGTCCAGTTGATATGGTACTTAAAGGAATTGACCCATAAGGACCAAATTGATATTGCCCTGATGATGGATGTAATGAATCAAGTCGTTGAGTACTAACTATAGGACTAACAATTAAAAAACTAGATGATGACATTGGAAAATACCATGAACATGAAGATGCACCAGAGAAAGTGCAAGATAATGATTTGTAACTTGTTGGGACCGAAGGGCCACTGTGCAAATATGAATATGGTGAGGTTGTGAACATCGACGGAGTAGCGAGGGTAGGAGCTGATGTAATTGGAACAACAGACCCAACCGAATATGTTGGTTCAGACATGCTTGTTTGACCAAATGTATACCCTTGAAAATCGACGGGAGATTGAATGGAAATAGGATCAACAAAATCAGATGGAAATGATTTAGGAAAAGACTGGTACAGGTAAAGGTCCCCCCCAAAATGGTTTGGAGTTAAAGGTGTATCGTCTTGTGTGATTTCTTCAATCGCAATTAAACCAGGAGGAAGAACTTCACCATCAGGCCCAAAATATATTTCAGACGGTTGACTGTGTGATATGGGAGTTTCAATAGCTACAGAACTTTGTGGGATGACCAAGGTAGGAACAAATTTCGGTTGTTCAACTTCAGGATTCAGATGTTCTAGCAAAGAAGAGAGAGGATCTGGATCAATTTGTGATTGAAAAACGTTGGATCCAGGAGGTATGGTCTCAGCGATTGAATGGATCATGACCACGGGTAGCTGTGAAGACTCTGTTTCGACAACAGTAAACGAACCGGGATGTGTGGAAAAAATTTGAGCTAACTCTGGGTTAAAAGATGATGTTTCGCCAGAGGTACGAATTGTACTTGATTCGGCAGATCGTGATCGCCTTCGCCTACCAGAAGTAACTTTCGGTGGTAAAGGTGGTTTTAAAGCTAATCTACGCGAAGGATGGGGGATAGGATTGTGTTCTTCCACGATTACTGATTTATTTTATCCAAAAGCAAATAAAAAAAAAGAGGGTAATGTTAGGCAAAAGGGTTTACCAAGAAACTGTGAACTGCAGAATACCTCCTGGCGAACCAAGAAGTACGGGAAAGTAATCTCCCCGAATGCTATGTTCGGTGTATCACAATTTCAAGGCGGACGACTCGATTCACTATGGATGGATGGCACCTAAAATTTGTCCTCCCAAATATACCCGAAGGTACGTGGAGGCCCAAGTCCGTATTAGCATTGTCTGATGCGAAACCACACAGTGAGAGCACCCCTTTATACTTATCATACTGTAACACCGCCTGAAATACTCGAAAGTACGTGGATGAGCTACGATATACTTACGTATGTGGAGTGAGGTATCACACTCGGAATGTATTGCAGACAAGTTAATGACAACTGCTATGTTTTACGACGCCAGAACACGTCTCTAGCCTAGACCTTCTAAATGTTATCGTTAAGGTTCCAAAGCGTTGTTAATTAAATTGAGATTAATTTTATGTTGATCTTGCTTAACAATTTGCCTTTCAAAGGTTCATCGTGATGATGTGTATGAAATTCCTAAAATTCAAGCTAAGAATGATAAACAAACTTTCACTTTCAAATTTTTCGATGAATAACCTAGCTACTAAGGGAAGAGAGTAAATAATTTGAGATCAAAAAAATCAATGAACAAAAACAAAATCAATTAATCTCAAACTAAATGCAGATTTCCTAATGTTCCTTTTGCAAAAAACACACAATCCTACATGCAAATGCAAGTTTTTCTTTTCAGTTTCCTTAATGTTATGAATGCAGAAAAGAAACTAGGTGCACTAGATCAATAATTCAAATGCTTTTTACTTTCGAGAAATGAAGAATAAAAACAACAATTTCCCTTTTGAAGGAAAAACAAGGATTTCAACAACAATTTATCCTATCAAGGAAATGAAGATTTTACGACAATTTCCTATTTCAAAAGCAAATGATTCTTAATGCGACCATAAAAAATACTTTGAAATCAACTTGTCAATGATAAAGAATTTTTTTTTTAAAACAATATTGAACAATTTTTTAGTCAAAGGAGAAGAAGTATTGGTCAATTGAGCATCAAAATTTTCAGAACACAACAACAAACAAAACTGAAGCAAGTTGCAAAGTCAAATTCAAGGGAATTTGGTCACTTTCAGGAGTCAATGCAGTCTCCAAGGGGAGACAATGCTCTTCAACACAGGCTTGGAAGGGAGAGAATGCTCTGCAAAGCACTGTGTCCAGTCTAAGGATGCGTTGGGCACAATAGAAAAAGAAAAATACTATTGTTTAGCTCACTATCTTTGCAAATTAAGCTATGAAAAATTTTAATCTTTATGTGAATGAACTACTGGGTGGATAAAAAAATAAAATTAGAGGCTCTAACACCTAGATCTAAGAGAAATTCTCCCCAGTGGAGTCGCCAAATTTTTGGGCCAGAATTGTGAATTACGGATAAATCACGCTTCTCTAGACAGGTGCTAGTCTAGAACAACAGGTGAAAGACTATACGAATATTTCTCCTAACTCAGAACATATACATAGAGAGGATTGGAGGCTTACTTGTTCAGTCACTTCCAAATGGCTCCTTTTGTCACTTCCACTATAGCTTCAAATTCAAGCGGTTTGTAGGTTGAATGCTTCCTTCAATAAAGAACATTGAAACAGTAGAAGATGCAATAATTAGATATCTATTGAAGTTAGTTAGCTAAATCAGTAAAGCATAAACCATACACATGAACTAAGATCTTACAACATGGAAAATCAAAGCCAATACAGATGCATATAGGGAAAAATAAGTTGTATTCTTTATTAATGATAGAAGGAGAGGTTACAACCAAATGACTGATTTGAAGTGACCCTTCCAGCAACGATCCAAAGCCTCATCATAGTATAAATCTCTCCAACAGTAGCTTTACAAATCAGGCTCTCAATTGAAAATTCTACAACATTTCTCTACTCAAATTCTTCCTCCTCAAGCACTTAGATTTGTACTCAAGTTATAGATGAAGTGTAGGTTGTTTTTGTAATCAATAACTTTCCAAAAATAGGCAAGACATGTTTCCAGTCATGTAAATGTCAAATGGACACTTGGATCCGAAGCTTGACACATGTGAACTCTTTTAGAAGGCACTGGCCAAGTGGAGATTCCGGAACAATAAGATTTTCGCTCCCAATGTGACCAACGCACCTTTGAATGTAGGGAAGTGCTTTGCAAAGCAGCCTTGCATGGGGCTACTTGCATATGCAACGCACTTAGGCCCCTTAGAGCCTACGTTGGTGAGCTCTCATATGTTATATAACAAGCTTCAAACCATGGAAACCTTTTCTTGATGAAAGTATTGCTTGATTTTTCTTGTTTCTTGTCTTAGGGCATATAGCAACTGAAATGATAGGGAATGATAGACCCTTGATCATCAGTCCTAGAGATGATGCCCAGTTAACCAGGTCATTGGGAATGGCACCCAAATTGACCTATAACATCATTGATTGCAAAACAACCTTCAGTTCATCTATAAATTGAGCACATGTCTGAGTGTTTGAGAAAGAAGAATTTGAGTAGAGAAATGAGGCTTGGGGACGTTGCTGGAAGGGTCACTTCAAATTGGTCACTTGCTTGTAACATCTCCTTCTATCATTAATAAAGAGTACAACTTATTTTTTACTATATGCATCTGTATTGGCTTTGATTTTCCATATTGCAAGATCTTAGTTGATGTATATGGTTTATGCTTTATTGATTTAGAAAACTAACTTGAATAGACATCTGTATTATTGCATCTTCTGTTGTTTTAGTGTTTTTTATTGGAGGAAGCATTTTGCACAAACTGCTTAAATTTGATGCTACAACGGAAGCGACAGAAGGAGCCATTTAGAAGCGCTTGGATCACAAGTAACCTTCTAATCCTTTCTATGTGTCTGTTCTTAGTTAGGAGAAATAGTTGTATAGTCTTTAATATGTTGTTCTAGACTAGCACCTGTCTAGGGAAGCATGTTTTATATGTAATTCACAATTCTGGCCCAACAAATTGGCGACTCCACTGGGGAAAGGATTTCTCTGAGTTCTAGGTGTTTAAGCCTCTAATTTGATTTGTTTATCCACCCAATAGTTGTTACTCATAAAGATTAAACTTTTTAAAAGCCAAATTTGCAAAGACAGTGAGTTAAATAGTAGTATTTTTCCTTATACATTGTGCCCAATGCACCCTTAGACATGACACAATGCTTTGCATAGCACTGTCTCCCTTTTAGGCCTACGATGCAGAACATTGTCTCCCTTTGGAGACTACGTTGACTACTGAAACCACCCAGATTCCTTTGAATTTGCCTTTGCAATTTGCTTCAGTTTTTTTTCTGCTGTGTTTTGAAAAGTTTGATCCTCATATTGACCAGTAACTCTATATACTTCTTCCTCCTTTGACCAAAAATTTGTTCAATGTTTGTTTAAACAGTTTTTCTTTATCATTGACAAGTTGATTTCAAAGTATTTTTATGGTCGCATTAAGAATCATTTTCTTTTGAAATAGGAAATTGTCATAAAATCTTCATTTCCTTGATAGGAGAAATTGTTGTTGAAATCCTCATTTTTCCTTCAAAAGAGAAATTTTTGTTTGTATTCTTCATTTCTCGAAAGTAAAAGGAATTTGAATTGTTGATTTAGTGCACCTAGTTTCTTTTCTTCATTCATAACATTAATGAAACTGAAAATAAAAACTTGCATTTGCATGTAGAATAATGTGTGTTTTTCAAAAAGGAACATTAGGAAATCTGCATTTAGTTTGTGATCATTGATTTTTTTTGCTCATTGATTTGTTTGCTCACAAATTATTTGCTCTCTTCCCTTAGTAGCTAGGTTTTTCATTGAAGAAGTTGAAACTGAAAGATAGCTTATTATTTTTAGTTGCATTTTAGGAATTTTCCAATACATCATCGCGGTGAACCTTTGAAAGGCAAACTGTAAGCAAGATTAACATAGAATTAATCTCAATTTACCTAACAAAGCATTGGAACCATAACGATAACATTTAGAAGGTCTAGGCTAGAGACGTGTTCCAACATCGTAAAACATAACAGTTGTCGTTAATTTGTCTGTGATACATTCCGAGTCTGATACCTCACTCCATGTATGTAAGTATATCGTAGCTCGTCAACGTAATTTCAGGTATATCGAGTGGTGTTACAGTACGATAAGTATAAAGGGGTGCTCTCACTATGCAGTTTCGCATCAAACGACGCTAATATGGACTTGGGCCTCCATGTACCTTTGGGTATATTTGGGAGGACAAATTTTAGGTGCTATCCATCCATAGTAAACCGAGTCGGCCGCCTTTTAAATTATGATACACCAAACTCAACATTAAAGGAGATTACCTATCCATACTTCTTGGTTCGTCAGGAGGTATTCTGCAGTTCACAGTTTCTTGGTAAACCATTTTGCCTAGAATTACCCTTTTATTTTTTTATTTTTTTTTGGTTAAAATAAATCAGTAATCGTGGAAGAACAAAATCCTTTCCCCCATCGTTCACGTATATTAGCTTTAAAACCACCTTTACCACCATAAGTTACTTCTGGTAGGCGAAGGCGATCACGATCTGCTGAATCAAGTACAATTCCTACCTCTGTTGAAACATCATTTTCCAATAAACCAGAGTTAGCTCAAGTTGTTTCTACACATCCCAGTTCATCTACTATTTTCGAAACAGAGTCTTCACAGCTACCCGTGGTCACGATCCATCCAATCAGTGAGAACATACCTCCTGGACCCAACATTGTTCAACCACAAATTGATCCAGATCCTGTCTCTTCTTTTCCAAAACATCTAAATCCTGAAGTCGAACGATCAGAAGTTGTTCCTACCTTGGTCATCCCACAAATTTCTGTCGCTATTTAATCTCCCATATCACATAGTCAACCATCTGAAATATACTTTGGGCCTGACGGTGAAATACTTCCACCTGGTTTAATTGTGATTGAAGAAATCCCACAAGTCAATACACCTTTAACTCCAACCCATTTTGGGGAGGACCTTTACCTGTACGAGTCTTTTTCTCAATCAACACCCTCTGCTTTTGTTGACCTTACTCCTTTTCAAAATCTCATCGATTCAAAAGGGTATAAATTTGGTCAAGTAATCATGTCTAAACCAACATCTTCGATTGGGCTAGCTGTTCCAATTACGTCAACTCCTGCCCTCGCTACCCCATCGATGTTTACAACTTCACCAGAGTCATATTTTCATGGTGGCCGTATGGTCCCATCAGGTTACAAATCATTATCTGGAATTTTCTCTAGTGCATCTTCAAATCCATGGACTTTACCAATGTCATCATCTGGTATTTTAATTGGTAATCCTATCGTAAGTACTGAACGACTTGATTCATTATACACATCATCAGGGCAATATCAATTCGGTCCTTCTGGGTCTATTCCTTCAAGTACCATATCAATTAGACTCCTAGCATTTGGAGAGCAATATTTTCCATCTTATTATCCTCCTCGTGCTGGGGAGCAACCTTTGGTCACCCAATATGACAGTACTCCATCACTTTTTGGTCAATCTAATGTTGAAACGAATGTTTTTCAATGGCATCCCACTCTGCCTATCCAACCACAAACGGTTGTACAATCGTATCAACCGGTTCAACCTGTTACACCCACTTCATTACCACTTGTTAATACATCTATACCCATGTTACATAATCAAAATGTTGTACATCAACCTTATCAAGCGAGTCCTTCAACTCAATATCAAATGTTGGGTCCACAGACTCAAAATCCTTTGGTTAATTTACAACAACCTGTACTAGGAATTATTTATTCACAAGCTGGTCTACCATTTTATGGGATGTCACAACTGCAACCGAATTATACATATCAACCGAATCCAAGTTATCCTAATTTGGGTTATAACATTGGTTGACATACCCCTTGGCAGCCACAGGCGCAAATGCCTCAAACTTCTTTTCGACAAGTATCATATTCAGGTTTTGCTCAACAGAATCCCCAAGCGTTTGCTATGAAAAACAACCCCTATCTGGGCTACCAGCAACAGATTCCTTATGCTGGTGCTCAGCGGCCTGTTTCTCAAGCAATTCCATCTTACCCTGTCTATGCTCAACCTGACCTTAATCGACAGTTTCCCTTTGTTGCAACTTTAGAGTTACTAGATTTAAATCAATTAACCAATGATCCAATCAATTATGCTCCTTGGTGGCCAATGATACCTCATAAATTACCCTCAAATATTCCTAAGTTTAATGGAAACCTTGGAGAAGATCCGTCGACTCATGTTATGACTTATCATTTATGGTGTTCATCAAATTCCCTGAATGATGATTCTGTTCGACTACGTATTTTCCAGCATACGCTCATAGGTCCAGCTGCAAAATGGTACATTGAATTACCTAGAGTTTCTTTTGATAATTTCACTTCCCTAGCTACTGTATTTTTGACTCATTTCTGGTTACCCATCATATATGAAACTGGAATGGAACTCTTGAACAATTTCAAACAGACTAATGTTACTCACATTTCTAATCATATTCATGAGTGGTGTCGTCGTCAATGAATGGTTAAGATATTTGTTCCAGATCAGCTACTTGTTGAATGGTTCATTAAGTCCCTGTCACCATCTATAACCGAGGATGTGGCTAAGGGTGGCTTCGTTGCAGAAGAGCAAGTTATCGCTCATGCCCAATATTTAGACTTGATTTACACTCAGTCTGGCACGCTCTATGAAAAAATCCCTAACGCGCCGAGATCTAATTTCAATGTTCCTCCTCAATTAAAGGACTCTCATGCCGGAGATGAATTGATAGGCACTGCAACCACACAACACCCTACTGCATCCGATCCTGCTCCTACTTCCGAAATTAATGCCATGTAATTTGACAAAGGCAAAGGTGACAAGCAACCAAGAAGTAAGAAAAAAAGGAAATCAAAGAAAAAGCAAACTTCTAACCGCAGGAAAGATCATCTGATCAACCGTCTAGACCTTGGAAACCTCGTTATCCATGCATAATCTATAATGAGGAACACTTTGTTAGGGATTGTCCTCACCACACTAAAGTCTCAAAAATCATCAAGACTTCTCATGTGTCAGCTATGTTGACGGACCCATTTCCAAATCCGGACATAAATATCGTTGCTACGGATCTAGCTCCTAGTTCCCAAGAGTTAATGTTATCTATCACAAAACCTTCAACAGATATTTTGGTGTCGACGCGAAATAAATATTATGGTAGTCAGGTCACTGATCAACCTACTACCTCGACAATGAATCCATCTACAGAATCAGTACCACCTACTGCTATTCCTGAATTGACAATCAAGCCACCAAAGGGAGTAATTCATAAATCGACATATAATCCTTGAGCAAGAGCTGCACAAAACTATAATATAGTTCAATATTTGGCTCAATCCCCTTCAGTTATGTCTGCTCTTGAGGTATTACAAAATTTTCCCTCCCAAAAACAGGCTTTATTGTCGGCTATTGGTGGAATTGATCCGACTGATTCTAATCTTGTCGTTTTTAATCATACGGGCTATGTACTGCAACTACCAATAGAATTGGCATTCTCCATACAGGTAAATGTTCTCAATCACCTTGTTCATCGCACTATTATTGATGAGGGAGAATCTACATGCATTATGTCTCTAAATTGTTGGAAGTCACTTGGCTCGTCGCGCTTATCACAATCATCAACGAAGTTGAAGGCATTCGATGGACGTACATATAAACCTTGTGGTATTATTAATAACCTGCATGTTGAACTAGGGGGGAAAACAATGAATATTGATGTTGAGGTTGTTGACGGACCCCTTGACTATAATATTTTACTTGGAAGGCCATGGGTATATGCGATGACTGTTATTGTTTCTACATATTTTAGAATGATTGCCTTTCCACATAAAGGTACAATTACGGTCATTAATCAACTATCCTTCTTTGCCTCTGTTTCGTAGGTAACTGGAAGCATTCCATTCGTTCACATACCAAAACTGTAACTTCAGAACATTGGTGTAGGACTCTTAAAGGATTCCACTCTCATGGCAACCTTTGCATTATCACCGCCAGCGACGTCGGCAAAAATTGCAAGTATAGAGACCTGCTACATGATCTCTTCCACTCTATCTGGCTTAAGAAAGAGTACAGGTGATTTTGATATTTCTACGTTGGATGATTTTCTGCCGCCCAACCCTATTGAGCTGGCATAGCAATCAATCTATTTGGCTTGGGAGGTAAATTCAAAATCAGCATCGCGAAGTGTTTGGGTTGATCGTTCCTTAGATTTTGGTACACCTTCTGATCCATTTTCCTCAATGTTCTTCATGGGTGAGAATATTTTGGAAGCCATGATGTCAGAAGGAGAACCATGGGAAGATTATCATCATCGTTCCCATCTTCCTGATTATGAAGAAAATAACATAAGTGAACTATATCACCCATCCATCAAAAATTTATTTTTGAATTCTTTTCCCATTAATGCAATCGATTCCGAGTGAAATATTTCAAATATCAAAGAAATTATTTCTATCGATATTTTGACTAAACCTGGCGTTGTAGAGAATATTCAAGTCCATGTATCTTGTTCTCCATCAGAACTCAAACCATTTCGCTCTCTTTTTCATGAATTTCGTGACGTATTTCCTTGGTCTTCAGAGGAAATGCCAGGCATATATACTAGTATAGTTGAACACACTATTAATATGTATCCTGATGTCAAACCGGTGCATCAACGGCTTCATCCTATTCATCCGAAGAAATTCATTTCCATTAAAGTAAAATTTTAAAAACTTTTGCGTGCTGGTTTCATTTACCCTGTTCCGCTAACTAAGTGGGTTTCCAATATCATTCCAGTTATGAAAAATCAAGGAACCATTAGAGTGTGCGTCGATTATCGAGATGTTAATAATGTTTGTCCAAAAGACAACTATCCTACTCCCTTTATTGACCAGATTATTGAAGCTTGTGTCGGATGCGAAATCTTTTCATTCATGGATGGATTTTTCCCACAATCAAATCAATATCCACCCGTAGGACCCGTATGATCAACATAAGATAACATTCATTTGTCCCTGGGGCACATTCGCTTATAGGAAACTTTCGTTTGGTTTAAAGAACGCTGGGGAAACTTTTTAGAGAGCAATGGATTATGCTTTCAATGACATCAAGCACATTGTTCAACCATATCTAGATGATTACTGTACGTATCTGCCTAAATTCCGATTAATTACCTCGATGCATTTGAGAGTCATTTTATTAATACCGACACTAAAAATATGCTCAACCAAATAAATGTGTGTTTTGTAGTTATTCGGCTATTTTCTTGGATTCGTAGCTTCAAAAAGAAGGAATTCGAATAGACCCATTGAAGGTTCAGGCCATTCTTGATTTGCCTACGCCATCAAACTTACTTTAGATGCAGAAACTTCAAGGAAAGGCTAACTTCCTAAGGAGGTTCATTCCAAATTACGCCGAAATGGCTAAAGGATTTACTCGACTATTGAAAAATGGGATTCCCTTCCATTGGGACCAAGTTGCACAAGCTTATTTTGATGTTGTCAAGGACACTCTTGTCCGAGCATCATTAATGGATCCTCCTAATTAACAAAAAGATTATTTCCTATATACACCACGGTCGAAATGACCATTGCTATGGTATTGGTCCAAGTAGAAGACAACACTGAACATCCGACAAAGGTGCGCAATACGACAAAAATGTCTAGCCTCACATTTTCTTAGAGGGCGACTTGATCTTTCTTTACGATCAAGAAGCTGATGTAATAGGTATAGGGAAATATGAGCCATTATGGAATTGCCCCTATATTGTCAAAAGATTTCTTTCTAAGGGTGCCTATGAGTTCCGTTGGCACATCCTAGAAATGGGTTGTATTTGAAACGTTACTATGCTTGATCATGAGCGTAGTAATTTTTTGTACTATATTGTAAATATATGTTATTGATTTGCATTCACTATCTTAATTTGTTTTTAGAGTTTCTTGACGTTAGTAATCCGCTTTACATTTTCATCGCAGATTTCTGAATCTTCGGAACCATTTTTTGGATATGTTGATGGTGCTAGTCGTAGTACGCAAAATCTATCCTTTGCAACGTGGGCCATTTTCGCTTCGAATGGTGAGTTAGTGAGTTTTCAAGGGATTTGTATTGGTAGATCGACGAACAATATCATTGAGTATAAAGCGTTGATCAAACTTCTCTCTGATGCCATTTCATTTGGTATTAACCGCATAATCATAAGGTTAGACTCACAACTCATGGTATTACAACTTACTAGTGTTTATACTGTTAGAAATCCAACACTTCTTAGATTTTTTCTAAGAGTTCGACTTTTGGAAAGAAATTTTGATTTTATTCAATATCAACACATTTCCAGAAATTTGAACACATTGACTGATTCATTAGCTAATCAAGTTCTAGACATACATTTGCAACATATGTAAAGAAAACATTCACATAATTGAATAGGATTGCACAATAAACATAGGAAAAACTCTGAAATCATATAGATAGATAGTTATGGGTTTTTACAAAATTTATGCCCAAGACACATTGGTCATGTGACCTCAAAATGTATGCAAAATATCATAAGTAAACTAGTGGTGCTCGTGGTAACATGCTATAGATCTAGCTATCCTAGGAAGTAACCACATCCAACGGTTAGGAACCCCAATAGTGTGTCATTGCAGTCTCTTAGGAAGCTCTTCGATCTAGCAATCCGGAATCCCAAAGGTCAAGCTTTCTATATGCTATTGAAGCTCAGTCAGAGTCTCAGCCAGATCAAGATCCTGAAAGACTGCTCTCCCGACAACCCTCTCTGCTAACACATCTGCTTCGCACTCCAGTTCCACTACTAGTTGAACACGACCAACATCTGCATTACATCAAACATTTAGTTTAGTATTTGAAAGAAATCAAAACAAAAAAACATTATATAAACCTTAGGAAAATCAAAAAACATGGTCAAAACATTCGTACCTATTTCACCCTACTGAGCGCCTTCTGGTAATGCTAAATCTGGATCTCCTTGAAAATCGACGCCTGCGTATGCATACTCATCGATGGCGACAATATTTCACCGGAACCAGGCGAAGAATGTAGTAGAGAACACAACAGTCTATTGGCCTACATGCCGACCCATGAGTTCTATCCATCTCTACATTCGAGGATCTCTAGGACTAGCTATATCCAGTGTCACATGTTGTGGCTGCATTAGTGGAATCTGTTCCAAAGCGAAAGATATAAGGATATAACCATAACTGAAATTCTTCTTCCTTCCTCCCTTTGCTTTGTTTAGTTGTTCCTTTATCTAAGATAGAACAACTTCAGACTAGTTGAAGACTGTTGGCTCCATACACTCTAGCGCATACTGCATATACGATCTATTCGCTACATGTAGTGTAACGGTGCCAGCAAGTTTAGTGATTGTGAAAAGGATAGTTCTCAAAGGCAAATATCTGACATCCCGGATGTTTATTTTTCCATCTTTGCTAGGTTCTGCCCCTGGATAGCAATACTGCAGAATATAATCCCTCACTGTCTCTCCTCCAATGGTAGACCCTGAGAGTGAAATGGGAAAACCTCTCCTCTACAAACCTGTGAGAAAATACACATCCTCAACTGTTGTAGGAACCACTTAGTTCTTAATATGAAATGACTCTATCGCTGGATCCCATGCTCGAATTAAGAACTCCAAGATTTTTATTTGTTGCCTCATCCCAGACAATTTGAAATACTTAAGCAGTCCACAATCTCTTAGGGCTCTTACAATACCTAGATCATTCAAGGCAATCATATATTGTTCTTCATGTTCTCTTTCCCTCCATGTAATCATCATTATAATCCGATGGAAACCTGAAATACAACCATAAGATCCATTAGATTCCATTCATTGCAAAAAACTCGGTCAATTTTGGCCATAATAAGAAAATTAAAAACTTAAACTGCACCCAACTCACTCCCTACCAAGAGACAGTGCGTTACACATGCAAGTACACTTCATTGTACCTGCTATGCAACGTAGGTTTCGACATTCAAGGGTGCGTTGTGCGTTGCCCTCATTTTTGGCAGAATTTACCCTAGGGACCTTAAAACCCTAAAAATTTGCAAAAATTGGAGATGAAATGAATACCAAAGGGAAGAGGAGGTTCATGGCACTAACCTGGATCAAACAGCGATGAAATCCGCCCACAGAAACGATCACAATCAACAAGTGAATTTCGGGGGAAAAATCAGGTTTAGAGCTCCAAAATACAAATGGTAACTATTGAATGGTAAATATGAATGGTGAAACTACTTTTAAATAGTCATTTAATTATTTTCAAGTTAAATTTATTGCTATGACTATAGTTTTATTATGTTTTTATCATGAAACGGGTATTTTTAATCCATTTGATGTTGTTCTGAACATGAAATACAACTGATGAACAGATTAGTTGTGCAGATTTATTTCAAGAATGACTTGACCACAAAGCATACTTTTTCTCCTTATTTTTCGAGCTTTGTTAAAATACAAAGGATTTGGCTAATTATCTCTTTTTTGGAGCTTCGATAATGCCTAAAAAGGAACCCTGGAGTCTTTCTTTAGCCTTTTTCGTACCTCGACACGAAAAAGGTCAAGCGCAGCACTCTGTCTTTTGAGTTATCGTTGTAAATGTTCGATATCTACCAAAGATGTTTAACCCTTTTCTGCACTGAGATAGATTATTTACGAATAAGGAACACCTTGGTTAAACATGACCAAAGAATTTCTCTCAGATATTATTTTACACTTTTTCGTATCTGAGCGACAAATTTATGAAAAAGTACTTATGGAGGTTTCTTTCGTCCACTTTTTCAAACTCTCTAAATATGAAAAAGGATTGGGCTATCACTGTCGTTAAGCTCGTTAAAACATAAAATAACGATGGGCTTGTCGATCATGGCAAGAATCAAGTTTCATTCATCGCTAGACTCGTTAAATTATTAAATAGCGATACTTTATTCACCCGAAGGGTTGAATTATAGATCAAGAAAATGTTATCCTCCTCAAGCTTGTTCAAAAATAAAGAGGTACTGGTCGACAAATGACTGGGGAAAATTTGGGAAAAGTGAGAAAAATTTCTTTATGGTAGCAAGTCGCTCTTGAACATGACACTTCTTTCACTCCATGTCCGTCACTGTTTGGGTTGGGTAATCATCTTGACGGTCCATTCACACCTATGGTTCATCATACCTTCACTTTGGTTTTGGGTCAATGTTGCCAACTCATCACAGTGTCCCGATATGTTCAAGAGAAGTCATCCAGTGAATAAAATCATCCTTCTGTAATACTTGTAAAGCTTTATTCTCATAACCGTCATCCCTGAAAATTGTTATATCAAGTCATACCCTTGTCTCTAAAATTAGTAACTCCCATTTCGCAATAAGGTGGCTTCCTGTCGACAAGAAAGCAATATCCAGGAAGTTCACTTAGAAACATTAGATTCCAGTACCATGAGGCTTGTTACAGCATCGACAAGATCCTCGCTTCCGGACCTTTGACCGAAAGATTTTGTATGGCATTCGACATCAAATCATCTATTCACGCCTTACGAAATGTACTGCAGTACCTTGAGGGCCATTTTCATTAATGGTGGTTCTCTCGCGTTTGTTAAAAGCCCACATCATTGGCTAGTAATAAAATGATGTATTTCCATGTTCGACGACAAATCATATATTCGCATGGCTAGACTTGTACCTGAGTGATCGAGTGAATGAGATAAGAAGACCCCGGATCTAGTTTTAGCCATTCGGGCTACGATTTCAAGATTTTTTTACACATCATCTGTACGGTAACCTTACATACATATTTTCATCCGAACATGAGCCTATATTTGTAGTCATGTCTACATTGGGCAACATTCCAGTGTCAGCGGCTTTCTGAATTATGTACATGTTATTAGATTGTTTATGTGCTGAACATGGGAATGTCTACCCTCATCAATTATGATCAAAGAGGATATATCATGATGTAATGTATTGTAAGATTGATGCAGGTGACCACTCCGCTTCATCTCCAACCCATCATAGTGTAAAGCATCTCAATCAAATGTTTTTATTATTTTGACCTCATGCTTTAGGGGGGAATTTTTATAGGTCAATTTGGGCATCGTTCCCATTGACCTGGTTAACTGGGAATCATCTCTAGGACCAATGACTAAGTGTCTATCATTCCCTATCATTTCAAGTCGCTACATGCCCTAAGGCAAGAACAAGACAAATCAAGCATGACTTTCATCAAGCAAAGGTTTCCAACGTTTGAAGTTTATTATATAGCATATGAGAGCTCACCAACGTTACCTCTAAGGAGAATAAGTGCGTTGCATATGCAGGTAGCCCGATGCAAGGTTGCTCTGCAAAGCACTTCCCGACATCTATAGGTGTGTTGGTCACATTGGGAGTGAAATGCTCATTGTTCTGGAATCTCCTCTTGGCCAATGCCTTCTAGAAGAGTTCACATGTGTCAAGCTTTGAATCCAAGTGTCCATTTGACATCTACAAGATTGGAAACATGTCTTGCCTATTATTGGAAATTCATTGATTGCAAAACAACCTTCAGTTCATCTATAAATTGAGCATAGATCTGAGTGTTTGAGAAGGAATAATTTGAGTAGAGAAATGCTAGAGAATTTTCAATTGAGAGCTAGATTTGTGTAATAGCTTCTGGAGAGATTTATATTGTGATGAGGCTTGGGGACGTTGCTGGAAGGGTCACTTCAAATCAATCACTTGGTTGTAACCTCTCCTTCTATCATTAATAAAGAGTACAACTTATTTTTCCCTATATACATCTGTATTGGCTTTGATTTTCCATATTGCAAGATCTTAGTTGATGTATATGGTTTATGCTTTATCGTATTTAGAAAATCA